>JARLTB010000021.1:14895000-15518750 GCA_030141615.1 Unio pictorum
TTTACTGGCGTGCAGTACTCTCGCTGTATTAAACAAGAAAGGAATCAGAATTAAAAGAGAGTAATTTACCTGTAATGAAAATTTACATGCCAATTTATTGATCACTAATCTCCATCCTTGTATTCAGGGACAAATACTCAACCCTAGCATATAGGAAAACGGGGGCAAATTACAGTTCATATTAAATGGACATCAACAACAGCTTCTGTCCACGTACTTCGATCAACTCTTCTGTTACCATCTTTCTTCCTGAGAAATTATAACAATTAATGCAAATAAATTTTACTGTGATGACCGTATTAACTACTGTTCATTAACAGCTAGACTGTGATCTTTACAACACTGTCCTTAAAGAAGATTATTAATAATTGCCCTTTATTAAAGTTGCTTACTGTAACAATGCACCATAAACATTTTCAAATGATTTTAGGAGAGTATTGCATTTTCGTATCCAGTAAATATATATCTTTGTATTTGTAAAAATGAGGACGATAGACCATGGTTCATTTAGTCTTTTTGTTTCATCATTTTAATACTTTTATTACATAAAAATAATGTCATATTCTATCTAAGCTACAAAATTAATTGATTCACTGAATTTTATTGTTTTATAATATCTTATAAGTGCATATATTGTTTTTTCTTAGAGATGTCTTATTATAACGTTTATGGTTTCATCCTTAACTCATTAACCTCTAAAGATGTTTGTCATTTATGCGCCTGAAATGAGAGTAGGAAATATATTTTTGGGGGTTACTTCTAAATACATTCAAAACGCATCTGCTTCCAAGAGATTTTTATTTAGCCAAATGCAGAGTTGTGTTGGAAACATAATTTTTCATTTGCTATTCCATTGCACATGTGCAGAAGGGTAAACCTGAAATGGTCGTGGGTGGGGGTATTTGGACACATCATTTTTTTGCCCTGGCCACTTTTTACTTGTCCTACTGTTTGCAACGGTTTACTGTCAGTGTGCAGTTCAGACCAGTCTTCATAATATCATACCAATTTGTCTCAAATCACGACACAAAATCCATATCCTACATTTGAAAAAATGTTGGTGTAAGAAAAACCAGGTCTCCAAAAACACATTTCTGTATTTTGCAATGTGAGTAGAACATTCAGATTATTGGTATCATTATAGAGCTGCATCTGTCTACTTTTCTTTAATAAAACAAACTTTAGAATATGTTGAATGATCTTAAAGGTACAGAGATTGGAAGTAGGGGACAACCACATGACACATCATTGTGGTGCCAGGGGTTAATGAGTTAATATTGTTATTGAGTGTCATTACTACTTTTAGATGGCTAGTTTCAGGATTGAGTGGACACAAATGTATGTGCCTGTTGACTGTCAATAATAAATTTCATTATTGTTTAGACATTGTTTGAACCTTTTCCTGCAGTCAGACCACTTTGCACCTGAATGCATTCTGTTTTTAAGAGTTCACAAAGAAAACTGAAAATAATAAATAAAATAAATAATAAATAAAAATAATAATAGGGCACTTAGTTCATATGTGCCATAGGTTTCATTCTCAAGTCTTTGGACTGGGAGGCAGAGCATATTGCAAAAGCTGATATTGTGATCTAAATATATTGATTATTTAATGAAAACTGACAACGTTATGAACAATCTTTTTCAAAACCCAAATGATTTTTATTTTGTTTTCAGAATTGTAATATTTTTTAAATAATACAAATATTTTGTTGATGAAAGTCAATTTTTCTAAAAGCCAATGAAAAATGACAAAGTTGGAACATGAACTAAAAATGTTTTACCTGTACTCATAAGCTGATGATTAAGTAGTCAACCATATTGAGTACCAAAATTATCATGTAGATTTATTGGAAGTGTTATTATTTGGCAGCACTAAAAACTATATTGTAATATAGATGTATATTATTTCAATGGCAAAGACAATATTTACATTATAAAACAATATCAGTGTTATAACTCGGTCTGGTTTGTATCAAAGTTTCCACTTAGATCACTAGTAGTACATGCGTACAATGGATAAACTAGTTTTACCAACAAAAAGAAAAATGGCCAGCAATCTTTATTGGCAAGCAAGGATCTAATGGATATAATGTAACACTAGACAATGTACAAACCTATGTTTTCAGACTGAGACACAGAATTGTGACAGTATATATATATTTTTTTTTTCTGGACATTATTAAGGAAAATTTATAGTTTTCATATGTACACAAATTGTCCAGATAGAGAAGTGATTATGTTTTAGTGTCCAGATAGTTGGGTGACAGTAGGCTTATGTGCATTTAATAACCAAGTGTTTCTATTAGGTTTATTGTCTAGAAATTGTCCAGTGCTGTTTCAAGCCCTAAACTATTTGTACTTTTTTTTCTTCAGATATTATAAAATTATATTTGCTTTTTTAAATCACCATATGAGAAACATCTTATTTATAAAGAAAAAACATAAGCCAAAAAATAAAGAATTCAACTGCATACATGAACATCATTTTGGCCATATTTTTCAGGTAGTGTTGACCTAAGGTAGACAGAAGTATGTCATTAGCAGATGAGTTGATTGCCGACTATGAAGAGGCAGGAGATGACTTGGGTCAGAATGAGACTGAGGCCCAGTTGGAGGAGATACCTGAGGTGGATGATGTCATTGTTGAAGTATGCAGACTGCAAGATTCTGTTCGAAACATTGCTAAATTAAGGGATAGTCAGGAGGTATGTCTATTTCAATGGTAGAAACTGTACTTTGTTAAAAAAAATTATTGTAGTCAATATCCACTTTAAACCTGCCCCTTCTTAAATAACTTGTTTTTTATTTTTATTTTTTAGTCATTGATAGTAACTATATTTTCATGGGTATTTATTTGAACATTCTATGACAAGATGCTTTATAATGTATCTTGTTTTATGACTGGTCCAGGGGTGGCTAGAATTATATGCTTATTTATTTGTAAAATATTTCTAAATCACAGAGAATTCCCAATTTTGAGAATTTAGATTTATCAAATATGTAATCAAAGTTAATGGTCCCAAGCCCAGTTTCCAATCGCCCTAAGGAAAATCTTTGAATCAGCTGTTATTGAGTTACAAAACAGTCTTGTGAAGTTTCATATTTACCTTATGTAGTCCGTTAATTAAATCTCAGACCCAGGATAATAATTGAATAACATTTGCTCATCCTTAGAAGATGAATAAAAAAGAAAAAATTTATTTGATATACATTAGGTCAAAATTATCAGTAAAATATGCCACACAATTTGGATAACTACTGTAAGCTCTGGACTTGTCAATTTCTTATTTGTTGTTGACTTTGTCCATGTAGGAAAGTGACTTTAACTTTTAAAATGAATTTTCTAAATCTTTATAGCTTGCTGATGTCTTGAAGGAGATAGAAAAGTATGCACATAAGTCTAGAAAAGAAGGAGGTAAGTTAAGCAGAAAGTACGAGGGAATGAACTGCCAGTTTATCTGGACACTTTAAAAAAAATAATTCAGATATAGTAATGGATAATGCAGTGATAGCATATTGGCTTTGTACTTTTTTAGCCCTAGATTTTATCATGGGTTTCTTGCACTTGCAAGAATAAGTGGTTTGCTCATTTTTAAGCACATGATAGGCTATACATGGTCCAGTATTATTGGTGGAGGAAGAACCTGGGAAAGCCCCCGGAAAGAACCACCGAACCACGAGAAGCTACTGGCAAGCTTTCACACCTAACTACATTAGCTGAATCTTAGACTCGAACCCACGCAGACAGAGGTGAGATTGCAGTGATCTGTAATGGAGAGCACTTTAGACCATTCGGGCACTCAGGGCCCCCTTTGAGTATGTACATATGAATGAGTGTGAGTTGGTATAAATGCACAAGCATAAATCTATATCTACAGGAGTATGTATGTAATCATGAGTACAATTCTGTGCATATGCATGAGTATGAGTCTGCATATATGCATGAGTACAAGTCTGTACTTATGCATGAGAGTTGAGTCTGTGCATGAGAGTGAGTCTGTGTGTGAGAATGAGTGTGAGTCTATGTAAGCATTGGTGTGTTTCATGGGTGTAAACCTGTACATAAGCATGGTTGTGAGTCACTATGTAAGCATGAACGAGGGCTATAAACAGTATATGATTCAAAAGCCCAAACTTTCAGTATTGTATATGTTTTTATGCCCCCAAGGCTTGCAGCTTTTGCATTTTAGTTAGGTCACATATTGTTGTATAGCCATCCTCAAATGCAAATCGGCATGAATGTGCAGAAACAACTAAAACTAGATAATTCAAATATTGCTTGCATTACGGTTTGTCTTATTAGATTTTCAGGCTTTTATAGCAATACTTTAATTTTTGTATATATTTTAACTTGTTGAATGTTTTTTACAAACAAAAACTTTAGAGCAGAAACAACCTAAAGTAGACACAGTTTGGCAAATGTGTTTGTATTCATATGTAAATGGCCAGATTTCATTTTCATGAAGTCATAGTAATTATTCATATTTTACTCAATTTTTGTATGATCTGTTTTGGATTTTTTTTCATTTGCATTGGGCACATTCTTGTTTTATAAACACAAATCTGATTTAAGATTTAATTTTGATTTTTGAGTGGAAATATTTTGACACCATTGATAAGAAAAAAACATTTTCTACAAAATGTCAAGGAACAAAAAATATAGGAAAAAGATTAAAGTGGATGAAAAATTACAGGCAGTTCATGTATTGGAAGAGATTTATTGATCACAAACTGAAAATAATTCCAGATATACATAATGGTTATTATTATAGATATTAATTCATCGTTCAAATACTAGACATTTGTATTATTTTATAGTGTCTGGACCAGTGGAAGCAGACCCTGAGTATCAACTGATAGTACAGGCCAACAACCTGACAGTGGAGATTGACAATGAAATCAGTAAGTGTGGACTAAGACTAAGAAGTCTTTGTCATTCTTCTACCCTTTGCTGTCTACTCACTTTTTCATGATATCCTGGAAATTTATGATTTGTCAAAGCTCTAACAGAAATATATAATTTTGGCTCTAGCTTTATAACAAATGATCTATCTAGATGCATTGCTGGGAAAATTTATCATAGTCCTGCATAATAGTTTCAAGGAGACCTGTGATTGGTTCAGAACAGCAGATGTGGGGTGGTTGTGGGGTAAGCCCTATCTTCCAGACAATCAAATTTATTCTGATGTAACTATTAAAAGATGTTGCACAAGCCAGTACTGTTATATGTATACAAATAAAGCTGTGGCTGGTTTCAGTCTAATTGATAAATTTTAGCATAGACAATGCAAATGAACAATGCACATGTATATGAATTGCCTCTGTAAACATTGCTCAGACAATATGGGAACTACTGCCTTTTCATGTTATAGGCTACAATCAACTTGGCCATGGACAAGCAAGTAATCTTGTAAAAGTTGCTCATCTGTAAGAACAAATTTCCTACCTTAGCAATACGGATATTTTATTTCTGAACCCGTGTGTGTGGGTGATTTGATCCTTCCTATAGCATGTTCAGAATACAGGCATAAAACTTTTCGTGTTCCACAGTAAATTAGTTTATTTTCATAGTTATTCACTTTTACAGCTTTGTGAAAAATTACATTTTTGTTGGAGTACAAATATTAGGAATAGTGAAGGATTATATTTCCACTGAAGGATTATATTTCCACTGAAGTATCCTTATCCATTGGTTCTTTAAATTTGTGGTTTATAGAATCCACAAAATTCATGTGAATTAGTCTCTCCTGAACTCATGTGATTTTACTGTTTTTAGATGTGTTTGTATTATGTGTGCAAATTCCAATACGTTATTGTCTTGCAACACAAGGTTGAACAGGTCAATAGTTGACTGAAAAGAAGATGTTATTTGTTTCTGTTTTGTTTCATTTTAGTTTACATGGCCATCGAAAGTCATGTTAATGCTAGGATTTTTTATCTTGTAAAACACACACAAAAATTAACTTTAAAAAAATATATATATAAATCAGAAAACTCATTTTTATTGCTAATCAATTGAATTTTTAGTGAACTTTTAATAGGGGTATTTAGTTATCCATCAATGCACATTTTCGTCGGTGTAGATTGTATTTGATGCATCATTCTAATCATAACACTAATTTACTTTTGATGTCTCATTTCAGACGTTATTCACAAATTCTTGAGAGACAAATATTCAAAGAGATTTCCAGAGTTGGAATCCCTTGTTCCCACTCCCATGGAGTATGTTAGAACAGTCAAGGTACAGTTTACTTTGTCACAAGTTTTATCTGTTTTGTTTATAAATATCGACACTTTTTTAAGGATCAATACACATGTTGTTAGATCAATGTTGCATAGTTCATGTTGTTTGCTTGATGCACTGGACATTATAGGTTTGCTAATGAACAGAGCCAGAGTCAGTCATTTTACAAACAAACAAGAAAAAGGGGGAGGACATTTACTGGCGTGACATGCCCATGTTGAAAATTCATTACACCTTTACATGGGATAGGAGCCCATTTTCATTCCTTGAACATTCATGCATGCTTTTGTAATATATAATAACCAGATGAACTAAGACTACTTCAAGAGTTTTTTCTTCTGTAATTGAAGCTTAACATGGCTCCATATGGCGGCCTATTTAAACATTTTTTGGCCATGTCAGATTTTACTTTGCTAAGTCATAATAATTAGGTTGCCATAAAACAGAACATAAATCAGTTGATTGTGGAATCAGCGTCTACAACTGATGTTACAAGAAGTAGAGTTCTGTCAGCCAAGGTAAATTAAATATTAGTAGTATTTTATAAACATTTTTAATTAATTTTTTTTATACAAAGTTTTTTTTGTATTAGCACATATAAATGTCTGACAGAAATGTTAGCAATCATCATCTGCTTCAGTCTTCATCATCCAGGGGCTCCAAGTGTCCCAGTGGTCTAATTCACTCACCATTATGGATCACTGCCATCTCACCTGTCTGCGTGGGTTTGAGTCTTAGGTTCAGCAATGTTGGAAAGCTTGCCAGTAGCTTCACATGGGTTGGTGGTTCTTTCCTGGTTTTCAGGTTCTTCCTCCACTATTTATACTGGCTACCATGTATAGCCTATCTCATGCTGAAAAATAGCATTAAACCATACAGCTTCATCATCCATTGAAATTCATTAATTGGGTTTTGTATTCCATCTTCCTCTACACATTACCTGGCCCAGATTCACTTATAAAAAGCATTTACCTTCATCTTCTTCTGACTGGTAAATTTTGTCTACATTGTTGTATGCCCTTCACAATGTGGAGATGGGCACCTAATATTGGAATTAGCATCTCATAATTGAAAAGTGATGCAGTGAATTAAATTGCTTGTGCTTACTGTTTGTGGCATAGAGCATGGTATATACATGTGATTAGAAAGTTAACTGGTTGCAACATTACAATTTCTTTGTTTAACATGGCAACCAGAACACCTTTTGTATATATATGTACTTTTATTCATGCATTAAAATTTGCTACATATCATGACATACATCGTGGCTGTTGTATAAGAGTTTGATGCTTTTCATGGAGGCCTCAAGGGGCTGAGTGGTCTAAAGCACTCACCATTCTGGATCACTGCATTCACAACTCTTTCTGTGTGGGTTCAAGTCTTAGGCTTGGCTAACATGGATATGTGAGAATGCTTCTTGTGGGATAGTAATTCTTCTGGAGTTCTTCCAGGGTTCTTCCTCCACCAATTAATCTGGCCGCCATTTATAGCCTATCTTGTGCTGAAAAATGGCATTAAACCCAACAACAACTGTTCTTCATGACTTGTATTAGAGTTTACTGCTCTTCATGACTTGTATAAGAGTTTACTGCTCTTCATGACTTGTATAAGAGTTTACTGCTCTTCATGACTTGTATAAGAGTTTACTGTTCTTCATGACTTGTATAAAACCCAGGTAGCATCCAAGAGGAAATAAAGTGTGAATGGACATAAGCTGGACACAGTGACAAGCTTCAGGTATCAAGGTGCTATCACATCTAATGAAGGTTCAGTACCTGAGCTTCTTTTTAGGATTGTGCAGACAACCACACTGGCTAGACTGAAGCCTGTTTGGAAGGACAGCAACATTACACTTTGGTCCAAGATCAGGCTTATGTGATTATGGTATGGTCACATCGCATGCTCATCTAGCCTATCAAAGACAATCCTACAGGGCACATTGAGACAAAAGAGAAAACAAGACATACAGAAGAAGAGATAGGAAGATAGCATCAAAGAGTGGACTGGCATAGATTTTGCAAAGTCCTAAGGAGCAGTGGAGAACAGAGCAAAATAGATAGAGTTTCTTGCACAGGCATCAGTTATACCGCTACAACCAGCCAGGTTATGGGAAGAATGAAAAGTGAATTATGACTTGTATAAGCATTTACTGATCATCATGAATTGTATGAAAGTGTTCTGCACTTCATGACTTGTGTAATAGTGTTCTGCCCTCCATGACTTGTATAAGGATCTGCTGCTCTTCATGACTTGTATAATAGTGTTCAGCCCTCCCTGACTTGTGTAAGAGTGTGGTGCTCTTCATGACTTGTATAATAGTGTTCTGCCCTCCATGACGTGTATAAGGATCTGCTGTTCTTCATGACTTGTGTAAGAGTGTGGTGCTCTTCATGACTTGTGTAAGATTGTGGTGCTCTTTTTGACTTGTGTTAGAGTGTGGTGCCCTTCATGACTTGTATAAGGATCTGGTGCTCTTCATAACTTGTGTAAGAGTGTGGTGCTCTTCATGACTTGTATAATAGTGGTCTGCACTCCATGATTTGTATAAGGATCTGCTGCTCTTCTTGACTTGTTCTTGTTGTAGTAGGGTTTAATACCATTTTTCAGCACAAGATAGACTATACATGGTGACAAGTAATAATGGTGGAGGAAGAACCCGGGAAAAAGCACTCTCCATTACGGATTGCTGCCATTTCACCTCTGCATGTGTTCCAGTCTCATATTTGGCCAATGTGGATATGTGAGAATGCTTGCCAGTAGCTTCTTGTGGGTTGGTGGTTCTTTCTGGGGGTTCTCCCAGGTTCTTCCTCCACCTTTAATACTGGCTGCCATGTATAGCCTATCATGTGCTGATAAATGGCGTTAAACCCTACAACAAGAATTTGCTACATTTCATGACTTTTACATGAATTTGCTACACATCATGACTGTTGTACAAGAGTTGTGAGACATGGGTGTTATACAAGAGCTGCTACACATCATGACTGTTGTACAAGAATTGTTACACATCATGATTGTTATATAATTGTCACAGATCATGACTGTTGTACAAGAATTGTTACACATGATTGTTATATAATTGTCACAGATCATGACTGTTGTACAATTGTTACACATGATTGTTATATAATTGTCACAGATCATGACTGTTGTACAAGAATTGTTACACATGATTGTTATATAATTGTCACAGATCATGACTTGTACAAGAATTGTTACACATGATTGTTATATAATTGTCACAGATCATGACTGTTGTACAAGAATTGTTACACATGATTGTTATATAATTGTCACAGATCATGACTGTTGTACAAGAATTGTTACACATGATTGTTAAATAATTGTCACAGATCATGACTGTTGTACAAGAATTGTTACACATGATTGTTATATAATTGTCACAGATCATGACTGTTGTACAAGAATTGTTACACATGATTGTTATATAATTGTCACAGATCATGACTTGTACAAGAATTGTTACACATGATTGTTATATAATTGTCACAGATCATGACTTGTACAAGAATTGTTACACATGATTGTTATATAATTGTCACAGATCATGACTGTTGTACAAGAGCTGCTACATATCATGACTGTCATACTTCTCAGATTATAAAGTTTGTATTACATTTTGTGTCTTGCCTTTTTTACAGGAATTGGGCAACAATATACTAGAGAACAGCAAAAACAATGAGATTCTTCAGGAGATTTTGACACCAGCAACAATAATGGTTGTCAGTGTTACAGCCTCAACCACTCAGGGGTAAGTGGGCTGGATTTGGGATCCCTAAATATCACTCTTTGCATTTGGCCACCATGTTGGCATATGTTACACATGTCAAACGCATGATAAAACAATCATAAATATCATTATATTTTGTAGCATTTAAAATTAATTTGTGACAGATACAACTGTCTTATAGCTGAAAATTGAATTATTTTTCCAGAAAAAATGAAAACATACTATAAATATAAATAAATTTGGAACAAGACTAAATTTATGTACATTACTTGCTGACAGAAACTAATGAAATACTAGTGCAGTTAAAAAGAATCATGGTACATTCGAAAGAAAACAAATACAGTGGCAATGTGCATGCTTGTCTTTGACAGTATACAGATATTGGAAAATATTTTATTAATACACATGAATTCAGGATGAAAATTTTATTGTGGTTTACACAGTATACCAGTTTATTCAAGTACCGTTCCTTACATTTTTCACTGTAATTATCCATCCTTATTTGTCAGATGTCTTTTTCTTTTCTTTTTTAGAACAGAATTAACAGGTGAAGAAATGAAGATTGTGAGCGAAGCTTGTGATATGGTATGTACCTTTAAATACTTTCTTAGACCTGGAATTACTTATTGACTATTTAGGGTCCTAGCTTTGTATACTATGGTGAATCTCTATTTCCTTGTCCAAATGTAGTTGGTCTTAAATTAAAATGTTTTGACTCAGCAAGAATGACTGAAATAGTGCAGTCTTGAAAATCTTCTTAATCACTACTCTTCCTTAATGAATGATCATATTAATATGGGGTTTTCACATCATGTCTGCTTGGTCCTAAATGAAAATGGTACCAGTCTAATGTCCAATATGGCCACCATGGCAGCCTTACATTTCAGTCAAGGTTTTGTGATAAATTATTTTCTCTAGCTCAGAGTATATAAATTAAGAACATTTCATGGATTAAATGTAACTTTCATTCCTCAACACATTTTCCAGAAATAAATTGGAATGAAAGCAATCACACTTGAAATTTATGTTACTACAGTAAAACCTGCCTTGAGAGATCACCTGTTTTGAGAAACCAGAATTTCCATATCTCCATGCACAGATTTATTCATTATACATGTATAGTGTTATGATCTGTTATGAGAGACCATCTGTCTGGAGAGACCATTATGTTTTGGCAGTTTGGGTGGTTTTTCAAGGCAGGTTCTACTGTACTATAAAAACACAAATTTTACATTGTAATAGTAGAATTGCATGCCCAAACCCCCATTTCACCTGTTGGTAACTAAGTTGATCTGAACCAACATTTAGCAGTGTGAAAAACTTACCATCCATGCTAACAATATTCACCCAAGTATATAAAGTTTTCCATTCAGTGGTGTACTCCGTCTTTCATTTCTTAAGCTCTTTCTGCTACACTGGCAGGTTGTCAGACCAGGTACAAAAGATAAACATTAAGTAAGTGAATAATTAATTAATCCTGGATTATCTTAACTAAATACCCAAGAAAAGGTAAGAATATGTGTCATTTGAGTAATAGTTAGGTAACAGAATGTTAATTTAACAGACTAATATCAAAATGTGGTGGCACAAGTACATAATGGAGCAGTAGGTTTTGAAGTATTGTATGCTGAAAAGATATTGTACCACAACTGTTAGACCCTGTTGACAACACTGCATCCATATTGAGTTCCACAGTGGCCTTCTTGAAATTCTTACTGATACTCCTCCAAGATGTAAATTAAGATTTGGTTTTCAGCAGAAGACATCTTATACTGTCTACATGGTACTAAATGAAAATGGTACTTATTTGATTTCTAATATTGCCACCATGGCAGTCATTTCAAAAATCTTGTTGTTCCTACTTCTTCTAATTGGAAAGTCTTATCAACATGGAGTTTACCAGAAGACTATATATGATAATGTAGTATCATCAATATTCGTGGGGGACCAACTTTCGTGGTTTTAGTTGTTGCCATGAACCACAAATTTAAATTCCCAACAAAAAATGAAGCACTTAGGATAATGACAACCCCCACCTTTTTTCTTACAGTGTTTCATTCCTAGAGATTAACACAGCTACTCATATTTGATAAATCAATTTAAATACTGTAATTTGGTAATTAATTATTAGCTTTTACATGTGGTCACACTGATTGGATAACTCAGATCACTACTGAATTTGCAGGCTCCCTTGGCAACACCATTATTGATGGAGCATCTTTCTATCTTTGCACAGATTTCCTCGTTATAACTTTGATACTCTTGCTTTCATTTCTGGGACACTTACTGAAGCAGGGGTTCTACTGCGTCATTAGCTGCCTGGTAAGCAAGCACCTGTGACGGGTGCTTAGCTTCTGATGGGTTGGGAAGTCCAGGAACCGAGGGGCATCTAAGTTGAATTTTTACCACTCTTAAGCCACTGTGTTTACGCCATGATAGTCAGAAAGTACTGATGGTGTAACTTGATGGATAGTGGTTTAAGAGATCATTCATATGTACTTTAATATCTGATTGGTCTGGTTTTGTTGGCTGAGTCGGCTTCCTTTGATATTGAACACTCAAACAAAAACATGGTGAAACTGATTAATCTTGGCAGGTGTTTTATTTGTGCTCATAGAGATGGAAGTATTGTTTTAGTGTTGTTGGCTGTGTTGGCTTCTACTGATGTTATTCACTTGGTCAAAAGCTTGGTGTAAGTATTGAACTTACCTTTATTTTTACTTATACAGGTGTTAGTGTTGTTTTTGTTTGTTTGTTTGTTTGATTAGGATTTTTAACGTAGCTTTAACAATTTTTCAGTCATATCGCTACAATATCTTCAGTGATGCAGCTTATAGTCATCTCTAGCACTGTGACATCATGCTGCAGACACGTAGCATGATCTCCCACCCAGTTACATTATCCTGACACCAGGCCGACCAGTCCTAACACTAAGCTCTTAATGCTGTGCGCCAAGCGAGGCAGCTGTTATTACAGTTTTTTAAGTCTTTGGTATGACTTGCCCGGGGATCGAACCCACAACCTCCTGCTTCTGCGGCAGACACTCTAACTACTAGGCCACAGGAGTGGTTGGTAGTATTGTTTTAAACATTAATGTGACCACCGATTACATTGGCTTAGTTTTATTCTTTTGTATTCTTTTTTTGGGGTCTTTGTAGAGGTTAAACCATGAAATTAAATACATACTAATATGCAAACATTGACAGGCAAAACCACGAATTTAAGTAGGGCATAACCGACTTTTGATTCGGAAATCGGATTCCACTGGATAGTATGAACTTCCGATTAATCGGAGTCGGACAAGGCAGGAACGACCGATTCGGATAATAAAAATAATAAAGTTGAATTTCTATAGCACCGTGTCTAACACTGCATGTCATTTGATAGAGTGTTAATAAAGTTAAATAAGAAGTCAGAAAAGTCCAATATGGTCAACACAACCACGATGTGAGACAATCTATTTGAACTGGCGGGTAAAAACTGAAAATAAAGCCGGATATGGTAAAGTACTAAGTAACATGCTGTACACTGCAAAACCAGATACCAGAAACCTGGAAATGGAAGATGAAAGTTTTTAGGGAAAAAAAATACGGATTTAGCATTTCCGATTAATCGAATCATATCCGGAATTCGAAAAATTTCATGCCCAAAATCCGGAATCGGAAATCACTAGAAATATGCTAATCGGTTATGCCCTAAATTTAAGTACCCATGAAAATGCCTCTTTTTTTTATGCAGAACCATGAAAATTGAGCCCAAATAAAATAAATGATACTACAGTACATGTATATAGTTTATTTTGAATGATAACTGCCAATATAACCTCCAATATGCTACCAAAATGAACTTACAGAAAAATTATGGTTTTTCACCAAAAAGTCTTATTTGGGTGCTGAGTTTATCATGATTAAAATTAGTGCTGATCTTCAATTCAATGTCGCTGCTTCCTTAGAAGAATATCAAAAATGGTTTCAAATGGTAGAGCATCATCCCCTTTGAAGGACTCTTGTTGACATGGTACATATGAAAGTAATAAAAAATCTATTGGTGGTACCCCAAATATGGATGAGTATTCTTACAAAGCAATTTATACTGGGACAACCCTTAATGAATGATCCATGCACTGTTTTTGTTTTTTAGGCTGTTGACTTAAACCTCTACAAGATGAAGATATTTGAGTATGTGGAATCCAGAATGTCCTTCATAGCCCCGAATATTTCTATAATTGTGGGAGCCTCAGTAGCTGCTAAATTAATGGGTATGTATCTTGTTGAATTTTAACAGGAATCCATTTATATTTTGAATTCAGCAATTTCATTTCTGCTCAGCTCCACCACTACCCAGACACACCATCCCTCACAAAAGCATCTTTATCCCTACCACCACCACCAATATCATATAAATTTGGGGGTCAACATTCTGTAACTATTTTGCGTGTACTTGATGCATTTGTTGTGCAAAAATTCTTGAGATTAGCTTAAAAATAGTGATGGGAATCGGTCAGAAATTCATAATCGATAATCGGTTCCCCTTAACCAACTGATCATCGATTATAATCGGTTACTAAGAGCAAATTTTAATTTCTGTTAAACAGTTATATCTCTGATCAAGAGTTCAATATGTTTATAAATGTATAGAAGACATCTCTTTTAATGACATATATACTTTAACCAGACAATAATATTACATTATGTGTTACTTTTGTTCTACAGCTTTGTTAAATGAACGCAACTTTTTATGGCTGATCAGTTATATATAACTGAAAAACTGCTACAATCCCCCGAATTTTTTTTCATTCACATGTGATGGGTCTATAATTTAAAGTATAGAAGGACATGTTTTTCTTGTTTGTCATTGTTTGTAAATACTACAAGAGATGTTGCAATTGGACTGAAACAAATCAACAAAATGTGTTTAAATGTATTAACTCAACAATTTAACAACTTGACCATGTAATAATGACTATATGTGCCTAATTATTAATCATAAGGGTTCATATTTGTCGTTGTGAAGGGAATTCATAAATTTCAGGTCAACTTTAGTGGCTGGGAGTTTTACTAACCTTTGTGCTTTGCATACACCTAAAAAGTAGTCTCCCTTTACACACAATCGATTATGGAGTTCACAATCGATTATCTGCTCAACCAACTGATGATCGATTATAATCGATAATCGGAACAACACTACTTAAAAAGCTTGAATTTCTCCCCAACATTGGTTTTAACCTTGAGATGTCCTTCAATGTATTGAAAAACTTCTTGAAATTCACCAAATTTTCCTTTTTTATCAAAAGGAATACATAACATTAAAATTTAATATCAGGAATACACTCCTGTTCATATTGCATGACTGGTTCTTTTCCAGTGGTAAAAGACCCCAACCATATGACAATAATTTGTCCTCCCATTAGGTTGAACAAGAAGATTCTCCAAACATGATATTGCCCTTTGTCCAACTTGCACTTCTGCCATCGATTAACGCACTGGCAAATCAGGGTCAGTGTTGTTTGTTGTACTGACAACTCCTAACACACTGCATAGACTCAGATCTAATAGTGAATTATGCAATGGCATATATGGGTCTCTGCAGTTAGCAGTTGGACTCAACTTGTTAGTAAGCATATAAGGTAACATGTTTTACAATTCTTTTTGTAGGTGTTGCAGGTGGTTTAACGGACTTGTCTAAAATGCCAGCATGTAACATCATGTTACTGGGATCACAGAAAAAGACCTTGTCAGGTTTCTCCACTGTTGCCATCTTACCACATACAGGCCTCATTTATTATAGTGATATAGTGCAGAAAACACCACTGGTAAGATTTATTTCTCTCACCTTTGTAAGCATGGATATAATATATATATATATATATATATATATATATATATATATATATATATATATATATATATATATATATATATATATATATATATATATATATACATAAGTATCACTTTTGAGTAACAACAGGATTATCATAAATCCTTGCGATTTTGTTTGCAAGTTTTTCTTTTACTTCAACCTTTGTGGCTGCATGCACAGTTATGTATTTACTTTTATCTCAAGGACTTCTGTTTTTCTCTTGAATAAGTTTCCTGATCACATTAATATTAATAATTAATAAGTATAAAAATATAAACCCAACTACTTCCCAAATCCATGCCACTCAAAAGGTGACAATTTATTTCCTGTCCAAATTTTTTAATAACTCTTGCCCATTATCTCCCCTTGCCACTTACAGGTGGCATTTGTTTTTAAGCTTTCACTGTGAACTGACAATACATCAGTCACATCTCCAAAAATCATTTGGAAATTTGTGTTGACTTCATCCATTTTTTTGAGGATTTTGTTATATATGGATATATTAAAGATTATTCTACAGATGGTATACATTTTTTTTTATCTTGATCATAATTATGTGAATTTGTTAACTTACATGGACTTAGTTTCTGTGATCTCTGGTTCTACATAGAATATGCTGCATTTCTTGTTTTGCTATTTAATTTGACACACCTGATTTAATGGATGTTTCTGGCATTTAAGAATAAACATGACAACAGTATGTGTTAAATGCCACAAGTTTAAAACCAGTAGGAACTCTCATGATTCAAGTCTCAATTATGCATGTGGCATGTACACCAGTTGGTCAGAGAAATCAGGGAGAGACGTGGAAAATCAAAAATGGAAAATACTGATATCTTGAGTCATTGGCCAGCATGATGAGGGACTCTAATGCTCCCTTCCCAAATATAGTGTACCTGTGACAACAGTTACATTGGGGGAAATGGAGATAACTGTGACTTCTCAATTGTCAATACTGTCTCATCTCTGGACTTATAGGTGAGTCGCTTGATACAGCAGGCAATGACAGATTCGATTAGTTCAAACAAATTTGTATCAGTCCTTTTGTCTTCTTCTGTTTTAGTCAATAATTTTAACACTTCATTGGAGTGTCCCCCTAATTTTAGGTAATGCCCGAGCATGGCCTTCCGAATTGTAAATGGGTGTGCATGAGGTTGATACATTATATGCATGAGCCATGCCATTTAACCCCACCTCATTTTGATGCCATATCAGCTGCCAACTGAATTATCCAGCCATCTAGTTCAAGATCCATTCCGTTCAGTGAACATATGGTATCTGTAGCATATTGCCCTATGCTTCATCATGTAAAGCCATGGACTGTTAACATTGCCAAGGAATAGTAATATATCTGTCCTCTTTCTAACATTACCAATGCTCTGTAGTACAGCCATCTATACTTCTATCCATATGCCAGACACCCATACTGATGGATTTTGATTTTGACAAGCCATACAGCTGATTCAGCAACTGCATCCTTTTACTCATGTCTTACTGTCTCTTGGATGGTACAGTAGCAACAGCTACATCTGGAGCCCTGAGTGGTCTGAAGTGCTCACCATTACAGTACACTACCATCTCACCTCTGTCTGCATGGGTTCAAATCTCAGGTTTAGCCATTGTGGGTATATGAGAAAGCTTTCTAGTTGCTTCTCATGGGTTGGTGGTTCTTTCCAGGTTTTTTTTTCTCCACCATTTATACTGGCTGCCATGCATAGCCTATCTTGTGCTGAAAAATGGCATTAAACCCTACAACAACAACAACAACAACATCCACATCTTGTGTATACCTATGGTCTGGACATCAGTCTTGATCTAAATCAGGATGACCTGCATTCTGCTGTGGGTATACATTTTTTTGACAATGCATACTCAGATCCCACTATAGAATGGACTAGATGGTGGATTAGCTGCAGTAGAGAAAATATATTTGGTGCTGCTGAATTCATAATGTTGGCAACTACCCTTTTCAATGCTGGCCTACATGGTCAAGGTCTCAGATAATTTTCATGACTATCTTCATCTTTTCCTGAGGTTTGGGAATATCAAAGAAACTGCAGAGCAGTTATCTGCCAAGATCAGTGACCCAGCCAATTATAAAGCCTTTTTTTCTGAGAGCCATCTACCAGCATCCTTTTGCAACTTGCTGTTTTAAGGCTCATTTCATTGCCTTTTCAACAAATCTTCCTGCACTAAATGAAAACTATGCTGCATTTGGTGTGACCTAACCTGTTTAGTATAGGGTGGATAAAAGCATTTTTTACATCACTTTGAAGCTTGGTTGCAATATAGTTGCCACTTCTTCATTGTTAAATTTGGCATCTCTTGCAATCTTCAGGCATATCGAGTAGTCATGCAATGTGACTACCTTGGAGTCATTGGCTTGAAGGATAGCTGTGGTGATAACATTGTGCCCCACCTTTTGTTGGTGAATTCTTTGACCACTTCCCCATGCCTTGGCTTTATGCATCAGTATGCATGCTTACTCTTTACCTTGCTCAAGCCATACTATGCCCTGACCTTGCAAAGCACTCCCTTCAGTTCACCTTTGCTATTCATTGGCAAGATAGAGGATGTATGGAGGCAGCCAGCCCAGGAACTGCCCCACCACCTCACTGTGAATTCACCATTGCCTTGTAAATCATCTCCAACTCATCCAAAAAGACATGATGAGCAGAGATGAATGGATATGAGAATGCTTTCTGCACACCCAAAACCACCTTCAGTCTCAACCCTAAGTGCTGATAAAACCTGATAATCATTCTCAGAGGGAGTAGGAGACAAACATTTCTCTACCTGCAAGCCTCTACTCTTGTGCCATTGACTCATTTCCCCAACTGCCCACAGGCAGCCTTCTGTTAGGTTCTAGACTTTAGCACATTAAAGAGCTTTGGATCTTCAACAAAGAAAGTGATCATCTCTGAGAAGCTTTGGATTTCATTTTGCCAATGTCCTCCCATTTGTCCTTCCATTTCCTGATGGAAGTAATATCAGACTTCATAAAGGATGCATTTTACAGCAAGAGATCAGGATCCTTATGAAGAAAACACAATCTCTAGTGTTATGTTCAATGCTTTTTCTGGAAGGCTAGTGCAAACCTAGTTTGATCATCAACCTGAGTTAACTATATAAATGTATGCTCCCAATTCAGAATGTAGATGTCAAGATCAGTCCACCTTTCCATCTGTCAGTACAATTTGCTATAAATATTGATCAGATAGATTCATATTTTCATGTTCCCATCAATCCATTGTCATGGATTAAAAGGAATTATTTTCAGTTTTATTCACTCCTTTTTTAGCTTTATTATGCCCTTGGGCCTTTATGAAACTGATCAGCTGTATTGTCTCATGGTTCCCTATGACCACTTCTAGTGTACTTGGACAGTTTTCTTCAAAAACATGGTAAGAACATTTCTGGTCAAAGAACAATCTTGATCTCTTTTACAGCATCTCAGCTTTCTGATCAGTTGGGAGAAGTTTGATCTTTGTCCATCCCAGCAGCTCATTCATCTGTATGGAATTTCTCACCTACTTCAACATCATACATTTTCCTCACCATTGGCTGATTGCAATTGATGAGCTCATTTCCAACAAAAAATTGATCACATCCAGGAGTTTCTGTATCTCCTTGGATTGTTCAATGCAGCAGCAGATCTCATTCCACTGGATCACCTCTACATGTGCCTGTTGATGTTATACACTAGTAGAGGTGCACTGCCTCAAAGTAGGTGGCACCAATCCACCCCAATTCAGCATTCTGGACTGGAAGTTCATCATTGATGCATACATCACAACATCAACATCCTTATCAAACGTTCCTAGAAGATTCAATGTCTTTGCTTATTCTCTATCCAGGAAGGGCCAGATTCTCTATACAGAATGACTACTTCATTCATGGGTCTTTCATCGGATTTTCCTGCTGTAGAGGCCTTTGATGATCAATGTTTTTGGGATCAGGTGGAATCAGACTTCCCATCTTTGGTTCTCCAGTACTACATCCCATGGCATTGGCTATTGATGCCCTTTCTGTCAGTTGGGAGATTTTTGGGGCTTTTGCCTACCCACAAAAGTGGTCTTAGTAAAAAAAAATTGGACAAAACTTGCAGGGTCGGAAGGGTCGGAAGTGCAAAATGATTCTGATTTCCCTCTCCGCTGAGACAAGTCCTGGATCAACAATCTCCTCAATTTAGCATAGATCTACCCACGAAGATTACAGTCAGGGCAAATCTTCTCAAACAGCCTCAGCTCTAAGTGTGCCAGCCTTGCCCAGACTGATTTATCCACCCTTAAATCTTATTAGTAGAGCCCAGCTTAGTCCTTTGGTCAAGGGAAGAATTACACGAGTAAGAAGGCCCTCCATTCTAAAGGTTTTATAAGGGATAGTGGCATGTCTTCAGACACTGATGCAAAGTTGATAATATAGTCTCTGGGTGCTTCAGTCGCACAAGTAGCTTGACTTTTTTGGCTGGCTGTTCAGAGAGAAATATTAGCCCCAATTAGGTTTACTGCTCTATGATATTGGACACTTTCTGTCATCATGGCAGAGAGGAACTTGGTCATGACAAAGATCTCTCAGACTTGTTAGCCAACTCGGATTTGCCTAAATCACTCACACTATTGTCCCAAATGGAATTTTCCTTGGTTCTGACTTGGCTGAATTCAAATAATTTCAAGTCCTTATTTGGTATGATTTAATTTATTTCTTATCCCAATATGTATACACATCACCTCTGGTCTTACTGCTCTCAGGAAGAGAGTAGATTGTCATTCATTTGGGGAATGTAACCTTCCCTTGAAGGTTACCTGACATATAGGTAAGATTCTCAACATTCTCTCTTCCAGGTACCTATTCTCTAATGTTAATGTGGTTGGGGAAAATATTCAAAGGAGAATTCACATTTTTTAGCAAATTAAATTTCTTTTAGACGACTTACCTGTTCTCATTACTCTAATACCTTCCCATCCTCCTTGCGGTGTGAGCATCCTATTCATGAGGTTCCACTTGGCTTAAAACTTGTTCCCTCCCCCCCCCCCATAGTAGCAAAGTGAGGTAATGGGCAATAATTGTTGTCCTTTGTCTATGTAATACAGACAGGAAAAACACATTTTTGGGAGGCCTAGTTTCAGGAGGTAGAAGGACTTATATTCCAAACATTAATGTGTTTTTGTATGTATTCTAGGAGAAACATAATTTCCTGAACAGATTTGCCTTTTTTTGATTAAGATCAAACTGCATCACATTAATCTATTTTTTTATGGTCCAAAAAGTAGGGTTATTTTATGGTCATGCAGTTGCAGAGCAGGCAAGATGAAGTATGTTGCAGAATTCTTGCATTACCTTCCACAACCTGTTTGTGTACACTTCAAAACTTTTTTTAAAAGTGTTCTTGTGTTTAGAGCAGCTAATTAACTCTTGACTTCTAATATGGCATTCCTAAAGCCATTGCCTTTGGATAAACAATTGCTTAAAGGCATAAACATATAAATCTTTAAGATTTTACATTGGAAATATATGTAGGATACAGTTTCATATATTGTTCCAGTAATCAATCAGACAAGTGGAAAAATAAGAATGTTTTGATATGAAAATGTAGATGAATACTGATTTGTGAATTTCATCAACCTGCTTATCAGTTATGGGGCCATTTTCTTTATACTACAATGGACAGATGCAAAATGAAGTTAATGAAAGTAGAGTCATACAGTAATTTCTGTTTAAATTGATTCTGGCATTCAACATGCACATGCTTTTATAGAAAAGAATTTTTATCTCTCTGAACATAATGTTGGCATGTAAATAGCTACTGAAATATTAGCTGTTGGACTGAAATCTATGTTCAAGATTTGGATACATTTTCAAATATAATTAGCCATGATTAATTTATGAAAAATTCCATGTAACAAAAATGACACAATGATAAAAAAGAATTCATGTCAGAAAAATGCCATGAACATCAAATTCATAACATAATGACTCAAATTTTCAGACATTGTGTTCGAAGCAAACACAATTTGTTTCAGTCACATCAAATGCACTATAGATAAAATGGCATCAAAGAAGTACGTGAAAGTGTTTTTTTTTTATATAGGAGCACCTAAAATATTTTTTTTAACAATGTCTATGAAAATACCGAAAGTATTTAAACAATGAGAGAACAGTTTTGTATTTTAAGCTTTGAGCATGTGACTAGTGATTCTACTTTAACAGTTGCAGATGTTTGACTGAGAGAGAATGAAATCAACCTTCAAAAAACACTAATATCTTCAAATATAATTTAATTACTCCTAATTATCCCCACCCCCTCAGGGATAGTGGATGGATGGCCACCATGCTGTATAAATGATTGCTTTGGGCTCAAACCAAAAACTTCAAAGGATGCAGTGAGCACGGGCGTGTAATACTTGATGGCTTTGTTGTTTTTTTATTTATCTACTGCTTGGATTATTTGGGTTTTCTTTCCATTATGTAGGACTTAAGAAAGAAGGCAGCTCGTCTAGTATCAGCAAAAGTCACATTGGCCGCTAGAGTGGACAGTTTCCATGAGAGCCTCGATGGTACTGTTGGTGATAACCTGAGAACTGAGATTTTATCTAAGCTGGATAAACTGCAGGAACCTCCACCAGTCAAGGCCATCAAGCCTCTCCCAGCTCCTATTGATCCCACCAGAAAAAAGAGAGGTGGAAGGAGGTAAGAACAAAAGTAGCAACAGTCAGGCAAAATTCTTTTCAGAATTGGAATTTTGTAGCATTAGTATTGCGACTTTTTAACCTGGGTCCATCTGCCCATACATACCACTTTCATTACCACTCTATTTTCATTTCCACTCTTTAACATTAAAGCCTTTTGATTTAAAGGAATGAATTTGGGTATAATAATATATCATTATTAGAAGGTGGGCCACCACAACTATGGATAAAACAATTCATTGATAAATTGTTGCATTAATTTGTCATGCTTATATTGATACAAGAGGTGGAGAATCTAAACAAAACCATACTTACCATATGAAAATTATTTTGTCCTTCCAGTCTTGAAAAATTATTAGTAGTTTGCGCAAATTTTTAATTTATAAAATTGGAGTGCTGCTGCAGTTTTTCTTCATCTGCAGAAAAATTTTGTTGGCATTCATCCCCATTTCCATGCCCTGGCTTGTTCTAGCTGAGATTTTCCTTGCATGAGTACTGCATTATTTCTTTTGGGTTTTTTAAAGTTAACATCTTAATGTCTTCAGTCTTGCAAATCTACTAATGATCTGATGCTCATATTTCTGTGGAGATGCCTGGTTGGTTATAAATGAAAATGGGTTCTAGTCTGACACCCACTATTTTAAGAATCTTGTTATCACAATATCCACCTGAACAGAAAATCATAACAACATGGGGTTTCACACTGAGACTTCATATAATGTCTAGTTGGTCCTAAACGAAAATTTGGTGCTGTCCAGATGTTCAGTATGGTAACCACAGCAGCTATCATGAAAATCTTATTGTGGTTACTCCAACTGAATGGATAGTCATGTCAACATATGGTTGTAACTAAAAGACATATGATGTCAAGTTGGTCTGTGATGAGAAAGGTTCTGCCCAGATATCCAATATGGTGACAGTAGCCATCTTGAAAATCTTCTACTCCATTTGAATAGATAGCCATGACAGCATGAGGTTTTCACTAAAATGAATCTTATGATCAAGTTGATCCTTAAAATATTGATAATCCTCCTGAATGGAAGTCATATCAGCATGGAATTGTCACCATTTCTATGGTATCTGGTTGCTCCTAAGTAAACATCTGATATCAATATTGCAACGATGTGGCCATCTTGAAAATCTCACTACTCTTTCCAGATGGAAATTCATAGTGACATATAGTTCTATGATGTATAGTTGGTGCTGATTGAAAATGGTGCTGATCTGACATCCAATATGGCCACAATGGCATCTATGTGTAAAATTGTGTTATTGCCACTCCACTTGCATGAGATTTTCAGTAGAAGACTAATTATAATATTAAGTTGGTCCTGAATGCAAATTGTGCCAATCTGATCTCAATTTTATTTCAACAGTACATACCACTCAAGATGCAGAAGCGAAAAATAATTTTGATTTTATGACTAGATTTGATATGATCATATTTACTGTCACCAAGAAGTGATCTTTCAGTGCAAATTTACTATCAATTTTAAGAGTTTAGAAACTAGATAATAAACTCAATAAATGTTTACTATATTTTATCTTCTGCAGCGAAATGAGCAAGAAGGATTCTGTCATAAAGTATTAATAAATTCTCTTAACAGAGCAAGAAAAATGAAGGAAAGATTGGGTCTAACTGAGATGAGGAAGGCTGCCAACAGAATGAACTTTGGTGAGGTATGTGTATCATAAATTTGTGAGGTTCAAGTTAAGTTACTGTCAGTTTACATCTTCTCAAACCATTAAGTGACTCATATTGCTAAAGCTTATCTTGGCAGAGAGATTATAAAATCTCATCATCATGCTCAAACTCTCACTAAACTCAAAATCCTGGCATCGGATTGAATAATTATTCAAGCAGTTTGACCAATCAGACAAAAGAAATGTTATAACCTTGGAGCCAGTCTGATTGTATAACATTGAGGCCAGATGTGCAGACTACATGCATTTCATGTGAGACATGGTAATTGTGGCTAATTAAGGTGTCATATAGCTCAAACTAAAGTAGGGTTGTTAAACGAAAATCGGAAATCCGATTATCGGTTTTGAAAACGATTATCGTTTTTTTTTTTTACAAAACGATAATCGAATTCAATATTTTTTTACCATTTTTGTAGTGAAAATTTTAAAAATTGCCAGAAAAAAATTCATTCATGCATTTGTTTAGTGTTTACATTTTAATACGATATGGCCAGCAGATAAGAAGGTGTGTTTGTTTAAAATTTGTGAGCGCTCCATACAGCGTGTTTGTAAATGAATACAGTCGACCGACCGGTCGCTAAGTTCTTTGATGTCCGAAATTGACAAAAATAGACTTTTAATAGCTACAGTCTCTGCTGTTGAGGACTGGTCTCTGCTGGTTGTGTCTTTTCAAGTTTACAAATATGGCTGGTAGTATAAATAAATCTGATATATGGGAAAACTTTGAAAAAATTTCATCAAGTATGGCTCGCTGTAAACTATGTTCACAACAAATAAGTCGGAGCGGTGGTACTACTACTGGGCTGCATGCACATTTGCGTAGCAAATATCCCGGAATTGCGGCTCCTTCAAATGTTCAGCCGCGATTAACAACATTTATTGGAACACAAAGAAACTGTACCGATAGTCATCAAGAAAAAGTTACTACTGCTGTAGCTAAGTTTGTCACTGAAAACATGCTACCAATTTTGATTGTTGAATCCAATTCCTTCCGTGATTTGATGGCTTTGGTGGAGCCACAATATCGTCCTCCATGCCGTCAAACGATGCACGTCTATACGTTATGGTATGTAATGAATATATTTTATTCGTAAGAGGCATTCACTAACTTGCATTATAAGAAGATATCTCATGTAATTTAAATGTAGGACAAAAACCGATAATCAATTTAAAATCGGATTTCTGCAAATGATAATCTGTTTTGGAAAAAAACCGATATTAACATCCCTAAACTAAAGTCATAGGACAGATAGCAACTGAATGAAATTGTATTGCATGACTTCGATCTGCAGTATAGGAATGAAACAAAATATTTCAAGGCAGCAAAAGATCACATCTTCACTACAACATGGCTGAAAAGCAAAGATGTGGTGTATATTTTGAGACAGAAAAATATGCAATGAATAATTAAATAATAAAATTCATTCAGAAGTATGAACTTACATTGTAAGCAATGAAAATACAGGTTGGGACAGTGTTCATTAAATACATGTTCCCTTTGATAAGTGTCCAATATGTGAAGAATATTCATACAAGAATCATTGGAGATTGATGTCAAGAAATGTTAACAAAACAGCATATTCTTGGAATATTCTTTAATCACATTTACAGTCAAAGTAATGAAGTATAATATGTAGCCAGGAAAAAATATAACATATTGGCATCATAGATGTAAAAACAACACTAGTTTTTATCAAAGTTGTACATCTTCACTACAAGAAAGCTGAATGGTAATTGTGCAAAATGAAAGTCTTTTTGCAAGCTTATGCACATGCAGGGTTTGAAATTAAGGGACTTGGCACTTGTTCAATAGTTGGCTCATTCTAACAACTTCTACTTATTGTCACCTTCTAATATGAAAAATGTGTATCTGTGTGGATTATTCGTACCTCAATCAATACAAAATTGTCATGTTAGAACCATTAGAAATAATGAGTTTTATCAAAGATTTATGTGTTTATGATTGTATGAGTTTTATTAGTGGGATAATTAAAAACTCAAAATGTTATTCTTTGAGAGAGTTAATTACTGATATGTAATGTAGGTACTGTATATACTCACTTATAAGATAAGTTCAATGGCAATCTGTACAGTTCCAGATCTACCATCGCATAATGCGCCAGAAGATCTGGGTCGGTGCAGTTTGTTAGGAGTAAATAGTAGCAGAAACAAGGCGGGTCAGGATCATTCTTGTTTGCTGTTTGACTTATATTCTAAATGAGTGTAGATGGCACTGATGCTTGAACTATCATTCTGATAATTGCTGTTTGACTTATCATCTAAATGAGTGTAGATGGCACTGATGCATAAACTTTTTTAATGAAAAAAAAAATGTTTGGTTTTTCATAAACTATTTATTGTACCTCTTCTTTGTTGCTGAACATGATATTCTTTTCTATTGTTTTATGAGCTTTTGCCATGCTACACATTATGTATATATGTATGTATGTAAGTATGTATGTATGTATGTATGTATGTATGTATGTATCTATATAGGCATGTACAGATAGTTTAATTGTATGTCATTAAAACTGTGGCTATATAGAACTAATTAAATGGTCAGTTTTAAAAATGTCATGATGAAAAATTAGAAGTAAAGTTTATACAAAAAGAACCAAAGTATGGTTGTCAGGAGCAGTTTAAAATGAATTTGTTTTCTTCAGTAAATTGTTTTCAGCAGTTACTCTGTTTTGTAATCTTTGATTACACTCTGGTTAGTTATGTCATCTTTGTAATCCATGAACACTCTGGTTAGTTCTGTCATCTTTGTAATCCTTGATTACACTCTGGTTAGTTCTGTCATCTTTAGCATGATTTTATGTTGCAAGACTTTTCATGCACAATGAAAAGAACGCTCAAGAGTCCACAAAATGTTGTCCTTTGTGGGCAGATGTCCCTGAATCAGAGGTAAAATATGTAAGTAAATTTAGGATAAAAGGCCCATAAAAGTGATCCTGTATGAGCTGTTCTGTATAGATCCTTCAAAAGGTTTTATCGTAAAAAAGGTCTGCTTTTTGTATTGATCCAGACTAAATTTTAACATTTTAATTGCTATACAATTGAGCTCTGGATGCAGTGAATAAATTTCATTGTCATTTTTCATTGCAGATAGAGGAAGATGCTTATCAAGACGATCTTGGGTTCTCACTAGGAACTCTGGGTAAATCCCGGTCTGGAAGAGTTAGAGGACCAGTTGTGGACTCCAAAACTAAAGCAAGGATATCAAAAACACTACATGTAAGTTGATTTTTTTGGAAGTTTTGGCTTCTGTGTGTTATCAGAGAGCTAGTAAATGGTATCACATGGTATCACATGATTGACTCACCTGGCTATAAACCCAAGTGGTCTTATGGAATATTGATGCATCCAGATTGCATCATCTGTCAATAGTTGCTATTGTTTTCTTCTCAAAAATCCCTTGATGAATTTTAGACAAAAATAGCAAAGAGCATTTGATGAAGACCTATCCGTGTTGTACTGTTGCTGCTGATTCACCATCAAATATGGCCACCATTACTAAAATTAGAAGGACCATCCTGTCAGAAACCACTGACTAAAATTAAACAAAATATAGAGGAAGTATTATGTCATGTGTACCTTCAAAGTTTGATATAAATAATGTTGATTTGACCCACACACAAAAATTTCACCTTGCTAAAATAGAAAAACTGTAGGGGGCCCCGGGTGGCCAAGTGGTCTAAAGCGCTCTCTGTTACGGATCAATGCCATCTCACCTCTGTCTGTGTGGGTTCGAGTCTAAGATTCGGCTAATGTAGTTATGTGAGAAAGCTTGTCAGTAGCTTTTCATGGAATGGTGGCTCTTTCTGTGGGTTTTCCCGGGTTCTTCCTCCACCAATAATACTGGCCGCCATGTATAGCCTATCGTGTGCTGAAAAACAGCGTTAAACCCTACTACAACAACAACAACAACAACAACAGAAAAACCGTTAAACTACTTACCAAAAACCACTGAACAGACTTTAACTAAATTTGACAGAAAACATCCTTTCATAAAGATATTTTATATCTATGAAAATAATGACAAATGACATTAAATATGTCTGCTCTTAAGAAAAACAGTTACTTTAAACATCTTCTCACAAGCCACTGCACATTAGTTGACCAAATTTGATCAAAAGCATTCTGGCAAGAAGGATGTTCAATATATTTGACTAAATGTGATGGAAAACAACCTGGATTGAAGACATTTCACATTTATACAAATAAACTGCTATAAAATATGCTGCCTTATTGCAGAAATTGTAGCGATATGACTGAAAAATTGTTAAAGATATGTTAAAATTCATAATCAAACAAAAGAACAGCGATAATACTTTGGATACATTAGAACAGTGATAATTCTTTGTATACAATAGAACTGTGATAATTTTGTGGATTTATAGAAGTGATAATTCTGTGGACACGATTGAATCATGATAATTCTGTGGATACAATAGAACAGTAATCATTCTATGGATAGAATAGGATCCCTTTGGATATTCACAAATTTAAATACCAATGAGAAAGTCATTTTTCTCAGAACCACAAAATATAATACCCATAACAGTAAATTCCATTGTAAATTGTAGTTTTTCTTAATGTTGGAAAACACAGCTCAGTTTTGTAACTTGAGTGACATTGTTTGTTACAGCAAAAGATACAGAAACAGAATCAGACATGGGGAGGCAGTACAACTGTGAAAAAACAGATCTCAGGGACAGCATCCAGTGTTGCCTTCACTCCTTTACAGGTATTTACAATTCTTGTCTACATACAGTCTAGGTGCATAATGCCAAAACTACATTTGATTTTATAGTTTGGTGATTAGAATAAGTTAAATCAAAATGTAGTGAACTTCAGGGATATATGAATTAAATTTTATGCACAAATTTCCTATACTTCTCAACATTATTTATAAAACAAAGAAATTTCATAATTTCTGCTTTAGGTCTACACAGATCTGATCTAGATTCCATCAAACTATAACTATTTTTGTCAGTGAACATGATGACCTCTCTGGTGGCCCAGTGGTTAGAGCATCCACTTTTGATGCAGGAAGTCATGGGTTCAAACCTCAGCTGAGTCATTCCAAAGACTTTTTAAAATTATACTTGCAGCTGCCTCACTAGCAATAAGAAGTTAGTGTTATGATTGGTCTGCCTGATGCTAGACATCACTGTAAATTGTCAGTGGTGAGTAGGTGCTATGCAGGTGTATCAGTTACCAAATTAAATGGTTTATGCATGTGCAGACAAATGCTTTAGTTGAAGTCACTCAAACCTATCCGGTATGACACATGGTTCCCATGTCTATGTTTATTATTATACTAGTTTAATATTTAGATTTGTATATATGTTAAAGAAAGCACTTTATAATGTTACATGAGTGAATTTTTATTTATATCTTTAAAAAAATTTCCTGTTTATAAAAACACAGACATGCCCATATTTCAGAACTGTGGAACTTGAGATCTACATAGACACAGAGATAAAAATATCTGTCATTGCTGCTCTGTCACACAATTGAAAGGGAGCAATATATTCTTTTGTATCTAATAATCCTCATTCTTCATTTAGTGGTTAGTTTGCCAGACAGACTCGCAATCAATTTGGATCTGCCCAGGTCAGCTATCATGATGTGTCCTTGGGCAAGGCACTTTATTCCATTTTCCTGGGCACTAAATAACCAAATTGGATCATAAAACAAAACAGCAAACCAAACCATTCTGATACATGAAACTACATTCAGGTTTTGTTCAGTCTGCAGAAAAAATGAGTTTGAAATGTGGTAGAGGTACATCAAGGACATTTTCTCAAGGTATATTCATTAGCGATATCAAACAAGTTCTTTCCGCTAACTCAGAACAAAACTAGAATGTGCTTATTACATACACCCTCTATACTATTTTCAAAATATTTTTAGTGTTGCTTTAATGGATTAGGATTTATTATATGCTCATTTTTGTCTTCGTTAACCTTACATTGTCAGAATTGTCTAGCATTTTACAATACTGGACACTTTGATATTGCACATACCTGTACGACATGTGTTCCTGAAAAATAGTATAGGGTATCAAAAACCTACTTTGTAAGCAAACCATGTAAATGGATATATTGTAGATACTTTAGGTTTTGGATGATGAGATTTGTTTGTGAATGAACTAAACAAGCTGTTTCATCTATTTGATGTTGTTGTTGTAGGGTTTAGCACCATTTTTCAGCACACGATAGGCTATACATGGCGGCCAGTATTATTGGTGGAGGAAGAACCTGGGAAAACCCACATAAAGAACCACCGACCCACGAGAAGCTACTGGCAAGCTTTCTCACATAACTACATTAGCCGAATTTTAGACTTGATTCCACGCAGACAGGTGAGATGGCAGTGATCCATAACAGAGAGCGCTTTAGACCACTCTGCCACTTGGGGCCCTTTTATCCATTTTGAAGTACAGATGATAACGTTAACGTTCAAGTTCACTCAGTCAGAAGCGAAACTTTCAAAAGCACATTAATGAACATGATATTGACAATGTCATCAACAAATATGAGAGAAGTAGTAATTAAAAATACCATTCTGATCATTGAAGCAGTTATTTTGGAGAACTATTCATACCTTTTTGCAAATAAAATGGTTCAGACTATGACCTGTGGTCAAATAAAATATAGCATTCGAAAAGCATTTTGAGGCCAAGGGCTATCCATACATGCTAACCATTGTGCTTTTGGCGTAATCATTACACTTTTTTTCACTAAATTACGAGTTACGCTTAAACATATATGGATTGCATTTTTTCAGTATATCCACCTTTAAAAAAAATCAGTTATTTGTTTTCTCGTTATTATTAACATTCTATTAATCCCACAGACCATATTTTAGAAAAGACAGCTTTTACATAAATACAATATAAGAGTATGCTTGACCGTGGACATGAGTGCACTTTCCTAACAGTATCATGTTCTATTTATAGCTAACCTGGTTTTACTGTTGACCTCAAATTCTATTTATAGCATCTGTATGCTTAGTAAAGAGAGAGCAGACTGGTTTTCTAAATTTAATCTTTATGCGCAGATTCCATGTTCTAATTCATATTTGCTGCAGAACCAGTCTAAAGATATTTGGCTTAAAAGTTTAGTTTATTTTAGTCTGTGCATTTATGTGAGCAAAAATATCTCCTTTCAAAAATTTCCCAGATAAATTAGAAAAAGGCAACCAAATAAAAACCGAAACAAAATAAAATAACAGAATCCTCTAAATATTAATGCAAGAGTGCAGCATCACGTGACATCTTTTTCAGGCCGTATGGAAAGAATTTTAATATTTTTCACTAAAAGTCTTAAGATGGTTTCTAGTCGATGTGTGTAACTCTGAAAGTGCTACATATGAAAACTTGAAACAGTAAAGGATGTTAAAAGACGAGAGGGGCAAATAAATCATTGTTTATTGAAATTTTAGCATGTTATATGTGGATTACGCTTTTTCCTCATCAGGGGTTGGCATGTATGGCTGCATATCTCTCATATTCCTTCAGTTTTATGACTCTGTCAAAATACTAGATTTGAGGAAAAAATGTAACTGCCGGTTTTGGTAGGAAACTGACAGCCTCAGAGCCAAATAGACAAGCTGACGAAAATGTATTATTTCAGCTTGCTAAATGGAGTGTCATACAATAGCTGCTTTGCAATTTTCCCCATGTAACTATTTGGATGCAATGTTAGCGTAGCGATAGAAGACACAGTGTATGCCACAGGTTGCAGCTAGGGTCTCCAACAATAAGATGCAATTGATTGGGCATAAACATGTCTATAGCTGGTAATAAGAATAATAAATATACTTATATTTTTGCATCTTCAATTTCATCAAAATGAAACTTTTTTGCAAATCTGAATGACATGTCTTGCTTATCTGGTAAACAATGATCATGTACTTGAATTTCAAGTGCATTTCCAGCTGAAATCTCTTCTCCTTGACCCAGTTATCCATTCCATGGCATGAAAATAAAATCCATCCATTTGGAGACCAAATGGAAAAGTTGCTGTACTGTGCATTCATTCACAATATAACTCTAAATTTCAATTTTAAGTAAACAATGGTCACTGGGCTGTTTTATGTGCGCTAGATATATTATGGTGTATTGATGAATGTATGATTGTGTATTTATTTTGGAATACAGTATAATTCAGTTACTTGTTTTTTTTTGTAGCATATTTATTTTTTTATTATCAAGCCTTAGGTAGAAGAAGAAAATGAGCAGATAATAAAAAGGTTACTGCATTTGAAGGAGAAAATATGATCTTGTTTTATTGGATGGATACTCACAGGTCATGCAGTATCCATCCAAAAACTCGTTCATATTTTCCCTTACAAATGCAGTAACCCAGAATTACAAATGTTTTTTACATTTAGAATATTGATGTGCAGACATTCGTAAAACACCCAAATTGTTCAGTCCAGATGTGTGATTCAGAAATATGTATTGAACATCGATATTGAATGCTAGATCAACCGTGTGATATTATATGGGTATTTAATGTTGTGATCACATTTTCCATATTTCAGGGCCTTGAAATTGTGAATCCACAGGCAGCAGAAAAGAAAGTTCAGGAGGCAAATGTCAAATATTTCTCAAGCACAGGTGGATTTCTCAAGATCAGAAAGGACCTATAAGGAAATATAATGGATTGAAAGATGAAATGACAGCATTGAAAGTGAATTTGGTGTGGTCTGAAATTCCTTTTTCAGAGGCGTTTTTCCAAAAAGAATTTACTGGATGGGAGTAACCGGTGTGGGCATGTAGTCCAGAAAAGTGGATTAATCTTCATACTTGAAAATAATAAGGACCTTTAAGAATTTTTCATTACTGAGCAAGATGGCTTGAAAAGTTTCAGTGACTGAAGGTTTTTAGGTTTACTGAGAGTCTTTCTGATATTACCAATCCTGACATAAGGTGATTACGTTTGAATACGACTTATTAAAGCTGAAATTCAGTAGTACTATCACTAAGCTGTCAATAGATATAGGAACTAGCTATGATGTTAACTGTTTCATTGCATCTCATGATCATTTGATGTTTCATTGCATCTCATGATCATTTTCATTAAATATCCATCAGAGTGTCATGTTTTTGTTCTTTTTGATTTTATCTATACATCCATACTCTCAAAGAGGTCGTGGGTTCGAATCCCGACCAAGTCATACCAAAAACTTACAAAAATGATACTAACAGCTACCTCGCTAGGTGCTCAGCATTAAAATGCTAGTGTTAGGATTGGTTGGCCTGGTGTCAGGATAATGTGACTGGGTGGAACATCGTGCTATTTGTCTGCTGCATGATGCCCCACTGCTAGAAATCACTATAAACAGCCACACTGCAGACATTGTAGTGATTTGACTGAAAGATTTTTAAAGCTACGTTAAAAATTCAAATCACACACACATACTCTCATAACAGTTGCATTTTTTAAAACAAATGTTATCACGATACCATAGAGTTTTGGAAGAATCTGCATACTGTCATTAATTCATCTTATCACCATTTGTTTTTTTTTAAAAAACATCAGGGTTATAATGATTGGCTTCATATTTCTGAAAAACTGTCTGTCCCTATCACCATAACTTCCTAACTGGTTGGGTGGAAATTCACCAGACATGGTGCATAAGCTGGATGTGTGATTCCCATTTGTGTAAAGGGTGTATAATTTGCCTGTGTGATAGTGAGAGTGGTATATAGGTTGGATGTTTTATACCCATTTGTGAAATTGGTGATACCCATTTGTGAGAGGGGTATATAGGTTGGATGTTTTATTCCCATGTGTGAGAGTGGTGATACCTATTTGTGAGAGTGGTATATAGGTTGGATGTTTGATACCCATTTATGAGAGTGGTGATACCCACTTTTGAGAGGCATGTATAGGTTGGACATGTGACATTTTATAATATTTATTACCAAATTTTACACAGGACTCGTAAGATAATTTTTTTTTAGTTATGAACCATGGGTCATAGTCCAGAATGTCAAGGGGATATTAAACTATATACTAATCTAGTCTCATAGATTAGCCCCCAGACATGTATCAGGATGTTGGGTGGTTTGCAGACTGATCTCACAGATTCATAAAAATCCACTGCACTTTATTGTAGACTCACTTGTCCACAGCACATGCATACACATATTGATCATTTTTAGTGCCCAGTATATTTCACAACTCTTGAGTTAATTAGTTAAAGGGACTTTTAAGTGATTTGTGCAAGTGACTCATAGTTCCAACAATGTACCAAATTTCAAAATTGCTTAAGACATTGTCAGTTAATGACAATGACAGTCACAAGACAAATCCAGAGGCCTCAATAGCATGACCAGAACAACCATTTTGAATGAGTGTAGTTGCATTTGATTGGTTTCATGTTGATGGAACAGCTGATTATCAGGTAATTTGAAATGGCAACAGGATGTAAGGTTGTTTTATTCCTCATTGATTTACATATTGTAAGATTAAAATGAAAATATGCTGTGCAGATAACTGAAAGGCTCTTTCAACTGATCATAACTCAAGAGTCATCAGAAATACTGGCAAACAATAAAATAATTGTTATGTGCTCTCGTGTAACACAGACAAATATGTCTGCAATAAATTGCAGTTTTAACTTGACTGCTCTTTTTTCTATTTTCCTTGACAAGTTTGTTTTTTTTGCTACTGATAAGCTGCTTGGAGAATTGCCTTGAAACTTTGCACACAGATTTATCCCATTGTTCTAAATGAAAATGATGCCACTTAAATATATAATGTCTACCACATCTTGACATCTTTTTATCAGATTTCTAATGGCTGCCACATCTTGAGAATCTTCTTGTTATCAAAATCTAATGGCTACCACATCTTGAGACTCTTGTTATCATATATCTGATGTCTACCACAGCGTGACAATCTTGTTAACAGATATCTAATGGCTGCCACTTCACAATCTTGTTATCAGATATTTAATGTCTACCATATCTGGATAATCTTGGTATCATATATCTAATGTCTATCACATCTTGAGAATCTTGTTATCAGATATCTAATGTCTACCACATCTTGAGACTCTTGTTATCATATATCTAATGTCTACCACATCGTGACAATCTTGTTAACAGATATCTAATGGCTGCCACTTCACAATCTTGTTATCAGATATCTAATGTCTACCATATCTGGATAATCTTGGTATCATATATTTAATGTCTATCACATCTTGCCAGTCTTGTTATCATATATATATATAATGTCTACCATATCATGACAATATTTGTTATTACTACTCTTGAATGGATATCAACATGGAGTTTTCACTGAAAGATTTCTTGTTATATTTGATTGGTCCAAAGTTTTAAAAATGGTGCCAATCTGAAATCCAATATGACCATCTAGAAACTTTTTTTCACAACTTATCCTCGCTGGATGGTTATATCAAAATGGAGTTTGCACTGAAACACTTAAGTTGTCTAGATGGTCCTGTATGAAAATAGTGCCGATGTGATGTCCAATATGCCTGATATTGCTGCCATCTTGAAATTCTTATCAAGATTCCTCTGTAATAGAAAGTCATATTGACATGGGTTTTCAAAAGACTGGTTATATCCAGTTGATACTAAATGAAAAATGTGCCAGTCTTGAAAATTTTGCTATTACTTTTCCTTCTGATCAAATGGTCTTATCATCATAGCGTTTGCTACTATAAGACTTGAGAGATGTCTAGTTGGTCCTATATGAAAATAGTGCCGTTTTGATGTCGAAAATGACAACCACTACATCCATCTTGAAAATCTTGTTATTGGTTATCTTCATGAACAGCAAGTCATACTATTGTGTAGTCTTCACCAGGAGACTTCCAATAATGTCTGGTTGGTCCTTAACGAAAATCGTGCTATCATGTCCAATATGGCCACCAAAGCAGCAATCTTGAAAATACTATTGTTACTCCTCTAATATGGATCGTCCTATCAACATAGGGTATTTATTTAGACTTCCTGTGATGTCTAGATATACCTGAATTAAAATGGATCACCTATCAACATAGGGTTTTCACTATGACTTCCTGTGATGTCTAGATAATCCTAAATTAAAATGGATGGTCATTTCAACATTGTGCTTTCACCAAAAGATTTCATATGATGTTTAGTTGGTACTAAATGCAAATGGTGCCAGTCTGACATCCAGTATGACCACAGTGGCACCCATCTTTAAACTCGTTACCATTTCACCATCAAAACAGAATATCATATTAAAATTGGGTTGCAACAGAAATCGTATGATTTCTTGTTGATCTACATGAAAATGGCACCAACATGTCCACCACTGCAGCTAACTTGAAAAAAGACATTTCAGAGTTTCAACATTCAGATTTAATGGAAGAAATGGTCTCATCTTGAATTCCTGGAAATTAATTTCAGCCAGTAGACCATAAAGAGTAGTCCGTATTTTAGTGTGCATAAAGGACACAGACATATAATACACACCACAGTTTTTGACTGAGAGTGAGGAGGAAAAGAATTCTGCCATAAAATGCATCTGAGATGCAGTTTAAAAATCTGTATAATTTTGCTCCATTTTTGTAGTGCAACACTAGTCGGCATTTTGGTTATTACACTGATCATCATTCGTTATATTAGTAAGCAGCACCTGATCATGATGAATAATTTTATAAAAATGTAAAAGAAAGAATTAAAAATATGGCAGCATTGAAAATATTTATTTTTTATTAGTTTTTTTGCCCTGGCGGACTTTTTGTTGATGGAGTTCAGTCTAATGCACTAAATCCCTCAAATTCCATATCTGTCATTTATATTCCAGTCCCAAACAGAAGACTTTCCTACATGGAAAACCCTCTCTTTGGCTCTGTATCCATATGCTCCTATAAGGCCAAAGATGGTTAGCTTGTCTTTTGCAGTGTACAAATTTCAAACAGTCCAAGTTAATACATGTACATTGAAACAAAAGAATTTAGCAAGACTATGCAATTTAATTATTTTTACCATATCAAAGCATTTTCCATCGCTGAATACCTTAAAACGATCACATTTATTCTTTAAAGCAGTGATCACTATATAGTTATGAAGAATTATCAAATGCTGAGATTTATGATGATGAATACAACCTAGAACCAAGTTTATTTTCCAAGAAATAAAAAGTATTTGCGAATTTGATACATTGATTTATAATATATTGTTTGATGGTACATGTTGTAGGATATGGTAAATTTTCGATAGATAGGTCACATGGTAATTTATGGCAAGGTACTACCTTGGGTAGGCTCTACACATTGTCTAAATGGCATGTGTTCTGAGTAAAATGTAAATGAAAGAATTTTATATACACAAAGTGGTACATATAGCAATTTAGGAATGATTTTGTCCTTTAAGGAAACAGTTTTCTAAGGGAGAGGGGACTCAACAGTTCGAAGATGGAGTCTGAAAAAAAGAGAAGTTACGAGTCAAGTCCAAATGGGGGAAGTGGCAAGTAGAGAGTAAAATCTAGTAAGTCCAAGAAGGACAATGCAGTCAGAAAGGGAAGACTCGAGGAAATAGGAAACATCGGAACACAGTAGAGAGAAAGGTGATACAATCAGTCATGGAGATTGCGCTCTTTTCATCACATGTTATGATGATGTAATAAATCCAAATTAGACACTGCTGTTAAATCCTATTGAAATCATTTAAGTTGAATTGAAATGACATCTATTACTTTGTTTGATTTAATTTGTTATTTTTCTTGTCAAAGGTGGCTCAAATTTGCATTATTTCTTCCCAATAATCTTGCCCAGTTCTCTGTTGATATTCTATCTTTCACTCACAATGGGTCATAATACCAAGGGAGGTCATTCCTTTGATAATGTAGCTAAATCCAATTGAGAGGGAGACATTATATATTCTGAATATTAAAGCAATGAATGAAGAAAAATTTTGCTTGGATCAATAATAATCGAATACTGAACATTTATGGGTACAGTAATCATATTTGTTCCTCTGCAGTGTGGTATATTGCACAGCTCTAACAGAAACATGACAGAATAGAACAACAAATGATAATTACTTACATTGTAATTACTTACATTACACAAATTGATGGTCTTGATACATTGTAATTACACATTGCCAATGTTATAATAGGCTTTGCTGTCATAATTTAAGGCTGATATTTGCAGTGTTTCAGGCTGATGTGAACTAGAATTATAATGTCTAATCATAAGCCAATACTTGTAATAGGGTGTTGTACATGTGCCTTGAAACTGGAAGGTAGACAGAAAGAAGGTGTTTTTAACCCCTTAACTTGCTGTTTATATAGGGCTTGTTGGATAATCACATTTGGTGTGCATGATCAGTCTCCTTCATATTGGTCATCATTGGGAACTCTTTAAAATGAGCCAATCAAAGGAGATGGTATATATGTAGTATCACATGATCATGTAGAGAAAGTACCTCGTGATCAGTCACTTTCACAGGCCTTTCCACATTAGAGACATTGGATTTTGAATCTTGGCATTCATCTGTATGTTATTGGTTTGCCACAACTCTCTGACACTGTTGGTGCCTCCATGGTGGTGTGTGTCTTTATGTTCTCATTGCTCAATACTTTCTCATGGGGCTGCCATGGGCTAGGGGTATTTTTTCCCATTGGATACTCATGTTATATAAATAAGATAAGATCAATCCTGTTTAATATATTTCTCATACAGTTTTAAAAAGGAAAAGGTGAGAATGCTTTCTTCATGCTGGGATCAGTCTACCACTATTCCATGAATCTGAAATCAACCCAGAATAAACTCTTTGCTGGGATCAGCCTAGCTTAGATTGACTTAAGTTGGGATCAGCCCAGAATAAACTCTTTGCTTAGGTTCAGCCTAGCATAGATTAACTTAAGTTGGGATCAGCCCAGAATAAACTCTTATTCTGGAATCAGTCTAGCACATCACCTACTTAATCTGGAAAAAGCCAAGAATATACTCAAATGCTTGGATCAACCTTACACAGATTCTGCTTAAGCTTGAATCTGCCCAGAATATGTTATAATTTTGGGATCAGCCTAGCAGTCTACTTTAGCTAGGTTCAGCCAAGAATACACTTTAATGCTGGGATCAGTCTATCACAGTCTGCCTAGTCTAGGATCAACTCAGAAAACTTTAATCCTGGGATCAGCCTAGCACAGTTTGTACTTGATCTGGGATCATGTCCAATATACTCTTATGCTTAGTACAGATGAAAATCACCATAGTCTTGTATTGTTCCATTCAGATTTTAGCCTGTGAGTAGTATGACCCCCCCCCCCCGTTCCAGCTACATATATATATATATATATATATATATATATATATATATATATATATATATATATATATATATATATATATATATATATACACATTGTGGCTTGATTGAATATTTGTAATGATGAATAGAGATGTTCATTGAATTGAACCATATTGCAGTATAGTTCTGTAACCTTTCTTACAAGGCATGTATTAAACCTTTATTGTATAAATGTGTAATTTGTTGTGCAGAAAGTATTTCTGGTCAAACTAAAGCAAAAGCTATACAATGATGTGAAATGAAATGAGTTTATTAACATAAAACAATAAAAGAACAAGTATATACGGGTTGTAAGCATTTAATATTTTAATAAGGCTTGTAAACAATTTAGTTAAATCTGATTTAATATTTTACAAAGAGGTATATGTAGGCAATTTGAATGCCTTTATCCCATCATCAGATCGACCTGAAAGAAAAATCCACATTTTTCGAGGGTTCTTCTCTAAAGCCTACAACACCCTCTTAAAAATAAAATATCAGGTAAAGTAAATGCACATTTTACCCACCAAAATACGGTACAAAAGATCAGATTCAAATATGAGTTTGGGAGATGACAGCTAATTTATCGGAATCAGATAAGCCATGACATTGTTGTCATCTACAGTCTAGAACCATTTTGGACTAGAATCAACAAGATACTCATAGAGACAAGTTCTAGTTAAGGATAGAAATGACACCTACTAATTATTATCAATTTTAAAGGAAAGAAAATGTCTCCAAAAGTTTACCTTTTCTTAAAAAACTTGGGTTTAAGACAGTTAAGTTTTAACAGTTTGAATATGTGGGTTTACATGTAATTTAGTAAAACTAGACAAGGTGTCTATTAGTTGACCATGTTATCTTATAGTCGGACAAGATTAGTACAGCAAATGTTATGGATAAATAAGGCACACAGAGCCCGAGTTGAGAGAAGGCATGGGCCCATTGTAATTTTGAACAAAAACAACAAATGAGCAGCAACTGATGGTAGGCCAGTGGAACCTGAGGATTTATCATTTGTGGGCAAGAACAGTCCTTGCTAAAACAAGGTGAATAAATGTGAATTAAAGGAATTCTGATTGCGATTGTTCCAGAAATATGAACATTTCAATGTAAATTTATGCAAGTTTTGTTTCCTTTGTTGAGCCCCATCAAAAACTCTAGGGGACTGGGCTAGGGTAGAAAGAACAATACTACTCTTGCCCATGGTTACCAGATGGACAAAATAAGCAAAATTTTATCCATTTTCACCAGTAAGTTTAGGTGATATGTATAGAAATAGGGTATTGCAAAATCCTTGATAATGCTGGGAATGCCAGGTTTAAAAATAAAACTAAATTATTAATAACATTTTCAAGCAAATGTAGCAATAAGAATCTGTGACAAGATCATGATTATTTTTTGCCAAGGCCATATATACTCAGGTAAAGGCATTACAAACCAAAGGCAGAAAGATATACCATTTATACTCAGGTAAAGGTATTACAAACTGAAAGCAGAAAGATATACCATATATACTCAGGTAAAGGTATTACAAACTGAAAGCAGAAAGATATACCATTTATCATTAAAGTTCCAAGTTTCCATTCTTTTGTGAATTGCCATTATTTTAAATTTGTGTTTAATTTTGTAATTTTACTAATTTACAATGATTTTATTCAATTACATGTCTTTTTTTCAAGAATGAATTTTAACACATCTCTTCCAGAACCTGTGTTGAAATACAACTTTCATGTATGAGCCCATCACAAGCTGCCATTCTTCATCTTAAGTTAGTACACATGTCAAAGATGTTTAATGATCAGAGTTGTCTGTGTTTGTTAATATATTATCCTCAGCGTATAGCATTCGCATACTTTTGGCATGTAAATTATATGAATATTGTACTTTTTGGTATGCATCTTATGTAAATCATATCAGTATCATACTCGTATTATGCTGATCATGTTAATAATATCAGTATCATATTTTGGGTATACATGTATAGGTCATGTAAACATATAAAAATATACCTTTCTTACATATGTCATCTAAATCTTATCAGTATCGTAAGTTTATAGGTCAAGTAAATCAACATATGTTTTTTATGTAGGTCATGTAAATTATATCAACATCATACCTTTGTTATGTAGCTCGTGTAGATCATATCAGTATCATATTTTGAATATGTAGGCCATGTAAATCATATCAGTATATTTTGAGTATGTAGGCCATGTAAATCATCAGTATCATAGTTGAGTATGTAGGCTATGCAAATCATATCAGTATCATATTTTTATTACGTAGGTCGTGTAGATCATATCAGTTTCATATTTTGGGTATATGGGTCATGTAAATGATATTAATATCAAACTTTAATTGTTATTCATCAAGTTCCTTCTCAATGTTCTGGAGTCGACAAACATTTGTACTTTTTAAATATTCAAGTAGTCCATCTTAATTTTGACAGTTTTAATTTGTGCACTTTGTGACCAGCTAGTAAAAATTCCAAAAGTTCAACCGAGCAGAAACTTCGCATATTTTCAACCACAGTGCAACAAATATGTAAATGTATAAGAAATGATTGATGGTAATTAAATAATGGTAACTAATTGATGGTAATTGATTGATGGTAATTAATTGATGGTAATTAAATAAGCAAAATATGCTGGCATATTTCATAAGGCAGTAAAAATGAGTGCTGAACCACTGTTACATGATGGCTTCAATGGTTTCTTTTTGCCAACATAACTTGCAGTATGTACATTTTAAAAATACATAAAGCTAAAACATAAATACAAAATATCAGTCTGTTGGTGTGTATAAATACTATGAATAACTAATAGAATGAATATATATATATATATATATATATATATATATATATATATATATATATATATATATATATATATATATAGTCACAATGGAAAATAAGTGCATTAAAATAATCTGTTAATCTTTTACAAATATTACAATCAAATCTATTAATAAGTACACAATCAAACTTTCATTACAATTTGCAGTTTAATAAAAAAGAAATGTAAAGTAATAAATATAAATAAGTTGATGAATGCAGAAAATCAAGAGACCCGTCTTATGTTGATGAATGTAGAAAATCAAGAGACCTGTCTTATAGAGGTATTTTTATGGATGTAAAATTTTATTATTTTTTTTCAAACCCAGAATTGTATCACTCACATATTTAGAGGTGTTATAATATTTAAGGTGATACATATAAGTGATTACATTTTAACAGGATTATAAGTGAATTTTTTTTGATGATCTTACTCTTAGACAACTATATTGCTTATATTTCTTGACTGCAAAGAATTCCCACCTTACAGAGTTTGGTTATATTTTGTGATTGAACTGCACATGCTAGAATCATTAAATTTCATAATTAGAATCAATAGACTGGGTAATTGTATAGATGTATCTGTATTAGTACTGCACACATGCAAAAAAAAAGTGACATCTGTGGCTCAAGTTTTATATTTACTGGCTTATGTTAGGATTTTACATTTAGCTCCTGACCACGTTTTTTTTGCAGACTACTTATATCATGTCTAATTTGAAATTTGGGGATGAATCTTGAGCAGCACTCTCATTGCATTATGGCCCATATTTTATAGTTCAACGACTTTGGTTACATATTTAATTCTCTGGCTGTTTTTGTGCTTGATTCATGCAAATTGATTACATTCAATAGTCATATATGCCACATCTATATAGTTTACTTCTCCGGTGGCCAAAGTGGTTAGAGCATCCATTAGAACCCCAGCCAAGTCATACCAAAGACTTTTAACAATGGTACCAGCAGATGCCTCACTTGGTGCTCAGGATTAAGAGGTTAGTGTTAGGACTAGTCAGCTTGGTGTCAGGATAATGTGACTGGGTGGGACATCATGCTACATATCTGCAGCATCATGCCCCAGTGCCAGATATCACTATAAACTGCCACACTGCAGACATCGTAGCGAAATGGCTGAAACATTGTTAAAGCTACGTTAAAAATCCAAATCACTCACAAACATCTTTTACTGGTTTTGACTAAGACTTTTACATCAATTTCATGACTGGATGAGCTTTTGGCATCCTGCATGCATACTATCTTACCTAGAACCATGAACTTTGTGAAGTAATATACACTCAGAGGTCTCTGTGACCTATATTCTATATTTTGGTGTCCTTGTTGCAATTGTTTGTTCAAAGCTCATTTATTGGGTCCTGTTCATATTATTTTAATGAACTCTTTAAAGATTTGTAGAATCTTCAAGATGGAAACTAACTTTTGCATACTTGTAAATTATGGTACTTTTCCTCTGTTAACCTCAACACAGGCCACTCCAATTTCATGTATATTTATACAAGAAAACGCATAGCTTTTTTATTTTATTTTTATTGCATATATATACTTCCTGTCTTATCTATTTCTTTTGATATGTATATATCATTTATTGGCACATCAGCAGAATAATTGTTATATGGTGCCAATTGAAAGTAAAGTTTAATAATATAGCAATTACAAATAAAATAAAAACCTTAGGAAGATTTCATTCTAAAGTTAAATTATCACAAGTGATCTAAATTGAATAGTTAAGTCTCCATGATGTGATTATATATTTTGCCATTACACAAAAAATGTTTGTAACATTTTCTTACAGCAGCACTTGATTTTAACAGTTCATATAATTAAACATAAACATTCGAACAACATAGTTATTGTACTGTCTCAAATGTTTCATACCATGAAATAGTATACACAATATAGCTTTTCCACACAAAAAAGATTCATTTTCTAAAATTCAGTTCTTTTTTGTACCTTTTTTTATACAAGTAACTTTTTTTAATTAAAATGTGAAAGGGCTGAAAATCAAAACTAATATTTTCGCTTTTAATTATTTCCACATCAAGTAAAAACATGATTATCCTGAATAGCACATTATACGCATGTCCATGTTTAATAACTCTATATGTAGATAATTTGCATTTGTTATGCAGAAACCATAATTTCTCATTCAGTCCCAATGACTTTGATCTTTCACCTTTTGTCCCTCAAACCATACACAAAGTTTGATTATGTATGTAATATTATAACTAATGTTATTTTGTGAAACCATTTTAATTTTTGCAGTTGCAGTAACCATGGCTATTTACATTTGACCTTTACAATTGATTGGTTCTTCCTTACACACAGTGCATGCCATTTGCAAAGTTTGGAAACTATAGATGGTGGAGTCAATTTGTTGTGTAGAAACCATTTTCTTCTTTCACTTAAATACTTTGACCTTTTTTACCCCAAAATTGATAATCCAAATGCAAGATATCTGCTAAGTTTGGTAATTGTAGAGAACACAAATGTTCTTCTGTGGAAACCGATTTTTCATTCAGTCACTGTGACCTTCACCTTTTAGCTTTTCATTGCAAAAATGACAGGATTCTTCCTTGACCCAGGTGTGAGTTATCAACAAAGTTTGGTAATTGTAAATGGCAGAAAGCTCAAGTTATAGTGCAGAAATAAAATTTGTAACAAGCAGATGGACAGACAATATTGTATCATAATATGCTGCACTTTATGGTGGGCATCTAAGAAATACATAAAAGGTATGAACAAAGTAAAGGCAATTCATGTACCAGTTTTAACAGGAAATCTCTAAAGCTGGTTTCTCGGAGTACAAATGGCATTAAACACATCTGTCAATTGGCTTTTGGGTTTTACCTTTTAATGTAAAATATTTTGAATTAGATTGCCACATTAAACTTTCTGAATAACTTTGGTAATTGTGTGGACGATGATGTTTGGCATGTGAAACAATATCCTGCTTGCAAAAAAAATGTTCATAGCTAGAGAGGTTTGCATCTGACTTGATAGCATAACATGTCTCCGAACAGAATCTTTATTTTCCTTAGAGCTAGAGACCAGCTTGAGAATCTTCTGAGGTAAATATCAACTATTGGATGTTTATACATTGAAGTGGTAACTGATTATTTTGCATCTCTGAAGTTCAGGGGTTCCATCCCTGAACCAGCAGCAAATGGGTTTATGAAACCTATGCTTGCCTTTCAGAAATAGAGGGTTTCTCAGGGCTCTGAATTTTCCTCCAACACTATTAGAGTGACATGATGCCACAACCCAGCTCTCAAGTCTGGACATAGTCCTATACCAACTGTTTGAACCTGTTATAAAACTGATGTAAAATACATGAATTCTGATATTTTCAGAAATCACATGACAACAGAAAAAAGGAATTAATGATGTGTTAGCATAATGTTAGTGTATCAGACATGTTGGGCACAGAAACATTAGGGCATTAGTTACAGCTGTATCCAGGGGTCATAGTGGACTGTTCATAAACTATTTTGAAGGAAGGAAACTCACAGATTGGCTATACATATGCCGTGGAAAACTATCATTCTTTTCTAAGACTTCATGCAAGGACTTCTACATTTATTTGCAGATTTTAATTAATTTGGTCACAAGACTTTTCTGAGAAAGGGGTTGGATTGGGGTGTTCATTTCATTGGTGTGTACTGCCATGTTGTCAATCTGTAAATGGTGTCAACATTATGGAAACTGAATATGTTGTGTAACCATATTACGCCTGTATTAAGTTGGAATTAATCAGTTTTTCTTCCCTCATACACAACAACCAGCAGCAATATTATGACAGTAAACCACGTAGCTGGAAACACTAAATCATGACAAATGGATATACATGTATTTAGATTTAGCCGAGGGGGGGGGGGCACAAAAAGGCAGTAACAATATTGACACTGTTTTTGGACAGCTGAATCTCTTTATCTTCATAATGTTTGTAACAAGCCCCACTAGAGCTAAAAGGAGAAAAGAAAAGGACAAAGGTCCAAGTTTTCAGGAAACTGATGGGCACATGCTCAAACAGTTTTTAAAAAAGTCACCATTCCCAGAAAGACATACAGAATCTTGTATAAGAAGGACATAAATTATTCTTAATGTGGAAACAAGGCACAAGTGAGCTATATGGAAATGGATACATTTACCCACCAGTAAAACCTGAGTCAAGGAAACTTAACTACTGTCTGGCAGGAGAGTGTAAACTTAAGATTACTGTACAATTATTTTTTATTATTCTTATCAAGGAATTTTAAGTCTTTCCCTTGATGAAAGCTACATTAAACTGTGTAAAAAAAAAAAAAATCATTCAGTTACCTAATTTTCCTTGTGCTATTTAAGGAAGAGGAGTGATGGCCCTTCCTGTAGTGGCCACAGTGCCAAATTTTTTTAAAGTATTTAATATTGGTAAAAACAAATAAGGAGTATGAAATGCAGAAGATGTAATAACCAGTAGTTTAGATGGTTCCTATTTCCTGAAAATCACTTTTGACAGAGGGGCAAAAAGTAGGGGGTGCTGCATTTTCAGGACCTATGCTGGGGAAGGACTCTCAGATCCACCATCCAATTTTAAAATTTTTGTATAACAACTCTGATTGATCTCATGCTTGTATTTTCTTATGGCGGTTAGGCCATCCTTTCACTCCGCCTAGCAGATCTTTGTCATAATGGATGATAAGATCTTCTTGCATGCTGACACTAAGGCTGTGTAAAATATCCTTCTCTATTTGGTGGTAAAATGTTCGAGGAGTATAGCCATCTCTCATCGAACGGCAAAGTGTCACAAGTTTAGGGGAAAACTTTTTTATTTTGGATAGTAATTTTTGTAGAATCATTGTTCTCCGTTCCACTTCTTTTATGGGTGGCATATAAGTTATTACAGCAGTTTCATTTGGGGTATTGGCACCGTAACATATACCAAACATTCGTGCTCCGAATATGGGTAGAGTCTTTGGAGTTGTCGATGAACAGAAACCTGTTTCTTGCATTGTATCAAGCTGTGTGTCTGTCAGATTTTCAAACTGTTTCACGAGCAATGTCACCAACTTCTGCCTTAATTTAACTTGGTTTTCACATGTCTTTATATTATTAGCTGTCTGCAAGGAATTCAGTAAACCTTTAATTACATTTAACTTTTCAGATTTACATGTTCTTGTTTGCTTGCATTTTCTTTTTAATTTAATATTTTCGATAACCTCCCATAATAGTTTGTCAGAATTCTTCTCATGTTCTGTAGTTTTAGGACAAAATATATTTTCTATTAAATTATCCATTTCTTTCACCATTGATAATGTAACGTTGACATCAAGTAAAGGCTGAATTGCATATGTACATCCATAGAAATCCTCATCTATATCTAAAATCATGTTATCTGTCTTGAGAATAAAATCTTTATCATTGAAAACCTTCATAGCCTGAAGTTCATGCACTTCCTCAACAATGAATCCTTTACGAACATGACATGATTCTGCTGGAATTTTTTTCCCTGCCCAACCTTCTTCTGACTCAGTGGACTGGTACATACATTCACTTTCAGTGCCATTTGTTTGACACATACAGAATGACTTCATTTTTTGGCCTGGATTTTGAGGGTCATTTACAGCAGCCCATCCAATCTGCATATGGTACTTGCGATGTTTGCTTTCATGATTAATCTGGTCCCAATGGGGCCACACCCAAATTACCTTGGAAATCAGTCCAGCCATATTGGAGCCCTAGAAACAGATATGAAAAGTTACCTCAGGAAGCATTCCTTGAAAGTCTGTCAAATGTTTAAAGCAGAAAGCATGTAAACACTTCAGCACACATCTAAATTCTCTTTAATCATATCCTTTCAATACTATTGGGTGATTTTCTTCATTCAAGCAAGTAAACAGCATACATAGTTATTTCTTTCTTTGTAAAATTACCAATACTAACATGAAAAAAATATGTTGTTTTCAAGGGCAGCCCCATACATGAAATATTGTTCAAGAAATAAAAACAACAAGTCAAAAAAAAGTAGATTTTCCCAGAAAAGTCTGAGTCTTCAATAGTAGAGCTGGGTACTATGAATTAATTCTGCATCGTGGTATACAGCGGTAATTCTGAACATACAGTGATACGTACCATCATATACTGCAGTTATATTAGGAACCAACAATTCAACATTATAGGGTTCTTCCTCCACCAAATATACTGGCCACCTTTATATAACATAACCTATCATGTGTTGAAAAAAGTGCTAATCCCATAAAAGCAACAAAAAACTATACAATTATGTTTATGAAAACTAAAATATTAATTCAGAAAAATTAAAAGTTTACTTTCAGTTAACAATACATTTCTTAACTTTAATAAGTTTGATTGACCTTTTTCAGGTCATATTTAATCAAAAAAAAAGATCTTAGGCTGTGTACTACATTGATGCACAAGAAATTCCCTATAAATTGGGAAATCATTCACGTCTTCAACATTCAAGGTTTTTTTCTGGCTTGACATAAAATGCTGCTACAGTTGGGAGATATCAGTGTAGTTGCAATTGCATTTTCAAGGCAAAAGGGCTGAAAATTCTTTTAAGACCAAGGTACCAGACCAGCATATTATACATTTGGACACAGCTACTTAACACGCCAAAAGTCCATTGGACTCTGGTTCTCAAATAAGGCAAGAGTGAATCGATTATCTGATGGTACAGTATTAGCATAAATAAGAATTGAAACATGTAGAATCTAAAGGAAGAATATTTAAAATTTTCCATTGCAACCAAGTACTGCATAGTGTGTGTGTATATATATATATATATATATATATATATATATATATATATATATATATATATATATATATATATATATATATATATATATATATACTGTATTTCATGCTTTGTGTAACTTAAATGAAATACTAGGACCCAGGTGCCATAAACTGAACCCAGTATAAATTTGGTTGAAATTCAGTAATGAATAAAATAATAAGTTCATGATCACCCTTGTCTTGGAATGGCCAGATAATGTGGCTTATGGTTTAATAAAGCATAAAGAGACTGAACAATGTTAACATGGTAAAAAAATAATAATAGCAAATATTTTTATCAAAAATGGTAAAGAATGTTCAAAAGTAATATTTGCATTACCATCTATACTTGATTATAAGTGTAGCAAAACTGCATACAACAAAGATTCTCATCTGCTGTCATAGAATGCAGCTGCACAGCAGGGTCATAATTATTTGCTCTACTGACTACTCCATACAAACTGTATGAACCCATATCTGTTGGCACCTTATGTGATGGCAGATCTGGATCTGTGAAGTTTGCAGTTGGACTCATCTTATAAGCGAGTAAAGATAGTAATTTTGTTTTCTTTAAATTTATGAAAATTACTTCGCTTGGAAAGCAGGGCCCTAGGTTGTTGAATAGTTTAAGGCATCTGTCTGTACAGATCACTCACATATCTCACATCTGTCCACATAACAGGGGCCCCGAGTGGCAGAATGGTCTAAAGCACTTGTCATTATGGATCAATGCCATCTCATCTCTATCTGCATGGGTTCGAGTCTCAGATTCGGCCAATGTGGATATGTAAGAAAGCATGCCAGTAGCTTCTCGTGAGTTGTTGGTTCTTTCTGGGAGTTTTCACGGGTTCTTCCTCCATCATTAATACTGGCTGACTTGGATAGCCTATGTGTGCTGAAAAATAACATTAAACCCAACAACTGTCCACATGAGTTTGAATCTCAGTTCAACCAACTAGGTTATTCCTCCACTAAATATAGGAAAAATCATGTTAAAACCCACAAAACCAGACCAATCATTTGGCAAGATTTTTAAAAAAAAATTATGATATTGAAGCCACTAATTTCCTCTAACCCAAAAAAGAAATAAAAAGACATGTAACAATAATCATAAACAACAATCAAAACTATCCTATTGATAATACTAGCAGAAACAGATGGCAAACATGAGTCAGACAACTTTCAGTGATTGTATTTGTGGATACAGCTAATGTTCCAATTTGCCATGGAAACTAAAAGAGGTAGAATCTTAAAATTAGGGCATAACCGACTTTTGATCCGGAAATCGGATTCCACCGGATAGTATGAACTTCCGATTAATCGGAGTCGGACAAGGCAGGAACGACCGATTCGGATAATAAAAATAATAAAGTTGAATTTCTATAGCACCGTGTCTAACACTGCGTGTCATTCGATAGTGCGTTAATAAAGTTAAATAAGAAGTCAGAAAAGTCCAATATGGTCAACACAACCACGCTGTTAGACAATCTATTTGAACCGACGGGTGAAAACCGGAAAATGAAGCCGGATATGGTAAAGTACTAAGTAACATACTAGACACGGGAAAACCAGATACCAGAAACCCGGAAACGGAAGATGAAATTTTTTAGAAGAAAAAAAATACGGATTTAGCATTTCCGATTAATCGAATCGTATCCGGAATCGGAAAAATTTCATGCCCAAAATCCGGAATCGGAAATCGGTAGAAAAATGCTAATCGGTTATGCCCTACTTAAAATACTATCATCACTACAACCACCATTTACAACAACAACAGTGCTTTTGACAATGACCCAGATCTCTTGGCATATAACGAGCTAGAAGATGATGGTCTATGCAGTTTATTAGGAGAAATCAGTAGAATAAACTCATAGACCCTGATCTGCTGTCAGATTATGTAATGGCAAATCGGGGTCTGTTTTGTCTGCAGTTAGGCTCAACCAAAAAGCCTGTAGTTAATTTTAAATCTACTTTCATTATTTCCATTCATATTTTTGTGCAATTCTGATGAATGATTAAGTTAGTATGTGTGCATGCATCAAATACACGTGTGTATCAACAGTCCCTTACCTGTATAAAGGCATCATTTTTCTGCATCAGCATCTTAAGCTCTTTGTGTCTGGGATAGCGGAAGAATGGATAGCCGGGGACAAAAAAAGGTGGGGCTAAGTCACTATGTCCATCAATATGGATCTGAAAATATTGAGAAAAAAAAACATTTTTTAATTTTTTTGTTCTTTGAATATAACTGTATCATTAAAATGTATTTAATGCTAAGCAGCTATGATAATAAGCAATGTGTAGACAAACGAGCAGAGACAGAACATAAGACTCAAGTTGGTCTGATTTCGGTCATTGCATTAGTTGACATGTCAGCTGGTGAATGCAAATTCACAAACATGCTAAAGCTGTAAATCGGAAAATAAATCTCAAAGTGTATAGTTAATGTATACAATGTATACATATAACAAACAACAGTGCAAAACTGGTGTGAAACCAGCCCAAATTTTTTTGAAACGTACCGGTAGGTCTTAGCCCCTGGAGTCATAAATTTTGGAAGTTGGTTTTAGAGTCAGATCCCATCATCTGATTAGCCCAGAATAACTATTACATTTTTCAGAACATTTTTAAAGGTCAAGTTTACAAGTTTATTTTTTTCTTGGTTAAGGTGTTGCAATCGTAACAAGAAAGCTGTGGGTTTGAATCCCACCATCTGACCAGTCTAACTCATTTATTGCATTTTCGGGATATTTTTTGACAGTCATACATTTCTTTGCTCGTAGTTATTAAAACATTAAAGTGTTTCAGGAGGAAAGCATATTATTTTGTTATTAAAAGCTAAAAGTACATAATATATATTTAAAATATTTGTTCATAATTGATTTGAATACATAAAATTACATAAAATAATGTACATAAAAATGCACACATAGACTGTCAGACTCAGTTTGACCAAATATATCAAATCTTTTTTAAAATATTAATACATTTAAATGTGCTCACAACAGCTTTCATTGATTCAACACTCATTTAGTTGTTTTGCCTAGAGACAATACTTAAAGATGTTTCTTCAAAGCTTATTATTGTTAGAAAAACTGTCGTGTGTCAGAGATGCAGAACAATATTTCAGTTTAGATTGGCCAAGTATGCTTTAAAGTTTTTGCCAAACGAGAACTTCTGGGTTCTAACATTAAATAAAACATCTTCATCTGCCAGTTACTCGCTTATAAAACGAGTTCAACTTAAAATTGTACAGCGCCATATCTACTATTGCATAATGTACCAGCAGACATGTTTCTTTGCAGCTTGTTACTACTAAACAATATCAAATCAAGCAAGACAGACCCAGGTCTCCAGATGCATTATGCTATGACATGTCTTTGCAGTTTTTATTCATCTAATGAACAATTACATATGGAATGTGACTGAGAATTTATTATAGTTTATAAACTGGTGCTGTAAGAAAATTATGTTTTCAAATTATTGTCAACTTAGATTGTAACTTGTTATGGGTCTTCTTATATTTTTCTTCAGCTGAAATTACAAATCATTCTTTATAATACCTAATATGTTGTTTTAGTTTTGTTTATCCCTTTGTTAGTTTTTTTTAGCATGTTTTTAAATTTATGAATTTTGTATTCTAAAATTCATTTTTCTGCTTAATTTTTTTTATGAAAGGGGAAGAACTTTACATAGCCAAAAACTGTACTTCAAATATATAAACTTTATCATATGTTACTTAGCATGCTTTCCTCTAATCAAAACTGGCAAGTAATTGAATGCACTGTACCATGTGTACACATATGTATATGATTTCAATATGAAATTGATAAAACCGGACCTCAAGAAATAATACAGGTGCTATAAATAGTAATCCAACCGATCCAAGACCTTGACACAATCTTTCATGCTAACTGGAATCAAAATATGTTGAGAAACAAGGCCTCTATGGTGCCAAGAAGCTTATTTAATTAGATCAGGGCTGCACATCATTTTACGGCCAAGGGCCAGATGACATTTTCTAAGACCACTCGAGGGTCGCATACACTAATTTCTTTAATATAATTACTGTTCAGGGGCCATATTATTTTTTAATTTGCACTGAGGGACAGAACACGCCCGCGGGCCGGGTTTTGTGCACCTCTGAATTATATGCAAGATCATCTTCTGACTATGCGCGGACGCGGTTCCATAATTTACTTTTCGACATGGTGAGGTAATGGGGAAAAAAAACCTATTGGATGATTTCGAAAAGTAGTATTTTAGATTTAGGCGTTTTTATAAAGGTGAGCTTATATCTCCATGATAACTAAGGACATTCAAATCAAAATTGCAAACGAAGTTCATCATCATTTTTTTTTTTTAATTATCATTAGTCTCTTGACCTAGTGTGGTCGTTGAGGCACTGTGCGGCTGAACATCTGACCAGCTAGTTACAAAGTTTGGTAAATGTAGATAACAACTGAACATATAAAGTTATTATGCCTAAACTAGACAGACAGACAACCAAACGGACTAACATAATGCGCACATCATTATGGCAGGCGTATCAAAAGTTGACGGTTGTACATGTGTTTAACATTTTATGATTGATTTTTTTTTCTTCTTCTTCTTCTTGTCTCTCGTCATCATACCAAACAATACCTTACCAGAATGTTTTCTTGCTTTGGTATCTGTCCGGTATCCGCGGCATGAAACCAGTATGGTATTGCTGCAAAAACAAACACAAATTACATCGACTGCTTCTTGATAAACATAAAAGAATTCTACGTACTTCCATAATATATTACTTAAGTATATGACAATAATAAAGTATATGGCTTTGTTTCAGTTTTTAACATGTAAGCTATGTGGAAAGACGAGAAATCATTTATTTTTAACAAAGGTATGTTTGCGTGCGTTCGTGTGTGTATGATGTCGAAATTTTAAGTGTCGTGTGTATGAGATTCTTGTTTTATTCCTCCCTCGATACCATGATTGAGGTAGACTGTTCTATTTCATACTCTTAGTATTACTATTACCATTATTATTATTATTATTATTATTATTATTATTATTATTATTATTATTATTATTATTAAATAATGAATAAATATATGGTGGATGTACAAATTGTTGGCATGCTCCTCTTTTTAAAAATAAACAAGGCACTTCATTAAAATATATAGAAGAAACTGAAACTTTCCATTGTGACATGGGGTGTTTCAGACAAATACCGCTGAATTGTGTTGTTGGGGTGTAAGTGTATAGCCATCTATGACTAATAACAATTTCCAATAATTGTTTGTGACAACTAGAAATGTGCACAACAAAACGGATGCCCCCTATGAAACTATTCGGGATTCTTTCTTATCCCCATCGTACAACATTATGAAAATCAAACCCAATCTAGACCTTCCTATTTCATATCAAATCGATTAAATCCATCAAATATTAATGAGCTGAAAAAACTTCGTGACATATGGACGACGAACATGGATCACCCTTTATGATCTCCCCATATAAATTATCGTTATTTGGTTTAATTTGGTTTAATTTATGGTTGAAAGACTGATTTCTTTGCACATACTGATACAAGAGCTGTGAACACGTTCGTCATTACTAAGAAGTGTATTACGCAAAACAAAGTTAACTTGTTCAGGGTTGCTAAGGCCCTAATTGGTTATTAATTATGCATACTATATCATCCTTAGCCAGCGTAATCCATCTTTTTCCCTTTGACGTATAAGGACAGGATTCTCATTTAAAGAAACACTTTTTTTCCGTTTCATTTAAAAACAAAAAACAAAAACACGGATGTGGGAGTCGACGTATATTTCACCGTTCTGAATGTTTATTTTTAATATATATATATATATATATATATATATATATATATATATATATATATATATATATATATATATATATATATATATATATATATATATACCATTTAAGAGATTGCACTGGTAGGTTATCTGATTAACGAAAATATAGGGACACGTAAACAACGGCAACATGATCGTTGTCATCGTCATAATCATCACCATCACCATTATCATCACCAACATGTCTTATTTATTTAGGGAAGCTACGGCACCCAAGTTAATCTGGGCGTCCGGCTCGCAAATCTAAGAGTTGTGAGTTCAGTACTCGGGTTCAAAGTCTGGATTTGAGCGTTGTACTCACCAAGTTGCTAAAATAGAAAGTTTGACTGAACGAAGAAGCAATATTTCACGGTATTTTTTTAATTCCACATCCACTCACACCCAAAAATTAAGAATAACACATTTCATATCTGAAACTTCACCTTAAAATTATTACATTTTTTGCTTGTTGAGAATAAAACATATGGCTGAAATCATATGGTATGGACATTACTAATTAACCATGTAAGTTGGAAAATTAATCTATTTTAAAATGTCACTCCACCGCATCTCCGCAAGCAATTAAGCTGCACAACTCAACAATTGTTTGATAAATACCAGTGAGATACTCCTACGAGCCCAACAGTTTCCTTTTCCTTCATAGATTTTCTCTCCGGTTTCCTCTAATCAGCAAGAAAAAAATTCATCTCTCGTCGAACAAATGAACAATAAACTAACAATTATATATTTTTTCTGAAAATAATAATTCTCAACAACACATGGTTAATCGGTATCACGGAACCAACACATATGGGAAGTTGTAAATCACGGCAATTTGATCACAATCTCGTTTGTACATCACGATGATAAAAGGCGTTTTAATAGCGGAAAATTGATTTTAGCCTTGTGATGAAACAGCGGATCCACGGGCTTATCCGAAAACCACATGCCAATTTCCAGATAAATTAATAAAGACAGATAGACTTAATAATTAATGATTTTAAACTGGTCAAGGACTAACAAATAAAAGTATATTAAGAATATGTTAGCCATGACAAAAAGATAAGAAATCATTACAAGGGACAGTAATCGCCCGTCCTAGGCAGAAGTAAACAAATAACGTAATTTGTAAGCTTTCATGCCGCGTATCCGAACGACCCCCTAATCAATTTGGGTTGGCTACCTTGATGTACGAGTCAATGATTTGACACTAAATCAGCTAGATATGTAATGTAAAGGTAGTACACCTTTAACATTTGGCTTGTCAACGTTGTACCTGTTGGTGTCTGCCACCAGTCACAATTTAGTGTGTGTGTGTGTGTGTGTGTGTGTGTGTGTGTGTGTGATTTGGATTTTTAACGTAGCTTTAGCAATTGTTCTGTCATATCGCTACGATGTCGACAGTGTGAAAGTTTATAGTTATGTCTAGTACTGGGGCATCTTGCAGCAGACATGTAGTTTCATATCCCACCCAGTCTCATTATCCTGACACCAGGCTGACCAGCCCTAGTACTAACCTCTTAATGCTGAGCGTCAAGTATGTACCATTTGTGTCAGTCTTCAGTATGACTCGGCCTGGGTTCAAACCCGCGATCTCCCGCATCTGAGGCGAACGCTCAGACTACTAGACCACCACAATTTATAATACAAAAATGCGATTGTATTGCATCAAACGAAACAAATGGATGAACAAAAAACTAACCTAAGAGTTATAGTCGTACGTTAAAGACAAGGTGCACCAGTGTGTAATGGCAATCATAACATAAGAAAACGAAAAAGATTAGCATCAACACTCATTACGAACACCATGGACCACACAAACAGCGACATATACGCAAACGCGATCAGACAAGATTGTCACATGGCAAAGCTACGTTATGTAGGATGGGTGAATAAATTAAGAAATTGAAAGTAAAATTATTAACTAGGATTTTGCAAAATGTTGTGTTTATGATTTTCATTTAGAACCAGTTAGACACCATAGTGACAAACCCTATGTATGTATGGCCATGCATTCTGGAGGATTTTTGGTAACAAGATTTTGAAGATGACCGATGTGGCGGCTACACTGCCTGTCAGAGTAGCACCATTTTCATAGAACCAACTCGACCGTGTTAAGAATGTGTGTGTGTGTGTGTGTGTGTGTGTGTGTGTGTGTGTGTGTGTAAAGTTGCAAAGCAACTTCCCAGTTAGTTTAGGAGAAGTAGCAATGACAAACTTGTTCTAACAGACGGACGGACGACGAACAACAAAACATCGCATGAGCTATCTTGATCTTTAAACTGATATTCACACCAAATAACGAGACTGATATCAACCATGAATGTACATTATTTACTTGGACTTATTTGCTCTCTGTCATTGTCTCACAGAAGAACAATCGAAATAGAAGGAAAAACATAGTTTTGTGATATCAGCGCCTGTCGTTTTGCCCGTAAGTTACTCGTATCTTGTGGGTATTTTTCGTACAGGGTGAGGCAGAGTTGTCTTATTTTAGTTAACTCTGTGAGACGTTTTGTTCATTGTTTTGTGTTTCATTTAATAGAGAAACTGTAAGGATCATTTAATAGAGAAACTGTAAGGATCACATGTGTTTTGCCATTTATTCATGAACATGGAACAACAGTATAGAGAGCACTGCATGGCATCTGACAACATGAAAGAAGATACCTGCAATCATGTTTCCACTTAAGGCCAATCGGGAGTGGGGGGAGGAGGGGACCTTGTTCACTTTACTTCTTTTCTGAAATTAATGACGTTCGCTACCTTGATTCGCCCAAAATTCAAAATAACATTCAGTACTTGTTCCTTAAATTTGTTAATCTGTTATATGAAAATAATTATTAATATTCCCAGAAGATAACTGTCCATATGAGCATCTTCCCCAGAGACCAAGGTAATATTCATTTCATGTACATGAAATCAATTATTTAAATTTAAAGGCAAAATATAAAACCCTAATTAATCACACAATAAAGTATCAAAATTCAAATTGTCATCGAAGCCATTACAAACAAGTCTCCATTATTTCCCTAGAATGTTAACATTAGTGCTCTGTTTTGCGATAAATTAAGCAGACAAACATAAAACCTATGAAATATCGCTTACATTAGGCTTTTGTTGAGTAATAGCCTGGAGCTGTTCAGTGTACCTGGGAACATTGTATATTAGACGTATGGTGTACAAGTTGCTGCCATGATGCTCAGAGAAGAAACCCTCCAACAGCAAAGCTGTCATTGCTACATCGAATCGAACTTATTTTGTATATTTATTTTTAATTATGGTAACCATATCTGAATGCGAATCGGCATCACTGGTAGTTTAAATTTTAACTTTAAAAAACAAAACAACAACACTAAACACCACAGTGCTTTCTATCAAATTTTTAAAAATTCTGCTCGGCAATCTCTGAAAAAAATAGTTTAAATCTTTTTTTTTTAATTTTATTTCTAACAACAGATGTCATATTGAATTTATTGGCATCATCTTGATAAATAAAAATAATTGTATAATCAAATTCAACTGTTATTAGAAAAAAAAATCGTTTAAAATATTTATATTATTAGAAGCAGTGACCATGTGTGACAGTGTATGAGCATCATCTGTATCGAAATGCCAGATTCTAGATCAGAATCCTTTCAGCAGAAAATGTTAATAAATGTTAGACACTTGTTTGTTTCCAGTAATGACGGCCACATTAAAAGTCATGTCAGCATCAGTTCCTGACACGATACATTCTGTCACATACTATCAACTGACATATTCAGCTGACTACGAGAAAAAAATAGTTTCAAGTACCTTTTAAGTATATTTTGTAACATCTGCTGTATTTTATAGAAGATCGACATCATTTGTATAAATTTGAAGTCCCTTCATGTCAGGATTCTTTGGGTCACATTTAGTCAAAACTGGTCCAGTTGTTCTTGAGAAGCTTAAAAATAGCAACAGTTTACGAGCGCACGACGCACTATTGACGACATGCGAACAAACATACCACTCACTTGACCGCATGCCCTGGTTGGTTAAAATGGTTACGACATTAATTTTATAATTAATGCACAAAAGAAAGATTGGTTATGATATTTTGATAAGTAAACTGTTAATTTAATGAATCAGCATATACTGTTTCTTTGGCTATATCTTGCTGCTTGCAGGTAAAAGACATAACATCAATCTAATTAAAATGGGATCTCTACTGTCCTAGGTAAAGTGGAGATTTGATTTTAATTAGATTGACGTAACATCGTTTACAAGGACATACTAATACATATTTAATTTTATCCATTGTATATTTTTTTTTATCAATTTATGGCAAAGTATGTCATTACCGAACAAAACAAAATTTCACAACCAATTTATCGAGCTACTTTTGCAAAACACGTCCTGCAAGCCGTCCATTGCCAGCTAGACTTTTTGTTCTGATTAAAAGATTAAAGATATGCGCAAAATGTGTTCCTTGTGCAGAATGAAGAGCGACATGGAAGGTGCACAGGATATATTGATTTATTGTCGCCTCTATTAATATCAGTAACAACCAAGACTGGGTCATGTTCCTGATTCAACGTCAACAGATGCAGTCCAACTAAACGGCACTGATACGATTAACAAGTTACAGGAAATTGTGGTATGTCGGCATTAAGAACATACAGCAAAAATCTATCAACAATGATGGGACAGACATAGCATCCTGCAGTTGTACACGTCGTATGAGGATGTAATAAGTCAATTAGTGTCAAAATAATTAAACGTAAAGGAAATTGTTTTATTCCCGAAAGAGAAATAGAGCAAGATGAATACACGCAGAGGCGTAGCTGAGGGAAGGAGCAGAGGGAGATAGATGTCCCCGGGCTCCAGATTAGTGGGGGTGCCAAAATGGGCTTTGAAATAGGTTGTATTGGGTGATGATGATTTTATTGATGAAAATAATGGGTTTCAGGGGGGGGGGGGGGCGTAAAATCGAATCTTGTCCCCGGGCTTCAAACACACTAGCTACACCTGTGAATACACGCTGAACTTTCAACCTTTGTAAAGGAATGCACGTGTGTGTGTGTGTGTGTGTGTGTGTGTGTGTGTGTGTCTTACTGCGGCCTTACAAAATAAAATATACATTCATTTATGTTTTGCGTATTCAGTTGCCATCAATGATTTCTTATATATTTACATATTTGTTGTACCGTTGTTGAATATACGGTGATATTTCTGCTTGGCTTGGCTCAACTCCGGGAATTTTTATTTATACTACTTTAAAAAAGTACACATATTTAAAATTGTCAAAACACATAATGACTACTTGTACATTATGGAGTTAGACCTAAATTAAAATAAAATATGCAAATGTTTATCAACTCCAGCCCAATGAGAAGAATCTAGATGGACAACAACACAAGTTTGATACTGATCCTATTGACATAACTTAAATACCAAAAGTATGGTACGAATATGATGTACATAACCTATATCAAAAGAATGATATAATACGATTTGCATGACCTAAATACCAACATATCAAAAGATGATACTGATCTGATTTGCGTGACGTAAATACGAAATGTATGGTATTGATATGATGTACATGATATACATACCAAAAGTATGCTATTGATTCATCACCTACATACCACAATTAAGATACTGACAAGATATACATGACCTATAATCCAAAAGTATGATGACATAGATAGCAAAAGTATGGCATTGATACAATTTTCAGGGCACATATATCAAAAGTAGGATATTTATATGATTTACACGATATACGTACCAAAAGTATGATACTCTGATACGATTTACATCACCTGTATACCAAAATTACGATACCGATATTGTTTCCATATCTGTCCAGGTGTCCAATTTAATTGTTGGGCATACAAATCTATGTTTGACTGAGAACAAACTATATTTATTCGCGAAAGGAATACCCCACCCCACCCCCGCCGAAATAAAATGGACAGTGTGACATGGGCAAAAATATATATGGACAAAATTAAAAATTCCATATTTAAAGCAAAATGTGCATTGTGCAAATGTTGTAGTGCCCGTGTGATAATATTTTGAAAGTAGACGAACAGTTGAACGCATTCGATTTATAGTTATTTCTCTAAAACTAATTAATTCATCTTCCTTCCTGAGTGTCCGTTGTTTGTTTTTCAAGGCACAAGTGACAGATTGTTCAATAGTTTCCATAAACTGCCCAATAGTAATGCTTACAGTATACTCCGATGTTGTCCCAGAGACTTAACAGAGGACGTAAGTGAACAGCATTTCTTCGTATTAGCCCTTTCACACTAATTCTAGAACCAGATCAAGTAAAGTGTTCGCGGAGATCAGGAGCTAAACACAGAATGAACCCAACTTTCGTAGAAATGGCATCAAAGCAAGCGTGTATGTGTCTATTTACTCAATGTGTGCATCTTACCCGACAAACGTGCGCAAGAATAAAACAATTGTCAATTTTCGGGTAACAAATGACTACGTATGAAGGTTTGTGTCAATGTTTTTGGGAGGGTAGATGTGGGAGGGGCCCAGAAAACCTTGGACACCAGCCTCCCACCCCCTCCGAGCTCAAGCTAACCTGATCGTGCTCACTGGACAGATGACAAAATGTGAAAGGCACTGAATAATAATAAAAATTAATAATTTTAATAATAATAATAATAATAATAATAATAATAATAATAATAACAACAACAACAACAACATCAATAATAAAAGCCATAAGAAGCATTGCCAGTTAAGCAAGAAAATCAGGTCACCGCAACCACAATGTACTTTTGTTTCAAACTATGTTTAAGCATCATATAAATAAATTCACAAATGTTCAGTCATCTGATATGTAATTTAAAAAGAACGGATCGCCAGGTTAAGCGGGTTGCTACTTTGGTGCTTCTTAGCGCTATTCTACCGAGTTATAAATACAACTTAACCCTTTCGCCATTTGGACGAAGTGTATTTAAGTGTGGACTCAATCTTTAATTTTAAAGCTCAGTTTTTATAAACAAGTATGCATGACACTGAAACGATGGATATAACACGCATTTTGTAGAGATTTTTATAATTGTTATTCGCCAGGATTATGCTTCTATTTTGGCTTAGATCAAAGCCGTGTGCATTATAATGCACAATCGGAGAATATGTTCCCCAAATTACCATAAATAGATGTCTTAAATGTTTTTCTTTATTTACTTGTACACATGTATAAATACATTACAATTTATTTACAATAATAATAATAATAATAATAATAATAATAATAATAATAATAATAATAATAATAATAATGAGGACTTTGTATAGCGTCTAATCTTTAGAAGCTCTAAGCGCTTTCCAATATCTAAATGATATGACTACAGAAAAACAAAAAACAAAAAACATGAAATTGGAAAACATAAAACATGCTAAAAAATATAAGGTACAAAACATTTTTAGGTCTTAAATTTGTTCCTGCAGTTGAAAAAGGCAAGTTTTAAGAGAACTCTTAAAAGGGATCACTTTGTCTTTGTGTCTAATTTCATTGGTCCATTAGTTCCACATCGCCGGGCCCTGGTATGCAAAAGAAAGTTGTCCATATGACTTCGTTTTCATAGTGGGAACAATGAGTATGCGATTGTCAGAAGAGGAGCGTAAGTATCTTGCTGGTGTGTACACACGAGTGAGGCTGGATAGGTGTGTCGGACTGGAGTCTGTCAGTGAAACGTAGCACAGAGAACAAATTTTTTGTTTGATTCTGAATCGAATGGATCCAATGTAGTGTACAGAGCAGTGGTGAGGTGTGCTCTAATCGAGATACTCGAAAGATGATCCGAGCAGCTGTGTTTTGAACTTTTGGATGGTGGTATCATTTTCAGTCGGGTGGCTAGACTTGTATATTTGGGTGTCATCAGCGTACAATTGGTGAGACACTGGGTGGTAATCTATGACACTTGAGAGCGATTGAGTGTATAGAATGAAGAGAACAAGTCCAAGAACAGAACCCTGTGGAACACCACAACATAGATCAACTGGGCTGGAGTTTATTCCATTTGCACATGAAATTTGTGTCCTGTTGACTAAGTAAGACTTGAACCACAGTAAGGATGTATTGTTAATGTCAAATACATGCTGGAGACGGTGAAGTAATATCTTGTAAATTGTTTCAATTGCTGCAGACAAATCAAGGAGGATGAGGACTGTAATCTTTCCACTATCTAAAGCAGAATGTCATTAAATACGTTCAGAAAAGTAGTTTCATTACTGTGGCAAGGGAGATATACAGACTATACATTGCTAAAAATACTGTTTGAATTCAAATGAGATACAAGTTGGGTTAGAAAAACTTTTTCTAAGATTTTTTATATCAACGGGAGATTATAAACTGGGTGGTAGTTCTTCAAATCGTTATGGTCAAGTGTTGTCAAGTGTTGGTTTCTTTACCAGAGGCTTTACTATGACAGTTTTTGTTATATAAAAAGGATGGGAATTCCCCCGATGAGAGAAAGATATTAATAACATCAGTTAGTGAAGGCAATATTGGGTCTAAGCACTCGAGTAGCAATGATGTTGGAATTGGATCAAGTTCACATGACTTTGGTGCATTCCTCATCACAGGTTCAAATGTTCCTAATGGTTGTCGCTGAAATTCTGTATATTAAGATATTATAAGAAATGTTTCTACGTTTAACTTTTTCTAAATTATCCTTTACTGAAATGAAAACTGTTGATCTGCAAAATATTGGAAATTTTGAAGGCAGGTTATTTTTAGATTCGAAATTTCGGATAGCTCCTGTCGGAATATCTTAGGGTTTACGGTGGAAAAATATAGCTATGTGATAATTAGACCATGATAAATCCAAAAATGTTAATATTGCTCCTTAAAATAATGCATTTATCAAATACCTTGAGCATGGATGTTATTGCGAGCATATTGGATTCATAAAGGTGAATGGACACGTTCAATTTCATAACCACATATGCAAGTGTCTTCGATTATGGACACTAAGTAAATGCAGACACTGATTAACAGAGCATGACAAGATCACGCATGTCGCTTCTACCTACACATATGCCCTGACTAATCTTCCATAATCAACGATCGACGACCATTTAGTTCCACAACTCGGCCATGGCTCCATGACCTTGGCTAAAGAACACAGTTTTGCATGTGGTATTGTTAAGGGCAAACACACTCAACACATTTTATGACTGCATATACAATTTAGTATCTTGGTCTTGAAAAATAGTAACTGACGTACTTTTCAAAATATTACTCAAATCTAAGGAGAATGTACTTTTAACAATAACGCGACTGGATTTATCAACGGTTACTTGGAATTTTGCACAGGCTCTTAACAAATATATATATATATATATATATATATATATATATATATATATATATATATATATATATATATATATATATATATATATATATATATATATATATATATATATATATATATATATATATATATATAAGCATGTGAGGGTCTGGCGTGTTTTGTATACGCAATTATGATAACTGGGTATATCATGTTACACTAAACAATGCTTGAAAATTCAACTTTGTTCATGTTTCTTCCATAACTTTAGCTGATAGCAAAGACAATTAAAATTGTTATCAATTTATTTTCAGTTTTCCTTCCACCAAGTCTACTAACTATCAGATGTACTTGTGCAGACACTACACAATCTATGACTTCAGAAAGATCCTCAATGAGCAGACGAGATCAATATATTTAAACAAAATTATCCCCATTTTTTTTAAAGATTACACGATTTGTTTTAAAACGTCTGGTTTGCACAATACTGCAATTTGATTAAACTCAGATCTCCACCATATTACCTTCGCACTATATTACTTTCTTCGCTTGCTAAGGTTCCGATAACCCAATGTAGATAGGGTTATCGGAACCTTGGCCAGTGAATATGCCATATTACGTGAAGATTTGACAGCGACCGCCTAGGGGTCATGTTCTAGTAACCTCTGAATTGGCCAATGGAAATGCAGTTTTCAGAAATTAGAAATTTAATCAGCTCATTCGGCACAAATCGATGCCACCGCGAAACACTTTTCTTTTGTTCCTGGATAATAAATGTTATTTCCTAATTGCTTATGCCTCAAAAGTGTGAAGAAAAAAAATGGCTGACCAGGACAGTGATATTTTGAAATTGGATTATTTCGGCTTTTGCGACAAAATATGTTTCACACGAAAAATGATGATAAGTTTTTTTAACGTCAGATTACCTATAATGTGATATTGATGTTGAACTGAATGTATTATTTTAGTCGCAGCTCATTTAGAAATAATATCACAGGAAAACAAGGACGTCATTTTTTTTTTTGGGGGGGGGGGGGAGGGGGCATATGCATGTGCCTTAGAATTGCTGTAGCCTATATACGAAAATTAAGTTTTGCTCTTTCTCTCGACCCCCGCCCCCCCCCCGCCCCCCCCCCCCCCCACCCGAAGAAATGAAATGACATCCCCGCATGAAAAGACAGACATTTGGTCGTCTGATGAAAGCTCGTTTAGAAGGGTACGGAGGACCCGGGAGGAATATATCAGTAATTTCTGATCCGTGCTTTGCTAAATTAACTAATGTTTCCAAAGTAAAAGAGATATCACTAAGAAGTCAATTTCTTAAAGGGTCAAAACAAATACATGTACGTAAAGTGCGTCAAAACTGGGGTTGAAGATGCCACCCACCCTGCAGTGGTGTATGTTTTTTTTTTGTTTTCATAAGGTGCTATAAATTACTTAGATTTTCGATAAAGCACTTGGTTTTAAAGAACGATACAAACTTCGCCGCTAACGTACACCTTAGAAAAGGGACTTAAAAGAGTTACAATAGCTCTTGCAAACAGCCATTTACAGCTTGCATTAATGTATAATATAAGGTCATGATTAGAATTTTGAATGTAGCACTTGTAAGCAGCCATTTATAATAATGCAGACGGAAATTAGCACTTGCGAATTGCCACGCACAATATGCATCAATGAAGAATACAATATACATGGATAGAATTATGAAAGTAGCACTTGCAAGCAACCAGTTTAAATTATGCATCAAGGAAGACTAGAAAATAGATAGATAGAATTATGGCGGTATTACCTCTCCATATTCGGGATGATTCCGCGTTCATTTCCGTGGTAATGAGTCTTTTTACAGCTTCCGCCGATGGGATAAAATCGTTTAAATGCACAGTAATGTATTCTTCGAGGAATAAACCTTTTTTTTCATTTATTGTATTTGAAATGAAAGTTTACACATAACTCTCTCTCTCTCTCTCTCTCGATCGATCGATCGATCGATAGCAGCAGTAGTAGTAGTACCGTAGCAGTTGTAGTAGTAGTGTTTCATGGCACCTTAGCACAAAGGTGCCAATGTATTGCAACTAAATATAAAATCATAATCATTTGTGCACCATACGCCATATAATCTTTATTGCTCATTGTTCGATGTCCGTGACACTGTTACATACATAATAATGCAACAAATGCAATATTATGTGTGTGTTCACATGTTAAACCCATAAAAGATAAAATGTTTTGGTAATGGTATAGTTTTCCACCTAAACTGGATATGATAATTATCGGGATTATTTACTACACGCACGATACAGGCAAGACATGATTAAGCATATTTTCTTAGCGCAGACCTTCAGATTCGAATCCATTTTTTTTAAAATGAAGAATGTTTCATTTAATTTGAATTTATATTTCATGCAAGATGTATTTGCGTCCTTCTTGGTACCGGTTCTATTCTAGTTTCCGGAATTAAAAAAGTACTCTTTTGTTGAACCCATTCTCATAATTTTTGGTCGAGAACTGTTTACGTAATACCAGAATGGTGTACCCGGCACTCATGCAGTAAACAAAAAAGAATAATGTGCCCGACAGTATTGGACTATGTTGTACACCTTTATACAAAAGAAACATGATCATAATAAAGATTTGGTGTATCCGACACAAACAATGTAAAGATAAGGGTCCACAACAAGAATCTATCTCATTGATGATATCATCCCCTCCTACCACCTCCAGTCCTTATCTGCTTTTATGTGCATGCGGGGTGTGACGAGTCGGCAGTATAGTGCAATCTGATTACAATCAGACCTCCACTGTCCTACGTGAAGATCTGATAACGAACGTCATGTGGTATATCGCATAAACGCCAAGTCATATGACTTATTGGCTGGAAAATGTAGCGATTATGGCAAGTGGTCTCTGTCAGATCTTCACGCAGGATAGTCTGATTTTAATAAGACTGATCAGTGTGCCTCAAGAGCACACTATGTAACAACATTTTTGTTCCTGGGTAGTAATTTTTGTTTCGTAATTGCTTATGCCTAAAAAGTATACAAAATGGCTACCATTCCCCCCCCCCCCTCACAAACTTTGCTTTTGCGACCAGGACAGTGATATTTTGAAATTTACCTATTTCCAATGAGAAAACGGGCGAACTTTTGCTTTCGTTCACATAAATCATTTTTTTTTTTTTTTAAATCCACACACGAATAAAAATTAACATATTTATACTAAAGTAATACCAAAATAACCACTAAACATTTATAGGTGAGCAGTTTTTCTAGATTTACGATTATACTGTAAGTCACTTTCACGAATCAACCCCCAAATGTAGTCTCACATCATATTCTCGTTATACTTTCCTTGATAGAGGCGTTCAAAGTCCAGCATATCATGTTGCAAGCGCTTGCCTTATTCTTCCGAGTACGCTCTCATGTCCTCCTTGAATTCATCAAGATAAGCATCAAGGATAATGACTTTGAGGGACATTGTGCAGCCCATTGTGCCGTAGTTCTTCATCAGTGTCTCAACTAGCTACACATAGTTTTCGGCCATGTGATTGTCTAGGAATCTCAGAACCACCGAGATAGAGTTGTTCCAAGCCATTTTCTCCTCTATAGTGAGATTCTTGATGAATTTATTGCACTCCAGGATCTTCTTTGACCTTTGATTCAAGCAGCTTAGAGAAGAAGTCTTGAAGGCTTTCGACTCATTGTCTAGAGCTCTGAAAAATTGTTTCATAAGGCCCAACTTGATGTGCAGTGGTGGCATTGAAACCTTCCTGGGGTCCACCAGCGACTCCCACTTGACGTTGTTCCTTCCCACATAGAACTCGGTCCGCTGTGGACAGTCCCGCCTTTGTTAGTGCACATTAGTGTCCTTCTGTCCCAAAGGCAAAGATAGCAGGTAAACTTGGTAAAACCGACTTGGAGACCCATCAGGAATACCACCATTTTGAAGTATCCAATGACCTCCCATTCACAATCTTCATACTTCAAAAAGATCTTGGTACTGTTGTAATCCTCTCTGAGGTACACCGAGCGAGCCAGAGGAAGAGACGGGTACTTCTGTCAATGAAGAGGTGCCACTCATTCTGGTTACAGGTGATTCCGATTGCCTCAAACATACTGGTCACATTGTAGCAGAAGCAGAGCCCATCTTGACGGGTCAAGAAGCTGGAAAAAAACTCAATGCTTCCTCTGATCTGCGACTTGCAAACTTTCATCCAACATATTCCCCTGCTTGAGTCTAGACGTCAAGCGTTCGGCATTGGACATGGTGAAACTAAAAACTCTGATAAAGTGGTTGAGGTCTTTTTGTTGGGGTAGGATTGGTATCTCTCCTCAGCTCCACCTCTGAAATTGTCATCTGGATCTACAACGCCTCTCTCTCTCTCTCTCTCTCTCTCTCTCTCTCTCTCTCTCTCTCTCTCTCTCACTCTCTCTCTCTCTCTCTCTCTCTCTCTCTCTCTCTCTCTCTCTGAGTGATTAAGTCATTTAAATTATGGAATTTACCTTATCCATTGTTCCAAGACACATATATTACCGATTACAGGCCTAATATAAAAGTTCATCTCAGGTTCATAAATATGGTAGTTTGGTGAAGGTCAAAGTATCAGAAATAACAAGTTAGCAACTTTTTTTAAAAAAAAAATCCTTTTCATGCTTTTTGCTCATATAGAGTGCAAACAACTTACTTTATTGCCCGCAAAAATTCTTCAGAAAATGAGCACTTTTTGTACAGTGTTCAGTATGTACATTAAATGAGCACTTTTTGTACAGTGTTCAGTATGTACATTAAATACAGATCCAGTAAGGGAGTGTTGTTAGGGTTAACTCTGGAAAGGGTCACTAGGGAATATAACTAGACTGTTCTTGTGGCGTAATTTACGGATGTGTGTGGTATTACAAAAGGAAATGTCCACTGGCCAATCCAGAATTTATGTCCAATCGAAAAGCCAAATTGTATGAAAAGATGGTCCATATTCATATTTTAGTCTTGTGAAAATGAAAAACAAAAGGGATTGGCAAACAAAATCGATACGAACCAAGCAACAAGACAATCCAGGTATGTGTTCCTTATAAATACCTACCTGTATGATAATTCATCTAACACTATTGTTTTTATGAATCCCGGTTAACATAAACTATTTATTTTTCTCTAATAATTCCTATGAAAAGTTAAAAACGGGACTGTATATACGTTTTATTTATTTTGCTTTATTGCATAGTTGTATTGCGCTGATATTTTTGACAATATTAGCTTATATATTAAACAAGGTAAAATAATGATAAAATCACAGACAAATAAAGATGTTTTGTATGTGGGGGATAGATGATACAACGTCATGAGCTGTGAGTAGCTTTAAAAAACTTTACAAGTTTTTTTTTTTCAAATATGCAGGAGGGGGGCGGCAGGCTTCTTCTAACAGAAAACAATCGAATCTGTTTAAAATACATTAATACAATTGTATTTTTTTTTAAACTACTACATTAATTTCATATCCAATGTATCAATCAAGTTGGGTACTGTATTGTTGCAGTAAAAATAAAAACAAATTGAACTAACTGGTTACTAGCAACGGTAGCATCATTATTTGTGTTCAGTATATTATATTTTTTATAATTGATAGAAAGGCGTCTGACGTTATATACATGAAGTACCTTGCAAGCAATCATCTTATATGAACTATAAATATCGTTGCATATATAGATGCATACGATTTTGAATGATAGAAATGTAGATTCCAGCCTGATATCTGTGGAAAAAAGCATTTCATAATTGTATGGAAGTGTTCTTTATGTTTAAGTATAGGAAATATATTTCATACTGTTAGAATTTTTGTTATTATAACGCAATAAGCGGATACCTACTTGCTGGTCTAAATTCCAATGGTATTTTGATTTTAGAAGGTGAAATCTGTTGCAAGGAATGGACTATGAGAACATTTTGAAGTACGGTGTTGCAATAGATAATATATGTGCAATGCAGAATGGAACGACGTCACATGTGTTATAGCAAGTTTATAAATCAAATATGAAACACTTGCAATAACTGACGTAGCATTTGCCAAAAGACAAAGTACATAATAAATTCACCAGCTGGAAAGCTGCAAGATACAACGACACATAAGGTAAGTAGATCTAAGCACGTGCAAACAGTCATTTACCGTTTGCATCAATGAAGAAAGGAAAATTCATAACGAATTTTGAAGGTAGCACTTGCAAGCAGCAGTTGTTTACAATAATGTAAGGAAAGGAAAGTAGCAATTGCAAACTACGATATACAGTTTGCATCAATGAAGAATGCAATATACATTAATAGAATTATGAAAGTAGGGCTTGCAAGCAGCCATTTACAATAACGAATCAAGGAATAATAGAAAATACATGCATATAATTATGGCGGTAATCCCCCTTTATACAAGTAACGTCAGAGAGGCGAAAAGCAGGTAGACCTTCGGGTATGGAGCGGGTTACTTAGATATACTTTCCTATAATGATCACATTCTTAATTTCATGCTATTTCGACCCTTTGAACCATGCAATCCACCCACAAAAACCTCTAAGACGCATTTGTTAAGATTTATAAAACTGGACTCATTTAAGTGTCGCACAATAATAATGATAATTTTACACAAATAGGTTCTGAGTCAACCTTATACAGTGTTCCTTTTACTTGCGCAGACATGATACAATCGATGTCTGACTGGATACTTTAATAATGATAATATTTATGTTTTCCAGCGATCTCTACACTATCCCCACTATGAATGCATAGAAAGTGGAAAGGGGCATGTGCCATGATGGATAAAAATTATATCTATATATCTATTTTATCATGTACATTGCTTTTATTCACTTCGTTTGAGACGGATGCACTTACATTTCGTATTTAAAAAAATAAAATATTGTCGAGCACGCTATTCTGTTTACATCGTAAATGCCTGGTACACCATTCTGCTTTTAAGGCATAAACTTTCTGTATTATGTAGTGACAAACAGTCCAACAAGAAAGTATTCTTCAACTTCAGTCCAAAATTCAAAATACCAGAGCATTGTAATAAAGACAACATTCTAGCGTCCTCTAAAGAAACATCCCGTATAAACAAAGGCGCTCTAAAAAAAAAAAAAAAAAAGAAGGCTTAAAATTGTGCGTTTTGTAATCATCATGTCGAATATGCATTATTACATCAAACAGAAAATTTACCGAATTTACTTTTTTTTTTTTTTTACACAACATCCCAAGTAAATTCGCTTCTTATGCGGAGGATCGCGAGTTCTAACCCCGGCCGAGTCATAACAAAAAAAAACTTATAAAAGTGGTACTTACAGCTACCTCGCTTGGTGCTCAGCATTAAGATGTTAGTGGCAGGACTGGGCGGCCTGGTTTCAGAATAATGTGACTGGGTGGGACATGATGCTACATGTCTGATGCATGATGTGCATGTGCTATACATCACAATAAACTGCCACACTGCACACATCGTAGCAATATGAGTAAAATTGTTAAAACTATGTTAAAAATCTAAATCACACACACATACACAAAACTATGCAAATGCCTCCCCGTTATAAGCCAAGAAAATATTGCCAACTAGGCAATGATCCAAAATGACCAGTGACGTGATCGTATTACGTCGGTGAAAAGAGTTAATACATCGTGGTCAAGCAGTATATGCCATCAAAAAAGACATCAAAGGACTCTTTACAATTTTAAATCACCAAATTCAAAATATGTATTCATTATCACGTCAGTGAACTCGTGAATGCAGATGATTACAGAATACGAGGAGCGTTTCATTTCCATATAGTTTTCTCTACTTCAATTAATAAAATTGTTAGTTATCTGGTTATTGCCATAAATTAATCTTTGAGAGTAGATCATAATCATGTACGTTTACAGTTCGTTATCTCGGGTGACGATGTGCTTGGACGTAGCCCTACATTCTTTACCGTCACTGTCAAATTAACTCGTCCAGCCAAGATATATCAGCAAGTGTTACACGCAATAGCCTATAATTACGATTGTTGACCACCCATTACAATAGTATGGCTGAAAATAAACTGGTAGGGTTGGTCACACATATACGCAAAAATTATGTCGGCACCATTTTTCAAAGTTTATTTTGTATATACTTTTACAATGCATTTCAAGGCAATGGTTTTCTCTTTTACCTCGGACATGCTCACATCTGGATACATTCTGAACTGTAATTCATCTATTTGAAGAAAGAGTGCATTATTCCACCCACCCATCCTCGTCCTCATTCCCCTTACGCGTCTGAGAGGTGAAAACTCATAGGTTACCAACAATGCAAACTGTTTATCTTGTTTGAAAATGTACCGTTGTTGGCTTGTTGATAAAAGCAAGCAAACAAAACAAGTATACTGTGCATAGTGTATTGTGTACATAACAATGCTTATCTCTGTGTAACAGTACTAACATGATACCATCAAAGTATCATCATAAAGTCTTTTGTTGGAGGGTCATTTTACAAGAATGAGCATTGTCTTTGTTGTCTGTAGGTATCTATGTTCAATAAGAATATATTCTGTCTAGTGTTCTTAATTCGCTTTAAAAATCCGTATGCATTGTAGTCTTTGTATGCAAGCAGAGGTTTTCGCAAATAATATGCGCATCATGACTAAGGTGATTATTTTCTTGCACAGCTACCGACCATGTAAGACGAAGAAGAAGAAGAAGAAGAAGAAGAAGAAGAAGAAGAAGAAGAAGAAGAAGAAGAAAAGAAGAAAAAGAAAAAACGATTCTCAACGGATCCGTATAACTGGGGTTTTATGTATGCATATATATTATGAAAAAATCAGATACACACAAGAAACATGCGACTATAATGACGAGTTTTCTTAAATTTATAAAACCATTTGTGAAAAATATACGTGAACGAGACTGACAAAAACTGAAGAAAGATGCTTATTTTAGTGTGTGTGTGTGTGTGTGTGTGTGTGTGTGTGTGTGTGTGTGTGTGTGCCAGAAACTAAATGACACAATGACCATTTGTACGTTTCAGTTAAGTCTGGATTTGCTACAAGTTTATCATTTTCATATTAGCTTAATATGGCAGTTACGCAGTGTTGTCTTCCTTTAAAAAATATACGATGAGTTTATCTGTATTAGTCAGGATCAGATAATACCTGACAGTGTGGACAAGATAAGTTAGACGGCCTCTTTCCCTTTCCACATTTCAATCAGAGATACATGGTAAGAAAATGGCATTTGTAAGATGAAGTTGTTTGCATTTGCAACATGCACAGTGGAGATAAATTTGGTCATACCTTTATGCCACTATTTTGTGCTGTGGATGAAAGTTATTTTCATATTGTACTTGTGGAAACTACATTATTCAAAAACACACCTGCCCCCAACCAAAAAAAGAAGACTGCTACCAAGTGTCTCTCCCCTGCAAAAAATCAGCCTGAATTAGCCCAAACTACACTAGCAATTATTAAAAAAGGGAAATCAAATTTTGCCAGATTAGACTATGCCGTCTTCGAAGCGTACAATGAACGAATTTCAAAATATATAAAAGATACCGTAAAAAGTTAGTGGTTCGTTTTTTATTTACAAATTTACCTTTATTGTCCACAACTTGGAAATGACCAAGCAGCAGTGTTTTGATAGATGCACATACTCTATAACCCAAAGTACACCCATCAATCAAAAACCAAAGTCTAGTCAGTTGAAAGTTCTTCTAACAATACATAACATATGCAAAGTCTTCTATTTTTTTTTTTAAATGGCCAGTGAGAAAAGCCCGGGTCTTTTTTTTTTCCTTAAAAAAATATAAATGCTAAATACGAAAATGCGGTAAAAGCAGTGCGCCATTTATAACATACTGATGTCACGTGGAGATGAGGTTACTAGTTAACTCTATGTTGGACAATGTGTCTATGTCGTCTCTATCTGCGGCAATAAATATGTTGACTGATTGCTTCTAGTTTTTGTTACGAACGGTTGTATTAGTAGACCCTTATCTATGCCCATTTTGGGTGAAATCTGGCCAACTCCCGATGGAGGAATCTATAAAAGAATCATCACAATTATCAGTGCCGGTTCAGTACCCTAATTCCAGTTCTGTACCCTAATTCCAGTTCTGCACGCACGAATGAAGTTCCAATCTATTTTAGAACATTTTTCCTGTCTCCTTTGGGTGGTGATACAATAGTTTCATTTAGGCTTTCTTGGTATGGATTTTTAAAGGTAATTGTTTATTCTTTAGGATATGAGCTTATGTTGTGGTTGTCTGCAGAGGCGTAGCGAGGGGGGTGCAGGGGGTACATATGTCCCCGGGCGCCAAGGTACAGGGGCGCCAAAATGAGGCTTACAACGTTACATTATAATAAGTAAACAAGGGTAATAAATCGGTCACAAGATCGCTGCAGCGGCTCAGTAGACGTGTCATCTGATACGTCTGCCATCCACAGTGATGATGCTGCCTGCCAACCACTTGTTGTTTTCCTTATTCAATGTAATAGAAAAATGTGATTCAACGGGGAGGGGGCTGGGGCGCCAATTTTATAGTTCGTCCCCGGGCGCAAAATATCATAGCTACGCCTCTGGTTGTCTGGGTGTGTTTTGGAGACAGTGCACAGTGAGTAATAAGGCCTTGGTAGTGATCTCTGTCTGAAGTCCAGCCTCCCAAGGAACTGCCGGTGAACCTATGACAAAACTTAACCGTGAAATCATCTTTGAATGTACCAGTATTTTAGATTAACGACTTGGATGGTACATGGTGGAAAGCTGATAAACAAATGTAGAGACTATATAGGCAAAATCTAATTGTATTTGCAACCCCACACATTTCAAACGTTTACCACTAACTTATTTGAATATTTTAAATTCTTTTTTCGTATGCTATGTTACCATATTAACGATACGTGTCTGAAAGCATTGTTGTTGTTATAGTGTTCAACACCATTTTATCATCACAAGATAAGCTATACATGTCGGCCAGTATAAAACTGGTAGAAATAGTACACTGGAAAAACCCAGAGTAGAACCACCGACCCACAAGAAGCTACTGGCAAGCTTTCTCACATACCCACATTAGCTGAATCTTAGACTCGAACCCACGCAGACAGAGGTGAGATGGCAGTGATCCATAACGGAGACCGCTATATCTCCGGAAAAAAAATCGTTAGAATCACTGTAACATCACAACTTTCATGATAAATTGGAGGACATCACAAATCCTTTCATAATATATTATTGTGGAATAAATAGTATATAATATGATTCATATATTCTAAATGGATCTTAACTGTACATGTATATCCTAATGCATACTGTATATATTGTCAATACCTTTCAAGAGCAGAACGATTTAAATAAAATAGTATAGCACAACTATCTCTTAAATGGATATTTAATATAAATATGTATTCTAAATGAGTACATTTATACCTTATCAGTACCCTCCAAACTCAGCTCGATCTAAATAAGAATTATCCTAATCGGATACTTCCGGCACACTTATATCTTAAGTGGGTTTTGTATACATCGACAGTACCTTCCAAGCGCAGAACGAATGTGTGTGTGTGTGTGTGTGTGTGTGTGTGTGTGTGTGTGTGTGATTATGATTTTTAACGTAGCTTTAAAAAAAAATCAGTCATATCGCTACGATCTCTGCAGTGAGGCAGTTTATAGTGATGTCTAGATTTGAGGTATCATGCCGCAGACATATAGCATGATGTCCCACCCAGTCACATTACCCTGACTGACACCAGGCCGACCAGTCATAACACTAACCTCTTACTGCTGAGCGTCAAGAGAGGCAAATGTTAATACCATTTTTGTAAGTCTTTGGTATGACTCGGCCGGGTATCGAACCCACGACCTTCCGCTTCCGCAGCGGACGCTCTAACCACTAGGCCACCGGAATTGGTTTTAAGCGCAGAACGATATAAAACAGATAATAGCAGGAAAAGAAGTAAAGCCAGGGACTTTTTCTACGATAAATCAAATTATGTAACATAAATTACCGTGAATTTCAGGGTCAACGATGTTCTTTCTATGTATGGTTACAAGCCAATATGTCAAGCTTATCAAAATCATGATCTATTTATCTGCTGTGTCTGGGATTTGAAATAGCAGATTTGCAGAATAAAGATGCCAGATCTGGGTTTATGATGTTTAGCAACTGATGCAGGTAAACATGGCGATATTGCGGAAATTGTTAAAGTATTTCACCGCAAAATCACTGTGAGGGTGAAGGCTGATATAATGGGGTCAAACGCGGGTTTTCAGCAAAACGTTCGAGAACTTTCACCCGTTAATTTGAACATACTTTTCAAAATAATCGTGGTTTCAAACGTAAATTTACTTCAGAAGTACAGTCTATTCAACGGCCGCTTCGGGGTAGTAGTAGTAAGTTGGAGTTTTAAGTGGGCACCGGCCACGAAGGGTCATATGGCCCACTATTTATATCCAACATGTCGTTGGACATTTAGTTCTCCCATAGGGACGGTACGGAGCCACGTCCCTACAGGCATTCTGTGCAAACAGGTGCACTTCTTTACTTGGGCGTTATGCTGAATTACTAATGAGTAACTGTCAGCATAAATGTAAGCCTCACAGGGTGGGTAGGAATAGTACCGTCACACACCCACCCTATCAACCAGTCATGTTGCTTTGAATAAGCAGTGTGCAATAGCACTGGTAGCGAGAGAAAATTAGTTTCCTCATATCGCTAGAAATTCTGCTGAGCCCTGATCGAGGAAGGGAGGGAAAGGTCCGGAAAGGTCGGCCAGCACGCACGCAAAGAGAAGGACAGCACAGCCACGAACGCCGCCCACACCTGAAACAAAAGAGCCCTACTTACTTGTGTCAAATTCAGTCCAGTTGTGCTAGTGGACTCCCTATATCAATAATGTGTAAGCCACCTGTGCAATTATTTCAAGCATTAGAGTTACAGAATTTCCTATCTCCTAACACTATGCCCTACATTAGTACTATGTGTACATAATTTGTCCCTACCTGGGATAGGCCCTTCTTACAAGGGCAAATCCCCTAAGAAAAAAAAAAAAAAAAAAAAAAACCTATACTAGGGTTGTCAGAGTGACCAGATAGTTTCTTTTCGGGGATGGAAAAGAACGGGGCACTTAGTCTGGAGGTTGCTGAATACGGGTTTATATCTTCAGATGTTGTTTAGACCTTCATACAGTGACCGTTTTGGCATGTGCTTTCTTAATAGCTGTGACCATTAAGGCACGATCGACTGTTTGCTAGCTAGTTTGCATACAAAAAGCGCATGTAGATGCAAATACATTTAAAAACTCTTTATTTGTAACATTAAAGGAAAGTATGAAGAGTTATATTTTCCATTAGAGTGAAAACAGTTTTCCAATCCATTAGAAGTTTTACACATTTTTGGTTCAGTGAAGCATTCGCTGATGAAAGAGATTGCAGCTTGCGTACTGAACAACTATATGGCTATTAAAGGTACATGTATATCATGACAAAGCAGTCGTCTGCTTAATATATTCCTTGTGAGTTACTCTTTATATTTATATATGTTAAAATTTGCTAAAAGTGTACGTCTATCACTGGAACGCACAAGTCCATGCACTGGAGCAAAGCATGGACTAAATATCTCAATCACCTTAACACCGTTTTTGAACAATAATTCTCGAAAATCCAACTAGTTTTATCTGTACTTCAGTGCGCAGGATATTACCCGAAAATTTTGACTAAATATAATCGTTCAAATGTTTTAGAATAAATGAAAAATACATCCAAGATAGATATGTAGATAGATAGTCTATTCAAAATTTGCCTCCGTGCCAAATTTGCTAAAATATTAACTTCTTTGCTTTAAACTCCATTTTCGCAATAAGACATTTTCTTTCATATTCAATGTCCGATATCAGTATAGACTTATGCTAGCAAATCTAGCACTGTTATTGTTAGCCTTTCATGTTTCATGACTGAAATGACAACTCAAAACGAAACCGACCAAAGGGGCTAAACGTTTTGTGCAGGTGATGGAATTGTTTGCTTTCTTTAAAAATAATTCACACGTGCTTCCTTCAAAGCCGAAAAGTGCCAAGTTACCGCTGCTCTCATGTGACGCAGAGAACCGTTCTACGGACATAATGAACTTCGAGAGAGTGAAACAGGTGTAAGGTGACGTTGTTTGCATTTGCAACATGCACAGCAGAGACACAGTTGCCATACCTCTACGTTACTTTCATGTACTGTGGTTGAAATTTCTTGGGATATTGAACTTGTGTAAAAGTTTTGCCTATTTCATTAACTGCTAAATATAGTTTAGATTAGTCGGACTGACTTTTCGAGCACGTGGGATCAGCCATTTCGGGTAGCTATGTGCATAGATCATGCACAGTTTCCACAAGTACAATATCCAAATATTTTTTTTTTTCCAGTACATGAAGATAAAATATAGAGGTATGATAACATTCTCTCAATTGTGCGTGATGTAAATGCAAACAACTTACTTTACACCGGTCTATTTGCAAGAATACATAATATCCATAGAACGCACCCCTGAAGATTAATTTACAGTGATGTGATCAAATAGGCGCGACCTCGACCATTTCTAGCCAGAAGACCTCCACTCCATCAAATGGCAGTCTGATTTCGCCATTTTAGTGGAAACAAAACAAACAACAATGTAGTCCGAATCTTATGATTTTTTTCCCCCTGATGTGTAGGTCTATGGATTAAATAACAAGTTAATTAAACATTTAATTAAACATATTCATGCTAAAACTGTACCGGTAGCTGAAAGTAGTTTTACAATCATTATTTTTAAATTAATGAATACTTTAAGTATTTATATATTATCAGACCAAAAAAACGTTCCGATTCCATGATATCAAATAAAATGCACTTGTGACTTATATATATATATATATATATATATATATATATATATATATATATATATATATATATATATATATATATATATATATATATATATATATATATAAGAAGATCACTTATTGGGTGGAAGTCAGTCTTTGACTAACCTTGAGATAGATGTCAGTATTTACATAGTTAATATTTAGTTCATGCACCAATAATTACATAGATTTGCCGCCACATACGAGTACTCACACACAGTACATATTTATTTCCTATACTAATCCATATCATGTACAATACAGTGAACACACCGTTACCCGTTTGTGAGTTACCAATGCAAAGTCATTCATATTTCAAGTTTACCACTAAAAAATATATATTTATTTTAAATTCCTTCTGCACTTGTCTGAAATTGCCTTCTAATCAATCTCTCTCTCTCTCTCTCTCTCTCTCTCTCTCTCTCTCTCTCTCTCTCTCTCTCTCTCATCGATCGATCGACGTGCGATATATACATTTTATCGAGCCTATTCTCCGCCCAAAGCTAATCTGATTATAGACAGTTGTCCCAGCTGCAAGCGAAAATCCGCTGCTCTCTTACGTCGCAGATTCTTAGCTTGCAACGATATTGAGACAAACTTGTATTAAACAGCTGGACGTTGAAATCGGGCGATTCTTTTTGGATAAATTTCTTTATATTTGGTATCTTCAGATCTGGCAGACCAGCGTCTGTTTTCTGTTCTACTGATTATAACAAAACCGCATAGGCCTACATCTGTCGGCGCATTATGAGACGGCAGATCGGTGTCTTTGCAGTATGTTGTTGGACTTGTAAGCGAGTGTAAACATTAAACAGCTAGCAGATTATAGATTATGGAACGACAGATCAGGGAATATGTCGTGTGTAGTTGAACTCAACATATAAATATTTATTTGTGAGTTTAACTCCGTTTTGCAACAGATGATATTATACATGGCGACCAGTATAGCTGGTGAAGGAAGAGCCTGGAAAAACTGTTAGTAAGAACCAACAATCGACGGAAAGTTACAGGTAAGTTCTCTCTCATATCCACGTCGACCGAACGAGATTCGAACTAACGTGGCAGAGATGTTATCTGTAACGGCGAGCACCATAGACAAATCGAAAACCAGGGCTCCTGGACTCAACATATAAGCGAACATATACAGTATGCCAACTGGTACGCCAAGAAGTGTTATTAATACTGGGCTAACTCGAAAGAGATCAAATCTGAGAGTGTTTATAAAACAGCATCAGTCCATTGTCTCTTTGATTTGTATTTTGCAAATCCCAGAAAAAACTTTTTTTTTGCGATTTTATATCGGATATCATCCTATCACGACACCGTAGGAGCAGCAGAGAGGGTGAACAGACTAAATCGAAACGTCACCCTTTTTAATTACCAAATCGACTAATGGTGACTAACATAGAAGTCAGTTCAATGACTACACCTAGATTGACCCAAACAAATGATGTAGTCGACCCTCTCTGCTGCTCTCTCCAAGTGTTAAATTGTCAATCTGGGGATATAAAAAAAATCTTGTATATAAATCAAACAAAATTAATAATTCAGACAAACATCAATAATCTTGTATATAAATCAAACAAAATTAATAATTCAGACAAACATCAATCTGAGACTATTTTGAACTTTGAGTAATATTCTTCCTCGGTGCTGCTACAAATTAGCCAAATATTTTATCGATACATGTAATTAAATCATTATATATATATATATATATATATATATATATATATATATATATATATATATATATATATATATATATATCAATAAAAATATGTCAAATATCGGAGAAGAATATACTACTAGATTAGTTAAAGAACGCCAGGAAGCAATAAAAAGATATATTCCTTTGAGAGATTCGCTTCGAAGAAAACTTCAAGAACGCCAGGAGTCACAAGTTGATTACGTAGAAGGTACAGAAAGATTATTTAAACCTATTACTGCAACAACTGAGAAAGTTGTATGGGAGGGGGGGGGGGATATCACTGATCCAGAAAAAAAAGAAACCTCTTCTTGGGACAATATAAGAAACCACTAGGGCAACGCAAGAGATTTTACAAGATCTTCCAGCTAGAATAGCTGCCGCACAACCTTCTCAAGATATTGATAAAATATACACTGAAATAGCTGATGTGAAAGAAAAACTTGCATCTCAACCTAAAGCAAAAGAGAAAATGTTAAATTGATTAGTAAATTTAAGGAAGGTGTTATTGAACATTTTAAAGAAAATATTAAAAAGTATGATTTTTCTCGTGCTGCATATGATAGTTTATCTCGAAAGTCTGAAATTTTAAAAGCCGAGTATGTTAACATAAATGATGATAACTACTTTAAATGGCTATATCGTGTGTACTACAATAAAATTCAGGCAAGAAGTGATGACCCAGTATATAATGAATATATTAACGATATAAATAGATTTTATTTAGAAGAAACTCAACAGGAAAAACAACAACAACCCCAGTATCAACTACCTCCACCTTTGCAACAAATGGAACAACCCCCCCCCCCCCCCAGTATCAACTTCCTTCATCTCCGGAACAATTAGAACAACAGAGGATGACGTTGGAAGCTGAAAAATTTAGAAGTGATCAAATAAAAGAAAAGGTGAAAGAAAACAAAGTAAGAGGTGGAACAAAAAAAGGGAAAAACTGAAACAAAAAGAAACTAAACGGCGGGAGAAATTACGCTCTTCACTAGGTACGGAAAAAGATCCTGGTGATGACTCTTTTGGCGCTACTACAGGAAGTGGTTTGAGAAATGATCCTATCACCTGCCCTAACAGCGTCATCGTTGATGTGGATAAACTAGAAATTCCCATAGGAGGAAAACGCGCTGGAAATACTTCTCATGAAATTATCAACGAAATATCTAATATTTGTCGACGATTATTTACCGGTGGTATCATGGACATCAATACTTATCGGGAATTTATCGATGAAATTACAGATGACTAAATCCCTTCACACATAATTTAGATCATGGTGAATGATTAAATAAAATGATCGTACACAATACTTATCGTAGACCAAGAATGATAAAAGTAGTAAACTCACGATTACCAGTTTATGAAATAACCTACGGAGATGGACTTGGTGATTTTGTTCGGAGTTTATTTACCAGGATAGCCCCAAAAGCAATGCCAATTGCAAAACAATTATCAATGAAAGCTATCGTTGTTATTCGCGACAAAGCTCCAAGCGCAATCGGTGATCTTGCCGGTAAAGCGTTTTCGGCGGTCAAGGACAGAATTTGACGGTTATTACGACGAAAAAAAAAAACAACTGAAATTACCATCTACTGAAGTTATGCCTGCAAATGAAAGTAAAATAATAAATCAGGCCGCAACCCAAAGATTAATTGATCTGGCTGATGCATCGTTAAAAGAGAAAGAAGATAACATAACCGCTAGTCTGATAGCAGGAAGTGGTCTTCGTAGATAACTACAATTTAGATCATATTAATTACAATAAAATGTTTAAACGTGAAATTGATACAGCGTTGGATATGGGTGAACCGGTTCGTAAAAATGATTCATTGCGCGATTATTAATATTATTCTTACGATGCAGTACAACCAAATCAACGTGGAAGAATAGAATTACAAGAGCAATATACAAGTCGGTATTTCTTACCCGCTGAGGCATTTATCGAAGTCGAAGGTGGGCTTATAAAAGTAGACGATACAAATTATGAAGCTGATACAAAAATTGCTTTTGTCAATAATGGTATTATGGCATTATTCAGTAGTGCCACATACATCATCGATGGAAAACATCGAATCATGCCTGCTACATGTTGATGTTGCTACGACGATACTTGGTCTAGCAAGATACTGTGATGACTATTCAAGATCAGCTGGTCCATCGACGATGTTTGCAAAGGATACGACCGATCATGCAGATCACACAGATTTAGCTATTGGTAATGTAAGAGCCTCAGACGCAAATGCAGTATTATCAAGAAATAAAAATTTCAACCTTGGATTTGCAGCACGTAAGTTAATGTTGAACGTTAATGGAGAATTTTCGTGTGTGATTCCATTATCTCATATTTTTGGATTTTGCAGAGATGTTAGAAAAGTTATATTTCTTGCTAAACACACTATAGTACTTGTCAGAAAAGACTCAGACAATGATGCAGTCAGGCGAGCCGATGGGGTTATTGATGAAGCTAAAATAATGATAGCAAAATTATCATTGTGGATGCCGGTAATGGTTCCATCTATCACAGAAGAAAATAAATTACTTTCTTTCATGAATCAAGGTGGTAAATCACTGCTATCGTGGAAAACAATGACTACAGATAGTACTCAAGGTAATGGTGCTGGTCAATTTACATGGCATTTATCAGCACAACAGGGGGTTTCAGCACCACGAGATATTTTTATCGCACTTCAGGCAAATGCACGAGTAAATAATCAGAAAAAAAGTACGATGGTATTTGACACTTGATGTTGCCGAGGTTAGTTTAAGAATAAATGGACATCAAGAACCTGCCGAAGATATAAAGTTAAATTTTGAACATAATACTGTTGCACGTGCATATCATCGTTTAATGTCATTTATGGGGCGTGATCTAAATGTAGATACCGGTTTGCAAATATCACAAAAAGATTTTACAACATTATATCCGATCTATTACTTTTCACTGGAACATTTAGATTTATACAGACAATCTATTGTTGTTATATATTTTCAAGCTAATGTAGGTATTTTTCCTGTTGGTGCTGTAGGTCCACCTGTTGTTCCTGCTGGTTTCAGAGCGATCGCTGTTATACTTAGCGACAGAGCAGTATTACTCGAGGGTGTTGGTGGACGAATGCGAGTCGTTGATGCACCCGTAGAGAATATGTAATTAAAATCAATCAAGTAAATATAAAAATGTCGTATAGTCATGTTAACGCCACTCTGACTCAAGGTCAGATAAAAAAATACAATCAAACAACGCAAATCAATGTGGGGCAAAAATAACATTAAAGAAAAAACAAATGAGTGGTGGCCCAAACAAATTATCGTTAATTGCTAATCAGCTTAAACGTTTCAATAAAGCTCTGGTATCAAAAACTGGAGTTCAACTTGAATCAAAGATTCAGGAGGTATATTTCCACTTTTTGCAGCAATACCAGCAATACCAGCATTAATTGCTGCGGCCGCACCTGCAGTTGCAAAAGCAGCTGCGTTAGGTGCTGTTGGAACTGCCGCTGGAATGGCATTAAAGAAAGCAACAGGAAAAGGGTATAAAAAAGGGACGCGGTCTCAGACTTCCGGGTACTTATCTAGGAAAAGGACTGACACTTCCAGGAATATAATAACACCGATGTCAAATTTTGATCTGATAAATGCCGCTAAAAAATTAAAAAGAAAACATTTTAGAGGAGTGTTTATGCGCGATCAATTACCGAAAAATCCACATCACATTGAAACCGGTATTATCAATCTCGAATCGAAATCCAGTCCAGGAACTCACTGGGTTGCATATGCGATTGATCCACGCGGAATTGTTTATTTTGATTCGTACAGACTATCACCACCAGCTGAGTTTTTAAATTATTTTAATCAATTACCTGCCAGAACATGGTATTCAACGTTACCGACACAGACAATGACAGATCCACCAATATGTGGTCGTGAATCCATCGCTGTACTTGATGCGATATCAAAATCAACTAAATCACCTCATAAAGTTGTACAAGAATACTCAAGTAATCGTTGGACAGGTATTTAAAATTGTACACATATATAATGGTTGATACTGAAGATCTTTGATCAGAAAAACCGACAAAGGAACCGATAAGGATTTCGACGCATCAAAATATGCAACTAAAGATAACCTTGCTGATATTATCAGCCTAGCTGGGGTTGACCGAGATGAAGTTGTTATTTTTCAGGACAAACACGATGTTTTAAAAACAAGTAATATTAATTGGAATGATATAGTTCATAGGGTTCTTGGCGCTGCTATGGATAATTCCGGTTTTTACCGACAGCGGAAAAATAAGAAATTCAGGTATATCGATAGAATATAACAGGAGTGAGATTATACAAAAATGTTCAAAAACAATTATCAACGTCAGGTGGTGTATTAACATGAGAACTTTCCATGAACGGAAATAAAATAACCTTCCTAAGAGATCCAACATCAAATGAAGATGCGAAACCGAACATGATGCCGTTAGTGGTACATTATCCACGTAAAAAACCGAATACGAAACTCACATAAACGACCACAATACCGTAGACGGAAAGTTATCTACGTTGAGAGCCGAGTATGACGTTCACGTAGGTGCGTTTACAAGTCTCCGTAGAAACTTCAGAAAGATCGATGAAATTACAGATGACTTCTTCGGAAAACCATTAATCGTTGATACGAAATTTTCTCATATTAAAACATCAATCGATATGATTAAGAAAACACAGGGAGATATTGTGAGTGATGTTCATAATATTATTAATAAAATTGATCCCCTTGAAAAATATGAGGGTAAAATTCTCCACAGGCGGATTAACAACGTCGTATACACAATATCATCAGGATCAACAACATGGTCTGGACAAAAAAATACTATCAAACATACCGCGGAAGTTACTGGCGTGTACAGATTGTCTGTGTTTAGTAGTGCAAAATTCGAGATATTTACCACGTATCCATGGCGTCACTCAACAGACAAGTTTTCTGGAACCGTATCTATTATATTAAACCGTGGAGACGAGGAAACATTTATCCTGGTTGCATCCGTCACAAAATTAACTGCAGCAACGATCTGGTGGTATCTAGAATTTGTTGCCGAAACATCGCAATTGATTACAACGTAAATAATATGAACTACAAATACAATCAAGCGCGTGAGTGGCAAGATAAATTAAAATCTATCGTTGATACTTACACCATAAAAGTAAAAAAAATATCACAGACGTGTAATTGTCATTGACATAATTGTATACTCAGTCTCCGCGGTTGTTGCTGGAGCCGGTCTTTTATTGTCCGTGGTAACAATGAAATCACCTGCGGTCATAACGATCTGTGTTTCAGCGTCAACTGCGATCGCTAAAGTTTTTAATATAATCGCCAAAAAAATATCGACCTGCACGAATGAAAAATTATCCGATTATGCGGTGAAGTTAAACGCGGCAAAGGCGGCGTATTCTAAACTGTCCCAGTTAATATCTGAAAGTCTCAACGATGCTTCAATATAGGATTCTGAGTTCGCATTAATGACTAAAATATTCTCCGAAGCAATGACTGTGATAGAATCTACACCCATTAAAGTTACAGATAAATAGATAAATTTCTGCAAAAGAACTATTACAACAGATTGCCAAGAACACAAAACCGGTGAAAACAACTATGATATCAGTGAGTACAACCAATCCTGAATTCAGTATTCATTTTCCAACTGCAATTTCAGCAAAAGAGATTGCACTTGCACAACTACAAGTATATCATAGTTGGCCAAATATAATATCTGAACCATTTGGTAGATTACCTCCAAATAATTCGCTTGTACTTGCAAACAAAAATAAACCAGATGGTACCCCAGATTTCTTTGTTGTTTATATCCCCACAAGTAGCTATCAGATTGAACAAATCAACGATGAATTTCAGCGCAGAATAAAATCAACAACAAAAATAGAATAAAAAATAACTATTACTGTTTACGAACCAACATTATCATCTGTGATTGAAGTAAAATCTCCCGATTACGTCGTAGATATTTATCGATCATCGATAAAAACTGTTCTAGGATGGCCTGATGAAACTCCACCACATCCGGATGATGTTCTCAAATTAACAATAATCCAGATGCTGAAGGCAGGCATATTTCACCACAGATTGTAAATATAACCTTAATGATTGCAGTCAATCTTGCATGTGATGTAATCGATGGTAGTTTTCAAACAGATCTTGGATATCAAATCAAGCTCAACAAGGATACGTTCTTTACACATTTACTCCAATGGTTCCTCCTGGATACTTGATCGTGCAAGGACCAATCAATTCGTTTTATCTACGCACGCATAATCAATACTTGTCAAGAATAAATCATAAATTCACTTACCAGAGTGGACATTTGATTGATTAACGTGGCGAGGTTTTACTGATAAATCTCAATGTGAAATAGTAAACGATTTTTATGTTAAGATTTTTATCGTAAACAATTTTTTGATCTTGATTCACGAATTAATCAGATAAATATTACATATGTACCAGCACGTAAAGGTTTTTTTATACACGACAAGGAAGCACTTGGAAATGCAATCAAACTAATATTTACACAGTCTTCATTCAACATCGTTGATATAGTCATTGATGAGTTTGGTGACGAAGTTTTTTTTTACTGACGCAAGAACAGTTAGATAGATTGCGGCGATAACCATGTTTCTATGATCACGTGTGACCAAGATCAGATTATAAACTACCCGCATTCCTGCATTAAACTTAATGAACTTAAAAAAATATTATATAGTTCTGAATAAAAATCTGATTTCAGCAAAACAGAATATTTCTTTACAGATTTGATGAAATTTCATCTTTTTTTAAATCCATTTTAGTCAATTTTATCGAAGAATATCTGTCAGATTTCTGATTTTTGTAAGGTAAAAACCCCAGCAATTCTCTAAATGATTTATTGATAAATCGTTAATTTCATCTTTTTTTTGGCCTGTGTTTTGTATATTTTCGTAAAAATATATCCTATTTTAGTTGATTTATGAACAAACATGGTAAATTTATCGATAAATCGTTAATTTCATCCTTTTTAATCTGTTTTTTTTTCTGGGGGTATATTTTCGTAGAAATATATCCGATTTTAGTTAATTTATGAACAAAACATAGTAAATATTTATCTAAAAACCGTTAATTTCATCTTTTCTTGTCTGTTTTTTGTATATTTGTGTAGAAATATATCCGATTTAGTTAATTTATGAGCAAAACATGGTAAATTTATCGATAAATCGTTAATTTCATCTTATTTTGTCTTTTTTGTATATTTTCGTAGAAATATATCCGATTTTAGTTTATTTATGAACAAAACATGGTAAATTTATCGATAAATCGTTAATTTCATATTTTTTGTCTGTGTTTTGTATATTTTCGTAGAAATATATCCGATTTTAGTAGATTTATCAACAAAACATGGCAAATTTAGCGTTTTATCGTTAATTTCATCTGGTTTTTTTTAATGTTTTTTTGTGTATATTTTCGTAGAAATATATCCGATTTTAGTTGATTTTTAAACCAAACATGGTAAATTTAGCGATTTATTGGTAATTTCATCTTTTTTGTCTGTTTTTTTTTTGGTATTTTTTCGTAGAAATATATCCGATTTTCGTTGATTTATGGACAAAACATGGTAAATTTCGCGATTTATCGTTAATTTAATCTTTTTTGTATGTTTTTCGTATACTTGTGTAGAAATATATCCGATTTAAGTTGATTTATGAACAAAACATGGTAAATTTAGTGATTTATCGATAAATCGTTTAGAATCGCTCTGGGTTTCACCCTACACATATTATAATTTTGATAGATTTTTCTATGATATTTCGACTAAAGAGGTAAAAAAAAGATGAAATTTCATCAAAAAATACAAATCTGAAAAAGAAAAATATTATAACAAAATAAAAAAAAATTATTATATCAGTAAAACACAACAGACGGTGAAATTTCATCAAAATTTACAAATCTGAATTAAAAAAATATTATAACAGAAAAAAACAACAAAACTGTAGAGGAATTAATCCAAGTTGCCATCTGTAACAGCGTTTTCATTTATAATCATTTATAGTTGTCTCACGCGTGTGTTGATAATTTTGATCGTTTCATATTCGTGAGACAGTTTTGATTTAATATTTTTCTACTGCGATAGAAAGTGGTACAAACTTATCTACATCTGTATCTTTTACCAATGATAAGGACTAGAACATTATAGAATGTATGTTCTTTATCAGCCTATACTCCGTTGATAGTGTATAACCTTCAAGATTTCGTTGTTGGATTGACTCGAAATCACAATTTTTTTTTCTTCTGGATCGACTTATATATTTATATTTTCATATTTTATTTTCTTCTACACATATTATAGCATTAATATTTTCGATGTTCATATACATAATATATATATTTAATTTTTTTTTTAAAAAATATTTTGTTTGGAGAGCGACAAAATAAATCACGATCTTCGGAAAAATTTGCAATATGGAGTTATCTCCCATTTTTCAGTTCATTTACAATTCAGTAGTATACTAGTGGAGAGAGACAGCACTTTATTTAAATACTGAACATCATAATATATTTTACTGAAAATATCCCCCCAAAAATAAATATATTAAATAAATAGTAAAGTAATATAAGCAACAAATTAACTACAGAGAGAAAGTCTCTTTCTTCAACAATATTGAAATGTAATTTTTTTGTTTATATTTTTAGAGAGGGAAGATTTGTATATATTTTTTGCGACAAATTCTACTGAATGCATCTGAATATCGAAATATTTGGCAGTTGTATATATTGATGGAAATGTTATTTCTTCGCAGGTCTCTATATTTATCGATTTAACCGCCCTCCTTACAACTGTTTTACATTTACCAGTATTTCTGTATATAGAATTCTGACTCTGTGTGACAGCTCTAAGATTTGATAAAGAGTTGTGGAGTTTAACTGCATCAATATGGTCTACTACAAGACCGTCTTCGATCACCCCACGGAACCTATGACAGCAATATCTTTTTATTTGATTATCTTTCCTAAAACTGAATGTAATAACCGTGACAATTAACAGTACCTACTGTTTTTTTTTGTATACAATTCCTAATAACACCATCACGATTTGCTTCGTAGTTTGTTATGATAGGATGTCTCATAAATCCCTTTTGCTCCATTATATATAAATATCTTTTGTTTAAATCATTATTTGCCTTGATTTCTACTTTGAAATCTAATCAGATAATCTTCCGGGGTTTTTATAATCCTGTCGCTATCATTATTTTTTTTAATCATAATATCGTTTCAGTTCTCTGTATCTTTTACCACCACATTGCACACACAAGCGTGTTTCTCTGGTACTTCAACACCACATTGTAAAGACGGTTTCGATCCTAAACTTCCATCTAGGACACGTTGCGAGTAGATTCCGCAGAATTCGTTTACGCAAGATCTGTTACAAGGATTAACAGAGCCTATCATCAACCACTTGCAGAGATTCCTTGATTTAATCATTATATATATGTAATATTTTTAATTTAAATACTTGTTTTAATTATAATGATGGGAGAATTCGAGAGATTATCCAAGATCAAGCTTTCTAAAATTAACAAGTTTTATTTTGACAGAATATTCCCTGTGCCGATGCGAGATATGGTAGATCCGACAGATAAAATCTTGATCAATAAAATACATGACACCAAGAAAGAATTTCAGAAAAATAAAGCATCTCATGTGTGGTTGACGTTTAATATTATAAGTGACACTAAAAAATATACATGCTACGATGAACGACAAACGAGCAGCGATGATCATTAACTACCTTGACGATAGAAAATATATTTTAAAAATCAAATTTATCGTACTATCAAATACAAACAATTGGATTATTCGTGATAAACGTGATCATGTCCTTCATAATGCAATACTGAGTAAAGGTTCCAAACCAGGGATGTTGACCGGATGATAAACTATGTCACTAAAGATCTTATCCTGTAACAGCGGTTATCTACGGGATATATCTGCTTGAGAAACCTAACATTGATTATCTAAAGCCGATGAAATTCTCGAATATAAATTGTGTGGCCGAACGAATAACAGAACATTTCACTGTTTCGACTCGTGGAAAGGGGTTAACGGATAGCCGACGTAATATAATAAATTCGTGGGCAGGAATAGTCAAAGATAACGGAGCATCTATCAAAGATGTTGCTGAACTAGGAAAGAAATTAAAATTTCATATAGCAGTAAAAATGATAACAGGAGAGATCTTATACGAATCGAAATATAAATCAAAGGGAGCTTCAATCGAAATTGTTGATCATAATGCGCATGCGTGGACTAATGCAGTAACAGTATTTCCACGCACGAGGACGGTTAAATTTTATAACGGTGACATGTTTGACTTTATTAACGAAATAAGTAAAAACGATCCTGTATCCGTGTGGGTGTTTAGTTCTGAAAATGAATCCGATCAATTTGTAAGACCAAATGGTGATATTTATCGAACAGAATCCCTCCACGAGAAAATGAGAAAATATACCCCTGACGAAAAATTACTCGGTGAATGTTTTACTGTTCCATCAGATGCAGCTCATTTTGCTAGAGAGAGAAATTCCTGGAAACCAACTCGGTTTAATTTTGTTGATGATATAATATTAAGTTGTGTTGACTATGGTAACGGTGGACTGTGGAACCGTAAATACTCGCGTAAAGATGTTATCTCGGTTTAAATGGTTGCATGTTATCCGAGAAGGTTTCTGGGATACGGAGAGTGTTCTGGGTATTTTAAAAAATTCGGTTACCCGACACACGAGATGACGCGAGTATCAATAAATGGACCCTTACTTGATTTTGATATTACTGATTTCGCTTGTATCGAATCATTCGAGTTTACAGAAAACCTTCATCCGATTTGTTATGTTTGGATCGGTAGACATTTTTCAGAAAAGAAATTGGCTCCAATAGTACTGTTACGATATGTGCTTGATTGTTTAATGCTGACGTCGTTGATTGTCAGTGAAGCGATTATATCATACCGAATGGAAACCGAAGTTTGGTTACCACAACAAAAGAAATATTCTGATGAAGAATATCCTGATAAAATCGACTTTGAAAATAAAATTGCAAGGGATCTTGGCAGGAAAATAATAGGTAAATTTACCCAAGAAGAATCACATGATCATAAACGACATTGTACAAGACTGATCATGGACGATGCTGAATTATATTTTATACTCACTGATACTACGAAAAGAAATACATTTAGAACTCGGGATATAGCTTTCTAATCAAATGGAACTAAGTTAGGTACAATTGTGAGTTATATTGAAGGTGAATTACCGTAGTATACCCATTTAGGATCTTCGATGCTCGCGTACGTTTCGATTAATCTATTATCAATGATAAATGAAATTCCAGAGTTTGCTGTCAGAGTAGCTACCGATTCGTTTTATAACAGTAAAAAATATTTAAGATTGCTAGACCAACTAAATATCATCAATCATGCAACATGGGGTTCGTGGAGAATAAAAAAGGAAAATATACTCGATTATTCTGAATCAGCCAATGTTCCAATCAAAGATATTTACCGTAGAAATAATCAGATATTAAAAACATCGTCTGCACCATCAATATATGATCCCGTAGCTAGACACAAAACAATTTATCTCAATGGACATGGAGGATCAGGAAAGACGACACGTGCGATTGAACTATTTCAGAATTCAGATATAATAGTTTTCGCACCTAAATAAGACTTGCGCGAGAAATGACCCAACGAGGAACACATTCATGTACTTATCACAGCTTTTTCAGATGGAGCGGAGACGCATAGAATCCTGATCGAATGGGAGATAAATATATTCCGAAGATCATAGTTTGGGATGAAATATGTACAGTATCGCTGGAAAATCTAAAAATATTTGTTGATTGGTTGTTGACGAAAAACACTGCTGTAATAATGTGTGGTGATCATGGTCAAACACCACCTTTTGTTGGACGGTCTCCACACGAATGGTTAAATAGTTCCGTTGACTCTTACGAAGAAATAACTGACGATCATAGAGCACTTGATTCAACATTGAGGGAGTTTCAAAAATTAATCAGATTACAACCGAATAAAATTCAATGTGAAGTAATGCGTTATATAATTTCAGAAACTTCTTTGAACGACTTTTGGGATACGTGGAGACCAAACGATCTGATAGTTGCAAGTAGAAAGCTAGTTCGTGACACACTTCAACAAAGATTATTTCTGCTACATAAAGAAAAATTCGCAAAGTTGCCGGTACCATTATGTTATCGCCCAGCAGATACGCGACAACAGAATATTCTCGCTGACATACCAGGACAGAAGGAGAAAAAAAATCTCGTGTTGAATGATATTGTTTTAGTTGATGTCAATGTTGTTGATAGCGCGTTATCGGATTGGACTCTAGGATACGCAATGACAATACATTCATCTCAAGGATTAAACTGTTTCTGATACAGTTGTCGGGATTGTGGACGAACATATCGAGTGGTCGAATTTAGTTTATCTTGCGGTGTCTCGCGTCAGGAAAATATCTCAGCTACTTAGGATTGTCGTGGATTCGTCAGAAACCACTGGCAATATTGACAATGATATAGTAAGAAAAAAATTAGATAGCTATAAACAATGTGATAAAAAATATAAACGCGACTTCGATCTTGACGTGCAATTTAACATAACATTGAAACAACAACAGGATAATCACTGTGCAAACTGTAATTGTATAATGCTGTGGCAATACTCGAGTAAAAATCCTAGACAATTTACCGTAGATAGAAAAGATAACAGTCTTGGTCATACACGTGATAATGTGATGTTAACTTGTCTTGAATGTAATCGGTGTACAGGTGCTAGTTAAATGAATGTGGTGGTAATTGTGTATCCTCCGGAATTACCTGTAATTGTTCACGTGTAAATCCACGTTGAGGAGCAGTTGAATGTAATCTGTACATTGCAGGTCTACCTGTGGATCGTACCACGTTGGACATATTTTGTGTAGTAATACTCCAAATAGGATATGTCGCTCTATTTTTTCCTCCTTCAAGTTCACTTCGTTCGTATAAATACGATGACATTACCTAATATTGGCTGCGGTGAAACATTATGCTGTATTGGTATATATTTCCTTGTAATCGCATTAATAGGTTTCATGACAGTTCTTCAAGTAACCTCATTGTTTAATGCAGCTATCACCCTTGGTAATCTTGCAACCCATTCACGAGATCTTGTATCCTGAGTGAATTCCTTCGCGTACTGATATCCAAATAATCGTGCAGCAAGTGTTCTATTAAATCGTTCTACGATCGCTTGATTATGATGAATTTCAGTATGTCCTCGTCGTATTTTAACATTATGTTGCTTCATTAATGATGATGCTGCACCAAGAAATTCTTTGCCAGGATCAACTTGTAATACTTGTGGCCATCGCAAGGGTCCTTGTCGATAAATTGGTTCGAAGGCAGATGCAACTTCAGTAGCTGTTTTAGTTGATAATGGTTCTGCTTCTTTATATCTACTTGCAACATCAACAACGGTTAATGCGTATTTAAATGTTACTCTACGTATACGATCATAAGGTAAAAATAGAATATCAGCCTGATGAACTTCATTAGGAAGATTACCATCAAAATATGCGTACTCGATTCGTTTAGGCGGTGGTAGGTAAATTTGCCATATTGCTTGTCGTGCTAACCACGCTGCGGCGGTAGAACGTGTGACATTTGCTGCATTAGCGAGTTTACCGATTGCTGCTCTACCTTTCCAGTATCCTCTTGGGCTATAATAAATTGTTTCCATTATAATTAATTACCCAGCACCTATTGCTAATTTGGTTTTCATCGCAGATTTTAGAAACCAATCGGCTAATCCTTCCTTGAGATTTATATTTTTTATGGAACTCAATGCATGAATCAATTTCAAATCTCGATATGTCGTTGTTCTAGATCTTTACTTTTATAAGCTACATCATGAACGTGACACGCTTTATTGATTGCATTTACCGGATATTCACCAAATTTTGGTTGCTCTTGTTCATCAAGTCTGATATCAAGTCGAGTGCCAGGACCGCAGTAATTATATCATGGAAGATGTTTTTCTCCGAGATATTTAGCCCACGGAGTTCCTGGAAATTTTGACATTAATGTTGCAATGTCACCACCTTTTTTTTTTTTGGTTTTTGTTTGTTTGTTTGCTATTCTTTTATTTTTTGTTGTAACCGTAGATAAATCAGTAGTTTGAGTTTTAACTCGGCAGCGTAAACAATATAAATCCGTAATATATTTATACCATGGATGTAATTGATTTTTCAGCGACACGAAAACGAGGACAGGTAAAACATCATCCTGCGTTATCAACTTCGATCAGAATGATACTAATAGACCCGTCTGGATCTGGTGAAACACAATTATTGCTTAATTTGATAGTGAGATGGTTTAAATGGAATCAATTGTATTTAGTAGCACCATCAGTAGATGATCAGAGATGCTACTAAGTACTTAAGGAATTTAATGAAAACGCACGATTGCTGAGCGGTGATGACATTATTGATTTTATAACCAATATTGATGAAGCACCATCAGTCGATGATCTTGATGGATTCTTTAATAATTTAGTTGTGTATGATGATGTAATGCTCGATAAACAATCAAATCCGGCAAGAATGTTTTCTCGAGGAAGACATAAAAATACTGCTGTTATTTATGTAACTCAACGGTATACACAAATTCCGAAAGTAATCAGAGATAATTGTAATATTTTAGCTGTATTTAATGGAGTTGATACACACACAAACACACTAAGAAATATTCATCAGACCTGGTGTAGCGGGGATATGGATATAACTAGATTCAAAAATTTCTTTTCACGTGTGCAGGCAACACCGTATGGTTTTATAACAATAAATCTGCATGATCCCAGGACAAGATATCGTGTAGGTATCGATCAAATATTTGGCTAATTTGTAGCAGCAGAGAGGGTGCACCCGCGTCAGATTGAAAAAATAAAGATATCCTCTAACTAAATTAAATAGATACTATTTGATATATGAAAAATTGTACATGGCTGCGTCAAGGAAGCACAGATAAATATAATAAAAAAAAATGTCGTGGAGAATACTGCAAGTAACATAAATATATCCTATCAAAAAAATCCACATGCTGGTCCTCGACATTGTGTTGGATGCAATGTTGGCGTTCGAAGACAATATCAGATTTGTAATGAATGTGGTGGAGGTAAATACAGAACTTTGATGACGTATTACCGTCGTAGGATCGAAGAAGGAGTATTGATACTTAGAAAAGAAACCCTTCCAACCGAGGAAGAATATTACTCAAAGTTCAAAAAAGTCTCAGATTGATCGTTTGTCTGAATTATTCATTTTGTTATATATATATATATATATATATATATATATATATATATATATATATATATATATATATATATATATATATATATATATATATATATATATATATATATTAAATCCTCAGATAGACAATTTAACACATGGAGAGAGCAGCAGAGAGGGTCGACTACAACATTTGTTTGGGTCAATCTAGGTGTAGTCATTGAAGTGACTTCTATGTTAGTCACCATTAGTCAATTTGGTAATTAAAAAGGGTGACGTTTCGATTTAGCATGTTCACCCTCTCTGCTGCTGTAGGTGGTGCATGCTGCTAAGCACGTGATATCAACTAAGCTGCAGATTTTAGCCAGGTAAATATGAAAGTGTGTGTGTTGTTAATTTTGGAAAGAACAAATTGCAATTCGTTAAGCCTGGAGGAAATAAACTCACGTCAGAAAAGCTAAAACCCATTTTCATGGCGAACAAAATCATGCTCGAGAAGGATAAAAAATAAAGTATCAGCCATAACAGTAAGGCAAGTAATCAACTTCCTTGCCAGAGGCTGCTTAATACCTAATACATTTTTTTAGCACAAATACTTGCCAATTTACATTTTTTAAATAGTAACAACATGCTTGTGTATTAATACTTTGTTAGAACTAAAATCGTACCGCAACGGCATGGATCTATAAAATTGCCACTATTCTGTAATGTCAATCCATAAATTTACAATAAAGTACACATCGTGTTTATTGTGATCATCTGTTTCGTTTGTTTTGATGACGACAGCAGCAGCCAATTTCATTCAATGCCTTGAGGTACACTATTCGATATTCTCATCAACCTTCTCTGTACCAGACAATCTATCGTACCAAACAAAACTTTCGATGCAGACTTTCCCTGGTTCCAGGCTCGAAATCTTAAAACCCTGAGCTGAAGTTTTAGATCAAGTTTCCACTCTCAGTCAGTCAGGGTGCCCCGAATGGCCGAGTGGTCTAAAGCGCTGTCCGTTACGGATCACTGCCATCTCACCTCTGTCTGCGTGGGTTCGAGTCTCGGATTCGGTCAATGTGGGTATGTGACAAAGCTTGCCAGTAGCTTTTCGTGGGTCGGTGGTTCTTTTCAGGGTATTCTGGGTTCTTCCTCCACCATTTATACTGGCTACCATGTATAGCCTATATTGTGTTGAAAAATGGCGTTAAACCATATAAACAAAAACAAACGAACAAACCAAACAAAACAAAACAAAAAACACTCGAAGTCAGTCAAAACAATCTTTCAATACCATGCCCGGTCAGCAATAAAAAAAAAATCAAGGTGTTAAGTTTCAGACCGAGTTTCACTCCAGTCCAGTAGAAAATGACCTTTAAAGCCGTTTTAGCATATGCTATATACATGGCGGAAATTTATCTGATCGAGGAACAACCCGGGGAAAACTCCGGGAAGAATCACTTACCCACGAGAATTTATTAGTAAGCTTTCTCATATACCCGTATCAGCTGAGCCTGAGACTCGAGCCCACGATTGGCGATTGGTAAGGACAAGCGCCTTAGACAGTTCGGGTACCTGGGGCACCATAATTGTTTAGGAAAAACAAATCTAACAGTTGTTATATATTTGGCATAATTAAGTCAAGTTGGTTTTTATCAGCTGATATCAGCTTAGCAACAACATATAACAATACGTAGCTAATCACATTAACACTTCAGGCTGATAGTCATCATTATAGTTAAATCTGATTAAAATCAGAACTGCACTGTTATACGTGACCAGCGTTCACCATGGCGTTAGGAATGAAATACAGAGATGAGATGAAGGCTGATAGAAATGTCAGCAGTGTATGCACACAAAACTGCCAACAACAGTATCTTCGCGCCATCGAGTCCGGCTAATCATGATCTGTTGTATGCATTGCCAATGCAAATCAGAGCAACACTTGTTTCTTTTCTTTCCTTTTTTATTTTTAATAAAAGACTTCACACAGAATTATATTGGATGCTTTTAATATCTAACAATCGAAAATGATATTATATCACAAAGAACAAAAATCGAGTTTTGTCTCAACGTACTTAAATCCACGTGCTTGTGCTGACCTGTAGTGCAGATTCTCTCTCTCTCTCTCTCTCTCTCTCTCTCTCTCTCTCTCTCTCTCTCTCTCTCTCTCTCTCTCTCTCTCTCTCTCACATATATACTTGTTATAAAGACAGCCTATATGTAATCCCCTAAAATACGCACGTATGTTTGCGTTGTTGTAGGGTTTAACGCCATATTTCAGCACACGATAGGCTACACATGGCGGCCAGTATTATTGGTGGAGGAAGAACCCGAGAAAACCTACGGAAAGAACCACCGACCCACGAGAAGCTACTGGCAAGCTTTCTCACATATCCACATTAGCCGAATCTTAGACTCGAACCCACGCAGACAGAGGTGAGATGGCAGTGATCCGTAACGGAGAGCGCTGTAGACCACTCTGCCACTCGGGGCCCCTTTATGTTTGTGTAATACTAGTAATGTGAGTATTTATTAAACACGTTTATCAGAATGCAACGTTTTCTAGGACCAGGTTTTGTTGTCTGCAAAACAACATGGCACAAACGAGGTAAATATTACGCATATATTGACGACTGATTGTACGCAACTCGCCCCATTCAAATGCACGAACAGTTACATCGGAAATGATAACTCACTTAGCCTATATTCAACAGCAAAAGAAGGGCAAAACTTTATATCGTGTACTTGTAAGGTCCCATTGTCCGATTTCTTCTTCAGCAAAATTTGGCTTCCATTGTTTGCAGAAGGAGAATCGTGACGAATATATTCTGAAATAGTGTACATTTTTTCTTCTTTTTTTCCCCTAGTTCATATTGTTTTTTCAACCAATACGCAAGAGTTTGTTTATGCAACACATTTAGTACTTACTGTTCCTCGGGTACACATACCATTAGTTGTGTGTTCTTTTCATCACTAACACAAATTCGTCATGTCTGAAAATTGTCAAATTAGATATTTTATATCAGTAAGTTTCAAACACAATGGCGAACATTAAATGTTCTCCTTCGGTCTGGGAATTGGTAAGGGAACTTGGTGAAAACAAGCGATGTTTCGATTAGTCCGTTCGGTTGAGCATTCGTCACTTTCAGTGGAATGACGAATTATTAAAATATGATTTCTGTGATTGGATTCAGTGAAATTTCAGTTTTGCATATTTCCTGCCTTTCTGGAATTGAATATTTTAAACACGGCATCACTTTCGGACAGAAATCCTATAAACAAATTAATCGATGTTTAATCGGTTATCGATATGTGAACAGAAATCGGAAATCAGTCATAAAACACATCTCAACACTTGAGCCAGACATGAAGAGGAATTACAGGATAAAACAAAAGAGGAAACTTTTAGTAATATGCAAAGGCAATCAAGTCGATGAAATCCACCACCCCTTTTCGTTAAGTCTAACTCGATTTTGCAAATTCGTGGGCACTGAACATGCCCACTCTTCCCCACCCTTTTCATACATAGGGACGTAAAATATGCATAAGTCCTCCTGCATAACGTAACAGGCAAGGCAACATTTTTTAAAAACTGAATGCGTTCCGTGTTGATGTTCCAACTTAGGTATTGGAGTTGTTATAACACCTAAACTTATTCATCATATAGCCGGAATCATGACAATAAGCGGTTAAACGAAATGCACGCACGAACGCACACACACGCACGCACGCACGCACGCACGCACGCACGCACACACACACACACACACACACACACACACACACACACACACACACACACACACACACACACACATACATACATACATACATACATACATACATACATACATACATACATACATACATACATACATACATCGAACTCGAGTTCTGTTTTTCTAGTTCAACAAATGGGCCCGAGTGACATAGGTACAGTCATCACCAGCCAAGTTTCACGCCACGCATTTCAAGCGGAAATAACGTTTTCTAATACAATATAGGTATGTGAACACTTAGACCTACATATAACTCCTCAGATGAAGGAAATACTCGGCCATGATTTTTAACTGATGCGGATATGATCTTACTTCTTGCATCCACTTATCTTGTTTTCAGAAATTCAGAACTTCAACTCCATAATATCTCGACGTGCACAACAATTGCTAGATTTTGACTCGTACCATGGTAAACGGTACTAAGCTGGGTGTGGTCGCGGAAGCTGGCAGAAACAGACATAAAACTTTGCAAGAAAGTTTGATGAGATGTTTAGTTTTTGTTTGAAGATTTACGTCAACAAATGTATTATTGTTATTCTTAGTAGTAGTAGTAGTAGTAGTAGTAGTAGTAGTAGTAGTAGTAGTAGTAGTAGTAGTAGTAGCAGTAGTTGTAGTGGTAGTATTCTCGAACAATGAGCTAAATTACCCATCGTGTAAAGGAACACTATATCTGTGAGAAATACCCGTGTCGCTTTAGTTGTTAACAAGTATATCTGATAAGATCTCAAAAGTATGTCAATATACTGGTCAACTTGTTAAGCAAAATTGCTAGATGTTACCTGTGTGCGGAGAGAGAGAGAGAGAGAGAGAGAGAGAGAGAGAGAGAGAGAGAGAGAGAGAGAGAGAGAGGTGTTGGTAGACATACCTTCGTGATGTTCCTCGAATACAAAGACGTCTATGGTGGAATGGTTGGAACTCTTCTTCACTTTGTGACTTGATTTGTTCAATGACGGTATATGATCTTCTGGAGCAAGTATTTTCACGTCATGGAGGGGGTCGTAGCCTCTCCCTAGTCCATCCACTAGGTGTTTGTCAACCTCTGGTCCCCTCAGACTGAAAGTAGAACGTGTACCACCAGCACCTGTGTATCGAAGTGACAAAATGTACACTGCTATTAAGCTGAAAAATGCACAGCCGAATAATGCGTGTTTCCAAACGTGTCGTCTAGTGAGCAACATTTTCATACGTCGAAAATTAAGCATTTGTTATGTGACTGTTGACGTGTATATAGTAGATCGAAGTGGGCTGTAGTTGTAGAGTCCTTCAGTTTATATAATGCGGAGTTGACATTCAATTAACAAGTTCCGCTTTGTGAATAAGCTGCAAGTGGTACAACTCTTAAAGGTGATATCTCTTCCTTGTAACACGCGCTATATATAGCATACATAGTTCGTACAAGCCATTTGATGTGGAACGTTCCGAAACGGCACATTAAATTCACAGGTAGATCCTTTAAAATAAAATTTGACACATCCACATATGAATGAACTACATTTCCCTTCTCGCCCCCACTCCCACAAATCAATCAATCAATCAATCAATCAATCAATCAATCAATCAATCAATCAGTCAACTGTCAATCAATCTCTAAATATGGACATTGTGAGATAGAAATATGAATGAACCAAAAGATATGTCAAACAGATAAATGAGAAAAAAAAAGAGTTAAAATCCGAGAGCCGCTAAAGTGCAAAAAGGAAATTTAACATGAAATAGCAGTATGAGGCATACAGAAAATTTGTCATAGGGTATAGGTATGATTCGCGACTGCCCTATAAATTTATGGGCGATTGTCGCACTGTGGCAGAAAGAAAATGTAATGTTAATATATTTGTATCTAATCCAAACTTACACCATACTATCCAGTACCGGTTTTTTTAATATGGCACACCATATATAATATCCATTACCCGCATTTTTATTACAGTCCAAACAACATTCCCCTACTCGAAAAGCGCAGGCGAATTGATATACATACTCTGTACTTAAATACACACAAACATATAACATACACATGGATAGAAAGTGTTTAAAGACAATACGATACCATTACATACAAATATACAGTCACACAAAAGAGAAAATGGGTTATGGGATTTTAAGTTAAAAATTGAAACAACATATACACTCAGGAACATAACCAAAACATCAAACACAATATATTGGGCAAATCTGATATGTATTCCTCTTTTCTAGAGATGTGAGTGTCCCTAAAAAGTCATGATGGTATTTGTTAACCACAGTCGGTTAATACAAGAGGCATTGCTTCACAGATCTTCTCCAATTTTGTCTCAAGGCAGGTCTGTAGACTAAGACCCGCTTCAGATACCATTGCCTTTACACTTGCACCATACCGCGGTGTCTATGAACCTTGTAAGAGAACACGATGCCTTCACATAAATGGAATTGTTAGGGTCAAAAAGTATACCCAAAACGATGGTTCATGACTATGCTTGTCCACATTTTACTTTTTACAAGTTCAGAAAAATTGTTTTATGGATCAGTGTTGTTTATCGTCCGAAGACATGTATGCGCCTTTCGGATGCGCGCTTTTGCGCACTATTTAATTTTATTATTATACATTTTATCTAATCAGTAAAGCCATTGAAAGATGGGCGAAAAGAAGTCCCATTATCTGCGTATGGTCCATACGCAGATAATGGAAGGGGAGGGGACCCCACGGAATCCACATCCATAAATCGCTAAAAGTCCGATGCCTTGTCTGCAACGCTTCAGGCATCGGTCCGCCTTCAAGTTGTTATTATGTTGTGTTACATATAATATAACATCCTTATAAACTACAACACTGCAGACATCGTAGCGATATGACTAAACAATTGTTAAAGCTACGTTAAAAATCCAAATCACACACACACACACACACACACACACACACACACAATAATAATAAACAATTAAGAACTTTCTTGTTTGTTTGAATTGTTTATTTATCTTATTTATCCCCTGTTCTCTGATCTAATTTTAATTTAAATAAATGTATTATGGCTTGTTTGTCCATACTAATGTTTATTTTTTTTAAAGCTATATCTTCGGTCTATCTTTTGGCTAACGCTAACCTTAGGGTACATTAAGATGGCGATTGATATCTTCTTAAGAACCAGTTTCCACCTTGGCAGAACTGGTATAACCAGCCCCCTCCTCTTGAGCTTTCCTATTTTATTTTGCCCATGTTCGCTTGATCTTCGGTCTTTCTCTTCGAGAAAGCAAACACTAAGGTCATTAAGGGTGGGGAGCTGGTATCTTTAAGAAACCAATTCCCACCATTAAAGGGACTGGTATTACCAGCCTCGCCTCCTCGAGTTTTTCTAACTTATATGGCGAGATTGTCGATTTTTTGGGGTGGGTGGGGGGCTATCTATTTTAATTTGCCCCTGTTCGCTTGACCTTCGGTCTATCTCTCTGACAAAGCGAACATTACGGTCATTAAGGGTGGTGGTGGTGGCTGGTATTTCCTTTTTTCTGTTTTTGTTATGAATGTCAATATGTTGCTATATGTACTCCTTACGTTTTTGTTTATACCATGGTTTTTATGAGATGTTTGTTCTCTTTTTTTTTTTCGTTTGTAGCTCTGTCCTGTCTTGACTGTGATCGGGGTATGTGTTTAGCACGTATTCTAGCGTTTCTAGGGTCGGGCAGTGGGGCAGTTTGTACTAGTTGATACTTTCTTGTACTTTCCTATGCATCCTGTTAATAGGGTTCAACCTGTTCTTATTCAATTCAGTACAATCATGTACGGAGTTGTTTATTTATTATTATCGGGTATTTTACTTTCCTAGTTACTTTGTTTTGTCTTTTATGTAGGTTTCTATCTGAGGTCGACTTGTCCCACGACTCCTGCCATTTTGAGTTTATTTTATTTCTGGAATATACTGGGGGTTTTCTGTGACACTGTTTTGTTTGAGTGATCTGTACTATTTGATTTACGTTTCGATTGATCGGTTGCCAAGGATTATCGGAAACTGTGTGAATCGCTCAGAATTATTTCGTCATATATTACAAGTTTTCTGTCGTAGTTTAGCGCTGCTATCAGCGCAATGAATTCTACGATATAAATTGTACATTTGTCCGGTAGTTTTTTTTTCTCCAAACTATATTTATTTATCTTTAATACACGCAAGTATTGCTGCTCTTAGTCCTATTGAGTCGTCCTTTTTAGTATACTATATATATATATATATATATATATATATATATATATATATATATATATATATATATATATATATATATATATATATATATATATATATATATATTGATGTGTTATTACTATTCCTGTCGTTGTCTTTTTTGTTTGTTTTTTTGTTTTTACCAGTCTGTATAACTCTGGGTAAAGGCACCGCATTTATCTTTAATACACGCAAGTATTGCTGCTCTTAGTACTATTGAGTCGTCCTTTTTTGGCCTCTTCTACTAGGAGGATGAAATCAATTTGTGGTGTGTGGCAAGTTCATGAGGAATATATGAAATACGTGATCCTATCCAGAGTGATTTTGGGAATACCTAGCTCGACCTATAGGTCAGCCATTATTTTCCGCTGTGCATTTTATTTTTAATATTTTTTTGCTAAACGGTTTGTTGCATATTTGTCGGGCTTGTGAGGTAAGGCGGTTGGCTTCGTGTATCGATTCTCTGGTGGCTTGAAAACTAGGAGAATGTGCTTGTGTATTAAGTCGTTGACCGATCGAATTGGTTTTAAATGTTTCACCAATCAAAATGTGTGTTACAAAATTCAGCCAGAGCGCTTGGTTTCGCATCAAATCAGATTCACTTTCAATACAAAACACACCAGAGTTTTCTCGATTTATCATTGCAAAACAGTTGAAGAGCAAAACCTATGGCTGAATAAGCGAGTACGATTTATTGGGATGCTCATGTTGCTTATTGTGGGGGAAATAGAAAATGCGGATAAACTGATTATAGCGTTTAAATTTTTCGTTTCGATTGTCATGTTTATAATATTTTCTTGTCATATGATGTTACGATTATATAATGAAACGTGACATAAAATAAGACGTGCGCATCTATCTTGGAAGAAAGGGAGAAAGAAAGAAAGAAACTCATGTCTGAAAGGATGAATAAAGAAAGGTAGAATGAACTAACATGGACTAAAGAGGAAGGATGCGAGAAAAGAGAAAGGAAGTAAGAAAGATGGGATGAATTGTCTGTTTTGTAGTTTTCATTTTTTCTGATACCACATAACCTTTCCAGTGGCCTAGTGGTTACAAAAATGGTACTAACAGCTACCTCGCCTGGTGTTCAGCATTAAAAGTTTAGTGTTAAGACTGGTCGGCCTGGTGTCGGGATAATGTGACTGGATGGAACATTATGCTACATGTCTGCGGCATGATGCCTCAGTGTTAGATATCACTATGAACTGCCTCGCTGCAGACATGGTAGCGATATGACTAGAAAATTGTTAAAGCTACGTTAAAAATCATGATCATATACACACACACACACACACACACACACACACACACACACACACTGACACCACTTGAGCGAAACGCATTCGAGATTTTTTTGCGATAATCTCGTGCCAATTGAACACCATTATTTATCCGACACCATGTAATCTGATTGTGATCGCAATTAGTCCCTTCTAGGCTAATTTATATTAGCTTCCATCTTTCGTCTGTGATCTATATGCTCCAATATCCTTGATGGACCATTTCACTCCAACTAACCGCATGACAAACGTTATTGTCCCGAAAGCTCCGGATTACATACCGGACTTTGTCACAGGGTCGCAATCTGTACCTAAAACATTTGCCCCTGATAGTGTAGACTTTGGCGTATCGGACCAACTCATCGAATCAGATTATCTAAACTTCTGCCAATTACCCGTGAATTCAAATAAGCTATTGAACCATAACCCATCGTGGCAGAAAATTAATAATATATAAGTCTTGTTTCCCCATCTAGCTCTGAAATGGTGAAATCCGAATAATGTATGTAATGCTAAACTTGTTGTGTATCTAGCTCAGTGCTGTCTAACCTTTATGACATCATTAGCCACTGAAAATGTTGTCTTAAAGCCGAAGGCCTCGGCAGAACACTTGAAAGCAACGACTGTGAAAACAATTATTCACAAGTGCTTACCTGGTTAAGAAGATATACTATGAAAGAAGGCCATGCACTTTTTGTTTACATAAATGCATACATAATTGCTCGAGCTCTGGTGGGCCTTTTAAAATCAGCCCACGGGCCGTAGGTTGGAGAGCACTGATCTAGTAATGAATTTAACATAAGATTGAATCCTTCTAGCAGTAGGAACCGCTCCGTTGAACAATATGGTATTCTACATTTATTTGACTAAATTCACTAAAACATTTGCTTACATAAGCTCTTGTCAGACGTCGCGACTTTAGTTTTTGAGTAGTTCGGTTTGGTACCAATATTATAAATGTCATTGTGGCTTCTAATCACAAAAATGGTAAAATCCATTTCATCATCACACGTCATCAAATGGTGAGAAAAAATATTTACACATTTTGTCGTAGGTCAAGAACCTGTGCATTCTTGCAGCTCTTTCACGTTACGGCGATTTCGGATTGCCACGTTGTAAGGATTAACCAGACTGCATCATGTGTATGTTAGATCCTGAGGCTAATAATTTCGCGCCATAAATATGGATGAAGGTAAATTCGGCGAGCAATGAGGTGTCAAGCCAGTTATTTGAGATGGTCATACAAGTCCTTACTGGCCTTATTTTGGGCAGCCAGTTACATCATAATATTTTTTTTTCAAGTAAGTGATGAAATTCTGTTTCGGATCAAAGGAACATCAAGTAGAGGGTCGTAATATCCCTTGACAGACTGTTGGGAGGGGGCAGTGTCTCAGAGGCGTAGCTAAGGGGGTGCAGGGGGATACATATGTCCCCGGGCGCCAAGGTACAGGGGCGCCAAAATGAGGCTTACAACGTTACATTATGATAAGTAAACAAGGGTAATAAATCGGTCATAGAAAAATGTGATTAAACGGGGAGGGGGTTGGGGCGCCAATTTTATAGTTCGTCACCGGGCGCAAAATATCATAGTTACTCCTCTGCAGTGTCTGATAATAATATGAATCAACATCCACTCGGAATTGAGCAATGCGTTGCCAACATTAGAAAAGCAAGCTTGAATCTATTATCTTGAGAACTAAACGCCCGTAGTCACTAAAAAATAAGGCTTGCGTGAATTTTGAGGGAAGATATGCTACTTCGACGTCATTCGAAATTGGCGGCAAACTTGTTATTCTGGGAATTACAAGTAGCTTCAGTACATGTTAGTGACTATTTTCTCGATTGTTAAATATATATATATATATATATATATATATATATATATATATATATATATATATATATATGTATGTATGTATGTATGTATGTATGTATGTATGTATGTATGTATGTATGAGTAATGGAGGAAAATCTATGAAACTAGGTCTGATAATGAAATAGCCCGTCACTTGGTCGGATGAAAGACGAGTGATATGGTTTTAATATGAATTTTATTTGAGAGATGACTGTTATTGAATGCTATTAAATTGTTGTTTTTTTGAATTTTCCATTTTGTGTATTCATTAATTTCACTGTCGGCACCGCTGACTGGGGGCTTTGAGCTTTGCAACTCTATCACTATTTCAATTTCAGACAAAAACGAACCAGTGTGCGTTTTCTGTAATAATTTAAATAATATTGGGAGCACCCCACCCCAACCTAATCCACGAGACACCTTTACATCATGCGAATAGTCTTTTCAAAATTGGTCACTGTGCAAATAGCCTCGGTCTAATATTTAATTTCCTTTGGACGAAAGCTAAATAAAGGGGAACCTCTACACGGATATTTTTAAAAACTGCAAATTTCACAGAAAATAGGCCTAAAAAGGAGAGAATTCGCTTGTCATGGACTTGTTACTACAAATCATCCAAAGTAAGAAGTGAGAGCTGTACGAAACGTTGACAGCGCCGTCGATTCAAACAACTTTGCTATACAAGCAACTTTGCCTCATCTTAAATTAAAGATACACATTTCGTATATAATAAAATGGCGTATTCTTAGCAGCAATTTAACCTATTCTAACGGGACATGTGTTATTGATCATTTCCCTAAATGTAAATATAATGGAAGCTATGCACTTGCGAAACTTATTTTAAGCGCAATTTGCTATTCCGCCTTTCGCTTATCATAAAATAGTGGATGGTATGTAACAACGTAAGCTATTCTTACGAGATATTGTTTTTCCATCCATTCGCTTATAGTACACACAATCGACGACACGCATCATTTATATCTAATCATCCTTTATATAATAAATGTGTGTTCATTGTGCAACGAATCTAAGAAATATAATGACATATGTGCAATTCATAATGGAAAATGGCGATTAATCTAGAACTATCCAAGTGATGCTTTTCGAAACTATTTGAAAAATAAAATGTTGCATTTAATCCAGGTATGATTCTTAAAAATTCAAGAGTATAATTCATTCCCCAAAAAGAACTTCGAAAGTTACATTCATTATTTCTTCATGTTTGTGGCAATAAATATATTTTTTGAATATATGATGATTTAGACTATCTGCTGACCTGAGTAAATTGAAATTAATACTGCTACTTAGTAATACAATAGAAACTATTATTCTGCAGTGCAGACTTTATGAACTATTATTCTGCAGTACAGACTATGTGAGGTGTTGCAAGAATGACGATGCAAGAATCCGAATTAGTAGAATTTCATCCTGGGTGGTTTCTTCTACCTCATCTTCTATTGTTTGAGTTCAGATAACAGGTACCAACACAGGCAAGATCATCCAGGAAATTATGCTTTATTTTAGGCAAAGTAGTAAATCTGACATATTGTAATTTACTATGTCTGAAATCAGATCCTTCCTTCAAATCACGCTTAACAAAACCCAATTCATTTAATACTAATTAACTTTTAACTGATCGTTGGATCAAATTTCAAATTCCAGATTTTTTAAATTTGCTAATGACCAACGTTTCCTTTGGTGCCCAAATCTCACAACCCTTAAGTTGTATAATCTTCACCTAAACAAATTATTTGCGGCCCTACTATTTCGGACATAGAACACAGTTTAGTTTTACTATATATTCTCTACATTTGTTTATCAGTATTGACTTTTCCACAATGTGACAATCAATACAAACAATGTTAATCTAAAATACCTTCAAAAATGACTTCAAAGTTTTACCGGCATTTTATTGTGAGGCTGTACTGTGAACAGAGCAGCATGTAAACATAACACAGATTTCACTTCCGGATCATCACCAAGGCCTTATTACTCACTGTACACTGTTGCCGAAATACACATAGACAACCACTCTCTGAGCTCACATTCTCAAGAATAAACAATTGCCATTAAATCCCTTCCAAAATGCACAAATCTAACTCTTATATCACCACCAAAATGAGAGAGGAAAAAATGTTCTAAAAGTAGACTAGAACTACATTCGTACTGAACTGGAAGTACTAATTGTGATGCGATTCCATACATAAATGCTAGATAACATACTATAGCGAGAACCTGGAAAGAACCCTTTCTGTCACTTTGAGCACTTGGATCTGGCTTGCACAGGTAATCCAGGGTGGCACAATGGCAACCGCAATAATTGTTCAGTTACACGACATTTACGACCCGGCAATTATAGGCAACCATTTCCCAGTTCTTCTGTTTTGACATTTAAAAAAGAAATGCTAATTATCCCCAAAACTTCGAAAAAATTTAAAAAATGAAGAAAGTGCAGATGATTATCCATAAAAAGAGCAAATCATTAAACAATTAGAGTATTAACGTCCCACCTCATCACACAATAGGTAATAATGAAAATGTTAGCGATCGCACACATTAATTTGGTACTACAATACCTATATTTCGAGTAATTGAACTATTATTTCTTCTTTACACTTGATTAAAAAAAATAGTTTTGTGCGAGTATAACTACTATTAATCATGTAATGCAAATCTGATGTAAAAAGAAAAATGTTGGAGTATGGCCGGTGACCTTTAACATAGGGCTTCCAGTAAGTTTCCACACGAAAACCCACGGCGCCATGCTAATTTCATTTGTTCTCACAATTGCCCATTTTATAAATGACTTATAGACAATTGGGCTCCAAGACAATTCGGCCCATGACAATTCAGCCCAACGTGGGTCGAAATTAAGACATGTATTCAAACCTAAATTATGTAATAAAATCATTTGATATAAAAAAAATGAGCATTTAAAAGTCATAGATAACAAAATTATGAAATATATATATATATATATATATATATATATATATATATATATATATATATATATATATATATATATATATATATATATATATATGGGATTTCACATTATGTTAATAAAGACACATTATACAAGGGATGGAAAAGGGGAGACCCAGCACTACCCAAACATAACATAATAAAAAGTGCAAACATAATAAATAGATTTTTTTAAAAATACAGATAAAGCCAATAATCCCATAGCAAAGTATATATATTTTCTGGTTTGATTTTTTAAAATGAAGAATATGGACATATATAATAATAACATGCTCACAAAACTGTTAGAAGCATCCAGAAAAATGAAATACATAAGCAAAACATTAAACAAATATAGGGAATTATGGGAGATAGATGAGAGATCTACATATGAATGGATAAGGGGACAAACAATAGATAAAATTAGGAACAAAGTAGAGGAGAAAAATATAAGTATTAACTGGGATAGGGCATGGGGGCACTGGTTAAAAAAAGGGTCCTTAAAAATACAGAGCCTCTGCTTCAAATACATGCAAGATGCGTGGTTGACAGGATAGGTCGCAGTGAGACGGCACATGATCAGAGTATCGCCAAAATGTCCACTGTGTAAAAAAAATTTCTTTACAAAAAAAACAAAACAAAACATGTCATTGCAGTGTGAGACTGGTAACTAGTCCCAAAATAATACAGATTCTGGAAACAAATAAGAGACACAGACCTACAGACAAACGTGTATACTTTATCTAGACGCAGACACACCAAAACCAGTCTATACAGGGTCACTGACTACATAGTAACAAATGAGGGCATGCGGGCAAATCATAGTTACAGGAAAACACTAATATAATAGAAAATTCAAAAGGAACAGGGACCCTCAAAGTGGAAAGTACGAGATTATGATGTCATGGGGCTAAATCACATGGCGCTACGCAAAGTGGACACGCCCATGAAAGAGTCCGAAAAAATACACTAAGAGGGACATTTAACAAACAAGACAAAAATACAAAAACAGGATATAGAATAGCCTTTCTTGTAAATGGTGTTTCCCCAAACGCATGCCCATTGGAAAAAATACTAAAACTTTCACAACTCTACTCTCTGAAAATATAGCTATGGTAGCTCCCGTACTACACAGAGCGCCCTTTAAATAAACCCTTTAGTTAATAATTTGGAAGATAATAAGTAATGCATAAATAAATAGAGACGACCTAACTCAAGGCGGGAGAAGTACAATTTTAATTTTAAAAAATGTATGGACCTCGCTTCGACACCAGTCGTACTCAAGAAAAAATAAATATTAAAAAGGCAAAGGAAGACACGAAAAAATACAATCACTAAATCATTAAGGGACAGATGTCTTTAAAAATATGAATAGTACACCGGACTTTGCTCGAAATAAAAAATATTAATAAATATAAAATATATATAATTTAAAAATGGAAAAAGTGACGATCTGGTTAAAGGTCCAAGACACAAATAGGACAACTGGGAATGAAATTTGATACAAATGGCTATCCATACAAAAAAACATGTATATAATATACATATAGCAGACATACATATAACACCAACACAAATAGAAAACACTGGATACAGGGGACCCCTAGCCAGGGTCAGCTAGTCAAATTAGAGAAGGGACGCCGATGAGAGGTGAATGTAACCCACATCGGAAAAACTTCTCTATAGATATAATAGGAAAGCAACAAATACCCCATAAAAAATTCATATTATAATCCCGATGGGAAAAATTAAACGCCAAAATTAAATGGAAAACTAAAAAAAAAAAACATAAAACTACACATCAGGGAGAAATACGCTCACACATAAACAATTTTTTTAATTACTTTTTTTCGAAATAGGAGGGGGGGGGGATCTGTCTGGTGGCCCTCCCTCCCCCCCAAAAAAATATAGAAAGAAATTAAAGACGATAGTTGTGTCAAGTTCAAACAGCATGTAGATACTATGTAAGATATATATCATTAAGTTGGACAAAATGTTTTAATTTTTTGTATAGGTTGTAAAATAAAACAGGTTTTAGGGAGAGTAAAAAATTGAGCAAATCTTAAACTATCTAGATTTCTTTAAAAGAAAATGATCAAACTTCTCTCTCTCTCTCTCTCTCTCTCTCTCTCTCTCTCTCTCTCTCTCTCTCTCATGAGAAACAAAATGATTGCTAGAAAGGAAAAGTTAAACAAATTATTGTACGTCACTGATAGTCATTCTCACTTTGAAAAATAAAACAATGTATTACAGAAGGAACAGGTGACCTCCCTTGATTATATATATTACACGTACTATATTCCAGAAGAAGAAGAAAAAAAATAATAATTAAGTTACCTAAAGCAAGGATTTTGAACTATGCGGTGAAAAATGATATGATTTAAGAATTGTCAAAAAATATTTTGTCTTAGTTAACTTACGTATATATATATATATATATATATATATATATATATATATATATATATATATATATATATATATATATATATATATATATATATATATATATATATATAAGTTATAAATTACTGAGTATTTTTCATACTGAGTATTTTCTTATAAATATAAATACTTGTTAAAACTATTGTCAGTTGTATTATAAAGCTGGGCCGAATTGTCCTTCGAGTTGGTCCACATCCTTGATTGGAGCGACTTTTGCAACCTCTGACGATAGATGTAGCGGGTTTTTCTTAACGTTTTATTTCTGAAATATTTGAAAACAACAATGGACGATAATTTGGTATGTACATTTACCCACCAGCGTTTGATTGGCTTGAGTATAAAGTGACTCGGGCGGTTATTCGGATAATTACGGAGAAAGTGGGTTAAATCCGGTATTGTCCAATAGCCCTTAGTGGCAGTTTCTCTTTGAGCTCTATGATTTGATCGAGGTGATATACCCAAGTAGTTCCTACGACATCGCTAATTCGGGACACATTGACGATCCAGAAAATAAGAAGGCTTTTTTTTTTTAATTTTTAAATTCGACATTTTTAGTAGCAGACTCTCCGTGTTCTTGGAAAATAGCATGTTGATATAATTTCGCCCAGTTAGAGATTTATTTAAAATCACCTTACTCGTGATATGTTATTCACCGATGAGGATAAGTGAATGCTTTTATTTGCGAATTATGTTGATCAACTAAATTACTGACATGTTTATGTTGGGGGAAATGTGATATATGTTAAGATAAGAAGATATTGACAGTTTAATGTAATGAAGCAAATGATCGAACGATTTTCACTGTTGCATAATATATATCGTTACCCGCGCCGGTCGTAATTGATGTTGATTGATTTTTTTTTTTTGTTGTATGGTAATGCTCGTGAAAACACTGAGACTTTCTGGATTGTTTTTCTGTTCTGGGAAGGGTGGATGGAGGTATAAAATTAAGGACTCTGTCATTAACAGGAAATATAATTTAAAGAAAGAAGAGAAGAAAAAAAAAAATTATAACTGCGTCCCTGGGTGGGCTCGAACCACCAACCTTTCGGTTAACAGCCGAACGCGCTAACCGATTGCGCCACAGAGACGAGATACTTTAATTTCGCAAAGTAATAAAACAAGTATTTGCTAATTTTATAAATATATATTTGGAATACTTTCTTTTTTTCCTATCAGTTAATTAAAATGGAAGCAAAAAGCAAATTTCACGTCCCTACCGTAGAAGAACTAGATAATGCAGAATTAAATATTTCATGCCGGGTAATTATAAATCTGCTTACTGAAAGCTATTAGAGTATATATCAGCTATTGATCTTATTCCTGCGCTTAATTAAACATTAGTTATACTGATGGCGAAGACTTTCTTGATGACATCAAGACAACTGTGTATTTCTTGGGGGTTGGGGGCTGTTATATTTGATCACAAACTTTTATTTCCATCAGTGAAAAGATGAAAACGAACGATAAAACTCAATGATAGAGGAGGTGTACTCATTAGTGTCCCCTTTGTTACTTATAAAAACAAGACGCTGAACATAAGATTGTACGCGTATCTGCCGCGACTTTTGATTTTCTTAAAGTTCAGTCTTGCCTGTTTCAGACCACAGGTGCTCGACGCGAGCTTGATTTGAAGAAGAAAGAAAGAAAAAAAAAACAATAATCTAAAGGAAAAAAAATCATACAAAGTGACAAAAATACCTTAGATTACCCCCATGACCCATTCTGACATAGGACTCTCACTATCATACTATATAAATCTATACTAAGTTATATATATCTTTTTATATAGTATGATAGTGAGGGTCTTATATCAGAATGGGTCATGGGGGTAATGTAAGATATTTTTGTCACTCTGTAAGACTTTTTTTCCTTTAGATTATGTTTTTTCTTTCAAATCAAGCTCGCGTTGAGCACCTGTGTTTCAGACAACTCCTTTTTTTCTCCATGTTGTATGACTCAAAAGACTCCAAGTTTTCAGTATGATTATCTTTTTTAAGTGATCAGCTTGAGGGTTAATTTTTTAAAAAATTTTTATTTTATTCACATTTCTCAAATAAAACGTTGCTGGTTCTCAAGTCTGCATTAATAAACAATAAGTTCCTGTTAAAGGAGACATTTTTCTCTAAATTCTGTAAATTTTCATAGCTGAATCTAAACCTTTGAACAAGACTTGAAGAAACTGCACCAAATTGCTGACATTTGAAATGAAGCAGTGCTGGTCATTCAGCATGTATGGTTGAAATTTCAAAATGTGTAGTCATATACAATAACCAAAATATTATGCTGTTAATTATACTTATTTGAAACTCATAATTTACCCTGATCTGTATGTTAGGCTTACAGCTGAGACAGCAGTTTATGTGCAAGACATTGACAGTATTTATGCTTTACATCGCCCTGGCTAATGATGGTATGTGAGAAAGCTTGCCAGTAGCTTCTCATGGGTCAGTGGTTCTTCTCTGGGTTTTACAGGATTCATCTTCCACCAGTTACACTGGCTGCCATGTATGGCCTAACTTGTTCTGAAAAATGGCATTAAACTTGACAACAACAACAAGACTTACATTGCTTGACTCAGATTATTTAATTTGCTGTACATTTGATCTCTAATATAACAGGATGCAGTTTGTAAGACATATACACGTCTTTGTTGAATATATCTGATGATTTAGATAGAACATAATTAGGATTGTCAAGGTATTATTTTACTATGTGTGTAATACCTCTAGCGGATATTTTAAAGAAATAATATAGTTATGTCTCCATGGGTTCTTGTACTTTAATCAGACTTGATGATGACTAAATGAATCACCAGAAGAAGAATGCAAGAAGAAGGCCTATAACATATATACATGAAATATATAAATAAGTAAAAGTAAATGTATGTATCACACACGAACTATTCACAAAATGCTAAGGCATGAACTTATTATATTACTCACATTATACAGTAAAACCTGACATGAGCACCTCTGCTATGAGTGACCACCTGTCATTTCCGACCACAATCGTAATGCACAGATCGATTTTACTATATAAAGTTGCTGTTATGAATGACCACCTGCTGAACGCAACCAGCAACAACGTTTTCTTGGCAAAATATGCATTTTGACACTGCTATGAACGACAGCATCACTAAAAAAAACCAACAGATCGACACCACTGACCTTAACTTAATCCTTTGCAAACACTAGAACTTGGGATTAATGTAGTATGCAAACAAAGTGCACATTAAATAACACTATAGTTGAACAACCATATATCGAGATAAACACCTCTAACCATCATTTAATCCTTTGTAACAAAGACTACATAAATAGTACAGATTGCTCTAATAAAGTATTTAAAAATAATTTGTCTTGCTACCAGTTTTGTGAAATTTACAACTCCAGCGTACAGTGTCATTTGTAAACTGCAGTAAACCAGACTAAAGTACATGTCACTAACTGCCATTATAGTGCCGAAGTCATGTGATTAGCCAGTAAGAGTAACATCTAAGGGAGTAATGATAGATAAACGTAGTCAATTTAGAGGTTTGTATTTTTTCTTTATCTTTATGAAAATTCACAAAACGCCCGTAGTCCTTATGTCCTAGTGAGAAATTGTTTGAAAGAGCTTCAGTGTAGGTTTGGGTACATCGTTTGTCTTTCCAGTTAATCCATAATGCCTGGAGGGTGAATTAGCTCTTTGTCTTTAATACTAGTAAGTGAGAATCATTTCTGGATTTTTTAAAAATTGTTTTTTATTTCTTTTGTTAGTGTTTCACCAAGCCCCCATCAGTTTACCTGGGTGAAGATGGTCGCAACATTTGTTGATCGTGCTATAACGCTATTGATTTAAACTTCGTCACAGAATAAATGTATTGTTTCTTGAAGAGTTAATTTTGTCTTTTGGTTTCATTCATTGGTACATAATGTATATTTATTCCACATTTCCACAAAACCTTATCAAAACCGATAGTCTTTATAACATCAACACTAATAACAATGGCAGAACCTCCGCTGAAAAAAGAAAAATGTTAACACTGAAAGAAATGATTAATGTCATTGAAAGAAATGAAAAAGGTGAGACTGCTTGCAAAATAGCAGTCAGCTTAAGCATCAGTAAAATGCAAGTTCAAAATGTAATCAAAGACAAAAGATCGGAAAGTGAATCAAATAGTTTGGCACACATTGATGCTTTTCAGTCATATTGCTGAGTCACCCAATCCTGAAGATATACAACATCATCTGATTGGCTGATAAAATTAGCAATTATGGTAATAACAGAACATGAGCCTTAAGTGGCTGCTGTCAGATCTTCATGTAGAAGATGGAGATCTGATTTTAATCAGATTTTATAAGAGGCTGCTTTTAGAAGTTTGTTTGGGGAATTCATGATTATATTGGATCCTAGTTAAATTCTCAACCGCTCCAGTGGCCTAGTGGTGCGTTGCCTCAGATATGGGAGGTCGCAGTTTGAACCCCTGCCAAGTCATACCAAAGACTTTAAAAAATGGTACTTACTGCTGCCGCACTAGGTGCTCAGCATTAAGAGGTTAGTGTTAGGACTGGTTGGTCCAGTGTCAGGATAATGTGACTGTCTACAGTATGATGCTATCACTATTAATTGCCACACTGAAGATGTCATAGCGATATGACTGAATTTTTTTTAAAGCTACATTAAAAATCCAAATCACACACAGTGACACACAAACAAACACACATAAACACACACACACACACACAAACACACACAGTTAAATTATCTTGGCAGTGCGAATTGTCATGTTTGCACAAGAGCAAGCCTTATCTTAAAATTGTAATACAATCTATAACCAGTTTACAGGGTCACATGGTCATGTAACAAGTCTTTCTTAGCTGTTTTCAAAACATTTTAACAGCTCTGTTTAATTTTCAAATGGGTGCTGTTTCAGTTTTAAATTTACTTGCTTAGAGAGTTGACACAACTTATAAAATTTAAAGAATATGTAAGAAAAATTTCTCATCTAACAATAACTTTAAGGTTTCTGATTCTGACTTTCTTACCATTGCTAACCATTTCAAGCTTTTAGATATTTTTCTTCAAAATACCCTTTTAGAACCAGTCTAAACTTGTAAAGGGATTTTTTGATGATGCTAAACAGTAAAAAAAAAAAAAATCAGGGATAAAGTCCCAGGTGGGATTAGAACAACTCTGTATCAAGCATGCAGCAATTGACATTGGAGTCTGGCATGAGTCCCTTTCTGTAACTGCAATTCTCTAATGTTTTCATTTTGGGGTTTGGTTAGTGCCAAAAGACCTATACTTTATAACTGGTAAGTTCTAACCTGGCAGGGTGATCCATCAGGATTTCTTAACCTGGGCATATTTTTTACTTGGAATTTAGTTGTTTACCCATGTCAAAATCATAAATTCTTTCAGTTTTAACATTTGTGCTTTTGGTACTTATATCCCGGATTGAAAGAGCATCCTAATGAACAATTTTCTGAACTGCCAATATTTTGAACAGAGGCAAAGCTGGTTACATCTAAAACTTATATGTAGTATGCAAAGTATAATATAAAGATACTGAGTGTCGAATATAAAAAATCTAATAACAAATAAACCCGTTAGTCAGCATCCTTGAATGGATTAATTGGGGTTATTGTTTTACTGTAATTTTCATTGTTTACCTTCATTGAAATCCCATTGCAGGTTCTAAATAGGGTATTCAGGAGAATTGTTCATCTTATTGCTGTTATGAAAGTCTGCATTAGTATAGAAAAGATATAGGCAAGGTATTTTTTTTGAAAATCTTTTCAAAGTTGTGTGTACTTTTATAGCAGCTAAATCTCAAATAAAATCAATATCACAATAAAAAATGACACTAAACTGCAAACATTTTGAACCTTTGGGACTGGTTATGCAGTCTCACAATGATGTCACAAATGTACATAGTCTGTTTGAACATCTTGAACACATGACTGGTTATGCAGTCACACAATAATATCACAACTGTACATAATCTGTTTGAACAATTTGAACACGTGACTGGTTATGCAGTCACACAATAATGTCAACTGTACATAGTCTGTTTGAACAATTTGAACACGTGACTGGTTATGCAGTCACACAATAATGTCAACTGTACATAGTCTGTTTGAATATTTTGAACACAAGTGACTGGTTGAGCAGTCTCATAATCATGTCAGAAATATATTTAGTCTGTTTGAAACTTTATCTTGATTAGTGATTTTATTTAAATGTTGAGTACATGTACTAAATAAAATTCTGTTGGAAATTTTAAAAAATTGCTATCCAGGAGAATTTTCCACAGTAGTAGTGATTATTCTAACAAAGTTAAATAAAAAATTGTTGGTTACTGAGTGCAGATTAATTAAGGTATTTTTAAATTGACAGGTCAGAATAATGAAGTAACAAATAAGAAATAGGGAAAAAAAATAGGTAAATAAGGCAAAATATATTAACACATTAACCCCTGGTGCCGTGTTTAGGGGGCAGGAGGTAGTACCATACTAACAGGCTCTGTAGCAGCAAGGTCATGTATGATACACTAAAGTGGATGGTAGTATAGAAAGGTTGGCAGATTTAGCTCTACAATGATACCAAATAATCTGGACGTTTTAGTTGCGCTACAAAATACAGAGGGAAAAAAATAATTTTTTGGACCTGTTTTTTTCACCCAAGATTTGCCCATGGTTGGAATTCAATTTTTGTGTCCAGATTTGAGACTTTTTGGCCTCGGATCTAAGACAGACTGGTGTGAACTGCACACAGGTGAACCTGTGCAAAAAGTAGGATAGGGTGGGCATTTTTAATAAAGAGTGGTCTTCATACGAAAATGACAGGTCTGTTAAGCACTAAAAAAAAACAAAAAAAACTCCAACCTTTCACATTCTGCTCATGTGCGAGCAAAATAACCAATAGAAAATAATGTATTTAAAACAACTAGGCATTAGGCTAATGAAAAATTACTTGGAAGTCGATGTATTAGGATATTCAGAAATAGTCCCCAAAATGTGTATCCTACTCACATGTCATGTGAAAACAGCTAATGTGTTAAAAAGTATTTGCTGGCAATTTAAGGTCTAGGTCAACATGCTTGACATATCCTTCCAGTTTTCTGATAAAAATACTCCGCAAACTAAAAATGATAACTTTAGGAGCCTGAGAGTTCAGTTATTTTCAGCAGTAAAGGAATTTCAGTTTCAGTTCAAGATTTAATTTTAGGAGACAATTACAAGCATGGAAATTCTGTACAAATCATCCATTGTTGCAAGCCATGATAGATCATTTTCTGCAAGGCATTATGGGTAATTCAAAACCTGTGACATTACATTTGAACTACTTTGTACTTTATATCAGTGAAATCTTCTGCGAACAAGAAACTAATACAAGCTATTCCCATATTGCAGATAATACACATTATTCGGAATTCACATAATGCATTGCAGATAATTATTTGCATTGTCACATAAAAATGATGTTCAAGATGAGCAGAAACATGTGCTTACAAATTGTTAACATATGATTTGTACTTATCAGCAATCCTGATCATATTATAAATAGTCATTATTGGTAGCTATTGTTATAGAATATTTCTACCTAAAGGGAAATAATATTTACATTTCATTTTATTCTTTACTATCTTGATTACCTCCCCAATAGGAACACAAATCAAAAACAGCTGTAAAAATCAAACTACCTTTAAACGAGATACCCAATCACCTGCCACACAAACTATATGGGATGTAAATATCAGTTATTACATTATATGAAGAAATGAAATGTTCTCAGCTACATATGTTCTTATCTATTTTTTTAAAATATATCTTCATTTTCAAAAACATTTATAATTTAATGTTGCCTATACATTGAATAAATATATTTCATTTGAATTTTGGATCAGACAGGTGCCCAGGCAGTTTTATTTACCAGTATAATGATTGGGATGATCTCATCCACTACCTGTGGCTATGATTGGACAAGATTTTGTTTGTTTTAGGGTTTAACGCCATTTTTCAGCACACAATAGGCTATGCATGGTGGCCAGTATTATTGGTGGAGGAAGAACCCTGGAAAATCCCGGAAAGAACCACCGACCCACGAGAAGCTACTGGCAAGCTTTCTCACATAACTACATTAGCCGAATCTTAGACTCGAACCCACGCAGACAGAGGTGAGACGGCAGTGATCCGTAGCGGAAAGCACTTTAGACCACTCGGCCTCTTGGGGCCCCTATTGGACTTGAAAAGTCAAGATATGCCATATACATACAAATCTTACAATAAAATGTTTATTCAGTTTATCAAAACTTGCTTTACACAATAAGCATTCACATCATCATGTTGGCTTGAAAAAATTCAAGATTGACTGTAAAGTTTGACATACCATATATACTCACTTACAAGTCCATCAACAAACTACACAGATCCAGATCTGCCAACACATAATGGACTGGAAGATCTGGGTCTGTGCAGTTTGTTAGGAGTATTCACTAGAACAAACAACATAGACCCTGATCAGCAGGCACTTTGTTGTTGCAGTTTGATTCAACTTATAATTAGTACATATTGGTATTGGTAGGCAACAAGATGAAAGTGATAGAACTTTGATAGTGTCTCATTAAATGAACCATATGATATATATGCTTCAAGGAGTTCAGAGTATAAAACTTCTAGAACATAATGTAGTGTGAACTAAACATGACCTCTCTCTCATGATTATTTGGACTTATCTGCAAGGCAATCACATTTTAAACTTGAGCTCCTAACAGCCAGATTTGAGCTTAACCTCAATATGGTCATTTTGGTTTGTTCATACTGCATGTTTTTGTGTGTATGTCCCTTTATAGTTAATTGGAGGATCACAATTTACAAAGCATAGACCTTGTGTACTTAGTGTACTTAACAAAAGTTAATAGCTCTTGTTAGATGAAATATGATGCTGTAGTGGATTGTGTGGAGCTTTAATGGCACACATCTTACTTTTCCTAAACTAGCTCACCATTTAGTACAACTACCAGCGAGTACAACAGAAACTGAACAATGTAATTAAATTTAATTGATAGGAGCCCTAGATTAAATTATTGTAATTACCAAAATACTTTTTCAGCTGCCACTTACACAAGCAGTCCAGTTTTTTTTTCATTTCTGAAACTTTACCAGAAAAATATAAAAAAAAACTATTTTGAATCAGCTCCTTTAGATGTTTCTGAGAGCACATGCACAGGTGTTTTCATGCCATAGTGTTTTGATGTTTCAGGTATGGTGGTAACTGGTGTGGATCAGTATCCTCAACGTTACAACTACATGTTGTGGTGGGAGGGGGGTTAATTCAAAACAAAATCTGGATCTTTTGGACATGTTAAGTTTCGGTGAAGTTTTCAGAACCTAAAAAATTAAATTGCTTGTTTTATTGGTATTTGCTTAACTATTTATTTCCATTTTCTACTTTGTTGTTGTGGTGGTTTTAATGCCATTTTTCATCACACTGTAGGCTAAACATGTTGGCCAGTATAACCGGTGGAGGAAGAACCCTGGAAAACCTCAGGAAAGCTTCATGGACCTACGGGAAGCTACTGGCATGCTTTCTCGTATGCCCACAATGGTTGAGCCCAACACAAGAACTCACAATCATAATCAGCAATCAAAAGAGGCATGCAGAATAGTTATAATAAAATTTCCTCAAATGTAGGATACATTAAGATTTAATTATTAGCACTATCCTTACCTCGTTATCGAAGTACATTCTTGGAAATAGGGGATTCTCAAAATTGTACTGGATGAAAATATTTTATATATTTTGTACATATTTTTCTCGGTTAAGCCTATGACACTATTCAAGAACTACAAGGACTTAAAAACCAAAGTGCCTGCTGCAGATGTGGCTGATTCAATGATAACTAATGGAAAGCCAAATGAGCCAGACCAAAAATCAGAAGCTGAAGTTAAAGGAGACAGAAAAAGAAAGGCTGATTCAAGAAAGGAAATTTCCCAGAAGCCTACAGAGAAAGACGAGGGACCAAAATTGAAAACTCAAGATGTAAAAGCACATCAAGCAAAAGTCGGAAATTACAGAACGGAAGCATCGAAGCCAGAATCCATTAATTCAGGTATCTCTATCTTCTCTTTATTATATTCTCTTTATTATATAGAAAGATTTTTTTGTGCATATATAATGTTTACTTATCAGCAGATAGCATAAAATCTAGAATTGCATAATGTAAACTGATTGTTTTAGACAGGTCCTAACTTTGGTCTTTAAGAGCACAAATGACATTGATACCTGCCATGAAATGACATTGTTACCTGCAATGAATTGACATTGTTACCTGCCATGAAATACATTGTTACCTGCCATGAAATGACATGTAGTAAGTGATTAAGATGAAGGTAAAAATCTTGCATGTTAAGGTAAAAATCTTGCATGTTTTTTTGTGTGACCTTCCTCGTTTCATAGCATGATCTACATATCACATGAAATAATGACTACAGGAATTCTTATTTGGTGTCAGACATGTAAAACAGATATTAGTTCTAGCAAAAATAATGGGAATTTATATAATTAACAGTTATAGACGCTTTTCCATTTTCACAAAGTATTCAGGATTTATTTTAATTTGTTTTAAGCTTATGAACTTGTGAGTTTTGGAAAACAATTTTTAGGTTGAATTGGTGTGGTTGGAAATCTGAAACTCCTGATTTGGTTTCAGAGACTTGTTCTCTGACATGGTTTAAATTCTGAATTATTGATAAACAGTTCCATATTTCTGCCATTTAAGTTCTGATTAAAAACTAGAAGTTCTGTTCAGAATCAAAATTCATCTAGAAGGGGAATGTTTAAAGATATTTTTTTAAATATTGTTGACTGCCACAACTTTGTACCCATCTTGGATTCATGTGCCATGTTTCTTGGGACATCATGTGCCTGTTTTGTGATTGTTTAATCAACAGCTGGGTAACCAGCATTCATTGAGAGTGACAACAGGTATTGGTGAATAAATCAGCAAAATGAAATTGTGGAAAAACATTATAAAATTCAAATTTATGAAAACACAGTGAAAATATCAAATTTAATTAATGACATATTTTCTCAAAGTTTGTGGTCTAGAAGTAATTGTTGCCTTTTCAAGCCAGGGCCACTGTTTGTATTTTGGCTTTCTTTATGTTGTTTGCTCCACTACTCATAGCTGATGAGAACTTATGGGATGCCTGTTGTCCATTGTTTGTCATTCATCAACCATCTTTCCATTAGCACAAATTTGTTATCATTGCGCATTGAAGATTTCCATGAAACTTGACACAAATATTCACCCCTTTCCCTTGATCTAGTTGGTCCTAAGTGAAAATGGTGCTGCTTAGACTTCTAATAATGGCTGCTGCAGTGGCCATCTTGAAAGTTTTATTATGGCTACTACTGAATGTATGGTCAAGTCAAGTCAAGTCAACGTTGGGTTTTTGCCAGAAGACTTCTTATGATGCCTAGTTGGTCCTAAAGAAAAATTGTATGGCCATCATGGAAAAGATCATGAAAATTTTGTTATTGCTGCTTCTCCTGAAAGGAAGGTTTTATCAACATAAGATTTCCATTTAAAGACGTCTTATTATTTATAGTTTATCCTAAATAAAAATTACGTGAAAAAAACATCAAGTATGTCCGCCACAGCAGCTAACTTAAAAGTCTTGTTATTGTTGAAGAGATGATTTGAACATTCAGCAGTTAAATGGAAGAAATGGTTGAAACTTGAATTACTGAAAATTCTTTTATGCCCATAGAGCATAAGTCACATCTAGACAATGCAAAAAATTGTTCTTTTTTTAATATAAAATATCCATATTAGCTCAGCTGGTAATAGACCAGAAGAGCATATACAATGATGTGTTGCTTGTTTTCTCTCATGTCTCTGTCCATTATTTAAATTTTGTTATGGCTTCTAATCCTAAACTACCCAAAGAATGGCATCAAAAGGTTACACACATTCAACTCATGGTCAAGTTGCTCCTGAATGAAAATGGTTCTGATCAGATGTACATTAAGGCAGCCAAAGTAGCCAGTTTGAAAATCTTAAAACTTCTATTCCTGAACATCCTGAATGGATGGTCATAACAATAGCTACCCCCCCCCACCAGATAATATTGACTTTACATAGGTGCTATGTAATTGGCAAGTAAGGTGTAAATAGATGTCAGTCACTGGTACATGCAGAAATCTTATTTTGGACAGGGTTTGCTCAATAGGAAATTATGTCAGAGGTGGATCAAGGTTTTTAAACTAATATCTGTTACACAAATAACTTGTGTGATGTGCCATTTGGTTTTATATATATATATATATATATATATATATATATATATATATATATATATATATATATATATATATATATATATATATATATATATATATATATATATATATATATACGTGATAGTATGGCAGAAACATTTAAAATTACTGTAATGGAAATGTTGTGACCCACCCACCCATCGAGAAATCAGGGAAGGAAGCACAGCATTTACCCCTTTTGCATGAGATTCCCACATGTAAAAAAAAACTTTGAAGCTTCGTGTACTGCCATTCAGCATTGTGTAAGGAGGTATGATCAAGGACACATCAATATGGATGGACAGATTGGGGGTATCAAATTTTTTTTTATCTCCAATGTTAAAATTCGTATTTTATTGAGATAGACATTGTACTTTTAGGAAACATATATGTACTTATATTTTTTTATGCTTTTGATTGGTTTGGTTTGTTTCTGTTTTTTTTTTCTTATTCAGACAATGCATTATTCATGGTTCTTTTTTTTTAGGACAACCAATTGTAGGGAAAAAAATACCATCATCCTCATTGTCAAAAGAAAAGGACAATCTTCCAACACATGATGAGTATGTTTTTCCTTCTTTGCCTTGAAATGCATGGTTATGCTTTGCTTTTTTATCTTTATATACACTTCTTTCCTCCAAAGTATATTTTTGCTATAACGTGACACTTCTGTGACTCAGTGATTACCGGTAGCCAGATTAACAGCAGTTACTGGCTGTTGTAGTGTGTTTCTACAACCATTGCCTAAGCACAGTAGTCTTTTATGTGCTGATGCACCATCAGTGCCAGTTAATTAACCAGTCAACTAATATAATTCCTGGATGAGAAGGTGTTTGTGTGTTCGTGTGTGTGTCTTTGTATGTGTGTGCTTGTGCACTTTGCATATAGCTTCCTTGCATTTTATAGTTCACTGCAATCATTAAATTCCCAAATTAACCATCTTCTGGTATGAAATAAAAGTTGGAGCACAAGTTTGCCTTTAAATAAGAACATATACTGTAAACTATTGAATGTTTTAATTCCTATTAATATAATTCTGTTTTGCTGTGATTTTAGCTCTGTTAGTCAGACCAGAAGAACTAATAGGATGCTTTGTTGTCATTCGTTAATCCATTTATTAGCACTCTGTTATTGTTCCTTCACCTAAACTACTTTAAGGATTGCCATGAAACTTTACACACACAATTATCCCAAAGTCTACTTAGTGCTGAATGAAACATTTGCTATTCAGAAATATGCTCACCCAGAAGCCATATTATTATTGTACTTATTTGGAATGGTTAGTCATATCAACATGAGGTTTTCACTGAAAGACTTCATATGATGTCAAGTTGGTCCTCAGAGAAAATGGTGCTGATGCAATGTCTGCTGTGGCTGCCATATCGAAAATCTTGTTATTGATACTCTACCTGAATGGATGGCGATATCAACATTGGTTATTCGCTAAAAAAATTCTTATTTGGATTGGTTGGTCCTAAATGAAAATGGTGAAGATCTAACATGGCCACTACAGCAGCCAGCTTGAAAATCTTGTTACTGATACCTCCATCTGAAAGGAAAGTCAAATTGGTATTTGGTTTGCCCAAAAAGGACTTTTTATAGTAAGCCTTAAATATAAATGTGATATCTGATATATCAGCCACAGTGACGGTCTTGAAAATCTTGTCTTATAGATATCGACTTGTCAGCAGCAGACTAATGTTTAATTTGTGCTAAATACAAATGATGTTGATTTGACATCCATTGGGTCAGAATGGCAGCTATTTAGAATTTTTTTTTAATGCTATTTCTCTTACACGGAAAATCATATAGGCATGAGGATTTCATCTGAAGTCTAATTATGATAGAAGGCTGGTCTTGAATGAAAATGGTGTCAATCTATTATCAAATATGGTTTGCAATGAAGGACATATTAAACATGTTGCTACTAATTTTCCTGAATGTATTGTCATATCAACTTGTAGATTTCACCAAATGGCTTCTAATGGTGACTAGTGTGTTCTAATTAATGTTGCCAATCTCACATCCAACAAGGCTGACACAGTGGCTAATTTCAAAATCTTGTTACTCAAGAATATCAGAGATAGTTCCAGATATGGATTCCTCTTGAAATCTTGAAAATTATTTAGAACACTATATTTTATATATTTGGACACTATAAAGTTATTTTGGACTCCTGCTGTCATTGCATACTAGTCCAACACTATGATATCTACTCATCTCCCATTCTTTGAAATTTCAGACTTGAAGCTGCTGCTTTAAGAGCTGGAAAGACCAACTGCATCCTTGTAAATCCCAGACAGGTGTGTGAAGATCCTTACAAGTTTTAAATTCAATTGTTCAGCAATGTGGCAAGTTGAAAATTTTATCACACAAGTCAGCTATTGAGGAATACATTTTATGAGAATGTTAATCAAAATTGTATGGAATGTATTAAAGAAAATGGAACATTTTTGTGAAATTTTAGGATCATCTCTACTTTTTTGCAAGTAGAAGATATTTAATTGTTGTCAGCTCTATTTCAGAAGATAAGCTGGTATTGATTTGATATCAATCATAATGCATCAGAGGCTATGGCATATAGCTTACTGAGAAATAGCCTGATATTTTCTTACAAATTTAAAAGAATTTTGTTATGTCACACTACATCTGTCCCAAACTTTTTCAGTATTCACTCTAATACCATGCACATAGCTAGCAGTTCTGAAGAAAGATAGGTGATGGGCTAAATAGTACCCAACTTATAATAGAACTAAAACACTTTGTAAAATTCTGCCTTCAACTGAATTAGGATCCCATGTCATTGCAAAATCCTGACACCTTTGGCATTCTTGATCTTTGTAAACATTATTATGATTAATAAAGAATGATTTGTAAAAACTTGGTTTCAGATATTCAAGGAAGAACAAAAGTTATTGATGTCTTCCATAATGATGACTACATGTACATTGTTAGGTTATTTCTGTTATATGCCTAAAACTTGTTTTCAAAAATTCTATTTCTATCAATATTTAAAATTTGACATAATAACACTTTAACATTGTTAAAATGTTAAAATTTACAGTTGAAATTTATTTTAGAAACTTCAGTTTAAATTAAATTTTCAGTGTCCTCATGCTCTAATAACACTCTGAGATCATAGTCCCTGCTGAAATTTTTTTTGCTTATATTTATATTTTTAACAATGTATACAGATAGAATTGTAAATATAAAGTGAACAAAATTATCTCAACTTATAAATGATATTTGTTATTAGGACTGAAGATGTAAAGCATATGTGATCAGTATTGTATAATTTCATATTAAACAGGTATCCTTTTGTATGTTCTTGGAATCATTTTTTGGCATAACTAAGTTTATTTGCACAAAGTAACCAAGCATTATGTACTTCTTGTAAATATTTATTTACCACAGAGAGGAAATCCAATACTGAAGCATGTGCGAAATGTTCCCTGGGAGTATGGCAGCATTGTACCAGACTATGTGATGGGGATATCAAACTGTGCTCTCTATCTCAGGTACACATCTAGAGCCAAGATTAACTTTATTTCTTTCAATTTTTCATCAAATTCAAAATGCCTCTCTTATATTTATTTCTTTACAATTTGTGGTTTCAGATACAGGCATTGAAGAAAGTTACATTAATTTTCATTAATGTTTATTTTAATAAAATGTTTTGAGAGAAACCCCTTATGGTATTACAAAAAGGCAAACATCCTGAAAACATAATTAAGATAAATGCCTATTCTAGTGTTTCCATGATGTATGGTTGATATATTTGTCTCTTTGCCTGTTTTCATCTAACAACCAAGTGATTGTTGTATATTTTATATCAGATGAAATTTTTCTTAAATTATTTCATTGATTTTGTCAAGTTGTTTATGAAGAATCGGATCTTAGTAATTAAAATATTAAATCTCTTTTGCTTAACAGGTTTTCTGTTATACTCAAGTGCAAACTTTCTAATTTCAGTTTGAGGTATCACCAGCTTAATCCAACCTATATTCATAATCGTATGAAAGAGCTGGGGAGGGCCTATGATCTACGGGTTTTACTGGTGCAAGTAGACATTGTAAGATTTTAATATCTTTTTCTCTCCTCGACTATGAATTACATTTTCTGCATATGTGCAAATAATTAGAATTGTCACTTTTCCCATGTTGATAGTGGCATGATCCATGTTAAAGTTCTGTATTGTTGTTGAAAGTCAGATATCTTTGCATCAGTTGCTGCTTTGAAGTGAAATCGATAATGTCAATATAGTCCAAAGTTTATGTTGTGATATCCTTGGAGTTAAAAGCCCTTAGCTGTTTCACCTGTGCAAGCAGAATGCTTGTGGCATCTTGGTGAAGAATGTTCAAGTGTTTTGTTAACATTTATTGCTACATTCATCTGAACTTGGGTATAATACTACATAGGTCAAAAGTTAAGCGGTAAACATGTCATTGTTAAAAAAAACTATGTTACAGTTTTCATCATCCACATCGGTTGCTATAATGACAAAAATGGTGTGTGTTTCTTGACTGATGGAAAAAGCATAGGATGCTCTGGCTGGTTGTGTAACCAAATATAGCTTCAGAGAAAGAAACATGCTCATGAAACTGCCTCCCATGAGGAGCCACCAAGAAATATTAAACAAACACTACAAGCACAAAATTTCAAATCAGAATATGTGCAACTTTTCCAGAGATCACTAAAGGTGAAACCTTTGTCTTTTGAAATACACATAGTCATCTTTTCAGCATAACACACATAGGGAAGGAAGATTGTAGAAAAAAAACTTTTCTTACAAGAAACACAAGGATTTATCTGCCATCAAAGAAAATGTAATTGTTATTATGAATGCAGAAACTTGTTTTGTGAATTTACTGTGAAGGCACTGAAGCATAATCTACAAATAAATATGGCAGATATTGACAATAAGGAAGAACAGGTCATTTCTAGGATATTGTCTATTGTTGAAGAATAGGCCACTGGAGAGAATATTTTTTATGTTAATTCATACTGAAATGAAAATGTTTAATCTACATAATAATGTAATTTCACTTGGATGTGACAATGGTAATGTAATGGTTGGATCTTACTTACATAAACAGCCAAAATTGTATTGCTCCGATTGACCAGGTAATTTAATTCACCTGGCAGTAGAAAAAGGCTTCTGCCAAACTTAATGCCCAAGTGGAGGATATTCTTATTGACATTTTCACTACATTGAAAGAAGTTCCATTAGGAAAGATTCCCTAATTTTCTATCAAGAATTGTATGGGAGAGAAAACTGAAAAATGTTTAAAGATGCATTAACTTATTTGTATCACTATACAAGTGTTTTGAATCATCTCTTGGACCATTAAGTCCCCTTGAAGGATATTTTTGCAAATCATTAAAATTTTGTTTACAGCAGCTACCTTACTATATTTCTTTACCAACCTTACTATTGTTCATTGGAAGAGGTAGACAGCATTGCATACAAAAAGACCAGCATTCTTTGATATGGCTTTTACAATCTAGTAAAGTTGCTTATATCTTGCAATGCTTCAACACGCATCTTCAAAACCCAACTCTCAACAGTCCATTCTTATGTCAACAAGGACTGCAATCAACTTTTAACTTGGCTATAAGACACACACAGGTCCTTTTACACTGAAGCGCCATCAGTCAACAAAGACATCATATACTTGTGAATGTTAAAACCTTCCTTTTTGTGCTTGGACTGAAAATCCTTGAGACCTAGATTGATTTGGAATTTTCATCATTTGGAAACATTATGGCTTCTGAATGTCCATATTGACCCAAATGTTTCTTTTTCAACAAAAGTTCCATGTAAAGCCATGCATACTAAATTGTAGAGTGTATGACAATTTGTAATGCACCCATTACTACTAGCTATATTTAATATATGCAGATTTACACTTTTGTTTGAAATCCCAAACATGTGACACTAAATAACAACACACTAACTTCATACTGTATATGTATACTGTATGTAAATGTTAGTACTGCTTGTCATTCTGGATCGCATGCCACCCTTAACTTCTTGCCATTTTCTTGTTTGAAAGTGAGGAAGAGATGGAGGGAACACTGTACTTTTTACTGTTAAATATCTGATATCGGATATAATGTTCATAATCATAAAACATTTGATATTTTTTTCCCTTTTTTTCAGAAAGATCCACATCATCTGTTAAAAGAACTTGCCAAAATTTGTATTATGGCAGACTTCACGCTAATGCTAGCTTTCAGGTAATTAACAATAATTGACCATACAAAAGGAGAAATATTGAAATATAAATTATTAGTACAAATTAAAATGATGTATTCCATTAAATTATTTGCTTGTTAAAATTGCCAACCAGAATCCATTTTTATGGATCATTGGTTGTACCACTTAATTTGTTGTTCATTCTGACAGGGGTTTTGTACACCTTGAGACAACAGTAGATATCCTAATCTATGGTTTAAATATTGACCACGAATTTTCTTTTAGGAATATTAATACAAATTGTCAGGTTGGGTGATATGGTTAATTACTATCTTTGCTGCCAATAAAGTTTAGAGCTTTTAGCAATTCTAGATGAATCAGATACATATTTTTCTAGTAGAAGCAATGACTGCTTCTGTTGTTTTTATTTCGCTGCCTCAATGTGGATGCAGCTCTTGCCATGTTTTTAGTAGATTGCTTGGAAACGAGAGATGCTCCAGGGCACATCTCAGAATTTGTATAAATTTGTGCACTAAGAAATGGTGATATGCGAGATCTCCCCCCAAATTGTTTCAAGTCACGTGTATAAAATTGTACTCAGAGCTGTATAAAACTTTGTTCAGCTGGTCACCCTTAAAGTGCTTTTGAAATGGTAGATATATTGTAATGCTTGTCATGACATGTATTTTTCAACACTATTTACACATTTGGTTTCTTCAGCTTGACATGAATGGTTGTTAATTGGCATTTTGTGCCCATAACAAGCATTGTGTCGAAGTTTGAACCTTGAATCAAGGAAATTTTACAAATGTATGTTTGTAATATGGACATCTAGAAGACCCAAATTGGCTGATTCCCAGCATTGTTCTTCTTTAGATCATGACTTATTTCGGCAAAGCTTGCTGATCATAGTAAAGAATGTACTTTATTTTTAAAATTAAAAAGTATATCAAATGATAGGAGATGGGGAAAGTGTTAATGAAGATACCAGTGAGTGATTTTGAATCAATAAAATGGCATTAATATGAACCCGATGTACATGCTGATGGGCAAAAACATGTGACATACTGGTCAACCCTTATTTTAATGGTATTTCAAAATTAAATGTAAAAAAGGCAAACAAACAAGCCAAATTAAGAAACAGACAATTTAAAGGTATAGTGCAATTTTTTGTTTCTTTTCTTGTCAAATTTAGCCCTACATGATTATGTGCTACAAAACCATTTTTGCTATGAGCATAATTGTTACAATAAATCTAATAGTTAAGACTAAAAATGAAATTAGAAAGTCAAGATTTTTTTACATCAAAATACATATGTTTAAAAAGTGAACTATAGCATTAATGGACTTAAAATCCAAATACAGAATTATGGAATAGAAAATCTGGCATAGAAGTTACTAGAGTGCTAAATCAAGAAAATTAAACTTTGGCGAACTTATGTAAACGAAAAATCTCATTTTGGAACAGAATTATCTAGTGAGTTGTGTAGTGGGGTTCTCACTGCAAATCATTTTCCTACACAGATAAGAAACCGATTAAAATGAGAAACAATTAACAGATTACTACTTATACAACTTATGATAAAATCCTGGGAGTATCTCAGATATTATGGGCATGATCAGACTGTTGATCAATTATTGTACCTGCATAGTCTTCAGAAGAGTTGTCTGTCCTTGTTTGACTATAGACCCATTTCCATAATGGGTAAGGAGTATGATGTGAGAGAGTAATGTGCTCACCATTCCTCAAGATTAAAACTACCTGGAATATTTCAGAATAAGACGAGATAGGCTAATTTGACGGAATATAAAATCTGTAATTTGAAAAAAAATTAATTAGGTGAAATATGGAAGCTTCAGTTTTTCAGTTTGAATTGATCTTAGTGTATATTTTTTGCCTTTTCTATTCTTTATAATTCTTTCTTCCTTTCTTATTTGACTTTTCTTTTCAATTTTACCTTGTTATAAGCAATTTTACTTTATATTCTGCAGTGAAAGAAGGGAAGAATCATAATGTACTAACGTTTCTTTTCTTAAAGAGCTATATCCTTTCATTGTATTATCCTTAGCACTGAAGAAGCTGGCCGATACTTGGAAACCTACAAAGTATATGAAAATAAACCAGCAGAGGCTATCATGGAGAAAACTGATAGTGATTACATATCAAAGGTAGAAATCTTAGTACACTTTACCATGATTCCGAAGATAATGGGAGTTAATTGATAGAGCCATTATCAGCAGAATTTTATATTCTATTTTCATCTGTTGCTTGTAAAGAAACTTTTTTTTATTTATTTAATAGTATAGCATTTTCTGCAAAATATTAGTTTTCTTTGAAAATTGTGCGCACAAAGAAATTGGATGGTTTTTTTTATATTATTTTGCTGCAAATTGCATTAAAATGTAAATGAAAAAGTACGATGTCACAGAACAGATATATTTCATGAGATATTCTATTCATCAGTCTTGGTTCTGTGAAATTGTCTTTGAATAAGAATGTTCAAGTATATGTTAAATTTAGATTATGTAAATTTTAATGAACATGATATTTTGGCAAATTAGGCAATAACACTGAATTAAGAAAAATATCCTTCTTGGAAAAAATTGCATTGTATGCTTGATAGTGTTTTTTGTTTTTCAGTTGACAGATTGCCTTACTACTGTCAAATCTGTAAATAAGACAGACTGCATGACTCTGCTTTCCACTTTTGGGGTAAGTGCTTGTCTTGTTTTTGTGTTTATTCTCCCGCCATGTTTCTATGAAAGTAGTGTAGAGTGTCACCAATGTCCATCTGTCCTGTTCCATCCTGTCTGCAATAGATTCACAGATTTATGTATACTTAATGACCTCAGAAAGACTTACTGGATTTAAACCAGATTGAACAAAATGGTTATATGTAGATATATTTGGGTAGGCTGAATTTTGGACTGTTATACTTTAAATTTTGTCCAATGCATATTAAAACCAATCCTCAGTATCATCATATTGGTGGGGGCATCTGTTATATATATATATATATATATATATATATATATATATATATATATATATATATATATATATATATATATATATATATATATATATATATATCTTGGGGGTGTCTGTAATTAGCTCACCTATCTATCTTTCAACAGCATTATTCATGCATATTAACAAGGTGATCTTGCATCCAACAACCTAACCTTGTTACCACCGTGGAGGCCATATGGTGATTTGATTTTAATCAGGCTTGGAATATATGCTTAGATCATCAAGATCTTGGACAGTTTTGATAGTGAATGTGATCCATACATGTTAATAAGGTTATCATGCATCTGATTTTCTTAATTGTTTACCTCTCTGGGAAGCCATAGTTCTAATCCAGTTTTGATCTTATTGGAATTAAATTTGGCTTAATGTCATAAAAATGTTAGACAATTTCATAATGAGCAAGATCTATGGATCTTAATGTGGCTGTCTTGCATCTGATTGGCTGAACTTGTTTTGCACTCTTCGAACCATATTTTTGTAGCAGTTTTTATCAAACATCAAATATAGGCTTATATGATTAAGATTTCAGTTCAGCTTGATGATACTCAGGATCAATGCATATGAATGCATTGATCTTGGTTGTGATTGACACAGCTTGTTACCATGCTAAAAACTGTGTATTCCTGATCCAGCGTGGATGTGTTCAAATATGTATTAAGATCTTCATATATTATTGAGGTAATTTTGCATCTAATTGGTAAAGCTTTTCTCAACATTATTGACTCTTATTTCAAATCATATTTTTTTTTATTAAACTTGGCAAGTAGACTTATGCCATCAAGATATTTTTTTTATTGTTATGACTAGTCTTAAACTAAGTAAAAGAAAAGGGCATGAACCAATAAGTATTGTAAAATTCAACAAATAATTTGTTTCCCTAAAATATAAGTGAAAAATTAAATTGAACTTAAAGTATTGTGAATTAAATCCCAAATAGTCTAGAAGTCCTATCACAAGTCAAAATATATGAAGTTCCAATTAAATTTCATTGGTATTCCAAATCAGTTCCAATATTGAATGTGCTGATGTGTTTGTAGTCTTGAATGTTCTAATGTGCCAATGACCTTGAGTGTGATGATGTGCTAAGTCTTTTTATGTATCACAATTATATAATTCAAAATGTCCTTGTCTGATTTCACTATAATTTCAAATTAATGTTCCTGAACAAAACAATAAGAATGTTTCTGCTTAAGCTGTTAACCCTTTACCTCATGGAAGCACCTTTTGACACTTTGGATACCTGCTGCAAACATCAACCATTTTGGCTGATTTTTGTCGTGCCATCTTCAGGGAAAACCCTGTATTAGATATTACATCCATTGATGTGAATGACCCATTACCTCAGATCTAGTGGTCGATGTTTAAGCTCTATAGTAACTGGATCAGATTTTCTAATCACTAAAATGGAGAAATGGAGGCTGTGGATTTAGTTCAGTACTTTCTGCAGTATGAATGATTAGAATCACAATTTTGAAAGCTTCCGTAACTTAGTTTAAGGTTCTGATGTTGAAGAGAAATGGCAGCTATGGTTGTTTACACTGCTTCACTGGTTTGATGGTGAATGAATTCTCTCAAGATTTTAAAGCGGATTAAAAAAAATTATGTGAAAAATAATTATACAACATTAACGATCAAATTTTACTTTTAAATCTTTTGATGTACCAAAAATGTAAAATATTTAAAATTGATGTTGAACATAATAAATACTACACTGCTGTATGAGTTAACAGGCAGGCCTATGTGTATGGAGTCAGATAGGTAACAGGTGTTCTGTTTATAGAACACTGCACTGTGTAACTTTGGTATGTGTGTCTCAAAACTGCCTACAAAGCCATACACTCTATGAGGTAAAAGGTTAAGGAAAGAATGGGTAATTTTTCCAGCAAACATGATTATATACCCCACTACATTACCTAGGTTGCAATTACCATTTTCTGGAAATAATCTGTCAACTTAATGGAATTTTCCATTCTAGAAGATTTTGAGGTCAGAATCAAGACTATAATTATGTTTACCATTAATAATGATCTGAATATTTAAACCAAACTATTAGAGAAATATTGAACTAAGTATTATGTAGTTTACAAAATCACTGACTGCCCCATTGGCCTATGTGGTTAGAACATCTGCTTCAGTTGTGACAGGTTATGGGTTCAAACTCTGGTTGAATCATACCAAAGACTTATAAAAATGGTACTAGCAGTTGCCTTTTTAAAAGTATACACACACACACATACACACAATTACTAGTCAGGTACATCATGAACTTGATTTTGGACCCAACCAGGTACAAAATACAGATATATATGACATACAACCATTAACAAAAGCCAACAGATAATACCAGTTAAATATACATAACAGTATTATCTGCAAGATTTATGCATATTAAAGAGGTGATCTTGCAGTTGATTGATTGAGTTTTATGTCACTTGAGAGACTATTTCTTACCTGCTTTTAAGCTGACCTGGTTAATAGGTTAATATCCTCAAGATGTTGGATGATTTTTGTTATAAACAAGACCTTGCATTTATTACTGAGATTTTTTTTAGGGCTCTAGAGACTACTTTCAACAGGAATTGATCAAATTCTGGGAAAAAAGCTTATACTGTTATGATCTTGTTGGAGTAAAATTTAATGTGCATTAAAGGTGTGATATTTCATGCGATGACTGATCACATTGTTTCAAATATTCTTTCCTGTTTTTTTCAAATTGCATGGGTGAATATTTTTCTTCCATCAGAAGTTTTGTCAGTGTTAAAAAATATGTAAATGCAGTGTTTTTAGTAGCCCATTTTTTAGCATTGTATGGAAAAGCAAAACCAGGATCACATATTAGTTGTACATTGTTAAAAAAGTGTATTTACTCATTGCAGCATACATTAACTTAAGCTTTGTCATATTGGACTTTAGTAAAACAGAGAAATTAAATTTTTTTATAAAAAAGCTTTGAATGTTTTTGCTATATTTTTATGATGCAAAAAGAAAACTATGCCAATCATTATCATGATGTTTCATTTTCTTTACCACTGTTATATGTTTCATTGTACAGGTAATATATAGCATCCATTTTACATATCTGTTTCAAAGGAAATAAATGTATACTATGTGAAATTGAACTGTTCAGATATTTTATTGGTTTATAAAGTACATGCATTTTGTGTTATGGAATAAATCAGTATCCCTTCTGATGGAAATTATATTTTTTTTCTTGATTATTTCATTCCTAGAGTGTTGAAGGCATGGTGGCTGCAAGCAAGGAAGATCTGTCTTTGTGCCCAGGATTTGGACCACAAAAGGTATGAATAGTATAAAATAAACTCTGTGAAGAAATAAAATGTAGTCAAGTGTTCAAGACTTCCATGGCAATTGCAATGTGTAATAATTACTTTGGCAGCCATATGCATATCCAAGTGTCCATCTTTATGATTTAAGATTTTTACGTGGTCAGTTTTTAGCTCCATTGGTCATTTAGCAGAAGATCATAAGTAATGTCCTGTTGTCCATCCATTGTCTGTTAGTAAAAGTTTGTTATTGTTACTGTTCCAAAACTACTGGGAAGATTGCTATGGAACTAAAGACCCATGTAGACCCAGAGATTTTCCCAAGCACAACTAATTGGACCCTATTCTTTTGTGATACAACCCCTTGATAACCATCAAGGTAAATTTCAGCAGACCCCTATTTTATTGTCCCAGGCAGTCATGTCTGGCTTTAATTTTGGTTTTCATATCCTCTGATTACCCTGTTATTTGCATTAATCTATGTTGGGCATGTGTCTATGTGTTTTTGTTTCATAAATTCCAGACATTTTATTGCCACCTGCATCTCCAATGATAATATGAATTTTCAGTCTCATTTGTTTTGGCAACATAAATATGCCTTTTTATATACAGACATAAACACACAACTCAAATGTAATTTTTGATATAAAAAAAAACATTCTAATGTCAGCTAAATAATCCTTCATTTGAAATACAGCAAACACGATTGCACAACTGTTTAAACCATAGATCTGATACACCATTTTCATGGAAATGATCAGGAACTTATTGCAGGAGGCTGATATCCTATTATCGTCATCCTTATATTGGAATTTTAAAAACTTCCAATAAATAGGATTATGACAATAATGTCTGCAATGAAAGGAATACAGGACTGGGAGAAGTCTTGTGTATATCCCAGCCTCACTTGCTATCAAGATTGAATGTTAGATTGTTGGTTGACACAAGCTTTGGATCATCAAGCTTTGATGTTAGATTGTTGGTTGACACAAGCTTTTGGATCATCAAGCTTTGATGTTTGATTTTTGGTTGACAAAAGCTTTTGGATCCTCAAGCTTTGATGTTAGACTGTTGGTTGACACAAGCTTTTGGATTCTGCTGAAATCCAAAAGGGGAAAAATGATCGAAACTGACTCATCCATTTCAGAGCATATATATATATATATATATATATATATATATATATATATATATATATATATACAAGCATCTAAATGTCTAAATGTATGAAAAGTAGACATAATTAGAATAAATATTTGACACACACATGGGATGGTTTTATATATAATAAAAAGTAAAAATAATGTTTAAAATTCATTTTTCTCCCATCATTTTTCTATCCATTTCTTCAGACTGTCCCAATAGCACTGTCAGAGGGTTCAATGATAGTTTAGATTTATACATGTATTGCAATATGTATTGTACACATTTACATTACTTACAGTAGGTTTACATTGAGATTGAGCAATACCTATATGGGTTGAGACACAGTAAAATGCATGTACTAGATATACCCTCCTAAACATCACTTCCATTTGCAAACTGCATAGACTCAGATCTGCTGGCATATTATGTGATAGTAGATCTAGGTCTCAGTGGTCTGCAGAAGGATCCAGCCTTTAAGTGAGTATATACAAAATACTCAGAGATTTTATTCTGGTGGCTCTGAAGGGGTAGTGTCATGAATTAAAATAGTCAGATAATAATGCTCTTTATGTGTCGATGCTCATTACTCCACCTAAAACTTTGACAACAAAAATTTAAAGGGGCCCGGAGTGGCAGAGTGGTGTAAAGTGCTTTCTGTTGCGAATCGCTGCCATCTCACCTCTGTCTACGTGGGTTTGAGTCTCCGATACAGCCAATGTGGGTATGTGAGAAAGCTTGCCAGTAGCTTCTCATGGGTTGGTAGTTCTTTCCAGATGTTTTCCCTGGGTTCTTCCTCCACCATTAATACTTGTTGTCATGTATAGCCTATCGTGTGATGAAAAGCGGCATAAAACCCTTCAAAAACAACAACAACGAAACTTTGAATGACTTTTCATATACAAGACCTTGTAATAAAATAATCTCATTAAACTAAGTTTCATGGAAGTCTACTATTATAGTGTAGTACTGTAGATATACCCTTCAAGTTTTCTGAAAAAATACTTCACCAGTTTGAAATGATGACATTAAAACAACTCACTATTCACCTAGTCGGAACTGCTAAAATGAATATCAATTTCATTAATTGATAGAACACAAAAGTAGAGGTGGAAGTTCCTGTACATATTAGACATGTTTGCAAGTCATTGTTTGATATCTGCAAGGCATTGTAGTTTGCTCTGGTATATTTTTATGCCTATACTTATTTCTCCTTTGAATACGTTCCCCGATCACATTACTTTAGGAATATTAGCCTGCTACCTCGCGAATCCAGCCCTACCAAAAGACGAAAATTCGTCTTTCCTGTCTATGTCATATAGACAAAGGGCAATAACTCTTGCCCCTTACCTCCCCTTGCTACCCGCTAGGTGTCGCTTCTTTAGTTTTTTAGCTTTGCTGTACGTGAAAACACGTACAATTAGACCTCCAATGAATCCAAGCCATCTTAGTGTAAATTTTGACCATCCGAAGTTAAATTTGGAATTACTGTGTTGGATAATCATTCCTCTACAGGTTGTATACATTATTTTACAATATTTTCCAATTTGAGTGACTTTGTCACCTTTTCTAGACTTCGGACCAGGTTGCAACGTGGTCAAAAAGCACGCTTATGGCAGTACTAGCATGTAATACATGTAGCACTCAATAATTTCGCTTATTCCGTATGTAACATTTACGATATTAGCGACTAATAACGTGCTGCATTGATAATTTGTGCTTTATTTATCTTCTTTGACGTTTCAGTAGACTTAAAAAAAAGTCTTTGAACGACCAAGTTGCGACTATTTAATGGCGGACTTCGTGTTGTAGTCACAAGTTCACGCGACACTTAATCATTTCGCTTCCTCCGTTAGTTACGGTTATGGAATAGCGACTTAATAGCGTGCTGAATTGTTAATTTGTGCTTTGTTTATCTTCTTTTCCGTTTCAGTAGACTTCGTCTCTGAACGACCAGTTGCGACTATTTAATGGCGGAATTCGTGTTGTAGTCACAAGTTCACGCGACACTAAATCATTTCGCTTCCTCTGTTAGTTACGGTTATGGTAATAGCGACTTAATAGCGTGCTGAATTGCTAAATGTGCTTTGTTTATCATCTTTTTCGTTTCAGTAGACTTCGTCTTGAACGACCCATTGCAACACGCTCACGGCGATAACTAGTGTGGTCATTAAGAGTTAACATGGCACGGAATAATTTGACTACTCCGTTAGTAACGGTTATAGTATTATCGAATTAATAATATGCTGAATTTTTTAATTTGTGCTTTGTTCTCTTCTTTTGTCGTTTCAGTAGCAAAGTCGACAACGAAGGCATGAATGGCAAAATGGGTGTTGGCAATGTGGAAATGGAGGAAATTATGTTGACATGGTTTAGGCTGCCCAGTGGGTGTAAATTTCACCGCAGGTCCGTGCATGGCTTTCGGGCCTGTAAGTCCGGACGCATGGAGTCTATGCTGGATCAATTGGATCCATTTTATTATGCACTTTCGCCGTCCGTCCAGCCGTCCGTCCAGCCGACACCGTCAGTTCAGCCGGCACTTCAGCAGGCACCAACCGGCACTAGCCGTACATCCGGCACTCGCCGTACATCCGGCACCGTCCGTTCAGTCCAAATGGCACCGGACGGCCAGCCGACCTTCTAGCCCAATTGGCACCGGACGGCCAGCCGACCTTCCAGCTTGCATCAACAGGCACCGGCCGTCTACCCGGCAACGACCGTTCAGCCCAAATGGCACCGGTCGTCCAGCCGACCTTCCAGCCAGCATCAACCGGCACCGGCCGTCCATCCGGCAACGACCGTTCAGCCCAAATGGCACCGGTCGTCCAGCCGACCTTCCAGCCGGCATCAACCTGCACCGGCCGTCCAGCCGGCAACGACCGTTCAGCCCAAATGGCACCGGTCGTCCAGCCAACCTTCCAGCCGGCATCAACCTGCACCAGCCGTCCATCCGGCAACGACCGTTCAGCCCAAATGGCACCGGTCTTCCAGCCGGCATCAACCTGCACCGGCTGTACATCGGATTTACGGAGATTATAGTGATGTACCCGTCAGTCAATCTGTACTACTGGTTACATATCACTACCATGAGAGAGATGTTATAGATGAATCTCCGTCCAATCAGACCATTCGAGAGGCAGGTGCCGGTCATAGCCGGACCTTCGCCGACATTCCGGCCGACCATATACCAGACAAATCAGTCGGTATTGCCGGTGTACACCTCCCGTCACGTCAAATACGTGACGGTGTGATTTTAAAACAAGGGAGAATTAGTGACATTATCAGAGATGACGGAATTGAGTTATCTATGCCACTTGGTATGCGCTACCCAGATATGGCAGCTTTACCAGAACAGGACTTTCAGGCCGACCATTCGCCAGTTCAATCAGCCGTTAGTACCGGCCGTCCATATGTTCACGGCTTCTCCACAAGGGAGATTTAGTGAAAGTGTCAATTATGACAGAATTGCGTCATCTAGGTCAACTGGTATGCTGTACAGATATGCAAGCTGTACCAGAACCAACATTCCCTCTGAGCGAATGGTAGATGGGCGCGCAGTGCTGGCCGCACTACACAAGCATTATGGAGATTTATATTAAAAATGATGACAATTCCGCTGCGAATGGATGCTTGAGTTGACCAGAACACGACTCAGCACACAGTGAGTGTGACGAAACACTTTCAGCCGTCCACAGATCAGGTCATGGACCGGACTGAGCTTAGCGCCACGGCCGCAGAATAAAAGATTTATAGGTTGTTGGGAACTTCAGAATGCCCAAAACCTCCTACTGCCACTCAAGACTACACAATTCAGGCACCTGTAGATCTTGAATGAGGAGGAAGAGACGATGTCCTTCCTGCTTCTTGCCAGTTGGGAAAAAAAAAAAAATTCAGGAAGTTAACTTCCAGCGACGTTCTAGTGTAGCTGGTACGAAAACTCCATCAGACGCCTTCAGTACTGATCTCCAATGCCACGTCAAAGCTAGTCCGAAACGTAGTCGATACGTCTTCATTGTTAGACTTGACTTCACTAGCCATTTTTTATTCCAACTCCCTAGGCAAATCCAGCCATGACCACGCTTGTGAAGTGAAGGCCTGGATTGCTAGAGTTCTTAACAGGGCAGCTCACCATTCTATGACCAATGCGTTGACTGCTTCTGCCAACTTCGACCTGATACGACGTGACGTCTGTAGGTGGTCCACGTCGCGCAGGCCCCATCCTACTCGGATTTTACGGATGTCTCAGTTTGGGACACCTTTACACTTTGGGGGAAAATTGAAAAAGTTTGGAGGCAGGCAGCTTAGGAACTGCCCCTCCAACTCGTCGCCCAATTTTCGCAGGCGTTTCGAAACAATCATCCCCTGACACAGCGGAGGGATTATGGGCGGACGGGGGAAAAGGGATCCTTATAATCAAATGTGTAATATAGATCCCAACCCAATGCTGGGAGTCAAGTCTAATCAAGCTAGACAGCAACCATACAGAGGCGGCAAGAACCAAAGTTTCTCCGCCTTCACGCCTCCTAACTCTAGACGTTGACATACCCTGCCCACCGCCAGCGGACTGCCTACCTGTGGGCAGCCGCCACCTGCAATTTCAGGACCACTGGACCACTTTATTACCTCAAAACATTTGGGTGATTCAGGTCATTTCGGAGGGACTTTGGACTTCATTTATCCATCCCCTCCTCTGTCCTCCTCTCCCCTCTTCATGGATGTATCGTCAGACCGGGAGAAGGATGCCTTTATATATATATATTTATATCTTAATAAACCTGCAATAGCTGGGGTTTTATTCATGGCTGTTTCTTATCCAGAGGCCGTTCATCGACCTGAGCCGCCTCAACCACCCTAATGTGGCGATGGCGTGATTAAACCATCCGACGGGTATGCTGTCAGTCTAGATATGACCGACGCACATTTCACGTCCCTATCCCACGAGTAGCGGACATTTCTCCGTTGTGCTTGTCGGGACTCGGTTTATCAGTTCCAGGTCATACCTTTTGGCCTCAACTTAAGCCCTTGGGCTAGTACCAAGGTTATGGATTACGTCGTCACCCTGTTCCGCTCGACTTCATCTATGGCGTCGGCAGTATATTTGGACGACATCCTCCAGAAACATTTGTCAAGTTCTACTCTGCTCAAAGGCAGAAACGATCTTATATCACTTTACATCATATAGGCTTTCTCGTGAACTGGATAAAGTCTAATCTCTGTCCAATCCGGATTTTTGGTCCATCTGGGTGTGGAGTTTCTCCCGATCTGAATCTGGTAAGGCTTCCTCGAGTTTGCGATCATCCAGATAATTGCACTCGTAGAGTCCGTTTCCAACAGGATGCGCATTTAGCAAGAAAGTTGCAGATCCTCGGATTATTCAATGCGGCAGCAGACTTGATTCCGCTCAGCCGTCCTTTTATGCGCCCTTTACAAAGGACGTTGCTAGCGTAATTTCGCCCTTTTCAAGTCCCACAGTCATGCTCACGCCAGAGATACGATCATTCTTGAGTCAGTGGCACAACCCCTGTGGGCTGTCCACAGGGATTACTCTGGAGATACCCCAAGCGGGGATAACGGTATGTTCCGCCACTAGTACCTACGGTTGGGGTGCCCACCTGTTGCCGGACTTCGATACTGTCAGCGGCACGTGGGTGCCAGGGGCGAGCCCTTTCCACATCAACCTTTCAGAAATAACGGCTGTCATCAACGCCTTTCATTTCGGGCAGGATCAACTCTTATTACAAACTGCCCTCATTATGTCAGACAACTTTGTAGTGGTGCCTTGCCTCAAAACATGGGGACACCAATCACCAGACCTGTGCAATCTGAGCTGGCAGTTTCTACATTGGTTCGACAATCTCCACTTCAATGTACAATTCCGACACATTCTTGGCAGACTCAATGTCTTGGCTGACACTCTATCTAGTCATTCACACAGAATGGTCACTCCATCAATCGGACTTTCTTCCAATTGACACACTTTGGGGACGTCCGATTATTGATCTTTTGCAACAAGGTGGAATCGCAAGTTGTCCACCTTTCATCTCACAGGTTCCAGACCCAGAAGCTTGGGTCGTGGATGCTCGATCAATCAGCTGGGAAGGGTTGTGGTCTTTCTCCTACCCTCCCACGGTCTTGGTACTGAAATTAATCCAGAAGTTAAGGGGTCAGAACTGTCAGATGGTTCTGATTGCCCCTTTCAGATGGAACAACTCCTGGGTCTCCGATCTACTCAATCTAGGCGATAGATCTACCCAGGAAGATTACAGTCAGCACAAGTATTCGCAAGCAACCGCAGCCAGGGGTGTTCCACCCCTGTCCGGACCGTCTTTATGTTCAAGCTTGGCTCTTGTCCAGACAGCCTTGCAAGACAAACAATTTAAATCTTTGATTGCGGAGAGAATCTCGAGAGCAAGAAGGCCCTCTACTCTGAAGGTTTACGAGGGCAAGTGGAATGTTTTCAGGGACTGGTACCATATCATTCACATTGTTCCTCTGAGTGTCACAATCCCTCAACTGGCCAACTTTTCTCTGGCTTTTCGAGGAGAAACAGCTGGCTCCAGTTATTATCAAATGCTACTGCTCCATGATATCAGACACATTCCGTCATTCTGGTACATGTGCTATCAGCCATGACAAAGATTTGTCAGATCTTTTAGACACTTTAAAAATTCAATCGACTTATATCCCTCACCCTGTTTCCAAATGGAATCTGTCCTGGGTTTTAACATGACTCAATTCAGACAGTATTGAGTCTTTAACCCACGATTAGTTAAAGCTACTATCATACAAATTGGGTTTCTTGATAGTCTTAGCTTCAGCATGCAGGGTGAGTGAGTTACATGTCCTTTCTAGTGACCCGAACTCTCTTCCGTTCCGATCAGAGGGTTTGATGGTCCTCTTGACGCAGCCAGGCTTCGTAGTCCAAAATAGATTACCATACATTGGCGATCAACGAGTCGTCATTAGCTCGCTTTCTTTATAGATAAGTCAGGATCAACAGCCATGTAAGATCCTGTTTGTGCACTCTAGCACCATTTCAATGCATAGAGGTGAGTCAGGTCACATACAAGCACCTCTTTCTTCTGGTGATAGCTGGGACATGAGATATCACCATTCAAGCCCTTGCTTCATGGCGTACTCTGAGGATTCGCAAATCAGTCACCTTATAGAAGCTTTTGGCTGACATGCAGAGTCAACCTTCTACAGTTTTATCTTCAAGTTTGTACTCGCAGAGGCAAACATTAATTCTAGTAGGTCCTGTGTTGGCAGCCCAGACGCCCACCAGACCCATGTGCAACAATCAGCACAGCCTATTAGCTTCGCTGGATTCGCCAGATAAATTTTCGTAGGTAAGAAGATTTCAATAACTATCTTCTTAACCGTATAAAGGGGTCACATATCACGTGACCCTGGGCTGTGTTGCTGATTGAAAATTATGAGACCGGGTTATCATTCACATGGGGAATCCAGCCATCATTCCCTAGAGGATACCCGGGGTGGAGGTCGGATGCTCCGCATTCCCTCCTCCTATTACTTATTCTCCTAAAGTAATGTGATCGGGGAACGTATTCAAAGGAGAAAGCAAATTTTTTAGTAAATTATGTTTCTCCGAGAATACTTACCCGATCACATTACTAAGAAACCCTCTCAACCACCCCGCTATGCGAGCATCCTCGTGTTTTATATACCGCTCAGCTTAAAAACTAAAGAAGCGACACCTAGCGGGTAGCAAGGGGAGGTAAGGGGCAAGAGTTATTGCCCTTTGTCTATATGACATAGACAGGAAAGACGAATTTTCGTCTTTTGGTAGGGCTGGATTCGCGAGGTAGCAGGCTAATATCCCTAAAGTAATGTGATCGGGTAAGTATTCTCGGAGAAACATAATTTACTAAAAAATTTGCTTTCCCCCTCAAACCCCCAAGCAATGTTTTTTTTTTTCTTCAAATGATAATCTATTAACAATCATACCTATAATACCTGTTAAGAGATGCAAGTTAGATATCTACCTGGGTAATGACCTACGAGCATGTCTGGCCATGTAGATTACAACTTGAAAACAATTGAGATCCTCATCCTATATTCATAAAGATACATTCTGCAAATAAAAAGTCAGAAATGCATATTTTTTTTTGTTTGGTTCAGTTATGCAAGAAACATTTAGTCCTTTAATACTTGTAGTTTGTTGACATGACAAATAAAAAGAGCAAACCTTAATATGTAAATAATTTTATCAACTTTGTTTATAATTTAATTTTTTTTCTTTTTTTTTTTCTTTCTAGCTTTTGGCATGTATAGTTTTGTATACAGTATAACTAATTCTGTGTCTTTCAAAAGCTGCAGTCAGTTTCAGTTGGTTATTAACAACCATTAAATACTATTTTTTACCTTTCCCTATTAGAGAATGTAACTGTTTACAGCAGATTTTGGAATATCATAATAGAATGCTTAATTATTCTCCAGTCAGTCTTCAGAAGTCCCATGCTAATCAATATTCATATAGTTATTTGTTTTTCATTACTTTCCAGGCACAAAGGCTCTTTGATGTATTTCATGAGCCCTTCTTAAAATCAAATAAGAGAAAGATTTATAAAGGTAAGGTTCTTGGAAGGCAGTGTCAGAAGCAAACTGTTTTCTCCTTTTGTCTTAGTAGGAATTTGAGAAAAATACTGCAAATTTTAATAAAAATCCAATTAAGCACCAGTCTTGTATGAATTTAACCAGTAATGTAAGGTCATATATTTTAAAACCAAAGCAGTAAGTCATAAAACTGTGCATTGTCCAGGACATTGATTTTTGAACATTTTTTAAAATCATGAATATTCTTAATGGGCAGAGTTTTTAAGAAGTGAGAATGCTGTAATGCGTTTTTTTTTGTATGTATGTTATATCCATCTTTCCGCACTCTAAATTAATGTTGGAGGTAAAGTATTTTTAACAAGAAAATTAAGCTCATTATTAAAGTTTTATATTTTCTAGCTTAATAAAAATGGGATTAAGAAAAAGGGAGTGTGTTGTTCATTACATCTTTGTAATGAATGTTTATGTAAGGTTTACCGTATTTTCCGGCCAATAAGTCAATTTGGAGTACAAGTTGAATTTACCAATTTTGTAGATTTTTCATCCTTCGTCCATATATAAGTCGATTCGGAATCTAAGACGAGGCCAGGTCAATATCTTGGCTTTATATTTTACTTTAGTAATGGTATCATTGTATGATATTCCATATTACCAGCAATTGTGAAATTGCATTACCAATGCTAACATGCTTGTGATTTTACTTCTGAACAAATCACTGCTATACTCTGTTATCAGTTGACACAGCTAAATAACAGTCCATGCTTGTTTTATTATAATTGAAAGCACATCCATGTGTAGTTCATTTTATTACCTGTAGTTACGAATGTAACATATATAAACTTTCATTGACACAATCCATACAAGTCGATTCGGAATATAAGACGAATACCTGACTTTCAAGTCAAAAGTATCGACTTGTAGGCTGGAAAATACGGTACTCTGGTATGCAGATTCACTTCATACTAATTGTACATTTGCTGCACCTGTGTTTATACCTAATGTCTCACCATCAATGGTACATGGTATATAAAGTTATAATTTTAACTAAAATACAGTAACAATAAATCTATTGATTTTATTACAGATGTCAGCTTTTGGTGGTTCAGTCATATGAGGTTGCTTGCTTGTCATAATGCATAATTATGTTTTTATTCTGCTTAGAATTCTCAGCCAGAATGAAAATCTATAATTAAAATCACATTCATACTAAATAACTTGAATATGTGTATATTCTATTCACCTGAAAACTATCAGGGAGTGGTGTGGGGTGGCAGTTGGGGACATTACTCTGATCTTTTTAACCATGAATAACGATTCAGATAGTTTCCTTTTAAGCACCAGTCTGTATAAGTCCCACTATAAGCTGCAACTTCTTATATTTCAAGTTGTGTAGCAATACCATGCTTATATTTGTCCAACTGCAAACAACAGTCCAGATCTGCCATTAGAGTGCTTAAAATAGGGTCAGTGTTGTTTATTCTACTGAGAACTCCTAAAAAACTAAATAGACCCAGATCCGCCAGCATATTATGCAATGCAATATCTCTGCCTGTGATCTCTGCAGTTTTGCTTGACTTACCTATATATGGTAATTATTAGGCTTAAACGGTCCTTATAATTTTAAACAAGGAACTTCTTTATATGATATTTCTTTCTTTCAGATAAACATTTATCTATTGACTGATATTTTCAGATAAAGAACCACAGCCTAGTACCTCAAAAGAAGACAGGTAACATTCGCTTCACTTTCATCTGCTGGACATTGCTGTAAGCAAGTGATTACTGGGACAGGTGCCATGTTGGACTGCATACAAATATGGGTATGATTTAGGACGTGTATGCAATAGTTACAAAAACAACAGAACTCTCACCCATAAGACAGAGTAGAAATGTGTAACAAGACACAACTGGGAGATGTGGTTGAAAGACCTGGATGCAGTAGCTACTCACATGAATTAAATTGCAATTGGATGGTTTGAAAAGTTTCACTACATCATCGTTTGGACTTCTTGACCATTCCAGAACTCTACCTAACAGAGAGAGAGAGGGAAGTTCAGGTTGATTTTTGTGATTTAGAGGGAATTAGGATTCATAAGCAAGAGTACAAAAAACCATCAGAACTTTCACCCATAAGACAAAGTGGAAATGTGTAACAGAAACAACTGAGAGATATGGTGTGAATGTCTGGTTGCTGAGTTTAGTAGCTGCTCAAATGATGTAAATTGCAAAACAGGATAATTTGGACTTCTTGACCATTCCAGAGTTCATCCTAAGAAAGAGAGAGGGAAGTCCAGGTTGATTTTGTGTATAAAAAGTGTAAACCATCAATAAACAGTGTATTGATCAGAATTGTAACAAGGCAAAATGACAAAAATCCCACAGGAGGGTAGGACACATTTAGGTTTGGGTTAACAAGATGAGAGGATTTTGGAAGACCTGCAGCGTATTATGAGTAGAAGAAAAGAACCTTGTCCTTGAAAGAACACTGGAAAAATGTATTCAGATTATAGATATCCTTTGCTGTAACACATTATAAATTAACAGATTTAAATGAAAAACAATTACTTCAGTTCCTATCATGAATAAATTATTTTGTTGCAATATCGATATTGTGAAATACTTTAAGTTTATTGGGTTCCAATTTTCATGGATGAGCTAGACCATGAATTTAAAGTCACAATGAAACATCTGGCAAGGCAATATTAACTTCCACACCCCACTCCCAATCACATGCAATGAAAAGGCATCAACTGCAGTTTTCTTTGTATTTATGGCTATCTATTGTGCTGAGAATACAACATATACCTCAGGATGAGAATGTCAATAACAAGGACGACTGGAACTAATTTATTACAGTTTAATTCAAATGCAAAATTTCATCAGCGAGAAAACTCGTGTAAGATTATAATGGCTGTATGTGCTGCATAAATGACGTACTTTCCAGATCCATTATTTCCCAAAAGGCAAATTTATATATGCACATTTTGCACATTTCAGGCAAAGAGTTACAGAAACAGTGAGCAGATTAGTCCCACTTTCTCAAAGTACATTTAAGTTAGGTCTCCTCCGAGTGCTATTTTGTCCTGTGTGTGGTTTAAGGGTATAGGTTTTCAGGTCAACTGACTTCAGTGTACATCTCCACTATCCATATCTTTAAAGTTTAAGTTTTGGAACAATTCCTTCAGCATCATCCATCACAATATGGAAATTATTAACACTGGCATTCATTGGAACTTCACAGATCTAATTTTGTACCACAAAGCTAAGGTCATCCAGCAACAATGGGTTCCCATGGCGGCAGTCTTGGCAGGATTATCTGAAACAAAAAAGGTTTACTGGCATTGTTCAGGTACCTAATCCCTTATTGTTGAGATAGTAGTCGTAAAGAATACATGACAGCCTAATAACTTCCGATTACATTAATGATATCATGTGTTCATTCAGGTGTTGAAAACTAGGCATTTTCTTTAAGATCTCAGAATTTTTGCCATATATTATCAATTAATAACTTAATTAATCAACTTAATAGCTGCAGTACAGATTATATATGCATGGAAATGAATATCAGTATTAATGTTTACAGAGACATGTACATATATGTTTGTGTATATGATAGATCTACGAAATTAGGTACCCACAAATATACATTTTTGTACCCAAACCTAGAAATTTGAAACCCACGAAAAAAATAAAGTGTTTCACATTATTGTTGTAATGAACGATTTTTTTTTATAGACAGTGTGTGTCTGTGTTCTTGATAAGGGATATTGTAATGTACCATGCATATGTGCATACAAGTTGAGTCCATCTGCAAACTGCACAGACCCAAATATGCCATCACATAATGCAATGTCAAATCTGGGTCTGTTGTTGTTGTTGTAGTAGGGTTTAATGCCATTTTCAGCACACAATAGGCTATACATGGCGGCCAGTATTATTGGTGGAGGAAAACCCCAGGAAAGAACCACTGACCTACGAGAAGCTACTGGCAAGCTTTCTCACATAACTACATTAGCCGAATCATAGACTCGAACCCACACAGACAGAGGTGAAACAGCAGTGATCCGTAATGGAGAGCGCTTAGACCACTTGGCCACTCAGGGCCCCCAAATCCAGGTCTAATCAGATTGTTAAAGTGTAATCATTAAATCGAACAACATTGACCCTGATCTGTGTATTAAGTGATGGCAGATTAGGATCTTGTTTTTTGTATTTGGACTTGAAAAATAAGCAAATTTGTATGCATTTGTAATACTTTAAAAGAAAAGAGAATATAGTAACATGAATGGAGATTGGCATGTGTCCATTGCATAACACAATGTCATGGTGTTATCGTAAACTACATGATTATCCAGTGAAATGAATTACTGGTGAAATGTTTTGCTAATTGGTTTAGTATTCATTTCTTGCATCACTATAACCGTGTATCATAATACTTAATAAAAAAATTGATAAAAACTAAAATCCACGGACTTGCAGCCATCTAAAACACATCATGAAAGTTACTATTCAGAATATACAAGTCTAATTAACACCTGATATGATATCATAATAGACCATCATCTGTGGCAACATCTTTGATATTAAGATGAATTCACCCCTTCCTTAAGATTATTCCAGAATCTGTATTAAGCCTGTAGAGATAGCATTATATTGCTAAAATATGAATAATTCCAAAACTATAAAAAAGGTAAAAGCATTTATTCAGTCTGTCAGCCATCGGGCATTAACCCATTTACTGCACAGTTACATGGTTCATGACAGATGCAAGTAGGTTTGAATTATACTACCAAAATTAAGAGGGACCCAAGCAGCAGAGTGGTCTAATACACTCACTATTCTGGATCACTGCCATCTCCACTCTGTCTGCATAGGTTTGAGTCCCAGGCTTATCTAACATTGGTATGTGAGAAAGCTTGCCAGTAGCTTCTCGGTTGTTCTTCTTGGGGTTTTCCAGGGTTCTTCCAATATCAATTATACTGGCCACCATGTATAGCTTATCTTGTGCTGATAAATGGCATTAAACACTACAACAACAACCACCAAAATCAAGTCATATTATTCATCACTATCATTTATATAGAATTAATCTAGAAAGTAAATATGATGCAAACCATTAGTATAATCACTTGATTAAAACATTGGCACAGTTCTATTTAACAGGTATGTCTGCGTTGTATGTATGTCTATTTGTAAACTTGTGCTTCGCATTTTGCAATTGAGGTGTAAAGTCATTTGAAAATTTGAATATTACTGTTGAAATTTGTTTTATATAATATATACAGGAATATGCCATTCTTGGAATAAACCCAGTTAATCGCATTCATGTGACAGAATCAGGATCTCAAACAAGAAGATTTACAAATTTTGATCAGTAGATTGGTTTCTAAAACCAGTAGATTTTGTTTACTGGCATTTCCTTGTTGCTGAGTTTGAATGGTTGCTGAGTGCTTTCCAGGATATGTTCACTCCGCGAGGAGGAAATTCCTGACATCAACTTGAGATATATCCTTAAGTGCTTCTTTCTCTTCATGGCTGAGAACCAGAAACCTGTTGACAGGTTTCACCCCTGTTACAAAAATAAAGACTGATTTAGACTTTAAATAAGCAGTGAAAGTACATGTACATGATTTATTTATGCTTTTATGAATAATTTATCCCAGCTTTAAAATTAATTATCTTATAATATATAAACTGATAATATATTAACTAGGGCATAACCGATTAGCATTTTTCTACTGATTTCCGATTCCGGATTTTGGGCATAAAATTTTTCCAATTCCGGATACGATTCAATTAATCGGAAATGCTAAATTTTCTAAAAAATTTCATCTTCCGTTTCCGGGTTTCTGGTATCTGGTTTTGCCGTGTCTAGCATGTTACTTAGTACTTTACCATATCCGACTTCATTTCCGGTTTTCACCCGCTAGTTCAAATAGATTGTCTAACAGCGTGGTTGTGTTGACCATATTGGACTTTTCTGACTTCTTATTTAACTTTATTAACGCACTATCGAATGACACGCAGTGTTAGACACGGTGCTATAGAAATTCAACTTTATTATTTTTATTATTCGAATCGGTCGTTCCTGCCTTGTCCGACTCCGATTAATCGGAAGTTCATACTATCCGGTGGAATCCGATTTCCGGATCAAAAGTCGGTTATGCCCTAATATTAACTGATATAAGTTATCATAGGATAAATTTATGTCTATGAAAACTTCAAATAATTTATGAAATACAAAACATGCATAATTTTGAAACAATGTCCACACATGTAGGAACCTTCCAACTCTCCTGCATAACCTTGAACTCTTATATCCAAGTATTCTTGAACTTTGAATATTTCTTAGTGCTTTCTTAACATTAGGAGAAATTTAGTCATTTTGCCATAAATTTAACAAAAATATCTACGGTAAGCAAAGCCCTTAAATATCTTCTTTTAAAACATCTTGAACAATTCAGTAACAATTAAACATAAAAGAATCAAAATACTTTCTCCATTGTGTCTGCCAAAATCATTTGTTATGGTCAATCTCTCCATCTTATCTTGCTTCTGCCAATGGGCGGCCAATTTTCATCAAATTTATCATACCCCTAATTATCCATGTGTGTCAGTAATAATGATATTCATCCTTTTATTATTTCTCAAAATAAAGTGCTTAATGATTTCCAGTTTAGCACAACATCTAATATTCCAGATTAATCATCTTCTAATGTCTTAATTTTCTCCCTAATCCACAAAATGACTGTCGGAAAAGGAAAAATAAAAGTACCCTCATAGTTCTTTTCATTGTACCTGAGTAGCGTGTGATTTAGACATTGATCTTTGCAACTATTTCTTTTTTAAAATGAAATCGTTATGCAGCTGACCATTATAGTTTTTGATAATTCATTCAGGATTTTTCATCTTTAGCCTCCAACTAGATAGAAAATATGGACAGAATAAAGGGATGCTCGTGCTACATTTGCTCCTAACGCCATTCCCTCCCTCCCCCATTGTCCAGATCACTTAAAACTGTGCTATTTCACGTATTATTATTTATTTAACCTTGAATGCCTACATGATTGGATGTTTATTTGTTCATTATTTCTAGAAGGACATCATAATTTGTTGAAAAATACTTATACTAGTATGACCTTTTAGTTGCATTTAAAAATTGCCCCATTGCCACAGAATGGGAAGTTTACAGAAATGATAGTCTGGGATGCAACAATATGCTGTTTTTATCTTATGGCTGTGAGGCATTGGTGGCAGTCGTCCTTCACTAGTTCAGCAGCCTATGAGTGTGTACCATTTAGACTGGTCCATGGCTAAGACTTCCAGCTCACTGGGTTGGATTCTGCACTTTTTCAGGTTACACTTAAGGTTGTCTTATACTTTTTCCTGCACTGCCATAATTTCCACTTTTGCTGTTTGAGCTGACTATAGAAGTGATGTCTCGGTATTCTTGTCTCTTCCATCCAAATGATGTGGCCAGATTATCAGAGCTGGTCTTTCAGCAGTAGTACCTAAATGCTAACAACACTGGCCCTTTTGTGGACTTCTAAATTGGACACCCTGTCTTGCAGTCAGATGTGCATGATTGACCGTAGTGAGCGGACATGTAATTGCCTGTGGTATATTGTTCAGGTTCACAATCATAGCGCAGGGAGGTAAGGATGACAGCTTTATTGACCTTGATCTTGATGGGCATCCTAATGTCTTTTTGCTGCAGGGCTCTGACATAAAGTCTTCCAAGGGTTTGGCTTGTTTTCTGGATCCTGGTTGGAATTTTTTTGTCCATGTGCATACTTAAAATCATGTTGTTAAGAAATCCTCGCTCTTTTGCAATCAAACTCCTGATCAAATTTTATAAATCTTCTGATCTGTTCCACCCTGACCCGTTTTTTGTCACATTTACAGTACCAGCCCTGTTCTATCAGGGATACATGGTCTTCCTTTATTGATCTTGAAATTTCAGAAAAGAATAAGTGTTCCAAGCATCAATCGATGAAGGTTTCTTGCATCTATCAACCAGCCTCAGCCATCCAAATCACTTAATGCCACATCATCCAATGATCTCTTGGTAAATACTAGCTGCTACATATCTTCATTCCTTTTCTCTTGAACTAGACAAGATCACACTTCCTTTTTAACATCTCTCTCATTACTAGCCAAAGTTCTGATATTAACCCTATCTCCACCTTGGCAGATAAATCAGATATTTGAAGCTTTGTCCTAGCAACATCATTTTGATTTCATAAGTTGTCTTCCTTAGTATGTAATGCCAACCAACCAATAGCATGTAACAGTGGTGCGTTGTACATCGACCAAAAATGGTAGAGTCAATAGACTTCAGAAGAATACTTTGTATGTGTAACGTTGAAATTATGGCTATGTACCAGAGAAGCCATTACTGGTGTATTGGAGGGAAAAGATATAACATGTACTGGCAGTTGAAAATTGCTTACATGTCCGTCCCAGTTGCCTGCTCCCCTTCACTCAATTATGTTGGAACAGTGTTCAAATTTGAGCAAGTTCATTTTAATTGGATGTGGTGGCTTCCCAATGAAATTTACAGACCCAAAGCACTGAAATATCTTGTCCATCTGCCAAGATATACAAGTATTTTGTGAAATGGGTCTGTTGGCTTGTAGTGCCAAGATATACAAGTATTTTGTGAAATGGGTCTGTTGGCTTGTAGTGCCAAGATATACAAGTATTTTGTGAAATGGGTCTGTTGGCTTGTAGTGCCAAGATATACAAGTATTTTGTGAAATGGGTCTGTTGGCTTGTAGTGCCAAGATATACAAGTATTTTGTGAAATGGGTCTGTTGGCTTGTAGTGTCATGTACATATTACCAGTGTTGTAACACAGGACAGATTATGCAAATAAAAACCACTTGTATCCAGCAGTCTAGTGTTTACTACTGGAGTGAACAATCTCATTTCTCCAGTCAAATTGTATTATCTCAAATTTTTTTTCCAGCTGTGTATTTACAAGTGGCAACTAGGCATAGTAGTATAAAGTGTTCTATATATTGTTTCCTTTTAGATAGATGTGCATTTACAAGAGGTAACTTGGTATGGCAGTATAAAGTGGTCTATTGTTTCCTTTTAGATGTGTATTTACAAGAAGTAACTAGGCATAGCAGTATAAAGTGTTCTATATATTGTTTCCTTTTAGATAGATGTGCATTTACAAGAGGTAACTTGGTATGGCAGTATAAAGTGGTCTATTGTTTCCTTTTAGATGTGTAATTACAAGAGGTAACTAGGCATAGCAGTATAAAGTGTTCTTTATATTGTTTAATTTTAGATAGATGTGTATTTGCAAGAGGTAACTAGGCATAGCAGTATAAAGTGGTCTATATCTATATATATATATATATATATATATATATATATATATATATATATATATATATATATATATATATACACACACACACATACATACACATGTATATTGTTTCCTTTTAGATAGATGTGTATTTACATGAGGTAACTTGGTATAGCAGTATAAAGTGGTCTAATGTGTTTGCTTCTAGAGCTATACAGATTCATCAGATTGCTTGAAATTGTTTATCTTTTTGTTATGAACAGCTGATTGTAGTGTGTATTTAGGTTCAGTCTGTTCAGTGCATAACTGTATCATGATAAAATATGGCAGCCAGCATGCAAGGGTAAGGTTAAAAGGTCAAAGCTAAATTAAACATAGAGGACACCGATGATGAAAATTAGGATTCTAAACTTGCACAAGTACATGTGCTTTTAATAAACAGGTGACATCTCATTAAACGGGTATGATGTATATAGGTAGTTTTCTGATATTAGAATTCCTTATTGTCAAGAATGGTGATCCCTTATTTATCTACTTATTAAAATGTTTATCATAAGATTGAATATGTTTATTATACACAAAAATGATCAATCATGTAAATGTAATTTGTTCAAACGATTATTTCATTGAAAACAATTTATTTATATAAATCTATAAATTTATTACAGATTTACAACCTTGTAAAATAACTTCATATTTATTTGTTATTACTGTTACAATGTTAATGTAAATGTTTTTGTTAATGTCATATTAATTGTGATTTCTTTTGTATGACCTTGTATGTGTCTAATTAAATATTATTTTGCAATTATTTCCTTATAATCAACAGCAAAAAAGTGTTTTTTAGCTGAAGAAATGTTGTCTAATAACTCTGGATGGATGGGTGTTTTGGGAGTGGGGTGTTGGATTAGATGTGGACCATGCATGATACAATGTAATGGTAATTCTCATCAAAGACTTTCAAACCTTATATTGCACCATTGAATAGCTTCATAGGTTTGAATGGGTTCTTGAATAATGTAGTTGCATGCAGAAGATAATGCTGATTTTTTAAATTCATCTTTGAATGGCTTGACATTGTTATTTGCTTTTTTAATGGTAATGGCATGTTAACAAATGTCAAGATTGGGGCCCAGAGTGGCCAAGTGGTGTAAAGTGCTTTCCGTTATGGATCACTGCCATCTCACCTCTGTCTGCGTGTGTTTGAGTCTCAAATTTGGCCAATGTGGGTTTGTGAGAAAGCTTGCCAATAGCTTCTCATGGGTCGGTCGTTCTTTTCAGGGTTTTCCTCCATTAATACTGACCGCCATGTATAGGTTATCTTGTGCTGAAAAATGGCGTTAAACCCTACTACAACAACACCAAATGTCAAGATTTAGTGTTAAGGATGTTCACTTTTGTAAAATCAAATGCTAACTGTTCAAGTTAAACAAATGATGTAACCATTACATTATGATGTCACACAGCTATGTCCACATTAACACCATTTGGATGAAAGACTCTATTAGCACATAGCAATATCCATACTAACACAATTTGCATGAAAAATTCTGTATTTACACATTGCTATACCCATATTAACATGCAGGCAACAGCACATAGCTACATTCTTTTTAGATATATTTCTAAAGATGGCAGTGTCTTGGCCCTTTTATTTTTATCCATATTTGATGCATATTCCAAAAATAGACTTCAGCGATGGTGTATATGTTGTCACATTTAATATGCTTGAATTTGCTGCAAGACATAATCATTCGTGCCATCATAGCCAATTTGTAATTTAATTCATAATACTGTAAATTCTTTTAAAATTTTCACTTTGTATTCTGTGGAAATAAATTGTTGAATTTTACAAAATGTGTTGCTGTTTGCTATTTTCTGATACTTAATTTAAGAGTACAGTCCACATTCAATTATATTTGGCTCTAAAGTTAGCAAACTGTGTCTTGACACTTATATATTTATCCACATTTGATACCAATTCCAAAACAGATTTAAGTAGGGCATATTTGTTGTTGCATTTAATATATTGCAAGAGGAGTAATGTGATTATTGCCACTGCAGCTTATTTTAACATCAGCATTATGTACAGGGCAAAATGCATATTTATGTCCACTGAACTTGATTCCAATCAGTGAAATTCATGTTTCTAGTGATCAGTAAATTTTGTTTGATGTTTTGGTTGCTGTGATCTTGGAGTTATTGCATTTTGAGATAATGCATGCAACAAACTTTAAACACCAAAGCCAAATATCCCCCTTTTATGTTGATTGAGTTCTTTATTAGTCCAACCAAAATCAATTAATATCTTTAATCTTTGGAGAATTACTTCTGGGCATATACAGTATAATCCATGTCAATAAACTTAAAACACTGTAGCCAAACAACTCTGCTGACAGAATAAAATGGGTGTTGACTGTTTTATACCGTTTGAAATTAGCAGGTAAATCATCTTGCCTAGCTTAAGCCAGTTCACAGTCATATGAAGACGGAATTGTTATAATTATATTACAGCTTAGTGTGGAAGAAAGATATGTTTAATAATAATTTTGTGGGAGATCTCAGTCAGGGACTGAAGACACCCTCATCTTGGGAGAAAAAATTACATCCAGAAGGTACACAAATATACATTTGCATACATAATTAGAATGATACATCAACATGCTATATGTAAATTCAGTCTTATATAGAAAAAAGTTACTTTTTTTTCGAGTTACTTTATTTACTTTTGATACAAAATTTGCATAAATACACACATTCCTTTGAATTAAATGACAAGAGAAATAAGTGCAATATTGCAAGGTAAATTACATCTGCATCAAGTATGACAATATTGTAAAATATTTTTTCACACATTTAATTGTAACAATTATGGCTCAGATAAAATAACTGAGCTGTTTACAACATATTTTAAAAATGAATACATGTGTTTCACAAATAAAAACAGAATAATGTCTAATAAATTAATCACACATACTTAGCAACTTTATAAAAAGATCTGATAACTCAATAAAGAAATAGACCTAAGCGGACCTGATTTTGCATACAGAGTTGACATCTGCATAACAATCAAATTTGTGAGCAGCTGGCCAAGAAATCTGGATCTATATGGTGCTTTCAGTAGAAATTTCTTCCTATGTTGTCGACTATAATGAAGACAATTGTTTTTCTTTATTTTGTGCATTCATCCATTCTTTGTCAAGTACTAAAAGAGGCTTTGCCAGGATGAATTCTACTGATATAACTTGGACAAATTTTGTCGAGTGGTTTTTGAGATGAAGTCACTTCAGTGTTTTCTATTTTTAGTAACAGTTCAATGTTATATTGTGAATCAGCATTGTTTGTATGAAGTATAAAGTATTTTTATGCAACGTTGTTTTGTCAAATTGGATTTCAATTACGTGTATGCTGAACATTTTTTAAATTGCATTTTATGCACTTTATGCACTTGTACTTATTTCTAAGGTAACGGGTCCAAAAGAACCGGTACCAAAAGGCCTGGGTTATAGATGACACGAGGAATTTTAATAATACTTGTAATTGGGAAATAAATGTTAAATTTGTGTTTATGGTGTATTTATTGTTGTATAGATAAACAAGTAAAAATACAGTTGATTAATTTCTCATAAAATTCACAGTGCTTATCAAGAAATGCTCCTGACAAGTTGTAACACAATTTTGTTCATAATGAGCATTTCTCGCAGCAAATTTTGCATTTAATAAATATACCTTAATAGTTTACAGCAGGTTCCAGTGACCATAGGTGTATCCAATGGAGACCAAGATGATCCAGTGGAACTGCCTTTTTTCGAGTTAAGTGTAAGTGCTTAAACTTCATAAGGCAACACAAGAAATTTTAAGAACATTTGGAATAAGGTAACAAACAGTAAAATTGTGTTAGCGGCGTATTTATGTTGTATATGTATTAAAAATTATACTTATATATCAATTGCGTTGTAAAATACATCTTTCTTGACCTTAATTTGTTACAATAAAATTGGCCCCATTTTGATGGTAAAAATCATATGTTACCATTTTGTAGGTTTTACAAGAATGTGTGTTTGTGCGTTTGTGTGTGTGATATCAGATCTGTATAATTATTCTATTACATTTTGTAATTGGACAAGACTGTTCCAGGACATACATTCCTCCTTGTAGCAAGATAACGTACACTCTACTTTGTGGCGCTGCATTTCTAGAAGTTTCAGCATCAAGTGTCCAGTGACAATAAGCCAGCAAGGAAACTTGTTTGTTCAAAGCTATGCTCAGCACACACACACTGCTGTCACTGACCATCAGTTAAAGGCACAGGTGTACGCCAAGGTAACTTTTTGTCAGCATAGCATGTTACATTGGCGGCTAATTGTACAATTTGTACAAGATAACGCACATTTGAATTATAAGTACAAAAATTTTAATGTAATGAAAATTCATGAAATATTCAATCCTGACACAGTGATGATACTTAAGGCAATAATCGTGGAATGAATTCTAAGTTCTTTTCATAATGTTAGTGGCTTTCGTGGTACATGCAATAAATTGTCATGTATGTTTAGTGTTTAATTATACACTTGTGTTTACTGCTTTTGACATAACATCCTTACCTCTTTCTCAAAGGTGAGATGTGCTGCTAGACAGCAACACCAGATTTGAAAATTGCAGACGCTATTCTGCATAGTTAGGGACCAGATACAGTCTCTCTCCCACAGAAAGCACTTTTGAAAAGAGTTGCTAATATAACCAGAGCAAAGCTACATCCTGATGAGCCAAGAATGTTGGACTTTGAAGAAAAAGAAAACAAATGTTTTATATCTAGTTTGTAATTAAACTTTGATGGTTTAAATTGTGTTTCTATTTATAATTGTAACTTGTTACATGAATATTATTGATAACAATTATCGATTTGTTCTAATTTTTACAGCTGAATGAGGACTTCATCAACACTCATGAATTCTTGATAGCAGACATCAGAATGGATGGGGAACGACACTTCCTGCTGGCAACTGAATATCAATTAGGACTTTTGTGAGAACTAAAACAATGGTACATGGGTGGAACATTTAAAGTAAATCATTGCATTGTATTTGTTAGTTTTTGCTGTACGAGTACCAGTTATTACTAAGCTACAGAATTTGTCGGTTCGGAATTAATAATAGCACACATTAATAGCCTTGTTTAAAAAGTGTGATTATTAGATTCAGGTCCTTGGTGAGCCATTCAGACAACATGGTCAGCTCTAGTTTATCAATGCCTTCATCGAAAGGAATGGAGCACAGAAGCAGTTGCCGCTTGTGTTTTGTCTAAAGAGCCGGAATACGAAGTCAGACTATCTGGCTGTAAGCCATCATGTTAAGCTTTCTTTCTCTCTTCCTGTTACAAAATTCACTGACATTTCCAGTATGTTTATTGGATAGATATAGGAAATATAAACGAAACAGTAAGAAAATAAATACTCACTGTGATTAGACTATGTCATGATTATCTCGAACTTGAAAAGTTCTTTAATTCTATTCAGTAATGGTCATATGTGAACGTTGAAAAAGTAAGTTCATCCTGGAAAAACCCATGGAAATGACATAGAAATTTATCTTTAGAAAAGCTTAATAACCATTACTATATCCCTGTTATCCCAGGATTGCATCCTATATTATATTAGCATCAGCAGCCACAGTTGTGCAATTTTGTTAAGTTATTTGGTTGAAAATTGAGTATGTATGTATGCATGTTTGATGATTATTTGTTGCTGTAATAGTAGAATAGTGCTGTTAAATTTATTTGACAGACATTATGAGTCATATTGTTATAGTATTTGATATTAGATTTTAATATTCTTGTATTAGCAAAAATGATTGTTATTATAAACAAATTTATAAATCTGAAATGTCATTAGAGTTTGTCTTTTTTAAAAACATGTATTAAGGATACTGAATGTGAAACGGGACAAGTCAATGAAAATAATCATCCATCATAAATTAAGGCATTACTGTAACAAAGTTGGCATGCACAACCCACACATGGGTGACACCAACTCCTATTCAGTCTTGATATGCTATAACAAAGATATTATTGTACTGCACAATGATTCTCTACTGCACATTATTTATAGACATTTACCAGTAAAACAAGAATTTGTTATTTAAGTATTTGTTACTTTTATTAGGCATGATACTAGTAGTTGATAATTAATACATAAATGGGCCTTTTTGGGTTGGGCCCTTTTGGACTATGCCTTTTAAGCACTATTCCATTTTGGTTGGTTGCCTTTTTGGTACCAGTCCACTTTGACCCGTAACCATTTCTCACATCTGAAGGGTTCTTTTGGTGACATGTACATTATATTTCCAGAGCAAATCCTATGTTTGGTGACTTGTAAATCCACGAGGATTAGCACAACCATCTATCCTGTGGCCATTTTGAATTTTGCACTAGATTTGGCTATTACCAATTACCAGTATGTGTCTAAAGTGTATGCAGGTTTGTTCCAGAAAGAATTGCATGCATCATTTTAACGAACAGGTGACATTAGACCCACATATCATCTTTGATTATTAACACAGATTTGGGTTTTGATTTATCAGATTACTTTCTGCCAAATTTAGTCAAAACTGATCCTGCAGTTTTGGAGAAGTTTGCAATAAAACTGATGTACAACACTGGGCCATATTATAAGCTCTCTTGGCCTTGTGGCCAGGTAAGCAAACATTAAGACGCTCTTCTCTAAAAGCATAGCCCACTCAGATTTTCTACAGGTATACTTAAGTATTTATGACATTGCACACACATTACTGTATCTAGTGATAGACAAAATTATAACCTCTGTTGCTAATTACATTTTCCCTGAGCTGTAACATGCAATCTCATGTCTGTCCAATTAAAAGATATCTGTCTTTAAAACAGCATGTTCTCATGTACAATATACTCTTAGTGTACGGTGTGATAATGCTAAAAGAATGTACAAATTATCCATGAGAAAATTAAATGTTGGAAACATGAAAATACTAGTTATGTACCATATATACTAACTATTATGTTAAACTGCACAGACGCAGATCAACTATCACATAATGTACCAGCAGATTTGGGTCTGAGCTGGTGGGAGTAATCAGTAGAATACAAAAAATCCCAAATAATCTGGTTCCTAACTACAACTGTTAAGGGAAGCTTAAAGTGTAACATGATGTAGGTGAAGTGATCTTACACTGATATACATATGGAAATCTAATTCAACCAGTATGATGGATCAATTCATGGCCACATTTGTCAAGGGCTGTGTCATTTGGCAGCTTGAAGTGATGGGCCATTGTATATCAGTACTGATGTACCTTACTCACTTTTAAGTCTAAGAGCAAAAACAACAAAGACCATGAAATTCCAGCCATGAAATGCCATTGCATGATGCATAGACTAATCATGGTCTATGTTATTTGTTCAACTGTTTTTTTTTTTATACTTAAAACAAACTATACAGATCCAGATCTGCTGGCACAATATGCGATGGCATATCTAGGTCTGTGAAGTCTGCAACTAATAATCAGCTATATAAGGTATTAAAGGCAAAAAACACTGCATAGCCGATAAGCAGAAAATGAGTAAATTGGATATGATTTGTACATCTTCAATATGATATTGCATCATCCAATCAATTGTTCGAATCCTTTTCTACTGTATTGGTATCATGTATTGCAACTTAAGTAAACAGAACTAAAAACTTGAAAGTATCATCACTGCTTACTGTTTATAGACTTACTGATACATTAAAATCTGAATTTAGACACAAAAATGTCCAAGAACTAACAAAATATTTTTTTTTACTGTGTTGAATATAAAATATTTCTTAAATTTTGACTTCTGGACCAAATAATTGCTGGGTATAGTTCAGTCCCCTTATAAACAAGGAACCAATGTAGTAGTCATGAAATATTTTAAAGTTTTATGAAAAAATTAAAGATCAGAGTGACAAAAAGTTTAACTACCTAGTCTATGACTAGGTCATGATCATGATTAAAGTGAGAACAAAAAGTACATGAGGTATAAATATATATAAATAAATAAGCAATACTTGTATTTAAAAAAATTCAAAAACCATGAAATATTAAGCTTGATCTAGTTTAGATACATGTAGGTATACACTGCAGTAATTTCCTAAAAGCTACCTCTCCTACCCAGTAATTACTGTCGATTCAAAATTTGTCCTGGGCATGAATTTTCATGGAGTTTGTGATCATTCAAGCCATTAATTAAGAGACCTATAAAAACAATCCTTCTTCTGTGGAGACAACAAAGATCCTGTGACCAATGCAAGAATTTAAGTAGCACTAGAAATCTAGCTTTCTTTACAGTACATAAAACGATACTTATGAAAATAAAGAATTCATGGTATTTTAATGCCCTCAATGTAAGAAGCAAATTATGTTTATTTCCATCCAATCATATTCTGTCTCACCACAAGTTTTGTTTCCACCAAATAATTTATGACAAACTTCACTGGATTAAATTAGATCTGGTATGGTGGATTTTTTGCTAGTTTTAAATTAACTTTGAACACATTATTGGCTATATTATGCTTAGAAAATGGGAGCCTGGGAGCCAAGTCCTTTCCCAAAAATAGTGACAACCAACCTGGGCAGATAGTAAACTGCAACTTCTCAAGGACTGAGTTTAATGCTCAATTAAGTGATCACAAATCTCCATATTTCATACGAGGCTTTAGGTTTAAGTTCAATTCTATAGCTAACTTTTATGGATCACTGACCCATATTTGACTTTGAACTTTGCTTCTCAGTATTGCTTCTGCTCAACAGCTTCCTAAGGAACTTAAGGATTCAAAGGAAATTTGGTAAGGGGCTTAAGATTAAGAAAACCTGAATCAAACAAATGTTTCCTGACAATAACTTGTGAAGACTCATGGATTTAATCAAGCTTGGCATGAGTCATATGTAAAAAAAAGTTTCATTTTCCATCAAAGTTTATGGAGCTTTGACCCCTGTTTGACTTAAAACTTTTTAAATTTTTGAATCTGTTCATTAACTTTCGATGGTCTTTATCAAGTAAAAACCAATTTGGTATCATATTTAACATTAAAAAGACACAGGTTAAGTTCAGAGTTATGATCTCAGTCGGACTTGGAACTTTGCTATTCAATTTCATTTCCAGTCATTCGCCTTTGAAATGATTCAGGAACTGAAATGTAATTTGGTAGGCTGTATATTATGATGACCAATGTTATGTTTAAGTTTTACCCCTTTCCTGAAGAAAAATAACATGCAGTTATGTACCCTTTTTGACTAGAAATTTGTTATGTAAGCCTATACGATTACAACCTTGGTTGACTTTTACTGTGCTCAGGTAATATTTTATGGAGTTATGGCCCCTGTTTAACTTAGGCTTTTATTTTCTGCAGCATACTGACATAGGGAATAAGTGCCATATGGATACATTTCTAGACCCTTCATATTATAAATAACTTTACCAGTCTTCTCAAGTTCTGCCTAACATTTTCATATCCCTTCATTCTCTAGAGGGCTATTTTAAAGGATCCCTGGATGGTATAAAACACTTGCCTTCATTGATCACTGAGTCTCAAGCTCAGTCAATGTGGGTATGTGAGAAAGCTTGCCAGTAACTTCCCATGGGTTGGTGTCACTTACTGGTTTCCAGGTTCTTTCTCCACGAGTCATTCCTGGCTGCCATGTAGCCTATCTTGCGAAGAGAAATGGCAATAAACCCCAAAACAACAACTCTTTTAATGAGGCTACAATGTATATGACTCCTGGATATTATGACGTTCTTATTTACACTATATTCAGCCCATAATAACAGAAAAACTTAAATCTCCTTTATGTTATTCAATATTTTGCTAAATTTTGCAAACACTGGTTGGAAAATCTCTCAGAAATGAGCAAAATTGCAAATTATTCTTGACGATTGTTTCATGTATTTGTGACATACAAATGGAATACTAATCTAGAGCATAGATTACTTGCAGACTATACCTTCTAATTTAGATTAAAAAACATCTGATATATTGTTACTGTGAGGTAATGGTAAAAGAAAGGATTACTGGAAAGTATTGATTATCTGGACGAAAGGAAGGGCAGTCCTGGTAGCTCCTTCTTGTCTGGTGGAACAAAACTGAAATAAAAACACCAAAATATTTAAGCACATTTCAACTTTTAAAAAAATGAAAATGGTGACCTTTTGACAATATTCATAATGGTACTAAAAAAGCCAAAGATAAAATATTCTCTCTTCCTCATCATCATCATTCCAAGCCATGCTTATAAGTTAAAATATGTTCTTGGAACTCAAATGCCCCACCAAAGTGCCTAAGACTTCCTTTTACTTTAAAATTTAATTTGGACAGTTGGTCGGAAGCTGCAGACAAGGGCCAGAGAACACCCGACTCACATCAATGATTTCATTACCGCATGTACACTCATAATGTCCACCTCCTCTTCCTATATACTCAGTAATTCCTTTTTAGCTACAGAGGAAGACAAGAATTTGCAATCCTTCATAAATATTTGATGCAAACAGTTGGTTACACAAATACAAAATGCAGAAACTCATATGCATGTACTGTGAATGAAAACGAGACATGTGCCCAAGATATCTCACTTAAGCAAGGACACAGTTTTCTCATTGGAATAACATATGAATCTTGCCATAGGGGTAGATAAGTTAATGCCCCACGTCATCATGCAATCACTGCACAAACCACTCCAGTGGCCTAGTGGTTAGATGTCCACTTTGGAAGCTGGAAATCGTGGGTTTGAGCCCCGGCTGAATCATACCAGAGACTTTAAAAAAATGGTACTAATAGCTACCATGCTTGGCATTCAGCATTAAGAGGTTAGTGTTATGACAGGTTGGCCTGATGTCAGGATAATGTGACTGGGTGGGACATCATGCTAAATGTCTGCAGCATGATGCCACAGTGCTAGACATCACTATAAACTGCCACACTGCAGACATCGTAGTGTTACAACTGAAATTTTTTTTAAAGCTACATTAAAAATCCCAATCACACACACTGCAACAGACGTGTTCAAGACCTGCCATCTTTCTGCCAAATGTAATGCATGCTATGGATATAAAAAAGAATCTTCCACAAATATATAGACTTGATAGGGAGCAACAACCTCTGCAGTTGCATCCTCAGTCCAAATTTCATCAACTTGGGTGTGATTTCTCCTGATATGAGTATAACTGTGCTGATTTTTATATTAATTTTTTATAGAAGTGTCATGAATTGTTCAATTTGTCATCTTGTTGTATTGCAATGGGGTATTCTAATTTTTCACATATTACTTCAGTTATATGAGTTACAAGAATCTATTTGAATTCACCCATCTTAAATGATTTCATGTATGATAGACTAGAAATTGTGTATTCGCTGAAATAGTAAAATTAGGGAACTAGGATTGTTTTGGGGCTGCCATGCTTGGCCTGGTTAAATAGCTTTGACATCTGTTTGAATGCTGATAGTGAAATCTGATAATGAGGAAAGGAGAAATGATTCACTCCCATTGACATAGCTGACAGGAAAACTTAAGCTAGCCTCTGTTTATCTTTACAAGGGGAAAATAGCTCTTCACACACAATAACAAGTCTGCATAGATATATTTGGGACATCTTCACACGCAGTGAGAAGTCTGCATAGATATATTTGGGACATCTTCAGACGCATTGAGAACTCTACATATCGACCTGTCCGCCCAAAGAAGAGAGACAAAACCGTGTGGAAATCGGAGAGAAAGGAAAATGGGAGGAAAGGAGTGAAAGGATGAATTGGAGGGAACCATTGCTAAGCAGGTTATGCACTTGCACATGGCAACGATTTTGACTGTTCACTTGATTGAATGATGATAAAAAAATCCTATCTGTAAACAGATTGGCTTTTTATTTTTTATTTTTATATAAATCTAATTGTATCTTAAAGGGTGCAAAGACACATTTATTCTAAAGAAGTATATCTTTCTAATGAACTGTATTGGTTTTCAATTGTTTTTAATTGATTTAATTTTGATTCTTTTGTAATAGACCTGTGTCCAAGAATAACCTACCATGATTCTCCTATTAAACATCCATGCTTGATGAAAAGTCCATTCATATTTGTTGCAAATAATCACATCAAAAAATGTGTTCTTAGGTCCACCCCATATTCTGTCACAATTTACAAACCTGGCCCTCTAGGCTTAATACGGGATAAATACAATATATACTCACTTTTGCAATGGATCTAACTGCAAACTGCACAAACCTAGATCTGCCATCACATAAAGCACCAACAAAACTGGGTCTCTGCAGTTTGTTGTAACTAATCAAGACAGCAAACAACATTGATCTTTATCTGTCAACAGATTATGTGACATCAAATCAGGGTATTTGTTGTTTGAAATTGGACCTGATTGATGATCAAGTATAGCGAGTAGTTACTGTACCTGTGTTTAGCTTCTTCTGTAAATATTCTGTCTTGGGTATAGTACTGAAACATTAAGGACTTGTCCAGTAGATGACCATTATGATGCAGGAAGTCCTCGAAAGCATGATCCTTTTGCGGCATCTTGTTGATGGCATCAGACACTATCAGGATGTAAAACATCGTTATTGTCTCATGGTATTCCTGCTGCACCTGAAAAAAAAATGTTAACTATGAAAAACTAAATGTTTTACTTTTGGAATTGAATACAAAAAAAAGTTCTTGAACAAAAAAGAGAGACTTTGAAAGAATGAGTTAGTGAAAACACTGCTCTTGTTTATTCCTCTGGACTTGATCAATCCAAACAGAGACAATACTATACATATGTATCTGATGCAAAAGAGCCTGTTTGCAGTCAATACCAAGAGTCCCTAGAAGTGATTGACATTCTACTAGCTGAATTAAAGATAATTCTTCCTTTTATCTGCACAGTGTTGAAATTATCTTTGATATTCTTCAGTAATGACATGATTCAATTAACAGCGGTACTGAATGTCAACTTGGTACCATTTTCATTTTGGACAATCAAGGAATCTTAAAAAATCTTCCAGTGGAAGTCTAATGTTGATATGACTTTCCATTGTGGATGAGCAATGATAACAAGACTTTCAAGATGGGTGGAATTGTGGGCATGTTCAATGTCAGATTGGCACCATTTCTATTTAAAACAAACTAGACATCATAAGAAGGCATTTTGTGAAAGTGCAATGTTGACATTACCAGCCATGTATGAGAAATGGTGACAAGATTTTCAAGACGGCCAATGTGGCAATCATATAAGAAGTTGGATCAGAACTGTATTCATATTTATCAACTGGACATCATGAGAAGTTGTCAGTGAAACGCCTGTGCTGATATGATCATTGTTTTAGGAAAAAAAGTCATGAGATTCTTAATATGGACACCAGCAGGCATGTTGAACTTTTCAATTAGGACCACCTAAAGATCACAAGAAGATGTTAAGCACAAACCCCATCCACTGTTGTGGTCATATTGGATATACCACTGGCACCATTTTTTAAAAGAACCAACTAAACATCATAAGAAGTAATTTTTTATGTGAAAACTCCAGTTTGATATGGCCATCCATTCAGGAGTAGTGATAACAATATTTTCAACATGGCCACTGTTGTGGTTGTATTGGATACACCACTGGCACAATTTCTATTTAGAACCCACTAGACCTTTTGTGTGTGAAAACCCCTTTACAAGATGGCCTCTATGACAGCCATATTGAACATCATTTAGGTCCAACAAGATATCATAAGAAGTCTTTTGGCAAAAACACCATGCCAATATTACATATTGTTCAGAAGAAGTAATAATAGTAACAAGAGTTTTTGATTAACAATAAAAAGATTTTCAAGATGGTGACTACTGTGGCCATACTGGACAACATTGACATTGTTTTTAATTACACCAACTTAGAAGTTATTTAGTGAACACCCATGTTCAAATGACAGTCTATTCTAGACAATTAGTGATAATGAGACTTTCAAAATGGGCACTATGGTGACCATATTGGCCAATAGATCAGCAGCATGTTCATTTAGGATCAACTGGACATCATAATAAGTCTTTTGGGGAAACCCAATGTCAATGTAACTTTCCATTAAGATGAAGTAGCAATAACAATATTTTTAAAATGCCTGCTGTGATGGCCATACTGCTAATCAGACTGATACTGTTTTCTTTAGGCACATCTAGACACGATAACAAGTCTCCAGGTGAAAACATGTCAATACAACGTTCCACTCAAAAGGAGTAGCAATAACAAGATTTTCATTTTTAATTGGGACCCATTGATGATGTTACCATCTAGTCATACTGATAAAATATTTCTTCTTGTAGTGGTCAAATTGTAAACGCAGCACCATTTTCATTTAGGACCAACTTGACATGGGGATGAATGTGTGTGAAAAGTTTTATTGTAATCGTCCCAGTAACAGACAGACTGACAATGGATGATGAACAATTGATGAAGGGCAGATGATGAGCAATGTAAACAAACAATCCCATAAGCTCTTCTGATCCATAACCAATAGTGCTAAAAAATCAATAATACCAAGTCCAGAACATCACACATAGATTGACCACTCTTCCTCAGATAGGCCAATGATTACATAAATGTAAGGACCTCAGTATGATCAGCTGCTGTCAGATTAATGTGCACAAATATGAATGACAAGAGTGTGTGTCTAATTTAGGGATTCTGAGTTAATGGCTATGGCAGCACTATCAATAGGTTACCAGTAGTTATTACAAATTTGCTTTTAAATGTATATTGTTTTTCTGTATAGTAGCCACACTGTTTACCTTAATGCATAGTTTTTCTGTATAGATTACACCTTGTTTACATTATTGCATATTGTTTATCTGTATAGAATACACCTTGTTTACCATATTGCATATTGTTTTTCTGTATAGTATCCACACTGTTTACCTTAATGCATAGTTTTTCTGTATAGTATCCACACTGTTTACCTTAATGCAGTTTTTCTGTATAGTATCCACACTGTTTACCTTAATGCATAGTTTTTCTGTATAGTATCCACACTGTTTACCTTAATGCATAGTTTTTCTGTATATTATCCACACTGTTTACCTTAATGCATAGTTTTTCTGTATAGTATCCACACTGTTTACCTTAATGCATAGTTTTTCTGTATAGTATCCACACTGTTTACCTTAATGCATAGTTTTTCTGTATAGTATCCACACTTTACCTTAATGCATAGTTTTTCTGTATAGTATCCACACTGTTTACCTTAATGCATAGTTTTTCTGTATATTATCCACACTGTTTACCTTAATGCATAGTTTTTCTGTATAGTATCCACAGTTTACCTTAATGCAGTTTTTCTGTATAGTATCCACACTGTTTACCTTAATGCATAGTTTTTCTGTATAGTATCCACATTGTTTACCATATTGCATATTGTTTTTCTGTATAGTATCCACACTGTTTACCTTAATGCATAGTTTTTCTGTATAGTATCCACACTGTTTACCTTAATGCATAGTTTTTCTGTATAGTATCCACACTGTTGCATATTGTTTTTCTGTGTTGTAGAAAGCTTGTTTACCTTAATGCATATTGTTTTTCTGTATAGTATACATGTTGTTTACCTTATTGAATATTGTTTTTCTGTATAGATTACACCTTGTTTACCTTATTGCATAATGTTTTTCTGTATTGTAGAAAGCTCGTTTACCTTAATGCATATTGTTTTTCTGTATTGTTTACACATTGTTTACCTTACTGCATATTGTTTTTCTGTATTGTATACAGGTTGTTTACCTTTATGCATATTGTTTTTCTGTATTGTACACACAGTTTACCTTAATGCATAGTTTTCTGTATTTTAGAAAGCTTCTGTACCTTAATGCATATTGTTTTTCTGTATAGAATACACCTTGTTTACCTTAATGCATATTGTTTTTCTGTATTGTAGAAAGCTTGCTTACCTTAATGCATAGTTTTTCTGTATTGTATACACCTTGTTTACCTTAATGTATATTGTTTTTCTGTATAGATTACACCTTGTTTAGGGGCCCCGAGTGGCCGAGTGGTCTAAAGCGCTGTCCGTTACGGACCACTGCCATCTCACCTCTGTCTGCGTGGGTTCGAGTCTAAGATTCGGCTAATGTAGTTAAGTGAGAAAGCTTGCCAGTAGCTTCTCGTGGGTCGGTGGTTCTTTCCGGGGTTTTTCCGGTTTCTTCCTCCACCACTAATACTGGCCGCCATGTATAGCCTATATATTGTGCTGAAAAATGGCGTTAAACCACAAAAAAACAAAACACCTTGTTTACCTTAATGCATATTGTTTTTCTGTATTGTAGAAAGCTTGTTTACCTAAATGCATATTGTTTTTCTGTATAGTATACATGTTGTTTACCTTATTGCATATTGTTTTTCCTTGTCATTTGAAGAGATGCCAATTGCTAATGAAGAAAATTTGGGAAAGAAGAGAAAAAATTGTTCTGATTCTTATGAAAAATTAGGGACACTCATTAAAATAGGGAAACAAATTTTGCCAGACTAGACAATACCAGCTTGTGAAAGTGCAATGAATGAATTACCAAATTTATAAAATGTGAAGAAAAAAAAAGACTCCTTTTCATTTTCTTTACAATTAATCTCTGAAGTTCAGGAAGTTTTTTTTTTTTTTTTTTGTGGTTTAACGCCATTTTTCAGCACAATATATAGGCTATACATGGCGGCCAGTATTAGTGGTGGAGGAAGAAACCGGAAAAACCCCGGAAAGAACCACCGACCCACGAGAAGCTACTGGCAAGCTTTCTCACTTAACTACATTAGCCGAATCTTAGACTCGAACCCACGCAGACAGATGTGAGATGGCAGTGGTCCGTAACGGACAGCGCTCTAGACCACTCGGCCACTCGGGGCCCCTGAAGTTCAGGAAGTGAAAAGGACCAAGTGGAGGTAGCAGGTTTTTTTTTAAAGGTGCATATCTTAAGCTGTATACGGTACTCTATAACCCATATTACAAATATTAATTATAAACCAAAAAACAGATTTAAAAGGTTTTTGAACAATACCTAAGATATATATGGTCTGTTTTTTAATAGCCAGTATAACCAGTGTGGAAAATCTGGAAAATTCTTTTATCTTTAAAAAATCAAACCCTATGCCAAAAAAGAAACTGAAGAGCGCCACTAACAGCATATTATATGCCAGAAACTGATCTTCTGTCAAGGAAAGGAAAAACACTCAAATAGTTTCAACTTGTATCAATTACTGTAGCTGTGTAAATGTATACTTATTTAAGGATGCTTACATCAAAGCAAACTACAATGTAGTTTGTATTCTATTACAATTATTTTTCAAGCATTATTTCTGAAATTTCATTATTGTATTTTTTAAGATATTATTAACATTTAATGTAGTGGTGTCTATGATTCAAATACTATGAAAATATTTTATTCAGTGAAAGTTAAAACTTGAGCTGTACTGATGTCACTTTTTGCTGATTATGCCGATACTGCATATGGCCGATTATTAAAATTGCCGATACCGATTATGAGACCGATTATTTCATTATCACAGTATATATACCCGCATATAAGCTTAATTTAGAGGAAAAAAGTCCTGGAAGAAGGGGGGGGGTTCGGCTTATCTGCAGGCCAATCTCTAAACTTCACCGTTCTTAGGTCTTTTTGTTGACTACTAAACGGCTGTAAATCTTGGAACATGAAACAATAATTTTTTACGTGTCTTAAGACATAGGCATGTTAAAAAAGTAACTTTCGGTGACCCGACAATTATTAAACTGTTATAAAATACTATGATTGATTTTGTTATTATTTTGCATGTGCATATTTTCTGATTTCTCCAACACGAAATTAAATAAAGGTAAATACAGACTTTATAATTCGTGGGCCGGGGAGACCATGTACTATAATGTACAGTACTTACACAGTGCAAAGCGTGCATAGCGTCACTTAAATCCATATTTATTCCCAAATATATTGAATGCAGATTTTGCTTTATTCGTTGTTTCAACCAAATTGCATTCTTCTAGATAAAATTTCTGATAGTCCTTAATAGCTGTTTCATTTTTACAATGAATCAGCTCTCAAGAGTTACTCATTTTCAATGATAAAAGCAATCCTAGAAATTGAGGCAATATGTTTAAAAAGGTATGCATGTTTGATTGTACAAGGTATATAACCATCATAATTTACATGCTCATGAAGAGGGGTAATAATAAAAGCTAAAATTCTCATTTAGATCAACTAAGATCAAGATCAATCAATTTTAGATTTGTCTTTTGGCTGAACAAACATCATAACTTTCCACACAATGGAAAGCTTGATGTTTCGGCGTCTCCTTTGATGATAGTCTGTTTTTCTCTATATTTTTGCGACAGCAGCACAGGCCAGTTAATCATTAAAATGCCTGAAACTGGCTTGTCACAAGAGGAATTTTGAACGCTAACTATACCAGTACATTAATGCAGAGGCGTAGCTAGAGTGTTTGGAGCCCGGGGACAAGATTCATTTTTATGTTCCCAGGTTCTTCCTCCACCAATAATACTGGCTGCCATGTATAGCCTATTGTGTGCTGAATAATGGCGTTAAACTCTACAACAACAACATTTAACAATGGTAATTAACACTGGTATATATGGTCTAAAAATGCCAGATGTTAACTCGTGTAAGTTTCTTTCATGGGAATGGCATTGGAGTTAAGCATTCGTAGTGTGACATTCTATTTAGTGAAGATGCAAATTCTTTATAGAAATGTAATTATTTTGTCACAACAATAATTCACAGGTGATGCAACAGAACATGTAGGACTTTTCTTGTTTAGAAGAAAATGAAAAACGAGGACATAATGTAATAATTGGGAGTTCTCAGCAAAAATCAGCGGTAGTTTACAGCAAGTGTGTTAAAACAGTAGTTACTTTTAAGAATATATTGTCTTTCAAATAATCCCCAAATCAAATGTTTATTCTTTAGTTTCCACTATTTAATTCTGTTTTAAAATTCAAGCCATGTCAAGACGAATGTTATAATTGAAATTATATTTTGGAAATTTATTTGCATTGGCACAGATTATTTCTGCCGATACCGTTTATACCGATTGTTCTAATAATCGGCCCGATTATGAGTATGGGCGATTAATCGGTAGAGCTCCAGTTAAAACATTCAATGACATTATGTAAATATGCTAATTAAATACAGCCAAATACTATTGATTTTCATTGTTATCATGCTGGGATCATATTTAGTTAGATGTTTATATCTAAGGCAAAATAAAAACATCATAATGTGTGTACTGATAACAAATGTTAATGCAATAATATATCAACAAGCAATAATAAACCAGTCAAAAGGGAGATGTTACTGTTATTAGTGCATACAGACACCAGGCAATGCTCAATTCTTCAAACTGTGCTATCAAATTATACATATCTGATATAGGCAGAAGTAAGAAAATTGAGGAAATTAAATAAATTGACTTTTCAAACAAATTATATTAAGTTTGAAACATTTATATGTAATAACTCATGATAATAGTCCTTTAACAACCAATAAGTCTTTTCTTTTGGTGTCATTACAATAAATAAAACACATCGATTGAATACTAGAAAAATGTTGAAGGTGTCTCAAGATTTATACTTTATTTTTTTTAACATAATTTCGTGTCCCAACATTAAAAATAATTACTTTTGAAAATAATTAAGGGTGTCCCAAAATTTATAGTAATTATGGTACACCTTGTTTACCTCAATGCATAGTTTTTCTATATAGTATACATCTTGTTTACCTCAATGCATAGTTTTTCTGTATATGTACATCTTGTTTTCTTTAGTGCAGAACTTTGAAAATATTTCTTAAAACTGTATGATACAGAATCTTCAGAGCAAACTTTTAAAGTTATACACCATGGTTGGAAGATGACTAGAATCATCTACATTATACCTTCTCTTTGTTTAGTTGGTTATATTTCTTTATTCCTGATCTGCAACGAAAAGACAATAAACAAACACAATTATTTTTCAGCTGAAAAATGTTAACTTTAAAAAAGCCTTACTTGTAAAAAATAACAAAGAAAAGATGAAGTGCATTTAGCAAGTAAACTTGCAAATTCATTCAAACTCTTTCAAAAACAGGTGCATATTTGTGCTCACCTGCAGAAAAAACAAGTTAAAAGGTAGCATAGATTAATGCGCAAATTAAAGATTAACCAGCAACCGACTATTCTTTCTCCTTCACAACTTACTTCATATTACATGTATCACATGTATATTTCTCTTTTAATTTGTCTGTATCATTTTCTATTACTGAAAATATGTTTTCTCATATGAGTAAAGATATATAAAATAAAGTTCAAAATGTTTGTGCAACTTAACCTTTTCTATGCAACTAAGAAAAGTAGTAATACAATCTCAACAATGGTATGTATTTTTCTTAATCAATAAGAAACAATAATTAATAACACAATTATTAAGAATTCTAAAACTAATTAGGATATTACTTCAGCAGTTAAATGTACTTGCATACTATTTTTGTAGTGATGTGAAATGAAGTAATTTTGCTGATAAAAAAAAACAATAAAAACAGCTGATACAAAAAGACAGTCCATTCCAATTATAAACCAAACCAGAGTCATGGTGGGCTACCATGCTCTGATACAAGAAATTCACCTAAGAAGAAGCTATTAATATGCTGAAATTACTAGGTCACTGAAACAAAACACTTTCATAACCACATTATAGACACTGCGTAACAGAAACCATGTATACATGACATAAACAAAACAGGAGACACTGTAAACTTCCATGCTCTGAAGTGATCTGTAGAATTGATATATGCAAAAATGAAACAAGACACATAAACTAAAGCAAAAACTAGTAATGTGTGAAATTACAATGTTGCTAAAAACACTGTCATAACTAACAGATCGGTGAAGTCTCATATTAGAAACCTAAGGCCCAGTTAAAAACTAACGCTGCACGCTTGGTTAATAATAATTCTATCAAAACGGCATGAAATAAAAATAAATTACAAATAAATTAAGCATAATTATCAAGCAGCACTTCAGATTTGCTATAAAGAGCTCCAGAGTTGTAAAGTGTATGTGTATAATGTCAAGTGTACACTAACCCATAATGACCTTGTGTAAGGTCAACAATAGCGTGGTTTGAAGTTGGTCCTACAAGACAAAGCCACAACAAGTGACAAATCTCTCAAATTATTGGCAGAAATTTAATAATAAATAGAACCTGCTGTAGATAGACAAATCTGCGTTATAAATGCAAAATGAATGTTGGATGAGTCCATAGGAACACAAAAACAGGCTGGATTGTTGGAGCTATTGCAGTGTATGTGTCTCAGAACATAACGAAGCTAAACACTTGACAACATATGGAATCACATCACAATTAATACTTCCAGTTCAGAACCAACAAATGTTTAGTGCACACAGCAAGACATGTGTCTTACAGTGCAGCCGCTCAAAAAAATGCCGGTGAACCCTTGACAAGAACTTACTGTGAAATCTTCTTTGGATGTATTTTAGATTAACATATGATTTGTATTGATTGTCACACAGTTGAAAGGTCAGTACTGAGAAATATATGTAGAGAATATATAGTAAAATTAATTGTGGTGTATGTCCTGTCAGGGCAGATATTATTAAACTTTAAATTGCTATAGAAATGTTATTATTAATGATAAACACACAAATCTTGAAGGTGTTATATATATTGACATTTAAAATATAAAAATGACATTAGAAATTAAAACTTAATGTTATTTTTAAAATTTTAATGAAATTTTTAAAAAAAATTATAAAATTAAAATTTTCTCTTTAAAATGCACATAAATATTTTTGGAAATGATATCAAATTATATCAGCATGTTGGTACTCCTACACCTTACACATGCTACAATGATGTATATTTGTCAAATTTTATCAGAGAAAATATCTGTGTAAATCAAAATAAGACATGCTTTTAAAATATGTAAAGACAGATTCTATTTTGTATTGATCATTCAAACTATTTATTAGGGGTCCAAGCAGTTAATTTATGTGTTTATGATGGAGTGACTTCCTGAGTAACACATATCTGCTTATATAGCCTTTAGTAATTGTTAACAAACATAGTTACCGGATGTTTAGTGAGAGGACAGTGATGAAAACTTTATACTTCAACCTACTCAAGTTCTCTACTAAATCAGTTTAAACTTTCTGAGAATGAAATGCAGGTTGAAGAGATAAAATATACTTTCCACATGTATATTTATCCTTGGATGTAAGAAAACAGCAAAATGATGTAAGTTGAGCACAAAATGCATTCAATTTTATTGTTCGATTTGGTTAAGATATTGATTAGTTAAGTGCGGCATTGTGGCCTGTATGATGTTATGGGAATTCTAATGATCCATGTTAATGTATGCATTGTTAATTACTAATAATATTTGTTAACTGACACTCTAAAGATTGCATAAGATATATTCAAACAGATAATTTGAGTTTAACTGTGTTCAACTGATCTTAGCATGGTTACATATCCCACATGAACAAATATCCACATATTTTAGAATGTTTGGGATCCAAAGTTCACATTCATTATATCATATAGGCTGACACTGTACCTACTGTGAATCTGTAAGACACATGTCTGGCTGTGTGCACTAAAAGTATCCCAAAATGTTATTTTCTTCATTAATATGCCCATGTATGGTAACATATTTCAATTCAGTACTTGGACAGATTGCGGTATTGTTGTATCAGCTGATATATAATTCTATTGAACCATTGAGCTGAATAATTGGTATCAAACACCCTTAAAAATTCACATAAAATGTTCAAACAGATCATTTGAATTATGTTTGCACATTTGATCATAACAAGTACATTGTATATGTCCCCACATATGCAAATTTCCATTCTTGTTTACAAGTTTTGGGGATCAGAATTTCACATTTAGTTTATGATATTGGATGTAGTTGATATGTGTGGCCACATTTGGCTGTATTCTCTTGCAATATCCAGAATTATTATTTCCCTCGTGAATAAGATTGCTTATAGTAATATATTTTATTTTACTACATTGTCGCTGGACTTTCCTGTATACTGGCATGTACTAATGTTTCCTCCAATGATCAAACCTCACCATCCCAGCATTTCCTTAAATTTTGTGATGCATAGTCTACCTGATTAGTTATTTAACCTGTAAATGACCAGATATGGTTATAGAAACCTCATATACTTATAGGATGAATTTATTACTTTAATACATGACTATTACTTCACATTTCTGAGTGTCACTCTGTCAAGTTTAATATCTTTTTCCTATGCTTGCAACCTGAATGTTATTTGGAAATCACTATATCTAACACATTTTAACTTCATTTACATACATCTTAGTGTTTTCTATATATAAGTGAAACATTTTATATCTTTTCAGGTCTAGCCTGGTATCTGGAACAAAAAAGTGTTAGAGTTGGATCAGCTTGGTAGCTCTCCAGTAGTCTGGTGGTGATAGCAAGTTTTCATAAGGACATATGCAGTGTACTGCCATAAGTGATCATGATATCACCACACTAATATATAGCACTTCAATGACATGGCTTAGATCTTCATATGAGAGATTAGCATCATTGTTCAGTAAGGTAAAGCCTGCCTAGAAACTGTATTTTCCTATCCCATTGTCGCTTTTTGTAGTTATCGACACTGAAATGTAATGCAATTTTCCTATAAAACATGGAAGTGGTCCTATCAGATGTTTAAATCTGAGTGCACTATTAGTTATACAAATAACTGCCTAAATACCTGACACAATAAATATGGAACATAGCACCTATTGTTGCTTCTTTAGTGTGTACACCTATATGCACCTTAACAGGCATATTGCAGTTTGTTGCCAAAATCACTATGAGTCATGCTACTTCACTACCCCTGGGAAAAATGTTCTCAATTACACAGACCCAAACTACCATTTATTTTAAATGCCATTGATTGGTCAACTTTTCTGTCTAAAATTTGTCAAAATCTGTTTTTAAACCTTTATGAAAATTTAATTTTTCAATAAAATTTAGTTTATAAATTTAAATGTTTATTTAAATTTCCATTACAATTTTAATTGATCAATATGTATAAACTTGAAACATATTTTCAGACAGGCTTTATCTTGTAGTACAATTAGGTTTTTAAAGCATTCAAAAAGTCCTATAATTAAGGAAGATATAGCAAATTTTGTTTTGGTTTCTCAAGAGCACTTGGATCAGCACGTGCACCCTGTGGAACACCAGCACTACACACTTTCCAGCAGGTGTCACATGTCTTATAACAAGGAAATTCAAAAAGACTTCATGTATAAAGGTATAAAGTTCAAATAGGTGTGGCATTCAAATATAGAAGTTTTACTCAAATTTGCCCCAAAAAGTTGGGCCTGTCAGGAATCACATCACAATTAATACTTCCAGTTCAGTACCCACGAATGTAGTTCTAGTCTATTTTTAGAACATTTTTTCCTCTCTCATTTTGGTGGTGATAGAAGAGTTATATTGATGCATTTTTGGTAGGGATTTAAAGGCAATTGTTTATTTTTGAGAATATGAGCTGAAAGAGTGGTTGTCTGTGTGTAATTTGGCAACAGTGCACATGGAGTAATAAGGCCTTGGTGATGATCTGGAAGTGAAATCTGTGTTCTGTGTACTTGCTGTTCTGTTTACAGTGCAGCCGCTCAAAAAAATGCCAGTGAACCCCTGACCAGAACTTCACCGTGAAATCATCTTTGGATGTATTTTAGATTAACATATGATTTATATTGATTGTCACACAGTTGAAAGGTCAGTACTGAGAAATATATGTAGAGAACATATAGTAAAATTAATTGTGGTGCATGTCCGTATGGTGGTATCAAGGGGAGGTAATGGGCAAGAGTTACTGTCCCTTGTCTATGTAAAGACCATTATTGTGTAGTAATGCTGAAAGTTACAGGCTAATATTCCTAATGTAATGTGATTGGGATTGTATTTGAAGGAGATATAGTATAGCTGAGCTAATTGTTTCAAAATCAAACATGCAAATCAAATGCTATAACCAATTAAACATTGCAACTGACAAACATAATAACAATGCCTTTGGAAAAAATAGTAATTAGGAATCAATGGAAATTAAACTCAAATGTATTTTAAATGTATTTGCTCACTGGGGTTCTAAATCTTTGGTTATTTCATTACAATGTTCTTTGGGGCCCAGAGAGGCCGAGTGGTTTAAAGTGCTCTCTGTTATGGGTCACTGCCATTTCACCTCTGTCCAAGGGGTGGAGTCTCAGATTCGGCCAATATGGGTATGTGAGAAACCTTGCCAGTAGCTTCTCTTAGGTCGGTGGTTCTTTCCAGGTTCTTCCTCCACCATTACTACTGGTCACCAAGTATAGCCTATCATGTGCTAAAAAATGGTGTTAACCCTTACAACAACAACAACAACAACAACAACAATGTTCTTCTATGTCCAACATATAGCATCAAGAATACCATACCATTTCATAAAAGATAAAGACATTATAATTTTGCTTTAATTCTGCATAACTGACAAAGTAACCATTGGTACTAACTATAACATTACATCAGTTTTTATAAAATACAGTTGCACCTTTTCTTGTAATATATTTGTTAAACCACTATGGCAAGGATAAGATGTTTTCAGACCATGTAAGATAAACATTGCTACCAAAACACTAAATTCATCGAATACTGCTTGTTTCTTTAGAAAGAAGATAACTGACTCTATTTGCATCAGTTTGGTTGTTTCCCTTTCAAGGAGTTACCTTCCTAGTAGTTATTTTGATAATTATGCATAATAAATACATAACTCATTATTAGGTTTTAGCTGATAATAGTTATGTAGTAAATTTTCAAGAAAAGAAAACACTGCATGTTTTTATTTTGCATAAAGATGCTATTTTAAATGAATTCAGTGAAAATTATTTCTTTGGTCACTGTAAACTCCTAAAAGTGCTCATTCAGCTATATACTGTACAATAAAATATCTAACATGGGGAGGTAATACCTTGCCAAAAATGGTGGGTAAATTATACAATACACAAAACAGGGAATAAGAGATTTCCAGAGAGCATAATTGAGAGGGTCATTCAATTTGTAATCCATGTGAATTTTAGTAGTACTAAAGAGAAATATTTATTATGTGGGATTTTAACCCACATCATGATAACAATTTACAAATATGTATTGCTTTACTTTACCCCCCCCCCCTCATCCACTCAAATGGAAAACTAAAATACCCTCAAGGTAATGAATCAGATTATTTGGAAGGTCAGATAATACTGTGAAACAATAAAGAAGCATGGGCAAAGCTGATGATTTAATCACTATTAAAAATGACCAATTTAATCAGTTTTCTAATTGCTATTCATTTATTTAAGTGAACTAAGGCTCAATGTAATTCCAAGAAGTTTTAAAACCCCCTTCATGATTCCAGATAATATTCTTGGTGTTTTTTAACTCTTAATCACAAGAACATTTTGGATACAGTTGGGAGCAAAATAGTTTCTCCATTATATCAATGGCTTACATATAATTAACTGTCACATGTCAGCCCAATGTATGTGAAAACTGAGTGAATACTTTAGGTTCTGATCAGCATAATTAAGTATCCTATGTACATGTGTATAAACTATAGTAAAAATTTGAACCTTAATTGGTAACAATTTCTTTTTCACTAGTTAATTAAAGGTCACTGGCCATACTCTGACATTTATATGTATATATCATATTTGCATTACGTGAATAAAAGTAGTCATATTCGCACAAATTTTAAAAAAAAATATATGAAGCATAAAGATGATATAATAATTTAATTACTCGAAAATTAAGTATAGAACACTGTTACCTCCCCTTAGTTAAGATTTCCACCTATAGAGGACGCCAACCGGAAATGACGTACATTTATCCCCAGAAGAGAAAGTACATGCTTCTTGTAACTATCATATATGTTATTAGCCCGATGGGCTAGTAAGTTTTTTTTATCAACAGTCAGCATTTGTTTACTCAATACCCTAATAAAGACGTGACTTCAGTATATATTCTGTAGAATCAACACAGTGACCGTTGTAAACACAGTCATAAAATATAAGCATTAGAAGATGAAGTCAATTTTTGCCTCAGAAATGTGTTTCTATTAAAAGAAGCCATCTGATTTTGTGCATTTCGCTTAACAGTGCCAATCATGGTCCCATCAATAACAACAGAAGTTTGGTAATTGATATCCTAATTAATCTGACAGCGAATTAAATGAAAAATAACCTGGTACCACAAAGTATTCACGTGACCCCAATAACAAACTACAACACAAAAGAGCATGGCATCAACTATTCACAAAAATTAGTTTTCATGCTCGTTTGTAGCCAAACGCGCCCACAGTCACAAATGGGAAACTGCATAATTTACGTTTGCATCAAAATAATTATAAGAATTCAATCAATTTATTATGATCACATTACTGACACATCATTTCCATACAACTACTTTTTCTATGACAATAAAAATTGATTTATATTTTTCCCATACAAGACTGAACAAATAATTGAATACACATGGAGATATCCTAGGAGAATGCTGTACATTTGTTGAGAATTAAAATCTCTCAGCATGGGCATGTAATATTTGAAAATTTTCCTGCTTATTATTAATTTCAACAATACATTGAGGTACGATTATTTAGGAACACATACTAAACTTATGCTATGCTATTAATGATGAGACTGTAAGTGGAGCTATTAAATACGCGTAGAGTCAGATGGCTTCTTTGATGGGAAAACACATTTTCCAACGTCAAACTAACATTATCGTTTGATGTTAAAATTTTATAACAGTGTTTACAATAGCCACTGCTTTGATCCTGCAGAACATCCGCTAAAGTCAAGACTTTATCAGGGAGAGGCCATTTAATTTGGGGGGGGGGGGGAAATGACGTGTTTTGAAATGTATTTTTTGCTCCGACTTTTTATATTAAGGAAACTGCCATTCCTTTTCTTACTTTAAATAATTCGCATCAGCTATAATGTAACATCTCATATTTCAAAACGATGCACAATTCCCGCCTTATAAGACTGGCTAAATGTGGCGTTTTATAGGTGTTCAGCCTCCGGCAAAAAGCAAAAGTTGAATGAAAATGACATAAAAGAGAGGAATAAATCTCATGATAGGGAAAAGCGTAATCAGACATTTCGGAAGACATGGACAAGTGGAGGACGAGAAAGGACACCTGGATCCCTTTCTGAAATTGGATCCAGATTATATGGAGAAACAAAAACTGTTAGTTGACTGAATGATGATTTGAAGTAGGATTTATACTTATGTACCTCTGCATCTCATATGATAACAAAATTGTTGTTAATCTAATCTCAATACAAGTGTGTGACATTGTTTTGTGGACAGGACTAGTACATGTTTGGCAGGACTACCGTATATACTCGCGTATAAGCCCGTTCGCGTATAAGCCGACCCCCCCAAACTGAATTGGTAAAAGTGGTATAAAGTGCATGACCCGCGTATAAGCCGACTCATAATTTTTATACAAACGGTACATCACAAGATGCACAAAGTGAGTTCTGAATACGTTTATTTAGGTAAATCACATTATTAAATAAAATAAAAGAAAGAAATCTAGTTTATATGTTGAAATAAAAACAATTCTGAAGTGTTAAGTCTTAATGGAAATTTAATTAATCATCATTCTAAAATCATGAAATATAAAATTTCGATCACTTTTAGAATCCTTCAAAATCGGGCTCTGTATCAGACTCGCCAAACAGTTCACGAAACTCGGCTTCTGTTACGGGCGTGCTTTCATCATATACGTCATCCCCACCCACCCCCGTACTTGCTTCTCGTTCACAACAAATTCGCGTGCTGCAGCACAGTTGTTATTTGCTTCTGCATATTCAATAACTTTAAGTTTGAATGCTGCATCATAAGCAGACCGCTATCTTTTACTTCCAACACTATTCATTTTATCCGATTGAATTGAACATAAACTTCTATAGAGATTAAACTGAAATAATTTCTTTCAGTAGTAGTATACTATTTATATACCTTATCCTGTAATTATTTCTATGTGTGGATGGTTTTCAATTCGTATTTGATAATTATTTATCATTGTTATTTGTGTTGTGTTTTTTAAACTACGGGTAGTGTGATTCAATCGATCAAATTATGATTGGTTTCAGCGTGGACATTATTCAAGTATTGTGACAGTTTATAACTTTGAGCAGAAACCATGTCCACTACCATATCTCATTAAACAATACATCTGAGAGTTGGCATCTATTAGTTAAGTCATTGGCATTGTGCAACAAAACAAATCTATTATCCCCGAGGCATTTACCACAGATTAAGCATATGGTAGCTATTGTACAACAATCTTCCGCTAACAAACTACTTTGCTTTACAAACAACTAAACAATAGTTGTATATAAACTGTGGCTCCCGATTACTTCTAAAACACCTGTCAAAGAAATCCAACTAATTATATTGTTTTACAATTATTCACGCTGACTCGTATATTGCACTGTTATTTGCCGTTCCTAAGCATGCGCGCAACAAAACCCTATGGAGCCTCTCGCTATTGTTTCTCGAAGACTGTCATACATGTATTTCTACTCTCGATCAAAATGTTTGTTGTATATACCTTCAGTATCGCAATTCTTTTATTTCTTTTTACATAGATTCTTTTCATATTTACACTGAAATAGGCTAGCGTGCATTTCTATGAAACCGTAGAGTTTAATTATTACTGATTAGCTGAGGGATAAATACTTGACCAGAGATTATTAATATGGCGGTTCTTTTGGAAAATACACATATTTCCGTAGTTCAAATAACACGTATGGCTGTATACCTTCAGTATCGTAATTCTTTAATTTTTTTTCACGTAGATTCTTTTCATATTTACACTGAAATAGGCTAGCGTGCATTTCTACGAAACCGTAGAGTTTAATGATTACTGATTAGCTGCGGGTTAAATACTTGAATAGAGATTACTAATATGGCGGTTCTTTTGGAAAATACACGTATTTGCGTGGTTCAAATAACACGTATGGCTGTATTTTCTGGAGGATGGACATCTGTCAAATAGATGTCAAGTACGTTAAAAAACATGTTTTTCATTCATTATCCTACCACTTATGTTAGAAAAAAAATATTTGTTTTACTTCGTCAGGACAAATCTTATCAGCCATGTGGCATCATTAGGCATGTGATCTCATATTCGGCGATCAACGGAAACAATAAATATTGGAAATCGAGGGGAAAAAGCATTATAAATTTCAGGTTTGGAACTTGACTCGCAGATAAGCCGACCCCCCTTCTTTCAGGCCTTATTTTTGTCCTAAATTTCTCGGCTTATACGCGAGTATATACGGTAGTAAATTTCTCAGTACACTAGTCCTTCTGGCTACAAAGAAATTTGTGTTAAATTCAAGCCCTGTATATATATATATATATATATATATATATATATATATATATATATATGATTGAGTCAACAGATTTGTACACCTGCTGTAATGATAGGTGAACCAAACTTCTCTGGTGATGGAAGGGTTTTCTTTTATATTCAACAGTCTCTGGGAAAATTGTAGACACTGCTGTCTTTAACAAATTCAATTTCATTTGAAAACTAATTGACTTCATGACAGAAGGAGGATGTAAAAAGCAGCTGTCCTCAAAATGTCTTATGCACAGGCAGGATGTTGCAGTTGGTATAAACAGTACAACTTTACCTTTGGACCCAACAACTTCAATCCACTTTTTATGGTAAACATGGTCTTTTGGAAAAAGAAAGAACCCTTTTGTTACATCCATAAGCAACACAGTGCACCATATTCGTTTTAAAAAATTATGATCGTTAAGATGTATCACACAGACAGTTACGCGGGGAAATTCAACACTTAAATGGCTTGGTTGAACCGAAGGGATAAATGTACGTCATATCCGTCTTTGGCATACAGAAATTACCGATTGTGGACGGATATTGCGGAGTAAATTTTTTCATTTAAAAAAAATAATTTTTTGTCTATTTAAACATTTGTATGGTGTACATATATGAAAAATGCATTTATATTATGATTATAATGATATTGGACTTATGATCAATATAGGTGGCCGGTGCCCTTTAAGTCATGCCAAAACCAGTAACTTTGTCTGCTGCAGGTACTCGCAGTACTATGGCAGGGGTTGAAAAATCCCCTGACTGGTAGCCTATAACAACTAAGTTTTTGGAATTTTAAAAAAAATGTTTTCCAATGTCACAGCCCGGTCAGTTTACCAAAGTTTGATGACTATACTTTATGAAAAAGGCTGTTCCATTTAACATACATGGGACTTATTGAAGGCACTTTTAAAGTGGGTTATCACCCATTGATGCAATTTAGAATTTTTTAAACATCATTTTAATATGAACTATCATGTAGGTGTAATCAAAGTATCCTGGCATACATTTTTAAAAACTACTTTCCCTGGGTACCATGAATATTTAACTGGAACAGCCCTAAGGTAATTATTATGATGCAACAACAATTAATTGAGCTGTGTACAAATCTGCTGGAATATGTTAGTGCCAGGTGATTTAATAAAGAGTCAACAATAATTCCAATTAGTGCCACCTGTCCTTAGTTATTGGCTAAGGATGATTATATTTTAAAAAGAGATTACAAATGATAATCAAACAAAAACAACAACTTCAAGCCCTTTGCTTAATGCCCCAACAAGTGATTTAGGACTGACTAGTGCCAGATGTTAAGTTCACTATGAATATTTACTCCCTGACACTGAATAGTGCAAGTGGATTTCCTTAACAAGCTCTTATTATCTAAGAGCAAAAAAAAACCATCAATGGCTATTTTTCCTCCTATAGTGAAACATAAAGATGTAATTAGTAATGTATGAGAAGAATAACCCTCCCTGCATGTGCAGACCTATATCTGCACAGACACAATCAAAATGATGTTAATTAACCCAAAGATAAAATTTAGAGATAAGAGTAAGAAAATTGAAAGTGAATCTAAAGAGGTTGTTTAAACAGAATCATACTTTATTCTTGGTTCTGCTCCTTCCAAGCCCAGTTCATGTATATAATTCCAGGCCATTCTCAGGTGAGATGTATGGGTCCAGTCCTCAAAGGGAAGAGTGGCATCTTCAAAAGCCTGCAGGAAAATTTCATCTCCCACTGACCGGAAAGATCTAAAATCATGAGATTAATCAAAAAAGGATCCTGTATGAGCATTCATTAGGTATGACATTTACAAGAAGCCAAAGTGAAGCTGAAATTTCTCACCTGGCTGATATCTACCTAAAAGGCAAAGGTAGTTAATCAAGAAATCTCAATTAGTATGATGCTTTCTGAGATTTCAAATTTTATTCTTCAATTGTTTATTAACAGTAACAATACAGGATGGTGAATTTGCATAAATTGTGCAAAATTGAAATTAATGTCAACTTCTTTTGATTTTTGTATTCAAATATGCAAGTAAAAGATTTTCTATTTTTAGTAAGCAGAGGCCATATTGAAAGTGGATCAGCATAATTTGTATGAAACATATTTTCTGTCAAACCTGTTAAAATTCTGTTTGGCAGTGTTTCAGAAGAAAAAAGACATTTAACTTTTTAATGGTTGTGATAGCAGATTAGAATTATCTGCATAATCTTTAAAAACCTTCTCAACAGGTTACTTTCATGTAAATTTAATCAAAATCTGCCTTGCTGTTTGTTTTAATTTTGAGAGAAAAAAAATAATTTAAAATCTTTTTCTACTTAAGTTTGTGTTGTTGTTGTAAGGTTTAACGCCATTTTTCAGCACAAGATAGGCTATACATGGTGGCCAGTATTAATGGTGCAGGAAGAACCCAGGAAAACTCCAGAAAGAACCACAGACCCACGAGAAACTAATGGGCAGCTTTCTCACATACCCACATTGGCTGAATCTGAGACTCGAACTCACACAGACAGGGGTAAGATGGCAGTGATCCGTAACGGAGAGCGCTTAGACCACTTGACCACTCGAGGCTCATTTCTACTTATAGTGGCTATATAGCATATGAGCAGCATCAGCGCATAATGTAAAGGCTGTCGGGACGTTTTCTGACAAATCTGTTCACAAACTATTCAACGAGTTTTTAAAAAAAAGTTTTTTTTCCATTTTCCACTTCTAAAAATAGTGAAATATGGCAAATGGGCTGATGCTGCATATAAATTTCAGAGGCCTTCAAACTGGGATGCTTTTTGTTAACTTAGTAAAATTCTCTTTTGGACATTTTGTGAAAAAACTTATTAAAGTTTTGTAAATTATTAGTAACAGTGGCCATATTTGATAGTACAGTGAAATCATTTGTATAAATTTTAAAGGCCTATATGTCAGGATGCTTGCCATAAAATATGGTCACATTCTCTTCAGTGATTTTTAATAAGTCATTTGTTCAATGGTTTTTCCACTAATAGTAAAGGTGGTTTTATTTTACAGGAATTTGGAATAAATATTTTTAACTGAAAGGCCCTCATGCCTTGATGATTTGTGTCAACTGGGTTATTTTTTGTATTTGTAGTAGCAGAAGCATTATTGATTAATGAACTGGCATCATCCATACACTAAATTAATGATTCTCATGCCAAAATACTCTTGATATTGCTTATTAGTAGGTTTTGTGAAGAGACTGGAACTAGCAAACATTGATGGATGCACAACAGATAAAGAATGATACTCAACAGACACAGGCAATACTTTGAGCTCAATTTGGACTTACAGTAAGGTAAGCTAAAATATAAAACATAATTTTACACATGGCAGTCTTAAGGCCAGTCAAGCTAAAACACACTACATTACTTTCAACAGCTTGGGCCTATAGTCATGTAAGTTAAAATACACTACATAATTTTATATATGGCAGTCTTAAGGCCAGGCAAGCTAAAACACACTACATAACTTTAAACAGCTTGGGCCTATAGTCATGTAAGTTAAAATACACTACATAATTTTATATATGGCAGTCTTAAGGCCAGGCAAGCTAAAACACACTACATTACTTTAAACAGCTTGGGCTTATAGTCATGTAAGTTAAAATACACTACATAATTTTGCACAGCTTGTTTTGTATTATAATCACTGTATAAATTGTTAAAATCTGGAAATTGAGATTCTAGTCATCACGTACCTGTAAAATTGGTTCTACTTAAAAAATTATCCTGTAGAAAACTGCATGTATTATTAAACAGACTAACAAATGACTATTGTAATGTGATGTCATGATAATTAACTATTTAAAGTACAGTCCAAAAAATGTTTATCTCAATATCCTTGAGCCTGAGGTAACATTTGTTAACATAAGCAATGTCAAAATAAATGCTAGAATGGGAGTAGGGGCAAGGGGTAATGAAAAAAATAAAATTCTCTTTTATTTGCATATAGGTGAAATTTGTCTACATGGGGTTGACTGGTTGTCAGTGAGTAGGATTTGATAAAATATACAATGGAACATTTTTTGTTACAGTTGTGTAATAAAATTCATAATGTGTTAAGTACATGTATGTGAAAAATCCGTAAATTGATATGTCACATATTAGAAAATTAATGTATTTGTCACAAATATGTTAAAATGGTAGTCCTTATTTCATTTACATCATACTGTCAACCCATATGTGTGACTAAACAATTCATGATGATAATATTGCCCATAACCAAAGGTTGTGTAATTATTTGTATGCTAATTAGCGACCTAGAATTTAGTCAGTAACTGACAATCATATTACTGAGACTACAAAGGAGACGAGGCTATTCATAGGAAAATGAAGCCTGTCAACAAGTAATGAATTATTTTGAAACAACAGTACAAATATTAATGGCAAATGATTGTTAACACATTTAATTACATTTTTAAAAATATTTATTAATTAAGAACAAACAGAACTTGTAAGACACATTTTAGAAAAAAGATGATGAGTACATTGCTTTTATTGATGATTGTAGCCTGATTGCTTTGATACATGCAATATTTTAAGTTGCCTTTAAGAGGCCAACATTGAAGGACTAAACAAATATCCGTTCATGTCATGGCAACATTAAAGCCTGACAATATCATCAAATATGTGAATAACAAAGAAAGGGTCAGAACTGGCAGTCTGTTGATATAAACGATTGAAATGATTGAAAAATCAAAGGATTATTAAAGTTTAGATCTAGGGCTTCTGCTGACATATACATTAATTTTTATTTCAACATCAACATAAGCATAAGTGGGTAGGATGTATATGACAAAAAAAGTGTCTATATTCTCCAATAAGTTAGGTCCAATGGCAAACAACATAGACCTGAACTGCTGTCACATACTGGCCCTGTAAATCAGAGTCTATGTTATTTGTTCTATCTATCTAACAAATTGCATCAACCCTTATCTGTTGATGTATTATGCAACAGCTGACATGGGATTAAGCGATGTGTAGATTAATCAAAGTTAAATGTGAGTATATATGGTAGCTTGCCGCACTAACATTGACAGTTATTGATTTTGTTGTTGTTGTTGTTGTTGTTGTTGTTGTAGGGTTTAATGTCATTTATCAGCACATGATAGGCTATACATGGCGGCCAGTATTAATGATGGAGGAAGAACCTGGGAAAACCCACGGAAAGAATCACCGACCAACAAGAAGCTACTGGCAAGCTTTCTCACATACCCACATTAGCCGAATTTTAGACTCGGACCCACGCAGACTGAGGTGAGATGGCAGTGATCTAAAATGGAGAGCGCTTTAGATCACTCTGCTACTCAGGGCCCCTTATTGATTTTGTAAATAAATCAATTTTATTTTGACTGTAATTACAGGTTCAATCACTTCTCCAAAGTACTTAGAAACCAATTTTTTATAGTTAAAAAATACTTATCCTATAACAATACCTTCAGAGTACAACCACTACTTCGCAAATGCACCCTCCAAGGGAGCTAAATGTTGTCTGCCGACTCGTGTGGTGGTCTGGCAGAGTAATCTCCCCTTACCCATAAGACTGCGACAAAGACCAAGGATATATCAGTTATTACTTCCACTAGTGTGACAAAGCACGCTCTTTTCACAAGAGACCATAAAGTCAACTTTCATATTGGAAGCATACCTGTTTCAGTCAGAGGAGTCCTTACACTTCAATGAACATATCCTCAATCTCTATTTCCAACTATTCTCTCTTACTTTCACTGTCGTGTGTTCATATTTGGTATATGTGCATATATTTTTATTTTACAGCTCTTTGTCACTTGCATGGGCGGCCATTATATCCCCACTGGATTGGTACAGGCTGCATTAATTACTTGTTTGTGCAAGTCTCTTATACTTTCAGAACCAGGTTTTTTGCCTGTAAAACTCAATTTTTTTACATACAGACAGCTGTTCTTTGCACTGCATTTTTAAGCACTTTGGCGCCATGCTTCCATGATCTAGTTGTATACTTGTACTTGTATAGGCTGTCTCCCTACAAGAAGTATTACTGAAATATTGTAATTATTTATACCTCAATATATATAAAACCTTTACTGCTTTGTCAGCTTTAATCTTGGCAGCCTTAGTTTCCAGATATCACGCTTCAATGAATATAACTACCCACAACATTCTTGACTTCTCCAATAGACAGCTCTGTGCCATATCAACAGCCAAATAAGATAGGTGCAAGCATATTGTGATATGTTTATTAGCATTATACTCTCTATACAGTTTGTTGACATTAGACTGCCTGTTATCAATTACTGAGCCAAGGTGACAGAGCTAGGCCCCAATGTTTACTTTTTTTGTGATTATACTTACAGGTTTGAACTACGGGCAAAGCACAAAATTAAAAAGTTCATGATGTCATCAGTCTACAAGCTTTTCATTCAAATGTACAGGTATTTTTGGCAGAAAAGGGGGACAACTCAACCTCTCCCCTTTAGCCACAAAGCACTAGAAAGCAACAGGTTCAGAAACTACCTCAGCACCCAAGTCAGTTACTGGAAATTCCTATTGTAATTGACTTTTTCTCTTGTGGAGCAATGATGGAAAGAGCTTAACCAACAGTAATGTATTCGAAGAAGAAAGATGAAGCTGTTGACCCACAACTGAAGAATAATAGTCACACTAACCTATATTTTTTCATCATAGTATATAGTACTATATCAATACCCATGTTCAAACAAACTTGCATTTCTCAACAAATTTAGGTTAGATATATATAAGTTTTATAATTAGGCAAATTGGATTGCAACATCCATTGTTTTAAGGGAAATGCATGTATCTGTGAATACAAAGAGTACAAAATTACAAGGGCTGATAAAGTTACCTGGTGTAGTATAGAAGGGGATTCTTGACAGTGTAGGACATTTCGGCTTCCTCAATAAAACCGTACCAGACATTGTGATCTCCTACAGTGTGCATGGAGTGGGCCTTACACTGGAGTACTGCACAGGATCCTAGGATTACAGGCACACCCTATAAAAGTATTGCAAAAGGAAGTATTTGTCAAGCAGTTTAAATGAATGTCCAATAAAAATAGACTTTGTGCGCATCTTCTATAACAGAAACACAAAAAAGTAAAAATAAAGGCTCTGGATGCTTGTTGTGTTTGATTACAAATCAATATATTTCAGTCATTTAATGTTTTCCTGAAAAAGATATCATCACACAGAATTCATTTGTAACAAAAGTACCATCAATGGTGTATTATCTGCCTATCTTGTGTTAGTGATAGACTTTATCATAGGAATCTTATGAATTAATAGATTGAACCTTTGCATATGTGTGTGTGTGTGTGTGTGTGTGTGTGTGTGTGTGATTTGGATTTTTAATGTAGCTTTAAATATTTTAGTCATATTACAAAGATGTCTGCAGTTTATAGTGATGTCTTGATGTCTTGCACAGAGCATTATCCTGACACCAGGTAGACCAGTTATAACACTAACCCTTTTAATAATGAGCACCAAGTGAGGCAGCTGCTAGTATATATTTAATGAGTTTATTGCAAATGTTCTCTCATAATTACATTCTCTTTGTCTCCCTCTTTCAAGTCACACAATCATTTATAAAAATACAATTTTTCACATCTGCAAAACCCTCAATAAACTGAGAATATCTGAAAACTGTAAGTTAAATTTGATCTCAAGGGTTTTAGTTTAAAGTAGTTCGCTAGACATACTTATTCATCATTTTCCTTTAAAATTGTCTAATTCTTTACTTGTCTAAGGAGGACCAGTCAAAATGTATTTAAAATTTCTAATTATAAATTTACTGAAGTTGGACCAGTCAAAATGTATTTAAATTTTCTAATTATAAACTTTTTTAAGTAGGACAAGTCAAGATGCATTTAAATTTTCTAATCGTAAACTTGTATAAGTAGGACCATTCAAAATGAATCAAACTATTCTAATTATAAACTTATTTAAGTAGGACCAGTCAAGATGCATTTAAATTTTCAAATTATTAAGTTGTGTAAGTGAGACCATTCAAAATGAATTTATACACAGACATGATTTTGGTCTTCCAAAATAAAAGTTGAAATGATTTTAATGGGGGTATTGGGTCCTCTCCCAATGAGGTCTCAAGGAACAGTGCCACTGATCCAAAGCTCCAAGGGCTGAAATCCTGGGCCAAAAACAAATTTTACACTACTGAAAATCTGCTCCTGGTGCAACTTATGATCAGAAAATAAACCAAGATAATCACTGAAAAAACTTACCAAAGTCAACCTGACTTCAATAATTTCAAATTATTTATTGTCAAATAAATTTGTTCTCCAATACTATTAATGCTGAAGTTATTACATTTGCATTTCAGTGTTCACATCGTAATTAAGTCACAATAATTTGTCATTTTTTGCAGCAAATATAGTATACTTCTCTCTTTTCATAACAAATCTGTAAAATAAACACCCATGTATATAAATTATTTACTAATAATCCCATACATTCACATGTCTTTTTCTCCAATGGACACAACCTGTTGATATGCCAGTTGTGCTCTTTTTGTGGCTTTGGTTAAGATTTCTTTAGCCTTCCTTTTTTGTCACCATTGACTTTTTTGGCTCAATGTGCAATAGTTTCCTTTTCTTCTCAATGAGAGCTTTTTTTCTTTCAAACCGGTGCTTGTATTGGTGACATGCAATGTGCATATTGTGACAGAAAAGTCTGATTTAAGCCATGAAAAAAAGCAGAATTCCACTTTAAAAGGAAGAAAAATCATGTCTGGATACACATGTTTTCGCATACATGTGATGGTTGTTGAAACCAGTTGGAACAATCTTTCACATGTTGGACATTTTGAAAAAAAAAGTTATTTATGCAGAATAACGAACAACTTCATTAGAAACAGTGTGTTATTAACAATTATTATCAACTTGATTGTAAAACGAGGATTCAGTCACTAAACAGCTGAATCGCCTAACTTCCCCCCTTATGTCTTTTGATATGTTTAAGTGGATTTTGTCAGTTTTTGGCAGTCCCTTAGTAACTTGTGCCTTTGTTTATAGTATGGTCAATGTTTGGCAGTCCCTTGGTAACTTGTGCCTTTGTTTATAGTTTGGTCAATGTTTGGCAGTCCCTTGGTAACTTGTGCCTTTGTTTATAGTATAGTCAATGTTTGCAGACCCTATTGTGCAGGAATTATTTGGGAGAGGTATACTCAGGCAATGATATACTGTTATTGGATCCAAGTTTCCTTTGAGTCTGCCTGAATTTTCCTCAAAATGGAAAATGTCCTCTCAGTGTCTGGTTTGGAATGTGGCACTGTTAGTAAAACTCTACCAAGTCAACCAACAAGTTTAAATTGTTTCGTTATGTGATTAAATTCAAACTGTTGACTTACTGCCAGAATTACTCAAGATTGGTACTATCTGGGACTAATGTTATTTTGACAAGGTCTTAAAAACGATTTGAAACATCAATTATGTTTGGTTATAAAGCTGGCAAATAGTGTTTTCGCATGTGTAACTTAATCTACATCTGATTCATTCATTTCAGTAATGACATTTGTTGTCATTAATTTGCATTTTTACAAGGTAGAATATCTGCATGATGTCATTTTTAACACCATAAAAGATTTTAAAATCAGCTTTAAAGAAGAGTAGAATAAATATTCCCTTGAACTCGACTGCCACAACTGAAATTGCCATTTCCATCTATCATTCAATTATGTGTGACATAAATGAGTTGTTTGGATTTTTGGTACTTTGGCAATAGCAAATAATCCTGGTGAAATTACTTTTTATCAAGCTAGAGTCTCTAATCCATCTTGACGCTTTTAAGAACCAAAGTAAAATACACCCTGTGACAAGAATCAAAGTAATGTTTATTGTCCTATGCTGAGCGAGTTCTTCAGTAACCTAATCATAATACATTAATTCATTTGGAATTACTTCAGTAACACAGTATAATCCACCTTGACAAACTTAAAACAATGAAGCCAGTTTACCTGGCTTTCATGTTTAATAGATAAAATTAAAAACGACATTGTCTTGCTTTGCTTAAGTCAGTTCACAGTTAGTATTACCACAAATATACTAAACTGGAATAAAACATGTAAAGAAAACATAATGGAAAAAAAAATAAGTAATATTTTTGGGTATGCTGGAGATTTCAGCGAGGGAAGGTCGGGACGAGAAACACCCCTAATCTCAGGAGAATAACCCTCCTGTGTGGGAGGTTCACATTTATGACCACAGCACTAACACCACATACCTACAATTCTGCAAAATTTCAAAATAATATCACAGAAATATAAATATAGACATTCTCACCATGATTGATCAGACTTTTTTCAACTTTAATGTACATACAGCAAGCCTGGTCATAATGGCAATCAAAGTTGTTACTCAGGTATTAAGTACAAACTTTGTTAAGAAAGATATGTTATTCATACCTGTTTCCCTTCTATATGTGGTATAGATTCAAAAGGGCATACTTCATGTGATGGATGTTGAGCAAAGGTCATTCCAAAACTAGCCTACAAAGTAAAAAATCTCATTCAGATGATTATTCCTAATTATTTCACCATTCTATAGAAAAAGGCATTGATGCAATTACAAGTTCACTGTAATAAATTTGCCAGTCATGAGTTAGAAAAAATGAGTAAAAGTGACGCTTGCAAACAGTAAAATTACAATTAGTATCCTAATACTGTTAAATCCATAATTCTAACACTAGGAAAATTTTGTCAAAAATAGAAAATATAATTATCTGTAGCACTATAGGTATATTGTTGGGATAATTGTGATGCCACAATAAGGGTCCATGTCAGCGTGGGTTGGGGGAGAAAAGGAATTCATGTGAAATAGTTGCCCGAGTTACTCTTTTCACTTCTCATACACAGAGAAAGAAAAGTAGACTATACTATGTCTCAAACTGACGTCATCTCACTGCTATTATTTTGTGAATGAAAGCTTTTGCAATTTGAGAACATCTCATCTTTTTATTTTTTTAAAAGAGCACTGAAAACTATTTTTCATGCATTTTGATCAACTTTTGAGTCAATTTATGTAGTAATTATATCTGCAATTATGTTTCAATCATTAAGATGCCAGATGACAATCTATGCAATATGATGAACTGAATAAAATTAGTTGCACGTCAAGCTCAGTCATCAGCAATATAATCTTTGTCGAGGTTTAGAGGCTGGTTACTAGTAAAGGAAAATAAGTTTAGTCTTTGTACCGTGATTTCTATAACCCATTTCCAATATAAAACTATTTTATAGGTAAACGTTTCAGACAAAAAGAGTAATACTCCAGTTTTGCACAAGCAAACTAAGAAAATATTAAATTGTTCATAAACTTGAATAAAAATTACTTCAGATTTTATGACATATTGTCAAAGAATCAGCAAAAGATCTGTTTGAATGTCTGTTTTTAAGTGTATTAAATTTGGCCTATCTAAACACTTCTCCTTATATTCCTATCACTCTGAACCGTTTTCGCCCCAAAATATTAGTTCATTGTGAACCCTTCACAACTGTGTTACATTTCTAAAAGGATGTAGTAGATTTTATCATTAAAATACAAACTTCATTAAATTATTTGTAAAAAAATAATGAATTTTTACAATATTTACAAACTTAAAAAAGGATCTATTTTTGAATTTGAGATTATAAATATTAACACTATTTTCTAAAACTTGATACAAAAGATACCCCCACTGAATGCACGCAATTCAAGTATTATCTGCTGAAGCTGAGTCTGATAAATCAACCAGCAAAACTACACTGGTAATATCAATACAGGTTTTGGAATTAATACAAATATTTCAAGCCCTACCTTTATTTCTATATTGCGGAAAGACAAACAAATGTGTGTTTCCAGTCAGCTGACCATCCTGTTTTTCAATGCAAATCTTTGCCTCTTTAAAAAAAAAACTATTTAAAAAATAACAATTCAAAAACTGATTTATGCATCTAACTGAACTGGTTTTACCAAGTACCCGAACTGCTAAGTACATTATATATATATGCTAATCATTATAATATATATAATGTAAAACAAAACCTACCTACCAAACCTAATTTTAAAGCCAGTGTAATAGGAAACACATTTTTTCTGCTATATTCAGAAAATTTCCCAATTTTTGCCAATTGAAAAGGAAATATCCCTCCATAATTTTAAATTCTAGAACAGACCCTGTCAAAAAAGCTTTCTGACTTAAGGGTATTTAGACAAGTCAAACCACATGTTGAAGTAGTTAACAAGATGAAGAGTTAGATATCAACTAATATATTAATTTTCCAGAAGAATTCAAGTAATCTTGACATTATTATTTAAATTTCAATACCCCAACTCAACTCCAATCAAAATAAAGTAAAATGAACATGATTTTTTTACATATTTTATTTAAATGACAAACGGATGAATGGTTCTTAGGAGCACTGAATTAAAAGTACAAGGATGATACTACCTGGTGGTTGGCTAGAACATGTACTGCAAAATGCTGTGTCCTTGACAGAAGGTCATTCATCCGGCTGCAAGATGGAATCCAATTTATAATTACTTGTAAAATTTCTTCCAGAACTGTAGTAAGTAGCAGAAGTTATCTCTTTTTATGGATACATAACATAAATATCAGAGCAAATGATCAAGCTGAAACTTAATATATTCACAACCAAAAAATCTCAACAAAAACAGCATGTTCCCTACACCATTATGCATACAGATAAATGCTAGATATTCCTAACTCCCATTTATCGAAACCATGCATACGGAGCTTGAATAATGAATATTCTATTGTAACTTGACTTATGTTTTTTTATTCAGCTGTGGTGTGAATCATTAAACATGACCTTTAAGGAAGAGTTATCTAACCTTGGTATTTTCAGGCACATTGAAACAATAGGTGGCTGGAAGGAGACATTGGTGAATGATGTACAGGTCATTCCTCTCTTGTTCCACACTTTTCTGTCCTCATCATAATACCCTGTTGTAACCACAACCACTGAAACAAAGTACAGTTTAAACATAATGATATTACTCCAACTGAAACAAATTATTAGTGATACACTGAGAAAAATGCTGGGTACAAAAATGGACAAAGTACAGCCATGGTTGAATACTTTCTTTTATTGAATTGTAAGTGGTTCCTAAACCTCAAGTATTGGTATTTTTATTTGTGTTAGTCAATTCGCTCATCTCTAAGTGATGGATATAAACAACCAGGATCAATATGTTGACTCATCCATGTTACATACTCTTGTTGATCAATATACTGACCCATCCATGTTACAGACTACTCTGTTGATCAATATGTTGACCCATCCATGTTAAAGACTACTCTTGCTGATCAATCTGTTGACCCATCCATGTTACAGACTACTCTGTTAATCAATATGTTGACCCATCCATGTTACAGACTACTCTGTTAATCAATATGTTGACTCATCCATGTTACAGACTACTCTGTTGATCAATATATTGACCCATCCATGTTACAGACTACTCTTGTTGATCAATCTGTTGACCCATCCATGTTAAAGACTACTCTTGCTGATCAATCTGTTGACCCATCCATGTTACAGACTACTCTGTTGATCAATATGTTGACCCATCCATGTTACAGACTACTCTTGTTGATCAATATGTTGACCCATCCATGTTACAGACTACTCTTGTTGATCAATATGTTGACCCATCCATGTTACAGACTACTCTGTTGATCAATATGTTGACCCATCCATGTTACAGACTACTCTGTTGATCAGCAATGTCTGCTGAATTTAAATAAGTTGCATTTATGTCTTTGTATTTAATATTGTTATCATATGTGTAGCAAGTACAACTATGAGACACAATAAAAACCATGATTATTAGTGTTAAGATTAGAGTAACACTAATTGTACCTTTACAATAATAATTCCACTAAAACCATAGGAAGATAAATTCTTCCAAATAAATGAAAGCATGAAGTGCAATAAAACAGAATATAAAGGTCAAATATGCTAGAATTCTGCAAAAGGTATATAAATAAAAGATGAAGGCAATTCACATAAAATCCATAAAAAAAAACATCAGACCATAAGTTTTTATACAAAGCACATTCCCTCAAAACTCAAAAGATTCTCTCTACAATAATTTCAGAATAGTATTGGATGAACCTATTGCTTCCTGTATAAAAATTAGAGCTGTACCGATGTCACTTTTTGCAGATTATGCCGATACCGCGTATAGCCGATTATCAAAATTGCCGATACCGATTATGAGACCGATTATTTGATTATCATATTATGTACTCAGGTATAAGCCGACAAATTTAGAAAACAATAAAGGCCTGGAATGGAGGGGGGGGCTTATCCGTGGGCCAATGTCAAAACTTGACAGGTTTTATGTGTTTGTGTTGTCTATTGTAACGGCAGTACATCTTGGGACAAAAATATCCGTGTTCTAAGACATAGGCATGTTAAAAAAGTAACTTTCGGTGACCCGAAAATTATTAAACTTTTATAAAGTACTATTTATTATTGATTTTGTTATTATTTTGCATGTGCATAATTTCTGATTTCCACAACACGAAATTACATAAAGGTAAAATACAGCCTTCATAATTCGCGGGTCGGTCGAGTTTACCAGGGAGACCATATACTATAATGTACAGTACTTACGCAATGCAAAGTAAGCATAGCATCACTTAAATCCTTTTTTTATTCCCAAATATATTATTTGCAGATTTTGCTTTATTCGTTGTTTCGACCAAAGTGTATTCTTTCAGATAAAATTTCAGCTAATCTGTAATAGCTGTTTCATTTACTACGAATCACCTCTCACGAGTTACTCATTTTCAATGATATAAGTGATCCTACAAAATGAAGTAAGTTTCGCGGCACAATAAATATGTTCTAATCACTATGTAAATTGAGGCAATGCTTTTGAGTTTATTGCCGACTTTCTATGAGTAAAGGTCGTCGGCTTGCTTTGACGACAACAAATACTCGTTATTGCTGCGGCAACATCAGATAATTGTAAAACATTGATATAGAATTGTTTTATTTGTTTAGTATATGTCGGTGCTTCAAAGGTACAGTAAAACCTGTTATGACTTATGAGAGACCGCCCCTTCTGCCAGATGGTGGCTTGGTGAAACACTAACAAAAGAAATAAAAAATAATTTAAAAAAATCCACAAATGATTCTCACTTATTAGTATTAAAGACAATGAGTTCGTTCACCCTCCAGGCATTACGGATTAACTGAAAGACAGACGACGTACTCAAACCTACACTGAAGCCCTTTCAAACAATTTCTCACTGGGACATAAGGACTATCGGTGTTTTGTGAGTTTTCATAAAGATAAAGAAAAAACACAAACCTCAAAATTGACTGTGTATATATCCATCATTACTCCCTTTGATATTAATCTTACTGGCTATTCACATGACTTTGGCACTACAATGGCGGTTAGCGACATGTACTTTAGTCTGGTTTACTGCAGTTTACAAATGTGACCGGACGCTGGAGTTGAAAATTTCGCACAACTGGCAGCAAGATAAATTCTTTTTAAATACTTTATTAGAGCAATCTCTTTGTTACAAAAGATTAATTGATGGTTCGATGTGTTTATCTCGATATATGGTTATTCGACTATACAGTAGTGTTAGTTAATGAGCAACTTGTTTGCATACTGCATTTATCCCGAGCTCTAGTGTTACAAAGGATTAAGTTACGGTCAGTCAAAACGCGACTGTATATACAACTTTTATCAGGAAAAATTGGTTATATAAAAAAATTATTTGCATCGGCACCGATTATTTTTGCCGATACCCGATTATACCGATTGTGCTAATAATCGGCCCGATTACGCGTACGGGCGATTAATCAGTACAGCTCTAATAAAAATATAACCCTGTTACCCATGCCTCCCAAAAAAACCACCATAAACTGTAAGGCAACATCATGGTGATGAAATTATATTCTTGAACTGCTGGAAGAGCCTCAAAATAAAAATTATTCATTTCCACAGCAAGTCAGCATTTGTTTTCATTGTCAGATTTCTGCAAGTTTATTATTTGTCAATATTATGTGATGAAAAAAAGATTAAAAGCACAAGCTGCTATGTTTTCCATATGTAAATACCAATATGTACTTAATGAGCAAAATTGGATGAAATTATTCTATAATATATTTTAGTGACAATTTTCACTACTATGTTTGCGTTATATTCTTCATCATATCAGTCTGAATCCACAATGAATCTGTCAACCGGCAGCAAGGTAATAATGGCGAGCATCATGGAATCTAAGCAATAATTCTTCATTAGACTGGCCCAATTTGTAATTCATTGGGTATACATCAAGGTTAATAATGAATATATAAGAAACATAATATAAACCTTCTGTGATTGAATATTTAGCTATTTAAAAAAAACTATGGTCCAAAATATACTGGAAAATGCAAAGCTGAAGAACTCAATGTACTATATAAGGTCATCACTTATTTTGTGATAATAACATAAAGCAAATCATATCTAACCAATAGACAACAATATTATAAGCACATATTAATTATTAAAACCTATAATTTGCAATTATTTTTTGTAACAAATTGAAAATGTGTGGTCACATTAAAAAAATCTGTTTCAAAATTTAGATGCTCTCACATGGCATGTGTGGCACCAATTCACTCTTGGCTGTAGTGCAAGTCATTGGAAATGGGGATCTATTGTATTCAGGAAGGACTGTAATGCTTCAATTCGTTGTCAAAGAATAGGTAACATTTTATCGACAACAATGGAATTAAAGATTAAAGTTTTGAGGTTATTACATATTTGGAGCCTAAAAATATTTGTACTTTGTGTGTTACTAATTACAGATTCTTAACGTGCAATTAAATTGCTTTCACAAAAACATATTTCCTCAAGTTGTTCATTCACTTGGCCTGTTTTTTGTACTTGGGCATATTAATGGTTATTACTAACATTTTAAAGTGTTCTTGTTATTTGTCCTTAATGATGTGGTTACAGACTGATAAATCTATCTTTTCATACATGTGTATGTAAGGAAAAAAATGCCTAATAACATTTCATTTCATTGAAGAGCTGATCTTGAATATAAATATGAACTATTTAGATAAATCTCTTGCTTTCAGACTTTTGTGTTGAGGAAATGACAATAACAAAAACTTTCTATAATTGTATTGGAGTGCATCATAGTTACAAATGACACGGCCAAATTTGGTTTCGTCTCATTTCTCCATGCCTGGTGCAGTACTGTATTTGAAAGATCACCATGCTTAGACATTTCGTGCAAACTGGTGTCTGTCCAGTTTGGACCGGTGTCTGTCCAGTTTGGATCAATGGTTTCATGTACCACCTGTTCAGCAGAAAATGTATTTATTTCAGTTACAATCTTTAAAAATATTCCAACTGGAAAATATAAATGGAAATGACAGAATTCAAGAGCTGTTTCCTGCAAATTATGTGATGGTCGACTGCTGAGTAAATGGATCTCTGTCAATATCTTGCAAGTCTGCAAACTAATTTGGCTGATCAACGTCAGTGTCACTCAAGTCTGATGACATTCCAATGCAGATATATGACAAAAAATATCAGATCTATCATCTTAAATGACATCATTATTTATAAAATCTGGTATTTCATCAGAAATGAATCCAGAAATATCATCTCTGCTTCCAGAAAAATCACCACAATCAACAGATGAGGACAAAAAAAACCACTGACAAAATCAGGGAATTTCCTTCATAAAAAGTTGGGTTTCGGTATCATATGTGATATGATTTGATTGAAACTTTGCATACTGAAATGAATGGAATTGAAAACACATGTTCTTAATTTTTTTTAAAAAGTTGGCTTTTGGTATCATATGTGATATGATTTGATTGAAACTTTGCATACTGAAATGAAAAGAATTGAAAACACATGTTCTTAATTTTTTTAAATTTTTTTATATGCCCCACAATTAAGGCCAATTTTGTATTTCCAACTCCACAAAGCTGCATTATATGAAGCAATGTATGTAAAAAGACTTTTCGTATTTGTCGCACATTTTAAAAGTGATTTTTAACATAAATAAACATAATAGCATTATGTATTGATACTATTAATGTACGCTTCAGCATCATATTTGAAAACATTAAATTTTAACTTACATCTGTGAAAGGCCATAATAGTTCCAGGAAACTGAGTAATACCATTGGCTAACATAAGAGATTTTGGATGCAGCCTTGGAAAATCCCTCTACATATAATTTGTCTATTAAATTCAGATTTATATGGTCGAATATTAGGAAATACGTCATTAAAACCGGATGTTAGTAAAGATGGTCTATTAGTTTTAACCTACATTTGGTCATCATGCAGTGAATCAACATTTAACTGGAAGATCTTACCTATTCATAGTATGCATTGTGTTAAGTGTATTGGGGGGGCAGAGCTAAAAGCATAGAAAAGTGTACCTGGGCAGCAAAAGGGTTCACAAATTGGTATATGTTTTATTTCAAAGATTCCAAAGAAATCAGAGTCAAACCAGAAAACTGTCATTTAAATTGTAGTTTCAAGTAAGAAAAGTACAGCTTCATAATATTTCCCCATTTAAACATTTAATAGGTTCATCAGAGATTGAATTAAATCAACTAGATTATATATTATTATATGCTACTTTTATAACTGTAACATAATTTTTACCACACCATAAGATATGTCATATGTGTATAGTATGTGTATGTGAACATTATGTGTATGTGCCCATTGTATATGTGTATATATACAGTAAGTGTATGTTTATAGCATGTGTATGCATACAGTATGTGCATGTGTACAGTATGTGTAGGTGTACATTATGTGTATGTGCCCATTGTATATGTGTATATATACAGTAAGTGTATGTTTATAGCATGTGTATGCATACAGTATGTGCATGTGTACATTATGTGTATGTGCCCATTGTATATGTGTATATGTACAGTAAGTGTATGTTTATAGCATGTGTATGCATACAGTATGTGCATGTGTACAGTATGTGTAGGTGTAGGTGGAAGGGAGAGATAAAGAGATAGCATTTACCAGGCTGGGGTACAATCTTCATGATGGACTTGTATACTGTCTCTACTTCCTTTGACTTACTGTCTGCAGCAGTTTTAACTACATCCTTGACTGAAAAATAGTTTTTAAAAATTGAGGGTATAATTAATAGCTAAGAGTAAAAAATTCATGGTACTTGTATTTTATATTGAAAATATTTCATACAGACCTGCCACCTCAAAAAAAGACATTCCATGTAAGGAAGTTTAGATATTTTTCTGTTAGGTTAGTACAATTTTCAGTAAGGTGTATAATGAAATATCAAGTCCTACTACTACATAATGAAATAAAATGTACTACTGTTGCATAATAAAACATCATATACTACTGTTGTATAACAAAAAAACATGTAATACTGTTGTATAACAAAAAACATGTAATACTGTTGTATAACAAAATATGTAATACTGTAGTAAAACAAAATATCATGTAATACTGTTGTATAATGAAATATGTAATACAGTTGTATAACAAAATATCATGTACTACTACTATATAATAAAATAAATGTATTATTATTGTATAATAAAACGAACTACTGTATAATGTAACACTATTGTATGATGAAATATCATGTAACACTTGTATATTGAAATAAAATGTTATTACTGTTGTATAATAAAACATGAACTACTGTATAATGTAACACTATTGTATAATGAAATATCATTTAACACTATTGTATGATGAAATATCATGTAACACTATTGTATAATGAAATAAAATATAACACTATTGTATAATGAAATATCATGTAACACTATTGTATAATGAAATAAAATGTTACTACTGTTTATAATAAAACATCATGCACTACTGTTGTATAATTAAATAATATGTAATACTATTATATAATGAGATATCATGTGCTACTATTATATAATGAAATATCACGTAATGAATAGTTCCAAAGTGTGTTAAGTGATGGCTACATAATGTTCAACTAAATATTTGGTTAAGTACACATAGACCATAGTGAATTCCAGTTCAGTTGTAGAAACTGCAGTTACAAACTCCAAGGAGGTCAATGGCTTCTTGCTATTATCTCTCAAGTTGACATTGTACTCAAATCAACACTATATGATGTCCAATAAATATAAACAGGATAAACTGCTGCCTTTCCTGTTTTTCCAAAAATAATTTGAATATTCCTTTTCTGTACTTCTGCGCTGGCTGTTTTAACTTTTTAAGAGGATGATTATTCCATTTGCCCTCAGCAAATTTTCTTTTGTTAGATGACATTTCTAGATAATGCAAAAATAAACACTTGATCATGCAGGCTTTCTGCAGATCAAAGTGTCTTTCAGCCACCTGAATAATCATATCCAGTTCTTTTCTAATAATAAAAAAAAAAGAAACTAAAGCACAATCATTGAATCAACAAAACAATGATTCATCTCTTCCTCATTAAAAAGAACATAACCTGTCTTGTCTAATTTTTATTTTGTGAAAAAGAACATTTGTAGATGGAATTTCAAGTGAAATCATTTTAGACAAGTATCGTTTGTGTACTTATATACCAATAAATACATGATTTTTTTAATAAAAAAATACTCATCTATATCACATCTACATTTATCTTATGTTTTTGGATATACATTATTTTAATAATTTTTTTTAAGAAGAAAATGTTTCTTTTGTTGAGTAATGGTAGAAGAAATTACAAAGAAAATAACAGCTTCTGATTCTCATAATCTCAAATATTCTCAAACAGTCACTAAAATAGCCTTGTGTTGCAAAAAAAAAAGAAGCTTATTAAACATTGATAAATTTTTTACAAAAAAGAGCTAAAATAAATAAATTGATTATTATATTTGTATGTGAATTAACATAGTATGTATTCTTCACAACCATACAGATGTTTACAGTAATCACTGACTTTAATATTAGAACTTAAAAATATCTGATAGTTTTGGAGGTGTTTGAATTAATAAGCTTTTCCACTTTGCTCTAAGTCTATGCACCACGGTTGTTTATAATGCCACCATTTTAATTTTAATTATTTTCAATCCTCATTCAGAATAGTTTTTCAATCCTCATTCAGAATAGTACTGAGTACAGAAAAGTCTTTTTATCTTATCATTCAATTTAATTCATAAGAAATTAAAAAACATTTAAGTTTGTTCATAATAAGAATCAAGCGATTCGTCTTGGACACAGCAAGACTTTTTGTGACAGTAATTGTTTCAAAAGGTGTCAAAATTACCATTCGGAGATCATAACAAGATTTTAATTCTTCAATTTTGTCTTGATTAATTAAAATTGATAATTTCTCTTGAACTTGTTGTGAATTTAAAGCTGTGCAGTATGAACATACCTGCTACCCAATTTAATAATTTTTTCTGACAACGTCCATTTTTATTTTATCTCCTCTAGAGTTGTCAAGGTCCATGCTATGGCCTGAGGTATCAAACTTTCAAGAATCTAATGTAACTCTCAATATTTCAATAGTGCTTATAATAACAGAAGCATCATCTGCATATTGAGATAAAACATATTCTACATATCAAGTTTTTAAATAATTTTGATCATGGGATTTAGTATAATTATATACAAGTATCTTAGAATCTTGGCACATAAAATGAAAATATATGGCAATTTGGGATTTAGTATAATCATATGTCCTAGAATCTTGGCATATAAAATGAAAATATATGGCAATTTGGAATTTAGTATAATCATATGTCATAAAATCTTGGTACATAAAATGAAAATATATGGCAATAATGAGGTCACTGCAACCACATTAATATGAAACCAGACTGATCACAGTGAAATAAAACTTTATATCCTATTAAATATTTCTATCCATATTTTCACCACTTTGCCAAATTAAAAAAAAAGAACTTTGTATCTGTAAATTTTCGTGAAAGCCTTTTTAAAGTCAAAAAGAAGGAGAAGTACAGATATTCTGCTCTTCCACATATTGCATTATATCATAAATAATTATTATCTTTTCTCCAACAACCAGAAATGAATCACATCTGATCTAGGTGTACCAGGTTTGGTAAAAAAAATCTCTTAAATCTGCTAACAACAGTTGTGGAAGCAAGTTTATAAGTACATGATGTATCTAACAAAGACATAGGCTTCCGATTCTAAGGTAATAATTTATCCATAATGCCTTTTGGAAAATGAGTTACAATTCCTTCTATATGAGAAGATGATAAATTCTCCCTTATGAAAACAAAACTTTATATATATCAAGAAGAAATAAACCTTAATCTCCACATATATTTGTTATTAATCTGCAAGCCTGTAATTTAATGATAATTTCAGTAAAACTTGCAGTCAAACTGTTTGGGTTGGCAAGTCCTTGGTTAGTTCATCATAATCTGTATAAGCCTCCTTCAGTGATGCAATAAATAAATATTTAAATGTTTGCAGGTATATATTACCTCTCTGAGAAAGTTTTCTAAGGAAAACTTGATTTTCTTTGTATGCCGGAGTATTGAATAACCTCAAAATTTGGTAACTTGTACCAGCCATTATCTCAGGTCTCTGATACCATCACAATACTGGCATTTAGGCTGACTACCTGAAATTTTTAAAAAGACAGCACAAATGTATGATTCTTGCATCTGGGAAAATACATGGATTGAATTCCATGATACATCTCAACTATGGTACCAAAAAGGAAAAATAAGAAATCTGTACAATTTCAATGGTATTAATCATAAATTTACAATCATATTTTTTTTTTATAAAGAAAAAGTTTGTATGGGTAAATATGTTAAAAATAAATAATTATCATTATTCACAACAATGAATTGTGTGAACCTTCAGATTAATATATCAGGTATCTAAATCTTACTTCAATAATTATTAATTCTTATTATATTAATCATTAATATTAAAAATTAATTTCAACACAGGAACAACAAATTTCTCAACAAAATGAATCACTGATGTGAATCAAAATAAAGGACAAATTTCTGTTCCCTGATAGCTTTTTTCCTCAGTCACAAAAGTGTGCATGTGTGTGATTGGGATTTTTAACGTAACTTTAACAATTTTCAGTCATATCACTACAATGTCTGCAGTGCGGCAGTTTATAGTGATGTCTAGCACTGAGGCATCATGCCACAGACATGTAGCATTATGTCCCACTGTCACTTAATGCTGAACGCCAAGCAAGGTAGCTGTTAGTACCATTTTTGTAAGTCTTTGGTATGACTCAGCAGGGGCTCGAACATTTTTGTAAGTCTTTGGTATGACTCAGCCGGGGCTCGAACCCACGATCTTTCATTTCCAAAGTGGACGCCCTAACCACTAGGCCACCGGAGCAGTATCCATAAAAGTGAAATATCCAGCAAGAAAGAACTATAAAAAATTTAACATTTAGATGTTTCATAGATGCTGGAAATAAATAAGAAAGAAAGAAAGAAAGAAAGAAAGAAAGAAAGAAAGAAAGAAAGAAAGAAAGAAAGAAAGTATGGAAGCAAAATAAGTCAAAGCTTTCATATGTACTCGCTTATAAGAAAAGTCCAACTGCAAACTGCACAGACCCAGATCTGCCATCGCATAATGTGCTTACAAATCTGGATCTGTGCAGTATGTTAGTACTAATCAGTAGAACAAACAAGAGACCCTGATCTGCAATTAGGATCTTTATTGTTTGCAGTCTGACTTGACTAATAAGTGAGTATATATAGTAGAAATGGATGCATAAATGTCCATATAATGATGCAATGCAGCAGCATGTCAATTAAAATTCAATACACAGCATTACAATGGACGAGGGGGCCCCAAGTGGCTGAGTGGTCTAAAGTGCTCTCCGTTACGGATCACTGCCATCTCACCTCTGTCTGCGTGGGTTCGAGTCTCAGATTTGGCCAATGTGGGTATATGAGAAAGCTTGCCAGTAGCTTTTTGAGGGTCAGTGGTTCTTTCCAGGGATTTTCCTGGGTTCTTCCTCCACCATTAATACTGGCCGCCATGTATAGCCTATCATGTGCTGAAAAATGGTGTTAAGTCCTACAACAACAACAACAATGGATGACAAGGATCTGTGTTGAACATGCTTATAATTACTGTATGTTTCAGCTTAAAAGTCATGTTTAATGATTGACTCTTCTTACATGTTACTGCTAAGCTGTTTAAGAAAGGCACATATTTCCTCAACAATAAATGGAATAATGTTGAGCCAATTCTAATTTGAGATCAATCAGTCAACAAAAATGCTTGTCCAGGTCTTCATCCAACAAAGGTGTGAATCCACACCATTCTGAGCAACATTTTAATAGATATGGGTACAGTGCCTCCACAAACTACAACTGCTGTATAAGAACCAGAGCTGACAGCTGCTGGAGGTTTCACTCTATATCAGGTGTGGAGAGACTAACCATGATATTTAGTGCAGATGTAGACATGAGTTTAGGCTAGAATATCACTCAAGGTCACAACAAAATGTACAATGTGTGTCAATGTCACTTTAAAATCTTCCATGGTAACTGTAAATCTGAATACAATTCTCAGGACTATTACTATTTATGGTCAGGTGAAAATCTTAGAGCTTGTTTTCCCACAATTATTATGATGTGCTGAACTCTCTTCTATTTAAATCTCATAAAAATGACAAGTTTGTATTCTCATGTACTGTAAATAGTATATCACATGATAATGTTGATAATACAAAGTGTAATGGGAATATCTTACTTCAGAGACCATCATCTGATCCCAGGTTTGAAAGCTATTTACATGTGATTGATACATCCTTTTTCACTGATATCTGTAACAATCTTACTGATAGTAGACTATGTTCAAAACAGAGATTTTAATCATAAGGGTGCATGTATTTTACAATCATTCCAAGGAAGAAATACTAAATATGTAAGGTTGGTTATTCAATAGGGAAATCTGGTATAAATATAAGTTATTATTGTATCCAGCATTTTTTCCCAAAAATTAATTAAATACAATTAAGTCCATGTAAAAAAATGACAGACCTGATAATTTCAGCTTGTGTGAAACCTTCCTCAAGTCAAATAACTGTGACAACACTTGCAGTCTTATATCTGTGCTAGATTTCCAAACACCTGTGGTGGAGGATGTGCTACCTATATATCAGAAAATGTTTAGTATGTTAGAAAACATGAACTTGAGACCAATAATGATTAATATGTAGGGCTTTCAATTCATCATTAACATGCGAAACCCTTCATCTAATATCCTTCAGGGGCCCCTGGGTGGTTATAAGGAGCACCCCTTTACAGATCGCAGATGGCCTTAACTGTTTACCAAAACAAGTGGTTGGCCGCGATTACTGCATATAGTCTTCCTCAATTGGTTCAGCAGCTGAAATGTGTAAGAGCTTCCAGTACCTCACTTTCTAATCATATACTTACCCTGAATTTCTTATGGAAGCTGTTGTACCGTCACATGCAATAAGTGATGTCACAATTCAGTTAGTGTCATAAGGTCTAAATCTAAGTGTTTCCATTAACAGGACTTTGTGAACCATCTTTTGATGCATAATACAAGAATAAATAATCCCAATAAAACTCTTCATGCTATATACTGTTCTTTGAAGGTTCTGAGTAACCATGTTCATATTATACAAAAATGCATTAAAAAAAATAGCATCAACCATCTTGAATTTGCATGGTTATATAAAATGCAATTAACGTTACAAATAGGAATTCCATTCATAAAAAAATTAAATAACTATAAGAAAGAGAAAAATTATGCAATCGCATAAGTGAGAAAATACAAATAGGAATATTTTATGAATGCCATTAAAACAGTAACATCACTAAAGAATTGTGGAATCATCTTGAAGGTATATATAAATCATTATACATTTAAATCTCAACTTGTCAATGACAAAGAGTTCAATGATTTATATGACACTGCTGACAACTGTAATGATCATCTGTTGCAGGTAAATTTCTTGATAATAACTTTCCAAACTAATGGATTGTATAACGTCTAATTGAATGACCTAATTGGATGGACTCTACTGCTCCTGATGGTGTAAGAAGTGCTACATCACATAATGTCCTACTCATATAAATAACTGTAGCAACCGCTCCGGTGACCTAATAGAGTGTCCACAGCGGGAGCATAGTTCGTGGGTTCAATCCCCAGCCAAGTCATACCAAAGACTTACAAAAATGGTACTAACAGCTGCCTCACTTGACACTCAGCATTAAGAGGATAGTGTTATGAGTGGTCGACCCGATGTCAGGATAATGTGACATGTCTACAACACGATGCCCCAGTGCTATAAACATCACTATAAACTGCCTCACTGCAGACACCATACCGATATGACTGAAAAATTATTAAAGCTACTTTAAAAATCATAAACAAACAAACAAAATAACTAACTGTAGCAGACATGCCACTACTTGACTAGAACCAACAGCTGGTTTATGTTATGCCTTCACATGGGTTTAATTTCTAGGGAAAAAATACTCTCAGGGCAGTCTTGTCTCAGCTTCATGACTGTCTTGATGTCTAGTAATTAATAAATAGTATTGATTGCCTTCTGAAATTATTCTTAAATAACAAATAACATCACAACTGATTCAGATTTCACAACACTTTGTAGAAGATGCTTTCTTTGAAGTATATTGGAGGGACACCAATATAACTCTAAATGCTGACTTGAGGAATGGGAATTATTGGTGTTTAAGAATAAGAATAATTATAACCTGAAATAAATCAAAAGTAAGTTTAATTGGTTAAACAAAAAAATCACTTAAGGTGTATTATTAACAGTTAGGTTAATAAAGATTATGAAAGCAATGAAATAATTTTAGTATTTAATGAGGATGAACCATTATCCTGGCCAATTCATATGCAACATGTATGTTTCAGTATTCATCCTGCCTTGCCCTGAAAAGGTAGGATTAAGGCCTACCTTCATCTAAAAGCATAATAATTATTCTACAATGGTTGTATCTTGAATGACTATGCTTCTATGTGTATATGTGATTTGGCAATTTATAGTGATGTCAAGAACTGGGGCATCATGCCACAGACATGTAGCAACATGACATGTCTACCCTAGTCACATTATCCAGACACCAAGTCGCCCAGTAACTAATGCTTTAACCTCTTAAAGTTAAGTAACAAGTGAGGCAGCTGCTACTCCAGTTTCCAGGAGTCTTATTATGGAATTCGCCACTGACTAATTTTTTAAAGTTGAAAGAACGAATGAAGAGCTTAAGGATGGTTGAAAAAGTTCCTTTTTAAACAACAGTTTGAAGTTCATTTGTATGCATTAGACCAACAAACAGATCTCCTCTTTTGTTTCTAAGGATTACTGGTAGCTACCAGTAATTTTTAAAAAAAAGCAGAGATCTACTTGTTGGTCTAGTGCATACCTATCAAATTTTCAAAATCCGAATAGACAGAATTAAAATAAAAGATTGGGAATTAAAATCAAGAGGTCTTTATGCAGCATTTTTTAGGCGGCAGTTTCAATACTTATTGACTGATATCCCAGGTATAATATGCATTAAATTCTCAAAGGAGGCACCCCTGGCACCTGCAGAAACTTTTCCATGAACCGGGGGTGGTCAGCCATTACATTTTAAGGATGGTGGCCTTACCTTTTTTAAAGGTGAAATGAGGTGGGGGTAAAGTTAACGTCCATGGCACGGGCCATTCTCCTTGTGACACACCTTAGTTTCCCCCATGATGTGCCCACTTTTCATATTATGGTCAGCTGTGACTAAAATGCACAACAGCTACAGGTTAGACTTTAGTACACGAGCAGTAAAGCCAGTGTGTGTAGTTATCAGTTAATCTTTATTATTACATTTATCTTGGGAAGACTATCCCTTCATTATACTGCAAAGAAACCATGTTCTAAATTGTGTGTATATGTGAGCATACAAAACTGATTAGTAAAATAAATAATGCCCTATTTTGTTGTAACTTCTGATGCCTACAACTTCATTTTAACAGTTCAAATCTGCAGTCACCAGTTAATGAACATGTGGCAAACTGTTATGTTTTACATCCTACCTTATTTCTTTAGAGTCAACTCATGAGGCATGCAAAACTGTTTACTAAATAAAATATTGAATTTGAATTAGTACTTTTGGGGAACATATAGTGTGATATATATATATATATATATATATATATATATATATATATATATATATATATATATATATATATATATATATATATATATATATATTCATTCCTTATAGTCTCCATCGCTTTTGGTGCACATCGAAAACAGGTGATAAAATTCATGTATTTCACAACATCTAACTTTCATAATCTGTAGCCATATTTCTCTTGATGTTGAGAAAATTATTTTTAAAGAATCTCAAATAACTATAACCAAATTTTAAAAATAGATTGGTATAACTGAAATTCTATGACGGTAATCAGACATATAACCTTTCATTACAGGACGAACTTACCAAGCAGGATCACTCTAGCGAGATTACTTTCAGTTCAATAGTTACCTCCCTGTACCATTGGCAAAACAAATTTATATATCTTTGGCGACTTAGTCTCGAGAGACCATGCGGATAGCGCCCTTGGGGTGTCGTCTGTCTCTGGGTTGTTGACATCGTCTGTTGTGGCTGTGCAGGTCTATGTGCGAGTGTCAGTCCCTCTTGCAGTTTGTGCATACATACTGGGAAGCCTGGGTTACTGTGGTTGCTGCCAAGTGGCCCTTTCTTACACGTTTCTCTGCCGCCAACTGTCCTCTCCTCGTATCAGCGACTGATATACCCTTACTTACTGTCAGTGTCCAGGTGCCTCGGTCCTCGGCCAGCACTTCCCAGCCATTAGGTGCGATGTCGCATGCCTTCATGTCTTCTCTTGCACGCATCCTTGAAACGGAGTGAGGGGCGACCGACTCTTCTCGTGCGAGTGGCCAGATGTCCGTATAGGATGTCCTTTGGCAGCCTCCCATCCTCCATGCGTCGGACGTGTCCCAGCCATCGAAGGCGACGTTTACTCAGCAGGGAGAACATGGTGGTTGTATTTTCACGCTGAATGATTTCATTGTGAGGGACACGGTCTTGCCAGTTGATTTTCAGGATCCGTTTAAGGCACCGTATATGGAAGGAGTTAAGGTGGCGCTCTTGCCTCATTTAGGTACTCCAGGTCTCACTTCCACATAGAAGGGTGCTGCAAATGCAGGCCTGGTAAACTTGGACTTTGGTGTGCTCTGTCAGCGCGTTGTTTTCCAACATCATCTTCGTTAGTCGTGACATGATGGTGTTTGCCTTTCCAAGCCTTCTGTCCAGCTCCTTATCAAGCGAGAGAGTGTTGCTGATGGTTGACCCCAGGTAGGTAAAGTTGTTGACTGCTTCAAAGATGACACCGTTGATTTTGACTGTATAGGCAATGGGGGTATCTTGCACGCTGCCCTTTGTCTTTTCCAGGCTGATGGTGAGTCCAAACTGCATGCAGGCATCAACAGAACGGTCTCCCAGTCTCTGGAGGGTTTCCTCAGTGTGCGGCACAAGAGCCGCGTTATCTGCGAAAAGCATCTCCCTGATGAGCACAACCCTCACTTTCGTCATCGAGCGCAGTCGTGCCAGGTTGAACAACCTCCCGTCGGACCTGGTTTGTAGATATATGCCATCAGTGGATGAGTCAAAGGCGTAGGACAGAAGCGAGGAGAAGAAGATCCCGAATAGGGTTGGCGCCAGAATGCAGCCCGGCTTCACGCCGCTGTTAATTGGGAAGGAGGTAGAGGAAGATCCATCATACATGACTGTTCCCTTCATATCTGCATGGAAAGAGATTATCATGTTGCGGAGTTTTTTTTTTTTTTTGGGGGGGGGGGGCAACCGATCTTACTGAGAACTTCAAATAGGCCCTTCCTGCTGACTAAGTCAAAGGCCTTGGTGAGGTCGAAGAACATCATGTAGAGTGGTTGACTTTGCTCTCTGCTCTTCTCTTGGAGTTGTCGCAAGGAGAAGATCATGTCTGTTGTCGACCTGCCTGCTCTGAAGCCGAACTGGGATTCTGGGTACGCACGGACTGCCAGCAACTGCAGCCTGTTTAGTACGATGCGGGCATACACTTTACCAACGATGCTCAGAAGCGAGATCCCTCTGTAATTATTACAGTCACTGCGGTCGCCCTTGTTTTTTAGTAAAGGGTCACAATTGTGGCATCACGCATGTCTTGGGGAACTGCTCCTTCCTCCCAGCAGAGGCAAAGTAGTTCGTGCAGTGGTTGAAGCAGTGTTGGTTTCCCACGCTTGATAGCTTCGGACGGGATGCTGTCACTACCTGGTGCTTTGTCATTTGGGAGTGAGTAAATTGCTTTGCTGAGCTCTTCTAAGGTTGGCACTTGGTCGAGCTTCCCCATGGTGGGAAGATTCTTTATGTTGCTGAGGGATGCTTCGGTAACTAACGTTTCTCAGGAGTATAGCTCTGAGTAGTGCTCCACCCATCTGGCAGTCTATTGCCCATGGTCTGTGATCTTCTCTCCCATCAGAGATTTCAGAGGAACGACCCATTTCACTGTTGGGCCTAGAGCCTTCTTGATGCCACTGTACATACCTTGGAAGTTTCCCGACTCTGCACTGCGCTGGATTCCTTCACACAGTTGTTGCCAATACTCGTTCGCGCACTGTCTAGCGATGCGTTGGGTGTTACTTCGGGCACATTTAAGAGCAGTAAGCGTCCGTTCATTAGTGCATTTTTTGTAGGCTAAAAAGGCTTTTCGCTTCTCCTCGATTAGTGGTTTCATCCTTGATAGATGTGCGTTAAACCAGTCCAGACTGGGTCATTCCTTTTTGCCAAACGTAGACATGGCTGTTTTGTAGATGGCACCCTTCATGGCGTTCCACTTGGCTGTGGCGTCGTGCTCTGGCAGGTCCTGGAGAGCCTTGTCCAGGGAGGACACATACTCCTGCGCCTTGGAGGCGACTGACATCTGTGCAATGTTTATGCCTGGGTGTCCTTTCGGTTTTGAGCGGTGTAGAGTGTGGCTGTAGTCGTACCTTGCTGCTCACAAGGGCATGGTCGGAGTCAAGTCTGCACTGTGGTAGGTTCTGGTGGAGAGGACGCTGTTAAGGGCAGAGCGCCTGGTGATGACCAAGTCGAGTTGATGCCAGTAATGGGACCTGGGGTGTTTCCATGACACTTTTGTGTTGTGGCTTACCCTTGAAAAAGGTGTTTGTTATGCAGAGGCCATGGTAGGTGCACAGCTCCAGCAGTCTCTGACCGTTTTTGTTTGTCTTTCCAGTATCATGATATCCGAGGCAGGTAGGCCATGACTCGTGATTCTCACATACTCTGGCACTGAAGTCGCCGATGAGAAATAGTGGTTCGTGTTCGAACCTTTGATCTGTTCGTCCAGCTGCCCATAGAACTGATAATTTGTGTCTTCTGTAGACGAGAGGATGGGGACGTATACACTGATGATGTTGACAGGACCTGCAGCAGTGGTGAGGCTGATGGACAAGAGACGCTCAGTGCCCCCTGTGGGAGGTTCAACCAAGGCCAGAAGATTGTTTTTGATGGCGAAGCCCACTCCATGCTGACGAGGCTCCTCAGGTTCTCGACCCTTCCAGAAGAAGGTGTAGTTTTCCTCTCTGAGGGAGCCACTAAAGGCCAACCTAGCTTCCTGGAGGGCAACTATGCTGATATTTAGCCTGGTGAGTTCTCTATCGATGATGGCAGTATTCCTGGTGTCGTTCACTTCTCTGAGGTCATCGGAGATGCCTGTACACATAATGCGCACTTTCCAGCTTGCAAGTCGAAGAGCTGGAGTATTCTTTATTGGTTTCTTTTTTCTTTTGTCTGGTGTGGAATTTCCGTCTGCTTGTCATGTTGAGTAACACACTGAGCTCCAGACATGCACTGGAGCAGGCAGACGATGGCGGGCCAACACCTTATTGACCGGGGGATGCCCGGCTTGAGGCGGGCGGTAGTTGGCCGGTGGGACGCGATGATCCCTCTCACGGTCAAAGTTGACCCGTGGCGCCCCTTCCCTACGCTAATCGGGTGGGACTTATAACCCGTAAACTGTCAGCTTCCGTGTTGTTTCCTCACTCATTAGCGAGACTGGAGTGACCTCTCCAGGGCGCAAGCCTGGGCATGGAGTATGGAGATCCTGGGTTGTCCAGACGTCAGGATCCCCCTCTCGTCCTTGCTGGTGGGGTCCAAAGGAATGCTGAGAATGACATTTGGCACCAGTTTGGATGCAGGAGCTGCCGAAAGGAAGTCGTAGACGACATACAGCCGCCTTGGGGGCTCCACTCCGGATTTTCTGTCTGAGTTTACTCCCATAGCCTTTTCTTCTCCCGAAAATATCCAGAAGGCAGTGGATCCATTGGATTGGACTTGATTGGTTTTGAATCAGATATTCCTTCTCCTACACAAATTGCCTTGACAAGGCTAACGAGCTTCATCAGCCCGGGTTTGGAGTCAGAGTTTCCCTTCTCTTAGACAGGCTACCTGCCAAGGTTAATGAGCCCAGCCTGCCCACCCAGTTATACGGCCGATCCCTCGGTCGCGCCACACAACAGGCTCTGTGAAAACAAGGGGCCTCGCGTGAAGGTGCTGCTGTGGACACAATAGTGTAGGAGAGGCCATATGCAATAAATCTCCTGTCCATCAGAACGAGACAGTGGTCTTGCAGCGATCACTACACCAGGAAAGGAGAGGCTATGAGAGACGCTTCACTTCCTTCTAGCAAGCGGTATGTCAAGCCCAGACCTTGTACCCTCTCAAAACAAATTTGTACCTATTACCTATTACATATAAATCTAAGGCATGTCAAGAGACTAGTCCTACAACGAAAAACACATCACCTGATAGTATTGTACTGGGGTGATAGCACTAAAACAAAAACAGCATGCGCTATGCCCTATGCTGTAGGACGAGTCAAGGGCAAGTCTACCCCGTCGTTTTCGTACCTCTTCGGAGACGTTTTGACCCAGGAAATTTCACCCTGCTTCAATGGGTATTCCCTTAGTCCTACAATGTAAAAACGTCGCATATATTTTTGTTTTAGTGTTACGTCACAGACGAAACCACTCCGTTGGCCTAGTGGCTAGAGCGTCCGCCGCGGAAGCATGAGGTCGTGGGTTCTATCCCCGGCCGAATCATACCAACGACTTACAAAAATGGTACTAACAGCTGCCTTGCTTGGCACTCAGCATTAAGAGGTCAGTGTTAGGACTAGTCGGCCTGGTGTCAGGATAATGTGACTGGGGTGTAACATCATGATACACATCTGCGGAATGATGCCCCAGTGCTAAATATCACTATGAACTGCCTCACTGCAGACATTGTAGCGATATGACTGAACAATTGTTCAAGCTACGTTAAAAATCCTAATCAAACACACACGTCACAGACGCCCAAATAAAAAATATCAGCGTCCTGGTCTTACATGTAAGACTAACAAGAGCATATCTTCTCCGTTTTTATTGAAATTCATCACCATTACATCCTAGTCCTACTTAATTGTAAGACGTATCTCGTGTTATTTGTTTTGGTGTACATGTAAGACCTCGAAACTGATAAAAAAAAATTGGGTGTAGCACTAAAACATATGATAACGTCTTGTATCATAGGACTATGGTTTGGTGTACCAAAACATAAATAAAACGTTCTAGATTATTTAATTATTGCCCATTGTGGAATGAATTGTACATTGAAATTAGACACAAAGACACAGTGATCCTTTCAAGGGTGCTCTTAAAACTCACCTTTTTCGACAGCAAGAACAAACATGAAGACCTAATAATGTTTCCTACCTTAAATATTTTCAGCATTTTGTTTTCTAATTTTATGGTGTTTTGTTTTTCTGTAGTCATATCATTATAGATGGTGTTAAGCGATTAGAGCTTCTAAGGATCAGACGCTATACAAAGTCCTCATTGATATTATTATTAACCATTATCACTACACTGTTTTAGTGAAGATGCCTGACAAAAGAGATGCATTTTGTCCCTTTTGTCAAAGACTTGTTTAAAAAATCCCGGTCAGTTTCAAAAGAACGCCATCCAAAACATTATGCCCCAGTGTTAGACCTCACTATAAACTGCCACACTGCAGACATCGTAGCGATATGACTGAAAAATTGTTAAAGCTTAAAATCCCAATCACACACACACACACACACACACACACACACACACACACACACACAGAGAGAAGGACATTAGCATAGCATATTCCTCTAGCTATCTAGACTCACACTAAACAACAATATCATCAGATAAGCCATTAACTTCTTCTGCCGAGTCATTTCGAGTTACAAAAATGGTACTAACAGCTACTTCGCTTGGCGTTCAGCATTAAAAGGTTAGTGTTAGGACTGGTCGGCCTGGTGTCAGGATAATGTGACTGGGCGGGGCATCATGCTACATGTCTGGGGTATCATGCCCCAGTGCTAGACATCACTATGACTGAAAAATTGTTAAAGCTAAAAATCCCAATCTCACACACACACACACACACACACACACACACACACACACACACACACAAGGACATTAGCATGGTATATTCCTCTAATTATCTAGACTCACACTAAACAACAATATCATCAGATAAGCCATTACCTTATTTGGTCACGCGTTCGTGCACATCGACATACCCATACTCTCTGATATGGTGTACACGGAATATATAGATTCTCAATCTAATTATTTAGAACAATATCATGTAATCATTTCTGTACATTGCACATCTACAAAGTGCACACAAATATCGACATATACATGTACTGATATAACCTTTCACATGATACTTCTACAAAGTATACACAAATAGTCAAACTGATATTATTAACTAATGTCGCACAGTGCAACCATTATACAAAGTTATAATTCAATTCAACATTTGCCAATCTAGAATATCACATGAATAAAGGCACAAGGTTACTACGAATTAACCAAATAGCAAATTACAATATTAATTCTTTACATAAGCATTGTTCATATCTCAAAATTTGCATGTAGGTTAAGCACTACCAATAAATCAAACCCTACAAACGGTAATTCTGCGTACTAACGATTCTAGTAATGAAGTATACATATTGCACATAATTAACGTACAATTACTTTGCCGTAATATATTACAACAATCAAGCAAATAAGTCACTGACCTGTTCGAAGCTCTTTTGTAATTCCCAGAATAACAAATTTTCCTCCAATTTCGAATGACGTCGGAGTAGCTTATCTTCCCTTATAATTGCCTCAAGCTGATTTAGTGACTATCGACGTTTAGTTCTCAAGTTAATAGATTTAAGCTTGCGATTCCAATGGTGATCACGCCTTGCTCAACTCTGAGTGGATGTCGATTCACCCATGCTTTACATAATTATCAGACCTTGCCCCATCCCGGCAGTCTGTCAAGGGTGTTTTTACGACCCCCAATTGATGTTCCTTTGATGCCAACACAGGATTGCATCACTTACCTGTGAACCCATGTTATGGACATGTTATATAATCGGCTTTGCCAATATAAGGCGCCAGTCACGAGTTTATATGCCCATGTTACATAACTGGCTTAACATCTCATTGTTTGCAAGACTGACCTGGTAACCTTCATGACGCAGAACTATTAGCCTCAGGGTCTAGCATATATACGTTGCAATCTCGTTATTATTCCTTACAACGTGACACATGACCGCCGTGTCAATATTTTGAAAAACTTCACACAGTCGCCATGTTGCCACATTTTAAAAGACTGTTTGCACGGCCGCCATGTGGGCACTGTGTGCCTTATAAAATATGCCTTACCTAAACACGGAAAACTATTCACACGGCTGATCGTTGCATAATTTACTTAGGAAACTGTTATTATGTATGTCATGTACCTGAGTATCCGTTGATTTTTTAAAAATATTTTTGCCATCACAGTTACCAGTACTGATGCATGGGTATTTAGCGCCCTGGGAAACTTTCCACCATTTACCCATCCCCCGTATAACGCTTAGCATAACCTCTTCATTAGTATTAATACTCGTTCGGATTGATTGATTATTTCATTATTCAGTCAACATATTTAAGCAGTGTCTTCATTCCCCACCCCTACCCCCAGCCAGTCTTGACGCCTTATGCGGCTGCCTAAGTTCACCTATTGGATTTAACCTGCCCTGACCCTTACATCACAAAGTCGTATATAAATAGCACGTAATTAATAACATGTCGGGAACTGAAAACTCAATTTTTCAGTTGAGGGTGGGTGCATGGAAGTTTCTTTTTAAATATATTTTTTTAACAAATATAATAGGTAGCCAATATAATCAATATAAGGATTTCATTTTTTTTTATTAATTAAGGCATGAAGTTTTTTTCAAGCTGTTGGGGTGAGGTATGCAGATTTTTTTTTTAAACCATAAAATCAGTACAGTGGAAGTGGGATGGAAAATTAAGTGGTCAGTTTGTAAGTTGAGATATTGGCATTGTTAGAGAAAGTGGCTGTAACACTGTAAATTATTTGGCAGAAACAATTTTTGTAACAAATCGAGATACAATTCTTCTTTCGCAATAGGTTCGTGAAGCAACACTAGACTCTTTACTAATATGTAAGACGGGGTGGAAATGGGTGGGATTTCACTCTAGCATATATTTTTCAGATCTGCTTTTGGAAATATTCATTTTTTTTTTTATAGATACAGATAGTATTTTAACATCTAAAGAGAGTCAAAGGCTAGAATATTTCCACAACCATACCCATATAACAAAATATAAACGTCCATCCTTCTAAAATGCACGAAGAAGTTGACAAATTAATGGTAATATGCGCATTCCACTCTATTTGAAACTGTTCTCCTCCAGCTAATCATAAATGCAACGTTGCTTCAGACATCCTGCATCCAAACATATTTACATGCACACTAGTACTTCACGTTTTTCTTGTTACATTGAAGTAAAGTTTTTACTTCTCACCACAACGTGTGCATAGCCATCCTTCACTGAGTGTTTAATCCATGAACATTTTCTTTGGAATTGACAGACATGTCTGATGGTACCAATCCTTGCAATTGGAACATTCAGTCATTCTCACCTTATGGTTGTCAGGAAGTCTGCATATGCGGTAAAGATTTAGTTTTTATATTATATGTCTTTTTATTTTACCTTAATCTTTGTGTGTGGAAATACTGCAAAATGACTTTTGTGTAAGGAATCTTCCAAATGTCTCTGCATGATATCTTAGTTATACCTAAGGTTGTTCTCCTTTACAAAGTGATGATGTCATGGCTTTTGCAAACAAGGCCATAGTCAACCCCTCCATTTTGCCTCTAACATTTTCTAATTCTTAGTGTTATGTGCTTTTTGTGTCATTGTAATTGTTGCTATTTTGCATTTAGACATTCGCTGAGATATGATGAGTGGAAGATGCCAATAAGTCATATACATCTATTTCATAATTACTATCCATTACATTTGATAATGTAAACCAGTACAAATTTCCATCATGCACTTCTATTTGCACAAACTTCCCTTTGCAGATGTCAAACTGAAGTTTGCTTCTTAGTAAGGGATCCTGAAATTCCTGGATATCAGGATGCTGTTTCTTCAGTGGCCTTAGAATTGTATGTTTGTGGGTATCTGTGAATATTCCACCATATTTTAGTACTGCAAGCTGGTGATGGATTCGTGTTCTTTTTCTTTTTCTTGCTTGGAATATATTCCCTGAATTTTCTTGTGCTTCTTTTTCTTAATTTTAGATCTTACATGAACTGGTGGAGATGACTGAAATCTTATGTTTGTGACATGCTGGAGTACATATGAAAAGGTCCCCGTTCTTATCAAACCAGTTTTTATTTAAGTTTCATTATTAGGCAGACTGTTTGGAAACTCTTCGTACTGTCTTCTGGTGGCTTATGTTCCTCAATGTTTGCTTCTATAGTTTTCTTCATCATTTGGTATCTCAGATAGATGTGTGCGAAGCTTCTTCATCTCTTCTTACCAAACAAAGGTGAAGGGGTTGGGTTTTCTTCCGAGTCTGAACCTACTTCATTGTCATCTTCACTGCATACATACCTTGTTTGAATCTCTTCATCTTCTTGGCATTTTTCAGTTGTGCATTTGATTTTTGTATTCGGCTCCACAATGTTTTTTCGTCTTCTCGGAAGAGTTTTGAGCAATGCCTTCCTGAACATAACTGTTTTTATCAGGTGAGTGGTGAAACTGGATTTTACCAAGCTCATGCCAAATTTGACCATCTTCCATTATGTCTACCAGTACCATTTTCTGACTTTTGGACCACATACTGAAGAGCAAATAAAATGCATTTAATTTAAATAGGGAGTCTTATTTTAGTTCTTCATCCTTGCTGCAAAGATATGTCAACATGGCAGTCCCGTCATTGTTTTAAGAACGCAGCAGTTCTGAGCTTCTCAGGGCTGCATGCATATTTTTCTGTTGCATATCCTGCCTCTTTCAATTCCTGCGTAACGATATTGGCTGCGTAGGGCGTAAATTTATTCCCAACAATGTCGACAACTTTATCATCATCATTCAGTCTGTATGTATATGTCATCTGCTAAACAAAATATCAATGTCGTACAGCATAATCAGATGCTCTGCATATCAAAAGTAATCCCTGAACAGCTTCTGAAACTGATAAATCCTATGACAAACACATCCTTTACCTTCTGATTTATTGATTTCATTCTGTTATTAGTTGTAAACCCAAGGTATATATGCACGTTGGTCTTGTATGCAAACCACTATCTAACCAGTTCTTGTAGTAAACGAACTGTTGTGGTGCTACCTTGAGCAACTAGTCAATCTGTTGGCATGTACTGTCTTGGACCATCTACCATACAAGCTGCATTATTGTACTTTGCACCTATTGATTCAATGCACATTTATTTAATTATTTTGCAAATGCCTGCATTATATGAAATCTACACAACTTGACTGAAAGTTCTCGCATGACCTTCTGCACCGCAACTATTTCATTCAGGTCTTCTTCCATGACTATGGTTTTTACTTTCTCCAAATTGTGTATTTATCCACACTCAATTGTCTCCCTTTTTTATTGGCAACTAAACTGAACCCATCTATGCACCCTGACCGTACCCATCTTCGACTATAATTATATATATATATATATATATATATATATATATATATATATATATATATATATATATATATATATATATATATATATATATATATATATATATATATATATATATATATATATAAGGCATTCTAAATTTGTTGATTCTGTCCCATCTACCATCAATACTTCTGGGAACATTTCATATGCCATGTTCATTTGGCGTCACAACCAAAAAGGTATTCCAAACATTCAGTCTCTCCTGTCTGGACTGATATGGCTGCATCTGAATCTTCGTTATCTAAAAAAGAAAATTTCAAACACAAATGTAGGGGTATTCTGGTATCTAGAAGTACAGTGCAAATTATACAATACATGGTTGAAGGGATTGGACTGTCAATTCATTTCCTATAAAACTTCATGCAAATATATAAAATAAAATAAATTTCTTCACCTGTTCGGCATTAAAACAATTCATGCTCCAATTTAATCAATTTTCAGAATTTTGTCAGCCTAGAAAAGCAGATATCAGGAGATCATGCAAATTAAAACAGTGGCATGATTTACATTTTGTTGGTGACATAGCCCTCCACTTCACCAGGCAGAGTGATCCATTAGTGTTTCGCAGCATTCTTTGTGCCTCGTAATGCAAACACTGAATCTTTAGATGTTAAGTTATAAGATTATATGCTCACTGCGATGTTTTGGCTGTACTTCTCAAAAATATTAGAAATCACCAAAAGAAGATATTATCTCCTGTGAAATAGCGATGAATATGCGACCATTTTCGATTTGAGGCGAGTGTCTTCCTCTGAATGGAGCAGAAAATATTGACTTCTGGAAATAGGGATGGATATGCGCTTCCGCCCTTTCGCCTGAAATCCCTTCGGATTTGGAAAGTGCGAGGTTTCTTGTCTCCTGCGAGAATGTTTGTTTGACGTCACTATGGATCAGAAAATATTATTCAGTTGAAACTTCTTGGACTCTTACTTCGAGAATGAGAATATGTAATTCAAAACGTAATTCTATGTAATGAATGTTCACACAACGAAACAAACATGTACTTTTGATCAAGTTAATGGGAGATTTGTGAGTATCTTCGTTTGAAGTCTTATGGACCGGGAAATATTTACTACTGTGAAATAGAGATGGATATGCGAGTAACCAAGACCTTATGCTAGTATCTACGTCTGAAGTCCCAATAGATCAGGAAAGTGTCTCCTGTGGAAGTCAAAGTCCTTATGGACAGAACCAGAATTATGTGAATTAATAAAACAAAGACCTCAACGGTAATTCATAGGTTGGACGAGACTTGAATTGAACTAGTAATTAACACAAAGGGCATATTTGAACATGGAAATTAGTAGGAATATCAGCTATTTATTTTAAAGAATTGCTTAAAGGATTGCCATAATCACAATATCTCGAAAATACTCCTAAAGATTGCTCTGAGCTTATCGGACAAAAGCATGAGCAGTCCTTTTTGGTGCATGTAGGGAGTAAATGCTGTCCGTGCCTTAACTAATTGACTTTGAATTGAACTTATATGCTAAGCAATATCATACTGCTATAAACTGAACCTAAATATAGAACATTTGAATAAAGACATACAAAACTATATACTACTAATGCTAAATTTGAACTTCTCGAAATAATACCTGCATATACTTACAATTATCAGTGATGAACTACAGCCCTTTAAGGTAATAGTTATATAATTATCTGATCCATTTAACTTAACCCTTTTGAATTAAGATATCAATGGCAGCACATGAGATTATAATATGAACTTTGTAAGCTCCCTACTAGCTACTATCTACACAAACTAATACTTATATCAATTATATACATACACTAAACTGCTTCCATAAATAATTTATTTATAATTATTAAATAATAATCACACATGGTTGAGGAGCATTGACACACAAGTTAGAGAGGTGGAAAAAAATTATATCACAATTTATTAAAGATGAAATTTCTAATCAACAAACAGTCATACTATGGGGAAAACAGACATAAAATCCTTTAACTTTCAGAACTAGGGGGTCCGTCAAATGATGCAACTCTGAGACGAACCACGTCAATAAACGTAATGCAAAAATGGTGGCTGCCCAGTCTGCACCTAAAAGCTTATTTTATCACAACAAGTCATTATGCTGTTTCGTAAATACGAATTTAGTACAGGATATCAAAGTAAAATGAAATATTTTGTTGTCAACTATAGTACATGGACTGAAGTTTATGAAATGTGTGCCAAGTCTTCCCAACTCTACAAGCAGGCTCTCTTTATCAGTTTGTGTTCCAAATTCATACTCATTCATTTTCTGTCTTATGTTGTGCAGATCCTTTATAGTGATGAAAGAGGATCCCTGAAGACAAAAATATTGCAATAACTGCTAATGTATCTGCTCTATAATAATATTCCAGATTGTCTCAGCTATGTTAAATCTGTACACACAGAAACTCAGAAATGATATTAAAATAAATGTGTAATCTTTTGTTTGCTATCACCATTTATCTCTTAAATGTTAGAAGAAAATATGTTTATGGATTTTTTCATAGCAGAAAATCCGGTGACAGACTGGAGGCGGGGAATTGGGATAAAAGTGCATGGAACTAAATAAGACTATAATTACCTGTTAGGTATAACAATTTTGTAACTGACATTGTCTAAAATAAATTTGATTGTTTTACCCGATTAAGTAATTTATTTTGTAGCAACATAATGCAAGCATTTTCCTGTGAAAGTAGGTTACAAATTAGGATCTTTATTTTAATCAAGGATGTTGAATGAACATTTTCATCTTTATGTTTATTGCATTTTTTAAATAAAAATTGTATGGACATATTTTATCTTGATAACAATTTAGAATTTTCTACAAACTAACTCTAATCCTAATCCTGCTTCTACTATTGTCTTACCTGATTATACAGTTGTTTGCTTGAAACAAAAACTAATTCTGCTGTAATATCTGCAGCAAAATCAATTTGTATTGTTATGTTCATGTTTTAATCAGGATGTATTTATTTACTTAAAGTATTCAGTGAACTACAATCTGCTCAACAATACTCTTGCACAGAAGCATTAATTCTGAACTATCGTGAATTCAGACAATGACATCTTGGATTATATTATTGTGATGTATCGGGGAAAAATTGACACATGCATCCCATACTTCAGGCCACTCACATTTGAGCCAGGCACATAAACCCCTACAGTGTTTGATCTTGTTTGGAATACTACTGAACTTTTCACAATACTGTTATTTTGTTTTCTTCTTCAATTTTCACTTTGTGGGAAATAAAATATTTGATGGATTTTACAAAACTTGCTGAGTTTTTTTCTTTTACTTAGTTTAAGATCATATAGAGTCGTAACAAGTTAAAGAATTCTATTTTGGACAATGTAATAACTCACAGCGAAGTTCTTTGATGATAAAAGGTAATCTTAATCCTGTTTATGGCACTCAATAGCCTGATAGTGCTGGTACGCCGTAAAACCACAATCAATCAATAAAACATAAACAGTTATATATATATATATATATATATATATATATATATATATATATATATATATATATATATATATATATATATAATTAGTATCGAGTATTAATAGGATGGGTAAGTCATAGTTTTTTTTTTTCTTCCTACAAATCAGAGTAAGAATATTCGTTCAAAATTATTTCGTGGGCATGGTATGCCAACCAACTGCATTGTTTTTATTAATATATTAATATTAAGGTGCATGGAAAAATGAATTAGTGGACCTACTCCTAACCAGCAATGGTTATGCGTTCTAGTCTTAACCTATTATAAGTTGATCATATAAAAGCGGATAAAGGACTACATCACGAAGCAAACAAATGTCTATGTATAGAAGCTTGTGAATGTTTGCATGGAAATTTAACAGAGGCTCTATAAATTGCAGTGTTTCCGTTACTTGGTAATAGTGGAAATCAAGCACATTAATGTATGTTTACTGCAGAAAACACACACCTATACATTGATTGGTACTCATATTAACCCTTTCCATTCATTAGGTCAATACACTCAAGCGCGATGATAATTTTATTTTAAAAGAATGCATTTTCTCTCTATCTCGTTTAAAAAATGTGAAATAATTTCAAGAACAATTTTAAATGAACATGATTATGTAGCGATTATTTTTTGGAGCTTTTAACTAAATGATGACTGCGGACATGTTCAACCATTGTATTCGTTGTCCATTTTACAAAATCACAGCGACACGAGCTTATATTAAGAGATTCCAGCCAGCACAAAAATACGTGCAACCACCGGGATCACTAAAAAAATTTACCAATAGCAGGTTGTATCATTGAAAAGGCAACCGTTCTGGACATCATTATAGACAAATCGTTGTCCTTAACTGCAGACTCTGCAAACCTAGCCCATCCGTATATGTACATGTACACTTAAAATGTTTGACGTGTCGTTTAAGCAGGCCCGGCCCTCGGGCAGGTGAACGAGGCACCCAGCTTGGGCCCCCGCACCAACTCGCAAGGCAATGTTTTGTTCGTGAACCTGCTATCATCGCTTGCTGCCTAGAGACGGGCCTGTATTTAAACTGAACAGTAGTATTAATTTCAACAAGTACTGAATGTACAGCTAGCCAATACGTCTACATGTATTACATTGTAAAATAAAACTGCAAATTATCCAAAAAACTTGAATACATTCGCTTGTTAATGTTCAGATTAATGATGTTCCACTAAATGCAACAGCCCAAAATGCTCTCGTTCAGTCAGAATGGCCTATCCTCTGTTCACACTTGGACAGCATTCATTTCAATTACTACTATACATCAAACTAAAGATCACCATATTAAACTGCAGATATAGCCAATTGGATTCTGCATTACAGAATTTACAAATAAAGTTGGGTCACGTTTTGCAATATGAATAGTCAAAAATCACAAAATTAGACCTTATTTAAATTCACAACTATTACTGTCCATTTATTTTGCATAAATGGAGGACACAACAAGCAACTTGATGATTGTGTCCCGCGTTAAAATATTTTGCCACCGAAATTTGATGTACACCAGTAAGACTCAAATTTCATTTCACTTGGGTAGAGTTGTGTTCCATGTCTTTTTGCAATGGCACATTTTGTGAGAAAGGTTGATAAAGCTGGAAACTCCATAGGATTTAAATTTTGACACGATTTTTTTAAGCTTCCCAGAGCAAGTTCATACAAGGTGGAATTTAGGTATGGTACAAGGCCAAAAGATGTGATTGTATATTTAACTAGAATATGGTAGGATAGCTACCACAAGTGCAAGAGGTTGATTAACTTGCCCAACCAGGGAAATCCACTTCTGGTTAGATTTTATTTCTAAATGAATCTCTCAAACGTTGTATTGGTTGCATCATTTCTGCTCTTCATTTGCCCATTGTATGAGGTTCACTCTACCGTAATCACACAGCCATTCTTGTACCAGCCATCATATGGACATTACTCAATCTAACCTACACGTGCCAGTCTAATGATCCGTTTGGGTTAGAGACGTGATTCTGTGTAATTAAATGAAATGCAGGTGCTTATTCGGGCATTTTTCTCAATCAGCACTACCTTTCTGCAAGCCATTTCAAGCAACTAGCACAGATACAACCCCGCTTTGCCTATTACAATAGCAGTAATTGTTCTATTACTAATGGCAAATAGCACTATTTGCCATTTTTGATTGCTAGAATCTGTGGAAAAAATGCATACAAGCCAACCCATGACGAGAGAGACAAAAAAAAAAACGTAATCTAAGTGGTCAAAAAATGGAATCCAGGCAGAATAAGCGTAATCCACATATAACATGCTAAAATTTGAATAAACAATTATTTATTTGCCCCTCATTCGTGCATGACATTCAAGAAAACCTAACAACTTACAGCAGAACAACTCGACAACTGCATGCGTTCATTGCAGGAAAAACATGCCCTAGGAACCAAATGCACAGTATCAATTAAAACTTTCCACCAGACTCACTATTCATAAACAAATCTATGAAGCCGCTAAGAGGAACGTCACAAACATAGTCCATTTAGCCAAATTATCCCACTACAGTACTAAGATCGCGGAGAGTTCCAGCTGCAAAGAGCTCTTCGAGATAAACTAATGTCAACGAACAAATGTGCACCACTTACAACTACCTTCTCACCAGTGCTTAGATCCAATATTATATTCACTAACTTATGTTAGTAAAACCTCTCACCTCTCTCATCCAGATAATTCCCATCATTTTTCAAAAATGTTGGTGAATCCTCTACTGAAGAACCTAACACTCGACCATAACTATTTAAAGAACACCGCAATGTTTCTAATGTCAGATTGAAAAGTTGTTCTAACCCAACATGTATCTCATCTGGATTCAGTCTTTTTAGCAATGTACAGTCTGCATATCGCCATTGCCACATTAATGAGACTACTCTTCTTCGAGTACTTATTCACCTTCTCTCTGCCTTGGATAGCAGAAAGATTAGTCCTCACCCTCCTTGATTTTTCAGCAGCATTTAACAGTGGACCATGATATATATCTTCATCGTAACCAACATGTAGTTAGCATTCACAATACACCATTACTGTGGTTCAAGCCCTACTTAGTCAATAGGACACAAATTGTGTATGCAAATGGAATAGACTCCAGCTCGGTTGGTCTATGTTGTGGTGTTCCACAGGAGTCTGTTGGTGGACCTGTTCACTTCATTCCATTTTTCTCCAGATTTACAACAAATGGTGGAAATAAATTATATAAAGAAACTAACATAGGCAAAACAATACTGGCAAGCTGGAGTCAAAGACATGTCAAAAGTTGGTAAGGTAATTGTTGTAATAACTCTTGTTCTGCCCGAATTCATGCATCTTTTTCAGCACTTCCAAATCCATCAGCACAAGTTGAAGCAAAACTAAATCCCACCTTATTTAAATTTGAATGGGGTGAAAAGGTAGAGAATAAAACGTGATAATGTAAATGTACCGGTACACCACTTTCAACTACCTCCTCTCCAGTAGACTTTCCATACCCATTTGTAATTTGTTTCTGTGACAAAGTACAAACCATTAGAAACAAGTTTGACAACACAATTTAAATTGACTCATCACCATACAGTTACAATACAGAATTTCAGCAACAACTTTTAGGAGCATTTGAATCAGTCTCTGGATTAAGTACAAACAATCATGATGAAGAGTGCACCAAAGTCTTGTGAACTTGATCAAATTCCGACATCACTTCTGCTCGAGTGCTTAGACAACGGGGGAATTCCCATCTGCCATTGTAAAGCCACTGCTGAAAACACCAACACTTGACCATAACGATTTAAAGAACTACCGCCCAGTTTCTAATCTCCCATTCATATAAAAAAAATCTTAGAAAAAGTTGTTCTAACCAAACTATCTCATTTGAATTCAGTCTTTTTAGCAATGTACAGTCTGCATATCGCCCTTGCCACAGTACAGAAAATACTCTTTTGAAAGTATTTAATGACATCCTCTTTGCTTTGAATAATGGAAAGGTTACAGTAATCACCCTCCTTGATTTGTCTGCAGCATTCGACACAATAGGGGTCGTCCATTTAGTACGTACGCATGGAGGGAGAGTAACCCAAATGCTTACGTTTGCTTGCGTAATGGGGGGGGGGGTGTCTACTGACAATGTACGTACGCATAAGAAACGGGGGGGGGGGGGGGGTAAATGCTCCATCGTTTCGGCTTTCAAACTAGTAGGTATACTATATTGGAAATTTCTGTTAATCATGCGCACATGTCCTGTGTGCGGCGTGTATCACTCGTCGCAGGCCAGTGTAAGACGACACCAAAGCGTTCACACTACCGACACTGAGAACTTGACTCAAAACCTGGATGATGACGTCAGCGAGGCTGTGGATAGTGAGACAGCGGCACAGCATAGTGCAGCTAAGGGGTCGTCCGTTTAGTACGTACGCATGGCGGGGGGTAACCCAAATGCGTACGCTTGCTTGCGTATGGAGGGGGGGGGGATCTACTGACAATGTACGTACGCATAAGAAACGGGGGTGGGGTGGGGTGGGTAAATGCTCCATCGTTTCAGCTTTCAAACTAGTAGGTATACTATATTGGAAAATTTTGTTAATCATGCGCACATGTCCTGTGTGCGGCGTGTATCACTAGTCGCAGGCCAGTGTAAGACACCAAAGCGTTCACTACGGAGTCTACCGACACTGAGAACTTGAATCAAAACCTGGATGATGATGTCAGCGAGGCTGTGGATATTGAGACAGCGGCCCAGCATAGTGCAGCTAAGGGGTCGTCCATTTAGCACGTACGCATGGCGGGGGTTGGTAACCCAAATGCGTACGCTTGTTTGCGTATGGGGGGGGGGGGTCTACTGACAATGCACGTACGCATAATAAACGGGGGGGGGGGGTGTAAATGCTCCATCGTTTCAGCTTTCAAACTAGTAGGTATACTATATTGGAAAATTCTCTGTTAATCATGCGCACATGTCCTGTGTGCGGCGTGTATCACTCTTCGCAGGCCAGTGTAAAACTACACCAAAGCGTTCACACTACGGAGTCTACCGACACAGAACTTGAATCAAAACCTGGATGATTACGTCAGCGAGGCTGTGGATATTGACAGCGGCCCAGCATAATGCAGCTAATGCTGTTGTGATTCAGCCTGACGTTAAGCTTGTTGCTGAAATTCCAGGCATACGTAACCGGTTTGACTGGGTTCAGTCGGCGTTCGTCTGACCTTTAGCAGACACTGGCGAACTTTTAAAAGTTTAATAACATGCATCTTATTTCTATTATATATACTGCAGCCGAGGACAGTTTTACTCAGTTTCATTAAACATTTGAATATTATTAATCCTGTCATTTCTGCGTGGATGAAATATTGGACGTTCTATACGAGAGTGTATGGGGGTCATTCATACGTACGCATGGGGGTGTGTGTGTGTGTGTGTAAAAAGTATGCATGCGTACAAGGGGGTGGGGGGTTAAGTTTTGTCTTATTTTTGGGTACGTATTAAATGGACGGCCCCTAATGCTGTTGTGATTCAGCCTGACGCTAAGCTTGTTGCTGAAATTCCTGTTATACGTAACCTGTTTGACTGGGTTAAGTCGGCGTTTGTCTGACCTTCAGCAGACACTGGCGAACTTTTTAAAGGTTTAATAACATGCAACTTATTTCTTTTATATATACAGCAGCTGAGGACCGTCTGTTTTACTCCGTTTCATTAAACATTTGAATATTATTAATCCTGCGTGGATGAAATATTGGAAGTTCTATACGAGTGGGGGAGTCACTGGTATCTTTTAAAAGTGCTCTTAAAACCATCTTTCTCTAATGAAAAAAACAGCGTGCAGACATACAAAACATTAATAGGTCTGTTTTTTTTTTCTTATTTGTTGTTCTGTAGTGTAGTCATCATTATAGATGTTTAGAGCTTCTCAGGATAAGACGAAATTACAAAGTCCTCATTATTTATTAAAATAAAACTTTTTAGAGCCAAAATAACTTTAAACTGGTTTTATTAAAACATGGAATCTGTGCATAAAGATTACATTCAGAAAACCAGTCTGCTCAATCCTCGCCATGCATACAGATGCTATCAATTGACAGATGTTGACAGTAAAACCAGGTTAGCTATAAACAACAATACTGTTAGTAAAGTTTATGGTCAAGCCTCCACAAAAGCAGTATACTGTGTGGGATTAATGCAACGTCAATAATAACGAGAAAACGTAATCTATTGTTTTGGGAGTTGGATATACCTAAAGAGCGCAATCCAAAATAAAGTGCAATGATTAGGCCAAAATCATAATGGTTGGCATGTATGAAAATGTCGTCCAAACATGGTTCATAAACTGGTCTGAATTCACGTCACAGCACAAAATCTATTAATTATTTTAAAGTCGAACATTTTGCATTTGCTGCAACTAGTCTATTGTATCATGATTACCTGGAATTCTGCAATGAGCATATTCAAATTGACCTTTTCAAGCTTGTATAGCAGCAATAAAACATTCATTTCTGCTCCAACATTTTCCATCATGCAAAATCCACAACTTGCAACAGGGATCAAAACTTATTAACTAGTCAAGCGGACTAACAGGACAAAAGACACTATTCCACAGCAAAATACATTCTGTAAATTGGAACATTAAACTTCAAACGAGCTTATATTTCATCCTCAGTTTTTAATGCTCTTTGTGGATGCTGGTAAACATTTTATTCACTTCGGTGTTAAAATTAAGCCACGACCGATCGCTTGTCCACTTCTCTAGAAAAGTTCAGTTCCTACTTTATTATATGGTTTGTTGCGTTCCCTTGTCCTCTTCATTGTCAGTCTTCTGACCATATTTTCCACAATGTTCTCTCTCCTTGGTTATAATCCTGGTCAGTGTGATAATCAATGCTTTGTGCACCATTTGTAATGCTTAATATAAAGCGCCTAGGTGATCTGGATTTATACATGGGAGTTGCAACAAATTCAGCAAAAATAGCAAGTTATTTGCCTGCATTTCTATTATGAAATTACTTAAAAAATACCAGCAAAGCAAACTTTAAAACAATTACTGTACATGCATTCAGTTTTTATTAGACGGACTTGTATTGGAACAGTTGAAGAAAACTGTTGGTCACAGTAATGGACATGCATTAGTTTTGAACCCTGTGCAAATATAAAACACTCTGCAATCTATTAAGCTTCTCAAAGTAATGAATTTACCAGCAAGATTTGAAGAAAAACATTTTGGTAAAGAAAATTACATTGAATGGTCATTTTTAAGACATTTAAACTCAAATGAAAGAAGCTATGCTTTTCAAATTTATTCACTTTCTCTTCAACAAACAAGGGCAGCAATACAAAATCACATTGAGGGCTTAAATTTCTCTCACATAGGGTCATTTTTTAATTACAATTTGATCACTGTGCAAGAAAAAAATGAAAATGGAATATACATATATATATATATATATTCACACACACGCGCGTCTCGAAAACTGTAGACATCATTCTATACAATTTTGTCTTGGACTGGGCTTGTCGACTTGCATCAAGGATGAAGCAGACCCACCACAAGGCAGTTATTTTCTTCTGTCACGGCTGTAAAGTTTTCAGTAGGGTGCCAAAGAATATCCAACTGCCATTGTAAAACAGTTACAATTGAAAAATTTAATGTACATGTAGACCTCGCTTTTGCAGTAATACTGCCTGGACTAAAATCAAATGTGGATGAACCAAATATTCAGATCATTTTTCATTATATACACACAAAAACAACACAATTAAACTCGACAGTCATGTAGGATGGCTGAAAAGGTATATCGAGACGTCGCAAAAGTGATCATGTAGTCTTACTTGTGACCATTATGTTGAAAGGTCACTCCAGCAAGTATTTTTGTCTATGTGCAAGGGTCAAGGTTTCTTTGGGCAAAAAAAAATAAAAAAAATATTAAACAAAACAAATGTAATATTTAAAAAAATTGTTATTTCATGATGAGACACTTAAAATAAAAAATTCACTTCATGGTGCGATGATTGAAGAAATTCCGCTTTACAATGGCAGGAAAATAAAAACATGGATGATCTCTATGTACACGATGGAAACCACCTGGGCTTATTCTGAAAAGAGATTAAAAACACGTGTAGCAAAAAATGATAAAAGAAATGTCCAAGAACATAAATGTACATTTTCCACCAAACAAGGGGAAAATTAGAGATTTAGCATCATGCAGAAGATTGCATATGCAACAATTTAACTTTGCTTGACAAATTAATTGTTGCATGATATGTATGCCCAAAAAATAATTTTTACCTTTTAGCTTTAAAAATTAACATGCTTGTATAATGATGAAAGTATGGTCTTACCAACTGGATCTAAGGACAAGTGACCATCTTGCATAAACTTAAAAAAGGCATAATTTCCAAATATGCAATGCGTCAACCTTTCTATCTGCAATTCATTCACTCCCATTGCAAATGCCAGAGGATAAGTAGTTATTGAAAAATTGCAAATATTCAGAGAAACTGCAAGGCTGAATGTGCACAACATTAAAGCTGCATATCCCTTGAGCACACAAGGATAATAATCCAACTTATGTAGCTCACTATATCAAAAACTCGAGACTCAGATTACAGCAGATTTTTCTCTATTCAATTTTCACATGAATCCATAAACATTAAATCTTGTTGAGTGGATAGCATCCATTGCTTTGAACATCACCGATACTGGGCCTTACCTTAGCAAAGGTTACATAGGAAATGGCGAGCCAAGCAAAAAACGTCATGCAAGTTTAGTGTGCCTGACCACCCGTCCCCTGAACATTATGCATCGTCATCCTTTCTGGGAAAAGTTGTCCATCAATCTGATGTACAAATGACCTATTGACTGTTGAATTTTTATGCGAATTGTTGCATGCACACCTCAACAGCACCGCCAAGTGTCTGCTGAAAAAATTAATGAAGTTTTATTTTTATAAGATACGACGACTGATAACCAGTCAGTAAATGATGACACTGCATAGCGTCTGCAAGATGGCCGGGAATGTAGGAGACTGGCGGTTCACTGGAACAACAGGCAAGCAGCAACCTATTCAACAGTTGATAGGTCAATTGAGTCAAATACTGGCAGTGGTATGGTCTGAGAGCCATGACTAATATACATACAGGACTGTGCTCAACTATGCGTACCCCCCACACCCAAATACCTCCCATTATTACTTTAATATATAAAAAAAATAAGAGGACTGTAAGACAGTTTTGGACAAATTTCAGTGGCAAAATAACCATGAATGTAGTTAATGTTTATGTACATTCTTTCACCTCAAATTGGTCTTTTTTTTAAAAAAACTTTTTAAAAAAAGGAAATGCAGCTTTATGACAATTATGTTCAACTTACAGAATAGAGCAAACTAAACATACTTGCAAGATCATTACATCAAAGAACACTATCGGCTGTATGGATGGTAGCCTGCTCCACGACCTCCACTCTTAGGGGCTTTACCGTAACTTCCACCTGTCAGACAAAAAAAAAATAAACTGGAAATAAATTATCTGAACACAGGTCAATGCTGAAATGCAGCACGTTGCCCATTTCAGTGTCATCAGCAATCAAGAACAGGCTGGTACAACTTTAACAACCACAGATGCAGGAACAACCTCACTCCAAACAATCCACAGCAATACACGAAAAGCAAACCATATTAATCTCACAAAACACTGCACGTTGAGTGAATGTAAATGAACAGAGCCTATCACATTAAGCATTGTTTATTGCACAATTTGTTATAGTTTCAAGGAAATATAATCTTACACCAATGAAAACAAGTTTTTTTTTATTCAAACAGCAGAGCTGTGCAAATAAACAACTGTCCTTAGAACTTGCATGAAACATTAATGGACATTTCTCAAGACCTTTCTTGAGCACGTTACCAACTACAAAAAGGTAAAATCAAAAGAAAAATTCTGCCAAAACAAACTTCTTTAGAACACGCAACAAATGTCAAAGAAACACCACATAAATCCAAAAGAATTACAATATATGTACTTCACATTTGTGACAGGGCACAAGAACACTGCACTGTAAGATACATTTCTGGTCTCTTGCCACATTTAATTCAAGTCTCCAAGACGAAATTTCAACTCAGGCAACTGTTGCAGATATCAAATCAAGGCAAGTGGCCATTGAAAAGAACACTAGTGCATGACAAGGCAACATGGCGCACATTTCTCACCGTTGCAAGCCACAGCCAGCATTATGCAGTTTGCAATGATGTACCTTTTCCCTCCTTGTGGCACGTCTTCAAGCTAGGGACTAGGACAATCTGGAAGATTTCGCAGTGCTTCCCATTTTGTTGAGCTGAATGGGAGAACATTTACCTTGGTTCCTCTATAATAATCAAGATTTGTTCAAATTGTGTTTGCAATTTGATGTGCGAGAAGATACAGGGATGGAGCAAGCATATAAAAGTGCACATTTTTGTAGAAGCCATGAAACCATTAAAAAAAAATGTACAACAAAATGAAATTATGAAAAATGATGGCATGCAGAATTTAATTCTGATATATGGTATGGTGTCCATGCGCTTACTTTCACTCAAACATGGATTATATCCCTAAGATTTAAAAACAAAGCCTACATGAAACAACAAAACAGAATAGACATTAAAAATATTTCTGACCAAAACCATAACAGCTCCAGCCCTGAAGGTGCCTTGGTTGTAGTAAAGCTGATAGATTAGGTGTGTACAAGCCCAAGTTTATAGCGTCCTTTGTGAACTCTACAAATGGCCAAATCTCTAAATATGCACAAGAAACATTTTATTTATAAAGCCTCTAGTTACCGCATAACATGTGTAGAGATCACAAGCATGTAACTTACTTCAGTTGAAACCATCTAAAGTCAAATGGGCAATAAAATGGCCATATCATATCAACACTATTTCATACATGACAATGCCAGTTTGAATATTCTGTAGAAAATCACAACAGAACTTTCCATTTAGGAGCACCAGTTAAAAGATGCCACAATGTCAAATGAAAAGGGTGGGGTTGAATAAAGGTTCGAATCCATACCAATTTAAATTTGTCAACTGGCAAAGATGACTTTCTTGCCAGTACAACTTCAAAATGAACACGCAGTCATCTTGAAAACGGACATTATAATAAAACAGAAGATATAATATTGGCGTTAATGGATGCAAAGCACAGACCTTGATATGGCATAAGCAAGTGTGGCACTATATTGCATAAATACTTTAAGTATTAAATATTTTTCAAGGAGAAGGCAACATTGATGGTAAACATGTTCCATTTATAATCTTGCCAAATTACTTCAAATTTCTCCAGCAACTGATTTTAACATTTTCCAAAAGTCCAATGTTTAAACATGCTCAACAGGGATAAATGAGCACCAATACCAAATTTTCTTTAAGCGTTTAGACTGTCACTTAACAAAAAAAAAAAAGATGTAAATGAAGTATTTAATATGAATGATGCTATGCTGAAATGTTAAGAGATTTTTGAAAGCTATCCCACCTGAAAGAAAGGTGAGAAAAAATGGCAAGTGATGGCAGAAAGCTGGCGATTTTGAAGGAGACCTTTTCTAGTGTTACAATTTTAAATTGAATGAAAAAAGCAGAATTTTTGTAAAACAATTTTGTATTCTCCCCCCCCCCCTTCCCAAAGGATCTGTTGAAAAGGAAAAAAAATTTTAAAAAAGGGCTCCTTTGTTTTAAGCATCTAAACGACGCCTGGTCCCAGTTTCACTCTTCTCAAAATTCAACTGAAATTTATTTCAAAATGTGTTCTCTGGATCTTTTGAATAAAAGCAATCCCAGGTGTAAACTGGTCTTGTTGACTGCTCAAAATATAGAGAAATCATTCAATAAATCCAGCTGAGGATATGCTAAATATGTTGCAACTGGGCCCAGGCTTCTCTATTAATATGAAATACACAACACGCACGACTTGCAACCAGCTTGCAGTATAAATTTATTACTGACCTTGGTCATAGCCGCCCCAACCACTGTAATCATAACCTGCAACACAGATGAAATACACCCCCAGTCACTCAAATTATTCTTCAACATACACCAAGAATTATAAAATTTCATCCCAAGTACTTTACAATTTTTAAAATTAAAAAAAAACATATCCAGTAGTGGTAAAGTTTGATTACATGACTCTTCTATAGGAATCAGTTTTGAGGGGTATTCAAATTGATTGCAGTTCTATGATGGCAGCAGCAGTTAACAAATTTATGAAAATGTAATGTGGACTTTCATGTCCTTGTAGCTGTGATCAGGCTTTATAAAGGTTAGCTGGTCGAGCCTTTCCATTTAAATTTAATACAGAAACAAGGAATGCTGCCTTCTCTTAGTCCCATGCCTGGCAATATCTCTGAAACGGGCATTTCCCTTTTCGGAAAATTTCAATGGAATTGCTCCAATTAGGTCGTTTAAATCACTGCTGTTAATGTAAATGAACTGCTGTTCCAAAAGACCATGTATCATACTGAGCATTTTTTTTTGTCATAATTTTCTGCAAGCATTCAAGTATATAAAAAAAAATTGTTCTAAGTAATCTCTGGAAGACTAAGGTCTGATGAATTGACAAATCTGAAAGGTGGATCGGATGTATACTGGAAAACTTGCAAATAGAATACACTTGCAGTGCATCCAAGAAGAAACTCTTGGATCTATCTGCCTAGTATACATTCTTTTCAAACTGAACAAGACTAGTCAACTGAAATGTGAATTCCAAAGCAGACACTAATTAATTACATAGCAAAAACAGTTTTCATCTTAGATACCTTTTTCAGATGAGAAAGTGAAAAACAATTTCCAGCATCATCCATTACCTCAAAATGTGTATTCAGCAAATTAAGACTAGAAACATGTTGATGCAACACTGGTGCACAACCACATTAAAATGCTAATCTTGTTTTTAAAAACCATTATTGCATAATCATGGACTATTAGATTAATCAATTGTTTATAAAAGATACCAAAACAAATCTTGCAATCGAAGGAATATTCAGAGCACACAGTAAAAAATGAAAATTTTAACATCTAACAATAGCTAGACAGGTTCAAGGTACATCAATTGAACCCAATGCACTTTTACTCACATTTCACTGGTTAAAAAAATTTCAACACTATTATTACACTTAATTGGGTACCATATACGCGTCCATAATTATGTATAGAGTGATTTCGAGTCTCGAATAATTAAACCAGACATGTTAGATTGAAACTACAACATCCAGGTAGTTTTAAAAAAATGTCAGCCATAAAAGACTTCCTTTTTTGAAGTTCAATGCATCAAAGTGTTTTCCTCTTATCTGAGCAAAGCAGAAGTAGGGTCAAGGCTTCATCAAATGCTAAGCAATCAAATGTTTACATGCTCTTCAGCCAAAATTGTATTGTGCAAAAGCCCTTCATTGACCCCACCAACCAAATGTTAACTTTAGAAGTGAACAGTAGTTTGAAGGGGAAAAAAAGGTAAACTTACTAGGATTCCCATAATTTCCATAATTGCCATAATCATAGCCACTCCATCCTCCGTAACCTGGATTATAATAGCTGTTGTCATAATAGTTATTGTAGCCGCCATAGCCACCATATCCGCCATAGCCTTGTTGGTAATTGTATCCACCATAACCTTGGTTATTATAGCCTTGTTGCCAGTTTCCTCCATTGCCCCAACCACCTGCAAAAAAAGAGCTCAGTACAGAAAGACTACATCAAGTGATTTGATTAAAACTATTCACAAGCATGCATTGTGCATGCTAACCTGCAGTCTACACAAGCTTCAAACCAACCCATATTTTTCTAAAACTCCAACCCTTATTTCAGAATCATACCATTACAGTACAAACATCCCTCACCCATAGCTGCAAATCCCCGAGCACAAAAATAACGATTACTTGTGACAAAAATAACAGATTTTCAGGAACAAATACAGATTTATTAAATTTTAATGCATATGTAACTATTTACAACATATACAACCATCAGTAAAGTAGGACAGTGCCTTGCATAATTATTTAAGGTCAAAGATGCACAATTATACCTTTTGGAGTTGCACCATGTTCCATTCGGGTGCCCATTCAAAAGGTGCAAGAATGCAACACACTCAAACACCAGCTGTTCTGAGATTTTCTTACTGAACTGATTTCGTTCAAGCACATTGTTATCCTTTGCGATTTTATGTCTGGAAAATGTGTGCAAAATAAATCGCCAGCAACATTAGTAACTGAAAAAGGAAAGTATTTCTAAAAGAAATTTAATAAATCAAATTTTGATCGATGCACATTATGGCTCTGGCACTTGTCTACGTCGCAAGTTCATGCTGAGCTGTGTAATCAAGCAGGAAGCTGATGTTTATTAGCTTGTTCGTGCTCTTGAATTTCATGGGCGCCTCCATGCCCAGTAGCGACATCACTTTACACAATTTGCAAAACAGTTTTCTCCTTTACTACGTTTTCACAAATCTAAAAACTGTACGGTACAAATGTCCTTCCAGTTGTTTTCTATTTTTCCTGGAGATTCTGCTTTCTTATTTAACATTATTAGAAGCTGAATATTACACGGACAATCCAAATCAACAGCTGCAACTCTTGCAAAATCCAATATGACGGATAACTATAGGCATGGTAACCTCTATTTCGAATGAAACAATTGTATTGTAGAAATGTGTATATACATGTGATATATTTTTACATTATAACAAAGTGCCCGTTTTACACTGACATTTCAAAGAATTGTTGTGATTATTTTTTTTTTAAAATAACGTATTTTTGGTCAATAAAATATACATACGTATTCAGATCCAAAATACGGGACAAATATGGGAAATTTTTTTACAGTTGGCAGCCATGCTCACCCCTTACTTTGAAATACTAATAGTTTCATACTAGTTCGTGTTCACTTCAGAAGCTTTAAACATGCTACATTTGTCTCAAGTCTATGCCAATTTGAGAATTTCAAATCCATCTTGTTCTGAATTGGCAAGTTTTTCTTAATCTAACCCAGCACCAAAATTCACAATCATAATTTAGTGCTGAAACGGGCATTATTACTTCAACTTTGGGTTACTCTATCTACATTTTCAGCCCCCTACTGGCTACATTATGCCAAGAAAATGGGAGTCTTGCAACTTTTAGTTTTATTTTACAAATGCTTATGCCATGGCTTTCAAAACCAAACACTGCATAAATTGCAATTCCGTCTAAGGGTATCATGAAACTGACTCGTCTGCATGTGTTTACCATTTTAAAGTGAATGCAAAGGTGACAAACATTTCAATATCCCACAGTATCCTTTATGTAGGTTCATTTCAGACCAAGCGTTATACTACATCAACATCTGTGAAGCAAGGTTGCCTCTACAATTCCCATATGGAGCAAAGACCCCCTCCCCCCATTAAGATGTTTTTTTTGGCCCATTTCAGATGGAATTTACCACATTGAAAAGATTTCTTATAAAAAAGCAAACTTGTCGACTACATCATGCAGAGGAATGATGGAATATCCAATGCCAGATGGTATCAGATCTTAAAGCACATATACAACACTTACCTCGACCACCTCTGCCTCCTCTAAATCCACCTGATCCCCAACCAAATCCCCTACCCCTTCCACCCCTAGTTGAAGGTGTGGGTGTTGCTCTCTTGATGTCAACCTGAAAAAGGCAAAATATGGAAACCATGTTAACATCAGACGGAACAAATATTTGCTCTGCTCTTAAAAGAACATTGCACTTTACATAAACAAAAATTAAGCATTAATAGTAGCAAATACAATGGGCTACACAGTAAGGACAAAAGGATAAAGATTAAAGTAATGCATTTTTATGCAGTACTTAAAATTTATTTAATGATAGCCCATTGTATTATTTAACCTGTTAAGCAAAACATGTTATCCCATTACAGTTACTACAATACTGTGATGGAAAAGGCAAATACAGCTGCAATTAGAATTTGAAAAGTTATAAATTAATAAGCAATCTTAAGTGTTCATGACATTTTAATTTAGGACAAAAGTTTGGTATTTTTTTGTTGCTTTTTCTGAGTTTTTTTTTTTTGCCTTATGATGATCTCTACGTCATGCGGAGGTACCTCTGGGTAAGACCTCACATTCATGCGGTCCACTTTCTCTTCCTTTGCGTCCACTCTAACCCTGCATCTGGCTGGAAAGTGGAACAAAAGGAATGTCATAGTCAAGAAAGCAAGATGTAGACGCGTCTAGTCCTCTTTTATCATTTCTTGATACCATTTGATTATGAACTCCAGGTCTTTACCTTTAGCCATCTCATTAACAATAGATGGATTGACTGGCTTTATAACTCCAATTACTGCAAGGTAGGCTGAGAGACTGGTTTACAGGCTTTAGATCAATTAAACCACATTGCCATAAGCACATCGATCACTAGACATCTTTTCGGCAAACATTTAAGTGGCTGCAACTCTTAGAGATAAAAACCTTCACAAAATTAAGCTTTACTTTAACCTGTAAAATAAATGTGGAAGAAATTATCAGCGCTCTTTCCTTCATTAATTATGTTAACATTAATGATCCAATATGCAATAAACTCACCTCCTGGCCTTCTATTTCATGCTTGGTTGCCTCAGACACTTTCTTGGCACCTTCTTCAGTTTCGAATTCCACAAAACAAAATGCCCTTCTTTGGTCTTTAACTTTATCGTAGGGAAGTTCCAACTTTTCAATCTAAAAATTAACAGAATACAGATAAAGACTGGATATTAATGTATTGCAATCAGTTATATAGTTCTCGTTCTCCAAAAGGCACAATATTTCACCACAAATGACTACCAGTCATTAATATTTTAAAATCTGAAAAGACGCAAGTTGCAGAATAAAAATCCCAGCTCAATATGTCTAACTCTAAACAATCTGGCAGGATTTTAATTCAAAAAAAAAGTTCCACAACTTCATACATGGGGGTTCCGGGTGACGAAGGCCCAGATTAAAAATACATTTTACACGCATGAAAAGCTGCTCCTGATGCAACTTGTGATCAGAATATGTAACAAAATAATCATTTGAAAAACTTTTTAACTTTAATAATTTTATAATATTAACTGTCACACAAAAACATTCTTTAATACTATTTGTACTGTGTTCACATAAAGTCAATAATTGAGCATTTTTGCTGCCAACATGTCACTTTTCTTTTCATAACATGTTCAATAAACACATCTATATCCAAATAATCATAAATATTCACTCGTCTATTTGTCCACTGAACACAACCCTGTTGATATGTCAGTTTAGCTCTTTTTTGCGGCTTTAAGAAAGATGTCTTTAGTTTTCCTTTCTTGTCACCAATGATTTTGTTGGCTCAAGGTGCAATAGTTTCTTTTGCTTCTCAACAAGAGCATTTTTCCTTTCAAGCTCTGGCATCTATTGGCATCATGCAGTGCACATATTCAGACATGTTTTTTCTTCTCCATATGCAGCTTCTTTTGTATGTGCAGTTCCAGACTCTTTCAAGCACGCCCTTCATAATGTATATTTTCATAATGTATATATTGCAGAGGTCACAAAATGCCAGTTCTGGTACATTCCGTTTGCTTGTAAAGTGACCAACTAAATTTCTGTCAATTTGTTCCAGCCATTCCTATTTCCTTGCGTTTTTTGTCAAGTGGACAGAAAACCGGCAACAACAAAAAAACTGACTGGACCAACATTCGTTGGGAGATAGCAAAACTCTTGCCTTAAAACAGAAAAATTATGTCTTAATGTTGCCATTTTGGATGTTGATGCAACATATTCCGACACTAGGATGCAAGTGTACAGTAGTTTTCATTATAACAGTATGGGGAACTTAGACAACATGGAAAGTGGAATTAATGTTTCAATTCAAATATAAATGAACCTTCTCATGTCAGCCGATTAAAAAAAATTACTAAAACTTTCAAGTCATAAAACCATAAACAACAATGTTTCATGAAAATATTGCAAATATGTAGTCAAAATTGAGAGAATGTTTACCAACTGATGTTATATATAATTTAAAGTATTATGGCCAAGGTTTTAACAAAGAAAAGCTCAAACTGCAAATTACATGTACCTTTCCAAATTTTTCAAAGTATGCTCTGATCTTCTCTTCTGGAACTGCTGGGTCCAACTTTCCAACAAAGAACTTCTTTATCACCTTTTCTCCTCTGGGGTTAGCTCTCTTTGGATCAATGGTCCGTCCATGCAATTTGTGTTCCTTTTCTGTCAAAACCTAAAGAGACATCCAGGAGTTAATAACACAGAGTGAAAATACAAACTAGCATCATCCATCAGACCAAAAAAATAAAAAAAATAACAGCATCATCATTAACAAATTCTCAGGCCCAGTCAATGTAGAGTAAAAGAGGTGAGCACTCATGGGACTTACAAGTATTCTTCACAACTGAAGTTATTGGGGAACTTTTCTTTTATTCATATGACAATCTAGACTGTCAAAGAAATACTTGTTTACATGTTTTAATGGTACTTTAGTAAAGTGTATCAAATGTTCATGCAAAACAAGACTAAATGTGGACTAATCTCCTTAAATACAACCCACCACCCAAGATCATTTATGATATGCCTTCAATCTATAAAATATGTTGCTTGTTATAAACTTGCAGCTTCATACTGAAGTTGGGTGTTAAAGCTATTAATGAATTTAAAGCAAATTACCTTATCTACAATTGTGGAATCGCCAAAAACTACAAAGCCAAAACCTCTTGATCTCTTTGTTTCCAGGTCTGTTTTTAAAGTACAACTTGTTACTTCACCAAATTTAGAGAAATAGTCCTTCAAATCCTCTGAAAAAAAAAAAATTATTGCTAATTATCAAGAATACATGTTGAACTTGCTAACAACAAGGCCAATGGACCTTATGATCAGAGCTGTGAACAGGTACCCAGGTGATGTTGACCCACATACAGACTGGTCATCTATGTACAGCTATGGTAAAGTTTATTGGCACCAGTGAAATGGGGCAAGCAGTGATCTCAAAAAGATGTATGCATTTGATAGCATTTACATGGTACCAGGGCTACTTTGAAACCAATTTAGAATCTGCAATTGCCATTTTATAGTAAACTTTCGGTTTCCTTGCGCTCGAGACCAACATTTTTTCTTCGACACCCCCAACCCATTTTGGTTCTAGTGTTTCTTTACTTGGTCTGACACCCAGCTTTGACACCAAGGAGATTTTTTTTTTACTCGGTCTTGCACCCCTATGGGATACACTGGTGAAGTAGTGTATGCAATGGCAAACCAATCTGTCAAATGTGCGATAGGATTCAGATTTTTAATGTTGCTTCCAAGAAATGTTCAGTCATTGACGCTGTTTGCAGTGGCAGCTTCAAGTTTTGTCTAGCACCGGGTTATCATGCCACAGACATGTAGCATGATGTCCCACCCAGTCGCATTATCCTGAAAGCAGACCGCCCAGTCCTAAAACAAAGCTTTTAATACAGAGCACCTAGCAAGCCAGTTCATAGTACCAATTTTATTCAAAGTTTTGGGCGCAACTCTGGAGCTTCAAAACCCATGACTTCCCACATCCAAGGTGGATCCACCCTAGTAGTCACCAAAACTGTTGAAACGAATAGGACTTGAAAAAGCATCTTCGTAAGAAAATCTTTCTTTGGCACATTCCTCACATGAGGATAAAAGCATGTTTATCAACTAAAAATGATGGATGTAACAAAATTGCAATGTCTGACAAATAAAGTATTTATAAAAACTTACTTTGTGTCGTTTCCCAACTTAAGCCGCCAACAAATAGTTTCCTGTAAACAAACAAAATAACGTATGGAATTTGTGGTCATTTTATGCCATGATCAAACTGAATTATCTTAATTTTACCCACCTTCAATGCAAATAATCAATCCAAGCACAAGTTAGTATCCCATTCAAAAATGGTTACAGGTAAGCATTAATAGCAATGGTTAGTTTCAACATTTAGGCCTGGGGAAATTCAAGCTAAATAATCTACCATGAAGGCAAATTTCCTATGTTGGTGTTATGACCAACTTTAGAATAGATGCAAGTGCAAGTTTCCTGAAGGTGAGGATAGTGTGTATATAGCCTCAGGCATTTGCCCAACAGATTATTCACATATTAGTTATGAGGAATATTATAGCTTAACATTCGTGTAAATAATGTATTAATCCACAATAAAAAATATGCAAAATGAGAGAAAAAAGGGTAAAAGGTTCTTATAGTTACAAGTCTTATCCAAAAATCAGAATTCAATATTTAAACTATATACTCTGCTTGTGCAAATATTTTCTAGAATTTGTTACTGGAATCTTTAAAAATGATCTTAGGCATTCAACAGTTTTTACCAGGACCTTCCCATTCAACAAAACCATGATGGCACAATTGTTCATCTGGTTCAGTTTTCTTTCTATGATCTAGACTATTCTCAACCTTTCCTTTTATACACCAGGTAAAGTTGAATATTTTGAAGATGTAATTACAAAATCCAATGTTGTGCTTCAAGACTGAAATTTATACTAAGAGTTTACAAAAGAGATGTGATTGCTGTTTGAAGAACAAGACCAACCCTACATGTAACAATTTAAAAGAATCTTCACTAAGGTTACTCACACCCCATGCTGTAATAGCATCTATACCCCTGCATAAACATTTGTCATGATTTTATTATGTTAAAAGTTTAAAATGCCAGCACAATACAACTACGCAATAAAGCAACCGCAAAATAAATTTAAAGAATAAAAAGTATATATATATATATATATATATATATATATATATATAGTACTTTTATTTACCTTTTCACAAGTATTAGAGAAAAATAAACTGTCATAAAAACAGTATTTGGTGACGAATTAGTCTAAACAAATGCTAATACATGTAGGCATTGAAAATGAATACCAGACTTGCTACACTGTCCTTACAGATTTCTCAAGTAAAGAGGCAGATGTTACCAATCATTTGTTTTTTAAACATCCACATGAATAAGTTTTTTTACATGTGGCTTTTGGATTGGATATAAATTTAAATTCAGAGTGATTTAGGTTGCAAACTTTGGATTGGCTTTGGCACATTTCTCAAATTTTCATTTATATACCACATCATTGTTGCAAATTTAAACATTAAAACTGTCTGGTTACATTTTCCAGTGACTGCATCATTAATGAAGTCAACTAAAAATTCATTACTGGATTAGTTTTAAAAATATACTCTACAAAAGACAAAAATGTCACTTGTTGGAAAATTCTTGTAGGCACTTGATATGGTCAAAAACTGCAAAAGAATATACTTTATTTGACATTTGCCATTTCTGATTCTTTAACCTCCAAAATACAATATTTATTAATAGTCAATTTTCCCTATAAACTCTGTCATGAACTGCTACTTTTCTGATAAAGTGAAAAATATTCTTGTGCTTCGTTATGATGCATCCATTAATCAATACCGACCTTTCGACCATGCTAGAGCTTTTGTATATAACTTGTTATACTAGGTGGGCGAATTCAGCATTATATTCGTCATTAAAATCTGTCCCTTTCACACCATGAAGAAAGAAAAAAAAACAAAGATGGCGCATCATGCAGAAGAAGCGGCGTGCTCGTATTGCAAGTCGTTAAAAAAAAAATACACATGTATAAGACATCGTGGGGTTTTTTCTACTTTGAGCAACAAAGTACATACAAGGGCGTGTTGATGGCATTTCTGAATTTATTCCCCAATTTTGCCTTGAAAATGTTAATTGCTACAAACTATTTTCGGCAATTTATAAACCACGCGACACATCCAGCACATGCGCCATTTTGAAATTTAACTAGGCAAATTGTTCCGACATTTGAAAAGGAAATCTAGATATTAAACCAAATTTAAACCTAGTGTGGATATTAAATAAGCTACTATTGCAAGGTAATAACAGGATACAATGCTTTCATTTTTTTCTAAACGCTTCTTTTAGAAACCACGTGACCGTTTACCTATCATCATCGTCTCCTGTTTCGTCTTTTGCATCTCCACCGCCTTGTTCTTCTGTTCCCTCTTGACCTTCCATTGCTTCAGTTCCATTCTCATAGTTTCCTCCATCCTGCTGTCCTTCTGTATCGTCAAAAGTTTGTTCCTGTTCGTCTGCCATTGTATGTGTGTCTCCGATCTTACTCTCCCACGCTATGTTTTAGAACGGCTTGCTCTCACTAACCGTAACCGGTTTATTCTGGCTTCACGTTCATTGGTTGATTCCTTGGGTTATTAACATAATAACTTTTACGCGAGATTTTGCCTATTTTTTTTTTTTTTATAAAAATTGAAAATGAAAGAAATACCATACACATACTTTAATTATTATCATTGCATTATTAAATTTTCTTCTAAAAATGGATTAGTTTTTAAAACAATAAATTACATGCTATTATACCTCATCTTCATGATGTCATAATTTATAATTAAACATGGCCTCCACTCTAGCCGGACTGGTCCCATGACACACTTTTGCATAAAATTTGCGATTTTATGTAGATAACGAACGTGATGTTTTACAAATAATAATTTAAGGGGGGGGGGGTTCAATCTGGATTTCCTAGTATTATTGATACTGTGTCAATTAATAAAAGTCTTGCATACTATAAACGTTTGTAAAGCTGCCCGCCCCATACTCTAGTGGTCGTTTCATTTGATCGCTGTTTAGTAATACCCAAAACCAGCGCCGGATTAAGCACCGTGTAGGCCCATAGGCACTCAAACTTTTGGGACCCCAGACCCACGGTCACGGTCTTATGGGGGCCCCTCATGGGGCCAATAAAAGTCGCGGGGCTCATAGGCAGTTGCCTACTCTGCCTAATGGGTAATCCGGGACTGCCCAAAACTGATCTTGTGGTACAAAATCTCAAGTGATGATGACTATCCTCTCCTTTTCAAATACTTTACCGGTTCTGTGCATGTGGATAAAATATTTGTACTTTTTGTACTTATTAATAACTTTCCGTCAGAGAGAGAGAGAGAGAGAGAGAGAGAGAGAGAGAGAGAGAGAGAGAGAGAATGAGAGAGAGAGAGAGAACAGTGTTTTCTTCCTCATAGCAATCATTTAAACAAAATTTAGTTTACTGTTTTTTTTTTGTTTTTTTTTATAAATTATTATTCTTTTGCAATAATCAACCATAAGTTAAGTGATACAAACAGGAAAATGAAGGTTGAACAGAGCCATGTTCAAACATAATGCTGAATAAATTTTGCGTTGATTTATCGTCGCATTTTGTCAGGTTTTATCTATATCCCCAGTAGTTTGGCATTTAAAATTAACTTTTATTTATTTCAGTATTTGTTTTCTTTACAAGATAATATTTAAGTTTAGATTTTCCAGTTGACTTATTTCATAACATATTCTTTAACCATGTATTACTTGGCATCTGTTCCATAATTTAATTTTGTGTTCATCGGTAAACTAAAATTTTAAAGGGAAAACAAGAAACCTTCATTTTTAATTCTTGTGGCTCTTGTCACTCTGTATGTACCCTGGAAGGCTTATAGACAATTCGGCCCAAAGACAATTCGGCCCAAGACAATTAAAAACGATTACATATTTAATGAACAGTCTCTTGTCGTATGTCTCTGATACATACATTATATGTTTGGATTGACTAAAAAGGCATACACGTTGTAAACTGTCGCGCTAATATTTTGAATCGGAAACTCTTATGATTAGAATGGTATTAATTTGACAACTTAAAATGTTTTTGGTGTTTTGAATATTCATTATCAAATTAAATGAAAATTAAAATACAAGAAACTTTGGTAAAGATCTATCTTTCATTGGGCACATTAATGTCTTTTTCGTAACATATAACAGCAAAACGGAATAATGTTCTGAATTAAATCTATGTCAAATTATCGCAAAATAACTAATTATGCAATTTTCAACCATTTTATCTGTATAAATTTATTTGTAACAAATACGTTAAAATACGAGAAAATCTCTATGTTTTGCTTGAGAATTAAGTTTTTGAGACCAAGCGTACAGCTCTACTATACTCCTTTCTTTCTCCGGTTTTTCCTAACCATTATAACTTCGGAAAACATTTATCTTGTTTACAAACTGTTCCAAATTTTATTATAAAACATATTATATAAGAATTGTCAAAATATATGTTACAAATAAATATTTGTCAGTTGTATTTTAAAATTGGGTCGAATTGTCTTTCGAGTTGGGCCGAATTGTCTTTAAAGTTGGGCCGAATTGTCTAATTTTCGGTCCAAGTTGGGCCGAATCGTCTTTGGGCCGAATTGTCCAATAGCCACCCTGGAGACATTGAAAATACCTCTAAAAGCTCAATGTAACAATAGGGAAAACATTTAATTTGCAAGCCATACAAGAATGAATACATGACGCAATCAAATTCGAATAAGGGTCATTGTTGTATGCCTTGGTCAATCATGCCTTGGGTGCGTGTAATAAAATAACTTTGTTTGTTACTGTACTGTTCTTTGTTTATACACTTCAGGTAAATACTTTGAAATATACTGTATTATACATGTCGCCTTTGCATGTCGAGTTTGTTGATTGTTTACAGTAGTTAACAAATAAAAATAACGAACCTTACTGAAATTGTATTTTAAAAAAGGTCAATCGTTCTTTTGGGTGTTCTTTCAATACATCGATAAATTTAAAGAATTCAAATTCCATTTCTGTCATCTTATTAGGTAATCTGGTGCAGTTCAAAACATATTTCTAACAACGTTGATGAAATATGATATGACTGTCGTCCTGAAAAATAACGAAGTTGCTTAGATGGATCATTTAGTAAGGAACTTCAACTAAGATGATGTAATGCACACTTCTGCGAAAGTTTGGTATGGTCTAATAACGAGAGTGTACTGTAAGTAGATAGGATACAGATAATCGCAACTGGATGTTCTCAATACGAGATTGTACAGTTTTTAAACTGAGTAATCTTTAAGTTGCTTAGAACTGAAAATACTTCAGCTTTGAAATATCACTATTGTCCAGTTTTCAAATCTTATGGTTCAGAGACTTGGACGGGTGGGCAACTTATGCATATTTTGTAAAAATCGAATGGAACAAAGAAGTACCAACGGGTACAAATACGAGATATTAATATTTTCATTGTAATACTTTAAATGTTATAGCACTTACTTTATATTCACAGAATATACAAATTGCAGTATTGTTATATTAAATTAGGGTTTATTGTGCACGAGGCTGGTAAATGGAGATAAATACATTAAACTGCCTTGTTACACCCTTATCATAGGGGAAATGGGCAAGTCACATTTTCCTCGAAGGACAAGAATCATCAGGTACTTTTTTATTTTTTTAAATTTTATTTTGGGATGGAGCTCGCGCCCGGCTGATCTTCGCAGACCAAATGGGGATGTCCTTCTGTCCTAACTTTGGTTACCTCATTGAGGTGTGTATGTCATATTTTGTGCGAATTTTTATTTTTTCTGATTAGTGTATTTTTTTTTAAATTTAATTGTAATATTTTTTTTTAAAAATTTATTATAGAAATTCTTTATTTGTATATTAATCTGAATCTTGACTGTCGCTGTTGATTTCATTTATGCATTTATTATGTCCTAGCGATATTTCTTCCATCATTTCTTCTTGTCTTTTGAGCTCTCTTTTCTCTATTCTTTTCTTTCTTTCCCATAGAAAGATTTTTTCTGCACGCATATTTAGTAACAATGTTTCGTCTAATTCATTCTCTCACGTTGATTTTGCGATTTCTGGTTTGTTTGCTTACTGCTGCTGAACTCCTTTCTTTTGTTGTATTATTGGCAGTTGTTTTGTTATTGTATGCTGCTATTTAGATTTGGGATTTAGTTGCTGTTGCTGACTTGACATTTTCTGATGATCATCTGTTTTTTGTTGTATTAAATTTTTTTTGTCTGCGCTATTATTTTGTACGTGTCTTTCTTTTGGAATTCTTGTTGTTTCGTCGGTTCTACTTGTTGGTTTCTTTTCCCTACGTTTTGTATGTAAACTTGATGTTTCTCCGTCTGCTGTTGTGTTACTTTTGTCATAGTTTTATGTTGTCGAGGCTGATTTAACTGTTGTTTCTCTGTTTACTCCTGGGTGTTTTGGAGGAAACTGCATGGTATTTTCCCCTGACTTTGATCTGTTCCTTATTCATTTCTTGGTTTATATGTTGTGGAGCTTTGTGTTTCTGTTGTTGTTACTCTCGTCCAACATTTCTTCACTTGCTGTTTGATTATCTCGATTGTTTGGGCATTTGTGCGGGGGTATGACCAGTCTTCTCACATCTATTACATTTCCTATGGTGAATACACCCTTTGTACCAGGTTTTCGGTAGAAATCCGTGTAGATAAAGGAGTCTTTTCATTTCTTGTAGTCTGCTTTATTCTATTTCCAGGATTCTGGTTCCACTGTAAATTGCGGTCTGCGGTATTGTATCAAGCCTGGCTTTCCCAACTTTAATTCCAAGTTTCTTTTCAAAACTTTCCACTGTGGCTTCAAGAACTTCATTGTCTATTCTGCGTAGCTTGAAAAACTTTGCTTCTGTTGTTTCGCCATTTTTTTCTTGCTTAATTCCCTTTCTCTGTCCGTGCTTGTTGCTAGTTGAATTCAGCTCACTTTGCTCGATATGATTCAGTTTCTTGCTTATATATTTGTAACTGCATTGATTCAAATACATTACTGTTGTGACATCAATGTTCAGGTTTAATCCTTTGTTTCTGTATTTCTGTTATAGAAATACATTAATACATTTTTTTGTTATCGCTTTTTTTGGGGCACCTTTGCTCCCGCTTACTTTTTTAGGTGGCATTATACTGGTATTTTTCTTACTGTAATCCCATGACCAGCACCCTTCAGAAGCTCCAAAGCAATGATCACCACTAATATGATGTTCATGGTATGTTGTTTATACAGCAAGTAGCAAACAAACCAATCAGAAAGTTACTTACCACCTATCATACAGTAGAACAACGAGCACGGATAGCAGGCAGGGTAGCTTCATCGCTCAGAGTGAACAAAACTCAACAGGTAATCCTGCTAAATGGCTAAATATGTGTAAAATGAGAATAACAAAATAATTGCAACTGATGACTTTATTTCACTCATCAATGAAGATTAATTACATGAAATAATAAAATACCCACTTCTGCATAATTAAAGCATAACTATATAAAATATATGATCCCTTTACACAAATCCTTCATAAGAATATGTAAAGTTATAAACTTGTTTCTTTTTAAAAATTTGTTAATTAACTTTCGTCGTAGTTTTCTTTCGTTTTGAAAAGTCAAACTACGACCTACTTGGGACAATACATCGACCCCCCCCCCCATATATATATATATATATATATATATATATATATATATATATATATATATATATATATATATATATATATATATATATATATATATATATATATATTATTATTATTATTATTATTATTATTATTATTATTGGTTTGTTTTCTTCTTCTCATTGCTACAGCACAAAGGAGCTGAAATAGTGGCGTGGTGGCTTATAAACCTGGTTTATCAGGGAACCAGTCCAAATCTTCGAATCACGCATGATCGGAAATAGTTTAGTAACCAAGCAACGTTTCAACATAGGTCAATCATATTCATCCCGGTTTGTTTGTGGATCTCTGTGAGGTTTCAGTAAAGTTAATGGTAAGGTAGGCCATATGTTTACTTCTATGCGATTATTATTATTTTCAGTACACAGTTCTCAGTAAAAAAAACAAACAAACAAAGGCTACTTGAATTAATCTGCAAACGCAACGAGTCCATTTTCTTGCAGGTATTTTCATGTACGAGTTTTCTCTGGAGTGCTGCAGCTTTGCTAGTAGCTCAGGTTAAATTCTAATAAATATTTTAAATTTTCAGTTAATGTTCCGTCTCTTAATGCCCAAGACTACCGAATCAGAATAAAGTCGAAGTGTTAGATGCCAGTCCTTCGTTATTCTTGAAGAACAATACGTACCACTTGGTGATGATGAATAGCTTTATCCAAGGCAAGAGAATACTGTGATGCTGAGCTTGTCTTTGATAAACTGTTATCAGAAGCGTTCGCACTGAAGCCAACAAGTTACTAGCTATTCAGTTCATATAATATGCAGGAAAACTTTGAGTGGGTGGCTGAGAATTCGTCTCAGTCTTACAAAGGAATACTTGCATTTAATGCATTAAGATATGCTGGTAAACTAAAGGGAATTTATTTTTAATCCACACTTTTTCATAATTTGAATTTGGCCAGAATATCTTTCACAACATCCCATCTCACCACCAGTTTGATTTACATGACATGTGTCAAACATGTGATTAAATATAGTGCTAAAAATTCCAACAGCCTGATGCCTGGAGCCTCTCTAATTTCAGATTGGTCTCCTCTTATATTGTAAGTGAAGTGCACATTGGGCTTGTTTAATAAAACCTACAAAAAACTTTGATTGCTCTGATAAAATGCGGAAGTTTATTTTAAAGTTGTTGAAACATTAGTAAATTATCAACATTTATCCCTTTTATGTATCATCTATTTACTGTACTTCTATAGAAAATCTGCAGACTTGGTGTACAAAGAAAAACATGTGACAAGTGGCAAGGGAAAAGATTGCTTGGGTTACCTACTAATAGTGTTCACATAGCTTTAACATACATATAAATCTATTGGCAGTAGAACAAAATAGTTTTAATGCCGTCAATCATACTTACTATTTTATAGTTAAAATCTAATGCCTTTGAAATTTAAAAGATATTTTTTGTTTAAAGATGTTGAAAAATAAAAAGATAAAATACTAAATTGTTATGTATTCTATCCTCATGTTACAAAAACCAGCCAGAACCAATCTACTAGAGATTGCTGTAACAGTTCCAGCAGTCATTGTGAATGGTGTTTTCAGGTGTGACTGAGTAAAAAGATTAAGACTAATATGTGTATACAACAAGCTGATTACCTTGCTGTTGTAATCTGGAGCAATTAGGTCAAATGTGGGATAGTTTGTAGGTCCTTGAAGGCTTTTGAGGTGATTAAAACTCAAGTGCATTTGATGGAGATGAGATAAAAAGGAAAGACTCACCCAAATATGATTTTGGCAGAATGACTAAAGTAACACTGGTTACACATATTAAGAGGCACTTATTAGCAATATTAGAGGTGTAAAGAGAAACTGCATGAAGCAAGACATGCTTCAGATGGCAATGAACATTGACATTGTTGATCCAGAGAATAATAATGATATAGATCAGTTGTCTCAAGCCCACTTTCCACATGCCATATGCTGCCCACCAAGCCGTATCCTGTGGCCTGCAAAATTATTGGTGTCACAAGATGTCATAAGAGATAACAAAGTTGGTGTGGCCCTTGAGTCATCTAAAATACCTTCATACAGCACTCAGGGTGGTTTGAGTTTGTGACCCATGATATAGATAGAGCAATTGGACAATGACTGACATCGGGTACTGGATGCAAACATTGCTTAATGTGAAATACTTAGTGATCTGTACAAGGAAATAAGTCAATTTAATAATATAATTTTTAAAATTTTTATTCATATTTAAAGTATAGCAGTTGTGTGTGACAGATAACAGCAAAATAATAGGGCACATTTGGGCTTGTATTATTGGAATCAGGGAATTTGAGCCAGGATTTGTGAATTTTTTAAGACACCAGCCCTGAGCCTGTGTATGAGGAAATGTTTCTTTGAGAACTGAAAGGATCATCATAAATATCATCTGTAGCATTCAAAATTAATTTGTAACAACTACAGCTGTTTATGTTTAAAAGTATTTGTTTTATTACTTCTATTGTCATTAACTTCATCACAAAATTATTCTGGAATTTCTGTATCTTTCTTAATGATGGAAACTACCAACATACTGGTACAGTATAACAGTACCATGGTACTCGTACCACAGGAAAAAATACAGCATTAAACTGGTATTCTGGTAATAAAGAGCACTAAAACTGAATATGTCAAAATTTCAGTTATTGTCAAGAAGTTTATATTTAACCATGTTAGGATATTTTTCTATGAGTTTTATGAAAATTTATGTTCTTGAAATGTGAATCACATTATGATTTTTAAATTATTCCAAAAAATACATAATTATCTGAGAAATAACAACCTTTTGTAATACAAGACATGATGTGTTTGTTCTTGCCACTGTGTGAAATGTGTAAGGTAATCTAGATGGGAATGCTATTATGTGCGTTTTCTCTAGTAGAATCATTGCCAATTTCTTGAATGGATTGCTGTCATTAGTGTTTCCAAGTCATTAATACTAAGCCTTAAAACTGGATCAAGCCTCAAAAGTAATTTGTTAGTTTGTCCTAATAATGTGTGAAGCCTAAAACAAATCACTCCTAACATAAAAAACAACATATGGATCAAGCTTGGCAGGCTTGTTTTACAGGATATTTGTGGCTTTCATACTAACCAAAATGGTAAACCTGTTTCCTACTTTTTCCCTTAAAATGGTTTACCTAATTATTATCAAACAAAGGACAAATGATAGTTAGCAAATGCTCTATAAAAACTGTTCCCAAGGTAGCTCCACACCATCGTTAGGGCTTACTGAGCAACCATTTGGAAAACTTCTTTTATAAAACAGAGGAATCAATTCCAATAAGACTTGGTATGATTGTTATTATTAGACCATGTTTTATTAAAACTGTGTTCAGCATGGTTTCCCAAGCAACAACGTGGCTTTCACTGCAACCAGATGGACAGCCCATTTTCAACTCCTCCTACATGCTCTATAAAAAGGTTTCTGGAGTTGCTTCCCTTGTAACAGTGTAGATTTCTTATAAACCAGGTGGAAAACCTATTTTTGATTTCTTATCTTAAATATCTGAGATATTTTCAATGATATTGTTAAGAATATTTCTTTGCACATGCTGTATTAAAATTTTGTCTGGAGTGGTTTGCTTGAGATACTGGTGCAGCTTCCTTAGCCTTTTTTAGACTTCTTCTTTTCAATGGGTCATCCAGTTTAAATCAAATTTGGTTGAAGTGTTTCTTTAGGATATATTGTTTATAAATATTATGTCTGTGATGTCACCCCCTAACAACAGCATAGCTTCCATGGTTCGAAAACCTTATATATTAAAATAAAAAGATGCCATCTGCTGGTACAGCTAGTTGTTCAGAGTAGAAAATCAGTTAAAGAATACCACAAGTTTCTACTAAAATTACATGGAGTTACCCAGAGATGGGTGTCTTTCTCTGTACATTTGCCATGTATGATAATGTATGACAAGTGAACAATATCAAGCCCATTTGGGCCTCAGTTTTATATTGCCATATTTATTACTTAGTCTTTTGTGTACGTTATATATATCACACTTGAGGATATGATTTATAAAGTAAGATACATAAATATAAAGACAAATTTTCTACTTTTTTCTTTGCAGAGATTGTTCTTTTTACATGAATCACAATGGCTGCAACAGCAGTGTTAGATAATATTCATAACAGTATTAGAACTCTTGCACAAACAAAGAGAATCAGGGTAACAGAATTCTTCCAAGATTTTGATAAACTTCGTTCTGGATTCATCACAGGTAATTCCTTTTACTTGTATTAAAGTGCTCGAAAGGATTAAAGGATGAATATAACTAATAATGGTATAATTTTATAATGTATAGATATATAGTGTGGAATACAATATTAACCTCTGGTTGCTGACATTGCTACTCTCAATAGTTTATTGGAGGGTTGCACTTAGCATAGAGACTGGATACCATAGTACTATTGTTCCAATTTCCCTGAAAATCCTTTGCATTTTTGTCAGCACAGAAAAGCATCTGCCCCAATGCAGGATGGTGTTACGATGTCAACAAATGTTGCATACTCAAGAATCACAAATGTTTATACAAAGTCAGATTCTGAAAAGTGGGAGTTCTGAAGTTTGGTTTTTCTGGGTTGCTGAATGCAAAACCCAGAAAAAGCAAACTTCAGAACTTTTTGGCTGTTTGTTTCAGATGGTTCTTTCTTTTCTAAATCACAGCTGTGTTTCATATATTTTTTTAAAAAATGAAGCACACTCTCAATGCCACTGCTTTTAAATTTATCATTCTAAACTACAGAAATAATAATGATTTGCATTTAATGTATGGTGTAATATTTTCAAAGAAACTATACTTCTGATCTTAGTTTAATAAAGATGACATAAATATTCTCATTCAAGGAAATACTATGTAAGAATTTGTTTCTTCATATCCCATCCCTGATTGAATCTTCAGATGAATTGGATTGTTCAAACAACAAATCACTCTAGCTATCATTGGTCAGTTAAGTCATTAGTCAGTTAACAAATTTTTGTCAAATAATAAAACATATCCTGGAAAATAACTTTTTTTTCTTCAATAAAATAATATTAATGACATCTAAACAATAGGCCACAATTAACTAGCATATACATACTGCAGTGCAAGAAAGGTCACTCTACCTTATTCAAAGATTGGTTGGTAATATCATTTTTAGAAACATGATTTTGTGTGATACATCTTAATCTTGCAAGCATGTGATGTATACAATAAAATATGGATGAAGGTATTAAATCTGTTGAAATTTTCAAATAATTAATAACATATGCAACATCCCACAATGGAGGAAATTTGTGCCGATCTAAATAAGCTGATTCAAGGTTTTATGGTCTTGCATCTGACTATTGAACAGATATGTCAATCAGAACAGTCATTGCAGGTGGATTTAAAGATAATATGATTATCATTTTCGGCTAACTGATAAAAATGTAAATTCAGTTTGTTTCAATATTTTTAAATATTTTTTTCTCCAGTTCCACAATTTTTTCGATGTTTGTGGCAGACCCTTGGAATCAAGCTCAGCCCAGATGAAGAGAATGCTCTGATTGCAAAATATGACCTTAAGAGAAGTGGAGAAGTTAATTATAAAAGATTCTGCAATGAAATTGACCAGAATTTTAATCCTTTTGACCTCGTTAGAGATCCCACCTCTCAGACAATTACAGCCCCAGAATTGTAAGTGGAGAGTTTATAAATAAATTAAATCAATATTATTCTCCTAAAATTATAGTTAAATTTTCAATTTTTTTAAAACATTACTGTAAAAGAACATCATATCTTATGTACTTCAGTATTTCAGCAAGGATTTTTTTTTTTACATATACATCATAAGTAATAACTTAAAAATAAATAGTACAAAAAAGAAACATTTAAAGAATTCACAGAAATTTATGTCATATGCAGCATTTTCACTTTAACTTATACACAGGTGTATTTATTATGTTCATAGGATGTTTGGCAAAATTTTAATTAGTATGTGAGGATTATTCATACATATTAGATGTTGGCAAATTGTAGCTTTAAGGAAGTAGGTGAATGTGTGGGTCTTAATTTAGTTGTATATCCATTATGCTACTGAAATTATCTTTCAGCCTCGGTACAGTGCGATCTGTTCGACCTCTGAGCCCCACATCTGAGGCCCGCTTAATTCAGCTGCTTCAGAAGATGCAGCAATTCTACCAGTATCATGGAATCAACTTGAGGACGTGCTATGAGGACTTTGATAGGCACCACATGAGTGTAGTCACAGAAAGTCAGGTATTTACCCTTTCCTGTCCCCAGCCCCTGCCATGGGTTTTGATAAACACTGTCTTTAAACTGTGTAGCATGCTATTATGTTATATGACTTTCAAAACCTTAAATATAAAATCTTGTTCATGATGACACCAAGATGATGTAACAATTCATGACAATTGTTGACTGAAAAGTTATTTTAACACTAATTCTTTTAAGATTAAAGATTGAAATAATTTGAAGATTCTGAATACACTTAAGAAAGAAACAATGTGACTGGAACCAGTGCTCAGAAAATTATTATTTTTACACACAGACCCAGGACTGGTGACATAAATAAACTCACAATCTATGACTGAAATTCCACAAGCTAGGACTCCATTTACCACATTTACAAGATTTGAACCTTTTTTTTTATTACTGTTGCAATAGCTACAATTCCAATATAATTTCAAAAGGTTTCAAAGGGGTTTGAAGTTAATGCAAGTGTCATTAGTGTTCATCACTACACTCACTACGAATTGGATTCTAATTGTGATTCCTGGTCAGAACTGAGTTGATGTATGTTGATGTATTGTTTGTAGGATGTGCAAAGAAATAATAGCCCCCTCTTTGTTTGTTTTTGCTGGCATGCTTCACAAAGTACAACTCTATCAAGCAAGAGTTCTGAAATTTATTTATGTTGGGGTTTGCTCATGTGTACTTGCTTCCTAAATTGGTTTCAAAAATGAATTACACTTGAACACTATTCCCACAAATAAATGATCATGCCTTGCATTTTATATATGAAGTAAAATTGGACTTCCAAAGCATGGCCACTGTTTACAAACTTATCAAAAACCTAATTCATATGGGTTAAACATTCTAATTCAAGGCAGTACTGTGTAATAACTTGTGTTCTTGCATACAAATCTAGCATATCTTTGCTTTAGCTATAAAGTATTATTCCAGTTTGTGATCCTACCTATGCAAATTAGCACAATGGACTCAACCACTGCAGCCTTCAAACACATCTCACTAGCAATTGTTACCCAGGTAATGTGTGATATGGTGGTTCATTGCTGACCTCTTTGCCTTTAATTACTGTTATTTAAACTGTTCAAGGGATAGTTTTACATTGGCTTCAATCATGACTGTTTACCATTTATACATGATACAAGTAATGGGCAAATATTGAAAGTGGTGAGTTTTTATCCGCTATTTCTAAAGATTAATAAAAATTGTATTTTCTGGAAACATGACCATGTCAGGGGGTTTGGGAGTACAAAATTGTATTTTTAGCATGACATGCCATGCTTTAATTTAATTAAAACGGCAGATCTCAATTTCACGTAGGACAGTGGTGATCTCATTTAAATTGTGCCATATTATGGCACGTATGTGAGGATCTTGTAAATACATTTACATATTTCATCAACATGATCAAAGTTTCCTCAGGCAACTTTTTTTTTTCTTTCTCGACAAGCCCGAAGAGCATCTCATATAGAATAAAGGACATGCTTGATCTAAAGCTAGAGGGGCTTCAGTCATCTATTGGATATTTTGGGCACTGCTAAAACAAATAAATTTAGGGCTTTTCCATTAAAACATACTTGGGAGCTAGGGACGGCACTTTTAAAGTAGGATACTCTCCCACAGATGCAGTTTAGAATTTTCTTATCATTTTAATATCAATTTTGTGAAATTAATGTACCCTGGCATATATTTTTTTAAAACTGATCTCCCTGGGTACCATGTATGTTTAAATGGAACCGGCCTTACTGGTCTTAGTTAATTAGAAATTGATTGAAATAATAAGATGTTGTTTTTTGTTGTATAATCCATGAAGTAATACGATTCTCAGTGAATGGTATATATTTGGTAGTGACTTTGTATATTAATACCTCATATTCTGTATTATTTTGGCACCCAGACTTAGCTATTACATGTATTTGGGTACAAAATTAACCTATTGAATTGGTAAATGTTGCAATTTTCCATTTTAATCATAGCTCAAAATGTTTCAATGGACAAGAACTATGTCCATTCTGCCATCTGCAATAACAATTTATGTAATATTCAATGCATTTGTAAACAGACACAGACAGTAAAACAATTGAAAAAAAGAGTCATAAGTTTGATAACAATTAAATAGATTGTTGACTGCAGTTAAAATTTTCAATAATTTCAGTTTCCTTCTTTGAGAGGCAATTGATTGGATAAATAATAGTTTCTGACAGTTGCACTCTACATATAAATGAATAATCCTTCAGACACTGAATACTTTATAGTGCCAGTTTGAATTTGAGTAAAACATGTGTTAAATTATTGTGCACTTTCTTTTATTGATAGTTTTATCGGAGTTTTCCTGGCCCACCAGATGTGAATGAAGCAGACATGCATTTGTTGGTGATGAAGTATCGTGACCCTGATCGTCCAGGGCTCCTAAACTACCTGAACCTTCATCATGACATTGTAGCAATTGGCCAGCAGACAGCACAAGATAAAGAGCTTGTCTATATTGGAGAAAGAAATGTGGATCATATCGCACCAGCTGTAAGAGTTTGTTATGACCCTGCTGTGAATATGGCATACATACATACATACACATGCCACATACACACACACATGTACACATAAATTGATGGTAACTGTGATATGCACACACATGCACATACATGAGCTGCATGCAAGTCACAGCACATGGTGCCAGCTGTGGCATCAAAAGAAGCACAGTGGTGCAAATTAAATATTAATTCATCATTATAAATGGTATTAACATGAAAGCACCCAAATTGGCACAGAGCAAGCATTACTTCTTCATACAACATGCAGCTCATGTGTGTGCTACTTAAGCATCTTTCAATGGATCTGTTTTTAAATTTGGCAGATATTATTATCATTGGGTCAGCATAATTATATTGTGTTCATTTTACCAGACTTTTCTCCCTTTTGATAATAAATATAAATACTATGGATGTTAGTTCTTGTTTGGGAAACTTCTGATGAAATGCCATGAAAGATTGTAGAAAGTACTGATTTGAGACCATCATGTTCATATCATTCTGGCATCATACTGTGATGCATATTTACTGGAGTTATATTCCTTGTTGGTATAATCCATATGTGGTCATTTCTGTATATACCTAATTCCTACAGTGTTTGATGAATTACCCTGAACTTGTCAGACTTTATTTTTTAGGGGGTCAACAGAAGCATACCCTTCAATGACCCCCTCAGAATTTGGCATAAATTAATACGAGAGAAAAAACCTGTATATTTCATATATTCAAACACAGTTAGAAAACTCAACTGTGTCCAGATTAGTGGTAGCATAAAATATAATGCTCTTTGTCCAATTGTTTCTCAAGGGTTGTAATGTGCAAATTTGCATGCTTGACCAATGAGAAAGAGTGAAACACTAAAAAGCGTATTAGATAAATATTTATGTGTTATCCTGGATACATTTAGGATATTTTTTTAAGATGTATGTACCTTTTGAAAAAAAATATTTCTTTGTATACAGTGTACTGAAGATCCAGCCCTAAATCAGATATTTGACAAGATAAGAGTTGCCGTCTTTAAAAATGGTGTCCGAACAACTGAGTTTTTTAAGGATCATGATAAACTAAGGAGTGGCATAATCACTGAGAATCAGTTTGTATGTGGTCTTGCATTAGCTGTTGGAAAAGAGGCTCAACTTTCTCGTGCAGAGATTCAGAAAGTGGTTGAATACTATCGACAGCCTGATGGAAGAGTGAAATACAAGGAATTCTGTGACATGATGGAAAATGGTTAGTACAGTAGCTTAAATGTTATCATATAAATGAGGAAGAAAAGTTATGAGTAGATGTATTGATGCTAGGTCAGGATATCTTATCACTCAACACAAGTATTTGATTTCTTGATTTGTTATTTGACATTAGCACTAAAATCTTACAGGATTCTCAAATCACTCAGAAATTAGTATTAGGATATGAGTCAGTAAATATAATTAATACCACCAAGAAATTCAATTTTATTTTCCTATAGTATCTTAACATATTTGCTAAATAAGGCAGAATGTAGAGGGTTTTTTTAATCATGGGAGATTTTTAATTAATGTACAAATACCGTATTTCATGTAATTTTTTTCATACATGAAAAAATAATTATTCTTGTCAGAGTATGAAAAATTAATGGAAGAAAAGTATTATTTTTATGAAGTACTGACCGTATATGAAAAAAGGTTTTAGACCTATACAAGTTTTATGTGACATACAATGCTGGCATTTTAACAGCTTTCTTGTACACAGATAAATACCGGTAAATATTGCTTTGTCTAATGTTGCTTTCAACAAAATCACAGTCTGTTGTTTAAGTACTCAAATACATTGTAAATTAATATGTGTCTATGTGTGTGAGGCTATGATGTGTCAATGTGTAAAATGATATGTCTATGCAAACTGTATTTTTAAAAACAAATATTTATTGTGGTAAGAAAATTTATGAAGATGATCCAGGTCTAATCAGCTTGTTAGATTACTTGTAATTTTAGATATTTGTTCAATGAATGTGACTACATGAGAGAGAGAGAGAGAGAGAGAGAGAGAGAGAGAGAGAGAGAGAGAGAGAGAGAGAGAGAGAGAGAGAGAGAGGGTTACACACTGTAAACCAAAAAAACCATGTTACTTAAACTTAATGAAATAAACAGTTGGTGATACATTTCTCAGGATCCAATTTGTTTTCCTTCTATTATTATTTGTGGTTTATTTGATGTATTTTCAGCCTTCAACATTCCTGACTTGGAAAAGAAACCACTGCAAGATGTTGTGAGGCCAGTAAAAGGGGCTCTGCACAGGGTATAAATATATATAGTGAAACTTATTGGCAAAATAATTTTCATATCTTTTAATTTTCTGTGAAACATATATCCTTATGTTTTCACATGTGAAACATATATTGTTAGGTTTTCACATGTGAAAATCTAAGATTTTCCATCATGTGACACTTGATTGTGTGTGCCAGCAAAAGTTGAACCAGCAAAAAAAAAAAAAAGAGTACTTTTTGAGCTAGATTTTTAAAAAATAGAAACTGATGTACTTTTCAGACATGGAAATTAATCTTTGATAAAGTAATTTGACTAGAATCCGTTTGTGTATCTCTGAAGGTATTTCCCTTTACCTCCTGGACAACAATGACAAACCCACCATGATGCTTTGCAGAATCAGACTTGTATTCAGAGGGGTCAAAAAGGATACAAAATGACAAAAATATAATTTACTGTGACAAAGTAGTTCAACCCCATCACATCGCTTGATTAAGTTACACATATTGATATGATCAGGCTATGAAAGTGAGGGGAATTTATGAAAAGAAAGCAGGGGTTTATATGTTGTGCTGAAGAGTGATATTAATACTCTGAGCTTTGATTCAGCAAGTTAAAATATGTTTTTGGTACCACATGATGAAATATCTGGTATTATGTAGGAAAAAAAATCCTCTCTTTCAGTCTCTCTACTATATATATATATATATATATATATATATATATATATATATATATATATATATATATATATATCTGACCGCATTTGTTAAGAGCATGTGCAAAATTCTAATATTTTAATAGGGTCCTTCGAACAAGAATTTTACTTTTTTTTAAAAAGACCCATCATACTGGTACTGAACCATTAAATTGTGTATATTATGTAAGTTAAAAAGATTTTAATATGTTTGCTGGTATTGATGACCTGGATAGTGGAATATAGCAATTTCCGGTATTAAAAAATGAATTTAGAATTGATGCAGTCCATTAAAGCAAACTATGAAAAGTATTGTGACATCATTTTCTCCATGGAGAAAAAGTTTTTGTAGACCCTCACATTTGGAGACCTAATCTATCAGAAAGTAGAAATATGATTGCAAATATTGATCTTTTTCTGTTGAACAGTAGAATGAATAATTTCAAGATTAGTGGCATATTTGATTATTTTGCAATATACGACATTTCTATCACATTGAGAGTGTCTTGAGTGGCCAAGTTGTCTAAAGTACTAACTGTTACAGATCACTGCTATCTCTCTTTGTAATGATTTTTATTAACCCTGTAATAGGTTGACCGCTGGGTTGGGGAACCATCCCAAGCTTACCTTACAGTCAAACATTTCTGGTCATCAGATAATCTAGGGATAATAAATATAATCTACTGAAAAAGAAAACAGACATGCATGCACACAATCAAAGCGACATGGACTTTGTGATATTACAATATTTTGTTCTTATTTATCATTAAATCAGATACAAGTTACATATTCATTATTGAGGTCCATTTCTAAAGAATTGGTGCTCTTTTCAATTTATCTTAACAGTGTAATTTTCAATGTTCTTGTGCATTGCAATTATTTGCTTAAAAGCATAAATAGAAAAAATTTTCATTTTGAATTTGCAAGTGTAATTGTAATATTTTGCTAAAATAAGCAAGAAATTAAACAAATTGTCCAGATGTTCACTTCCTAAAAATGTTTCTTGTTTGGACAAAAGTACACTATTTTGGGCAAAAAGGTGCAAAAAGTTCAATAAAACAGTGCCAGAACTGTGATGTTATATTGCAATCATAGAAGAGGTGCTTAATACTTTCACTCTTACAGAAATTATATTTTTTTGTTGTCTAATATGTTAATTCTTTTTAGAAAATCATTATTATTGATTAATCTATGGATTAATTTAAAGTTAAAAGAGATCATCTCGGTATCCTTGGTACATGATTTCGCCTGGCTGTAAATCTCAGACCACTCATCACTACTTATATTTGTAATAAATACTTGCATCCAATTTTTTTGCTTAGCAGTATGTTGCTTTTTAGCTTTTTTAAAAGATCTTTGGATATAAACTTAAGTGAATTTTGTTTTTGCAAGTTCATTATTTTGTTCTTCTGCTTATCAAGATGATCATCTACTAAATGTTTTTTTATGGCTTCTTTCCATGCTATTCAAATTTTGGATATTAGCAAGAAGTATTTCAATATATCATGGCTTCTAGTTTTTTGTTTTATTGTTTCAAAAGGTATTAAATTACTGTGATCATCTGCTAGATTATTCAGAATTTCAAAACTGTCTTCTCTTCAGGATTTGTATTGATAGAACATTTTAGGGGAAACAAAATTTAAAATGCTCATGGATAGATACTTGTTTGGACTTTGTGGTTCCTCTTTCCAATTAGATACTGCCAAAATTACATCTCTCCAAAAACTGGTTTTTAATGAGCATTACTAAATTCTTCTAATTTCCTTCTCCTTAACTTCTAATTATATTTTTTTTTATTTCTGAGTAAAGTTATATTGACTAAGTTCTGCCACATTCCATTTTCCTTTAACAACAATCTTTGTAGGCATCTGATCTTAATATACCTAATAAATGAAGATATGTATATACTATTTAGTCCTCCCTTGTTTTCTGTTTTGGTGGGTTTTAGTCTTGGATTTGGCCAGTGTGGATATGTGAGGAAGATTGTCAGTAGCTTCTCGTGAGTTGATGTTTTTTTCCATGGTTTGCAACCATGTGCAGCCTATTTTGTGTTGACAAATGTCCTTAAACCCTTCAACAACAACAACAACTCTCACATTGAATACTGCAGCTTGTATAACTTGCTGATTTCACATCTGGAGAATTTCATGGTAAAGTACCTGAGATATATTGTTCAAGAAATATTATTCTTATCTCATCCTAAATTTACAGAGTCTTAGAGGTCTGAGTGATAGTGAAGAGGCCAGGATACAGGAAGTTCTCCATGAAATTTCTGACCAGGTTCGGCGGAGGAGACTGATGATGTATCCATACTTTAAGGATTATGATAGGGTGGGTAATTCTTAAAATCTGCTGAAATCACATAAATTACATAAGCATACCAATGATTCTTCCTTAATAAGCCCAGACTTGATGAGATATCCATTCCTTGCTTTTACAAAAACTGTAAAGATCTATATAACAAGCCTATCCATTCCTCCTTACAAAGTTGACACAGCTGGCTCCGTGGACTTATCATGTGATAACTATTGTAAGATTTCTTTGAATTTTAGCCAGACAATTAATTCTGAAAAACATATTCTTATGGCAATATATTAAAACAATTAGAATATTTAATAGGTAAATTGACAGAATTGTGTCTTATTTCTTATAAGACTCACTTATAAGAAGGGTCCATTACTGCAATCTGCACAGATTCAGATCTGCCCTTGCATAATGTAATGGCAGATCTGGGACTGTGCAGTTTGTTAGGAGTAATCAGTAGAACTAACAACATAAAACCCTGATCTGCAGGCACATTATGCCACAGCAGATTAGGATCTTTATTGTTTGCAGTTTGACTTGACTTATAAGCAAATACTTATGATATACAAAACTGCATAGACAAAACACTAGACTATGCAAATGCATACACATGATAGTAAATGAAAGCCTTGCTCTGAAATCTCATGGGATCATGAGGCAATTATGGGGGAAGTGAAACTGATAAAGTAAACTAGAATTACCAAGTTGAAGTTTGATTGTAATTTCATGAACCCCATAAGTGCCTTAGTGATCACATGTCCACCCTTAATACTTCCCACACAATAAGACATTAAGGCTTCCATTACTTTGCTCTCAAGAATGATCAGCCATGTGACCAATGTCATCTCATGTGATCACTAAGACACTTATGGGGTTCATGAAATTCCAATCAAACTTCAACTTGGTAAGTCTAGTTTAATATATCAAATAATTAACTTATCAAAGACATGTTTCCCACAATCATGCTTTTTCACATAGCTGAAACAAAAACTCATTTCATCCAGATACATGAGCATAATATTTTTGTCCCCTGCAATCAAACATATAAACATTGAACAAGACAGATAGAAACAAACCTTCCATACCTTAAGGTACCCCATGAAATAATGCTTAGATCAGGTGACTGGTTAGAACACAAGTCCAAAATGATGAGCAGTTTGTGTTGTTTGCTACTAACAAAGTTTTTGTAGTATTTCCATGAGCTCAGGGTTTTCCTTCATATTTTTGAAGACTAATGTAATATACAGACTATTTCTCTTTTTGCAAGATGACACTTATCAATATCAGATAACAGTTAACAAAGAGACATAGAAACAATCAACATCCAGAATGTGCCTAGATCTTAAGTGGTTTTTTTTTTTATACATATTAAGACCTCTGTTGGTAGATAAAATGATCTCAGTTTCTCAGCAGTAGTGTCACAAAATAGTTCTTTATCAGCACAAGACATATATGGCCGACTGATAGATTTATGACCCACACCCTCAGCATTTGTGTGTTCCATGTGTGGTAGCTTCTCAACATTTATTTGAAACAGAGAGGTCCATGATCAGATGAAATAAAATCATGCAGAACATTTATAATGAGATAACCCTGTGACATGAATTGAAGACATACAGTGATATATCCAGCATACAGTATGACAATCATGCAGATAAATATATAGCATTCAGATTCTGTACTAAAATCAGAGACAACAAAATTATATTATTACAATACTATACTAAATCAGCATTCTATCACTCAAAATGTAGGCATTGACATGATTACTGACTGAATAACCACAGTATGAACCCTGGCAAGGTAATTATTGAATTCCAGGCCCATAAAAATTGAATGCTGATAAGACCTTTCAATTTACAGTGTGTCCTTAGACGTGAACCTCCCAAACATGAGGACAATTCTCTCTGTATACAGCTAGCTCTTCATCAGAGGCTGTGTACTGCACAACATATTTACATAAACCATATATACTTGCTTATAAGTCAAGTCCAAGTAAAAACTATACAGACCATATCTGCCATTGCATGTGATGGCAGATCAGGTTCTGTGTTGTTTGTTTTCTTTTTCCTTCTAACAAACTGCAGTAGACCCAGATCTGCAGCAACATTATGCAGTGGCAAATCTGGGTCTGTGCAGTTGGCAACTGAACTCAAATATAAAGTGAATATATATAGTAAATGTGAAAATTTGTTTAATTATTCTCATTTTTGATACTAACAATTGGGCTGACCAAAATCAACCTGATTTGAAGTTAAATCTTTTGATCAGATTTTGTAAACTGATTTGACAATTCTGGTCTTTCACATGTATTATCACCAATTTGTTTTGGGAAGTGATAGTTGAAGAGTATAGTTGATACATAATACCATGAATAACACCTTAAATCATATACAGCTATAAAATCTGTATCAGGGTCATTGTTTTCTATCTTGATCCCAAATAGTATGCTCAAGTTCAGACTAATATTTTATGAAGTCGATACATATTTTGAGACAAATGTGTTAAAGTGTCTGAAAAAAGTAATTTTTTTTAAAAAGTTGCTAATTTAACAGTGTAAGACTTTGTATGTAAAATGTTGATCATATAAATATAAGCTTGGTATGGAACATGATGAGAAGACATATTTCACACTTTGCCTTATTTTATACTCTATACTGGAATTGTTTCCACAGCACCATAAAATTTCCACCTGATGCATTTGATTGAAAATAAGGCAAAATTAGAGTGATATGGGTAAAAGAGGTTTATTTGTATTTCTTTTTTTATTTTCATTACTGCTTTGCAAAAATAGAGTACAGCTTATACAAGAGTGGTAACCAAGCTGCAGTTTGCCAGAATTCTCCATTTCCTGTCCCTGAATGTGGCTCCAGAGGATCTAAAACTGGTGTGTGCTAAGTTTGAAGACCCAGCTAGTGGTGATGTCAATTACCCATCCTTTGTGCAAGCAGTGGATCAAGGTAAGTACACAAGGGTGTAAATTAAAAGGGGGAAAGTCTGTGCAGTATAGTGGTAACACACTAACATGCCACTTTTGCAGACCTCTGGTTGATCCTTGTTGCAACACATGTAGGGTTATGTATAACCCATCTAAGGATGGCTACTTTCTTTTGGTTTTTTATTTCATCCAATTATGGTTAGTTACTCTTGCTTTTCTATTTCATTCATGGATTTTTTTAACTCTTACTTTTTTATTTCATCCAAAGAAATATTTTTTCTATTGCTTTTCCATTTCATCCAAGGATGTGTATTTACTCTGACTTTTCCATTTAAACTTACAAAACAATATGGATATAGATGATAAAATTCATCCTGTTACCAAGATTACACAAAAACCACGTAACAGATGCAAATTAAATTTGACCTGCATATTTGAATGCATATGCAGACATACTGATTAAAATTTTGTGCCATTACAATTTTGTTTCTTCATGTTTTTATGCATGTTTACAATTTTGTTGGATATAGCATGATTAAGACAAAGCTACTTGAAGCACATTGTGATTGATATCTTTAGCTGAATGAATTTTCACTTGAGTGTCTTGAAATGTAACTAAAATTACTAAATTCATTTCACATACAAGCGATTTCAATACAGTTTTTATCAGCATAAAGCAGGCACCCACTCATTTGATATATGCTGGCAAAAAAAGTGGATGATGTACATGTAATCCACCATGTTGGTCCAGGAGTTATGGAAGTGTCCATTCTTATGCTAGAACGAGTACTTATGGGAGTCCTTGCATGCCACAGGTAAACGAATATCATTTACTCATCAGAAAAATGATATCATTGACAGAAATTAAATAGAAATTTAAAATAGTTTAAAAGAAACAGATGTTACAGACAGTGTTTGTTTATCTGTAAAATATGATACAGCTCAGTTCTGTATAACAAATGGCTGCAACTAACATGGTAGATTATGTGTATACAGATGACTCTTTTTTTTGCAAGTCTTGAATGAATGATGTTGTTCTGCATGTCAATACAAATGATGTTGAAATCATTCATACACATCAATGTTGGTCATATTACAGGACACTTATGTGAACATTCACTGAGCTAAAGGTGTTGATATTCTTTGGGATGCTAAACAGAACAAACTATGGACATATCTGAATTGGTATCTGGATGTCTTCATTACATTTTCTGACTGTTACAACAATTTAAAAATTATTTTTCACTGGTTGAACTTTGGACTTGAAATAGTTTTTTTTTTTTTTTAAAATGAAAACAATATTAGAACTATTAAGCAAAAGCCACTTCAGGTAGACAAATACAATTTTGTCCTTTGTATGCAATTAAGCATTATTTGATATAATTATTAAAAACTATTGTTACTTCGACTTTTTGTTTACATGTGTGCAGAACGAAGATAAATTGTATATTTCATAAATGCAAATCTAGTTTTTAGCTCATCTAGCTGTAAGTGAGTTTATGGCATATTCTTGCATCCATCACATATGTTGTGCACCTATGCATTGTGCATCCATCAACAATTTCTATCTTAAACTTTATCTCAAAACTACTTGACTAATTTTGACCAACTTTAGCACACAGCAGCCTTACATAAAGTGTTTTTAAATTTTGATAAATAATGCCAATATGCCATCAAACATGACCACCATTATTAAAAATAACAAGCAACTATTTTCAATACTGCTGAACAATTTAATTTGATCACATTTACAGAGCAGCATTATGTGGGAAGACCTTTTGCTGTTTTATAAATGATGTAAGCACACCTTTAAATATGGCTACTCTTAGTAAATATAGAGAAGCCTCTGTTACTAGAAAAGAGAAAAAATACCAAAAATTAAATTGATTTCTGCAGAGTTGTTGAACGAAATATGCTCATGTTTGATAGACACTTCCATGGTATGAAGTTCTTCCATTATTTTACACAAGATACCAATCCACCATCAAATACAGCCAGCAGTACTAAAATAAAAAACCTATAAATATTTTGGATATTTAATAGAAAATATCATGCCATGAAGACCATTTTAAACATTTTAAATATGATTCCAGTCTGCCATAAAGTATTGAAACCAAAACTTAAAAACAGAATATTTTTTTACAATTTGTTCTCACAAACAGAATAATGGGATTTTATGATACTGAACAGACTTAAAATAACTTTGACACCAGTCTGCCTGTCATAGGACCCTTTAAATACTGCTGATGTGTCATCAGATGGGGATGAAGCTAGTAAAATTAAAGGAACCATTAAACAATTGTGTTTGTAATATATGCAGTCAATGGTAGCATTGGATGAATTTCAACAGAAGTCAACCTACAAATCCTGATTTCTTGGCCAACTGATCTTGCCATTGGCTGTTAATCAGATGCCAGACAGGTGAGCAATCTCACTAAGGCCCACTTTGATGTCTTGTTTTTGGAAATCACATTTTATTAACCACCTTGAAGACCATCCTACATTGATATCCGAGTCTTATTAAGTTATACCGACACCAGACCTGTCAAGGGGTTACAAAAATGTCTAAACGTTTACATGGTATGCAGCAACTAAAAGATGGCCAATAATCTATTCATCCAGTCTGGACATTAGGCAAGGAATATACAGCTAATTATATGAAAGGTATTTTCAGTATGCACCTCACTCAACTTGTGATTGTTTGAAAATAATAAGCAGGATATTGATTAGGTCTCAGCTTGTCTGCATTTTATATCATTTAGTGGAGTTAAGGCCACTGAATAACAGACTCACTGACTTTTGTTGCTTGCTGTACAATGATTTGCTATCCATCTTTATGTTCATGACACCTTGATTTAGTTTTGATTTTTCATAGTTTGATCTGCATCATATAGAAGAGATATAACCCCCCAATTGTTGGACTCACCCACTTTTGATTCCATACAATAATTTTCTTTACTATTTTTGGATTTGAAGAAATAATTTGTATTCAGTTCTATATTACTATAACTAAGCAGAAGTTGATTTTCATCTTCTATGCCATGATATTTAGTTGAACTATGACCACTGAATGTTGGATCCACATTTTATATGCACTTTTGTATTGTTGTATCAGTTCTGTAATCAGTGGTATCTTCCTTTACCACTGTACCATAACACATTTACTATAATATCAACATTGTCATCTGGCCTTTTCTTCTGTTAAACTACAATTTCCTGCCTCCAGTGAAAAGTGGGGGATACCAATCGCCGGATTTTACTTGTGAATGATTTTTCAATTGAACGAAAAATTCAAAATATTAATTTTACAGTTTCTTTAGTATCAAATATCTGAAAATTGTAAATTAGAAAAAGTTGTCTGTATAATTTTTTTTTAATAAAATCTAAATAAAGAATTTCATAGGTTGAAGTGTACTAGAAATGAACTGTAAAAGATTCCACACAATACAATAGCTAATACCTTTAGATGTGCAGATTTTGTGTGCTTAAATTTTCATGTCTTTGCTAGAATTTGTGGGTCATACAATGGATGATGCCGATATGAGAGACAAAGGGAGAACCAATGTGAATGTCCCTGAGAGACCTGTCAGCATCAGCGATAGCAATGTCAGCTATGAGGATCTCATGGCTCGAATCAGGAACATTGTTCTGACCAAAAGACTCAGGGTAAACTACACACACTGCAGCTATTGGGATTTTAATAAAACCTTTCAGATGATTTTAAGATTCATAAGTAATCATAACTTTACCTGTCGGCGTACAAGCTGACAGCTGATCATGTTTTGGTTAAACAAAATGGTCACATTTAACATGTCATATCAAGAAAAAAATCATTGGATAGCTTATGACATAGATATTGACAGAAAGTCTGTTTTCTATTTTGTTTTATTATCGATGTTTACTTTGTTATAATAGTTTATTGTTATAATAGTTTATTGAGATAGAAAGAAGTTAATTCAGTTTTCATATATGCTTTATAATCAGTAGTAAAATATATCAGCTGTAATCCAGTATTACCTTTTTATTGTATCAACTAAATCAATGCTACTATAATATTAACATATTGGAGCCGCAACACTTTGACCTGTGTAATTAATATATGATGCTTTTGCTATACTTACCAAATTGTTTTGCAGGTTGCTGAATTCTTTGAGGACTATGACCCCCTGCGCAGTGGGTCAATTAGTTGTGGTCAGTTTCTGCGTGGATTGGGACTTCTTGGCCTGAGCAAACTCAGGGATCACAACCTGACTGATGCTCAAATGAAAATCCTATGTGATGTCTATCAGAATAAACAGAAACCAGACCAGGTCCATTGGAAACAATTTGTGTATGATGTAGAAACTGGTATGTTTATTCTTTTTAATTCTTATAACAATCTCTACCACAATGACATAATTATCTGGAAGTTTTCACAAATTTTGAATTTGTTATTTTTCAGGGTGCATAGGAAAGGAACAAACAAATTTTTAATTTTCTTCATATCCTTCAGTAAACTTCGGGGATTGATGTTGTACAAACAATTAGAAATTATGAAAAGTTACAGACAAGATATTAATTCTCTGATGTACAATTCTTTAAAAAAAAGCCATTGTTTACACAATATACTTACATTATGAAGATAATAGTAACTATGACAATGTTATCAATGCCAAAAGTGATAGCTGTTAAGGCAATTGAAAAGAAAGAAAATCTTGTCCAGCTCATAAAAGCTTCAAAAGATAACTTTTAAAAAATAGTTAATTTGAAGTAGTTTTTCTAGAATTTTTTAAACTAATATTTTTGTTCCCTACTTGGGGAAGGGTGATGGTTGGGCACATATTTTGGGAAAAGAAAAGTTTATTTGAATTCATATTTTTTCCCCTTATTACTGAACCATTTTCATACATAATGCAAGAGATTGGCTATGAGACCCACTCTATCCTGAATCATATATATTATTAATATATACTGTATTACTTCGATAAATTCATCGATTGAATGAATTTTTGACAACAAGCAGTGATTCAATATTATATATTATATTATTTTGATGTGCAAATATATTTTTAAAAAAAATTAAAATCATCTCCCATATTGCAGGACACAATCTAATTTCACTACATAATCTTGCATAATTTCAGTTTTTACTCAACCTAATTTGGAAAAGGTTCCAACTCATGAAGTGCCACCATCTGAAATATTCCGTGTTCCAAAGCCCGGAACTGCTATATGGGAGAATGCCTCTGAGGACCACAAACAGTTGTATGAAGCTACAATGGAACGAATGCATCAGAGGGCCAGTCAGAGAAGAGTTCTGGCAAAGCCTGTATTTCAAGACTTTGATAGGTTTGTGTCTCTATTTTATTTTTTGTAAGCTTTCACTAACATTAATGTTCTATTTGTCTTTCTCCAGTCATTTTTAATCAGATTTATTAGTTACCCATTTCAAATTAATGGCACATTGGCTTGAGTTTCATGTTTGTCTCAATCTTCTAAATTTCAACTCTCATTGGATTTTAGTGTTTTTTCACCCTCTGAAATGAGATTGATAAAGCATGTTTCAGTTTTTTTATCTAAGTGATTTTTATGTATCAATATATTCAAGTGATTATTTATGCTAAAAGATTGTAGAAGATCTTGTTATAGTCCTATGCCTTATCAATTTGAACATGATGTAATTATGATTGACTGTGACGAGTTAAGTAATTTTTAACATGACCGATTCTCACTAACTCAGCCACGCATGTGATGAGATTGTAGACTGTTAAAAAATACCATAGATTAGTTGATAAATTGCCAGTTCATTATGTTATGCAAGAAAGTGTTATTTTTAGGCATAACAATGGTCATGTGACAAAGGCCCAGTTCCGTCAATGCTTGACAATGTTAGAACTTCATGCCACAGAGGCTGAGATGATTGCTCTGGAAGCCAAGTTTTGTAATGATGTGGGATTTAATTACATAGCATTCCTCCAAGAACTTCAGCCCCAGGAACCACCCAAGTTTATGTATGAAAAACGACTTGAAAACCTCCGTACTACTAACTCCAGGAAAAGACTACCTGACCTGAATCCTGAGACAGATTTGGAAGGACTTCTTCTCAAAATCCAAACCAAGGTACTAGATAGAATATTTGCTTGTTTATAAACTGAATCTAACAGCAAACCACATATATCTAGACTGCTGCCACACAGTGCACTGACAGATCAGTGTCTATGATGTTTTTTCCATGTGATTTGAAAGGAAAAATATCACAACTCACAAGAAGATGATACAGTAAAGAACTGAATTTGGTGTCTTTATGGATTGTCATCTTTCAAGTGGAAATGATAGTCTTTTAAATTATATAAGAGATGGACATCTTTCAAATCTGGTAGCAAAACTTTCTGTTTGGGACTACTAAAGGTTATGTAAAACATTTGCAACTTCTGCAACTGGAAGTTTCCTTTGTATTTTCACATAAATCATTCATGTCTGCAGCATTAGTTAAACCCACTCATCCAATCGAGTACAAGATTTCTATCTACTTTAATTATAACTGTGATATATACATCAAGATGAATCATTTATACTCTTTTTTTGTTTTGTTGCAAGTTGACTAAGATTTAATCTGAATTCATTGTCACAGGTCAGCAGAGAAAGAATACGCGTTCTGGAATTCATGCGTGATTATGATAAACTGAGGTCAGGACGAATGTTAAAGACATCATTTCGTCGTGCACTAGATCTATGCAGATTTGAACTGAAGGAATCTGAGGTCTGCCTTCTGGAAGACAGGTAGAAAATACCCTGTAATTTAAAGATTTCATCCATTTTCAGCAGTATTTTTTTGCTTCCATACTAATTTTAATACTAACTTACATTGATGTAAAGCTTAAACATGAAAGTTCATATAGGATATGGATATAGATATAATAATAGCTGATAGCTATGTCAAATGTCTGTCAAGGTGGACTTGACTAGGAAACTAAAAACATCAGATTGCTTTATTTACACATTAGAGCCAACCCTGTCAAAAGGGGGCACCTGTGGAAAAAGACCAAACTGGTTTTTGTACACTGATGACCACTATATGCAAATTCACCATTCAAGCTTGGTTTATTAACAAATACCATACACAGAATATCTGTATTATTATTAGTACTATACTATTATTATTATTACATGTATTATTATTACATGTATTTTTCTTTTTATAACATTTATCAGCTGATTAGTTTAGTGCACTAGTAAACACATTTGTCTAATACAAATACATGTTCTTACACAAGATCACTGAATCCATCCTGTAAATAAAATCATCATGGACTCCTTAAACAAAAAAATGACTAATCTCTTTGTTGTGCATCATGTCAAAACACTAATTTCACTACTAACTGATAGTTTACATACGATTGTGAAACAGAGGACTGATTCTTTGTTTAGCAAATCATATAGTTAGGCATAAAAACGACACTCACACTTCAAACAATACATGGATTTACCAGTTGCTCAACTGTCCATATTCAAAAGATAGCTGGCTTACATTAGAGTCCTGTGATGCATAGGGAATGAAAAGAAACCTCATGTAGCTGTTGTTATAGTCCTAGCACACCCTCCTGTTTGTAATCACTCCCCTATCGATTCTGAAAATGAAAGTCATCAAAGATACAAAAAATTTTACAAAACATTACCATATCATTGATTTATAATTTCTGACCTGATTGGCACCAACCACTGTCAACATATTGGCATTTCAGTGCAAATGGAAGCTCCCAATGTAAACAAGTAAGCACACTGCTCAGTGCCCATTTCTGGTTTTTAGTGTTCATGTGGTCTGTTTCAGTAAAACTGTGTCATCTACATTTGCAATATTTACTTTAATATTTATAAAACAAATTGATCAAAGAATTAGGAGGAAGTCTTTGTATACATGTGTTCAAAGAGATGTGAATTTAAGATTTTACAGAACGAATGAGATTTTCAAAGATGGTGAATTACTTTACATTAGTAGCTTGAAACATAGACTGGCCTGAACATATATGGCAACCATGTTGCTAAACAAACTCCTGTTTGATTCAAAACACCAGTAAGTTGACAGTGTTTGGGACCTTCTCCTGCCAATCAGGTTAGTACTTATAAACCAGTAAATGAAATAACTAAGTTTTGTGTATTTCTTATATCCTTGAATCCTTTTGTTTTTAAAATTGGTAGGGGGATACATGATTGATTGATTGATTGTATTTTAATGATGCATCAGCACTGTTAGGCTATTTGCGCCAACCAATAGGTTATATGTATAATCATTTAAAAATGATAAAAGGTTTTCGTACTGATCAGTGCTATCAATCCAAATAGTTTAAAGTAAAACTGTAAGATGGTAATGGTAAAAAGTACAGTTTCCCAATTAATGGGGGATATAAATGGTGTATGTCAATGAAGACGGATGAAAAGGTGTTGAAAATAAGGGACAGTATATACATTACATAAAAATGCTCTAGGTGATGGCATAAAAGTTATAGCTTAGAATAAATGTTTACTTTCAGGAATTCTAAAATACAAGTGATGTTTATTGTACCAAACAGTTCCTTCATGTCATGCACATTTTAATACTGATTGTGCATAGGTTGTAGGTCATGTTATTTACATTTGATTTAAGTCATTTATATTTATTTTTATTGTTTGTTTGTCAGATTCAAATTTGACATTTTAAGTTTAAGATTCATTCATTGGGAGATATTTTTTTAGAAAGTGGGATGACATGTACTCTTAAGAATAAACACCAGGTGTTGACCTCATTTCTAACCTGGCTTTAGAGTTGTAAACAAGCTTTTAAAATGATTGGTTGATTCCAAGGACATTATGGAGCTTTGTTATAAACATCTTTCTATTTTGAGTTGGGTCATACGGTGTGTACGAGATTTTTTGAACGTAAATTTGTTCTAAAAGATTCTAGAAGATCACGTGACCCCTTTCTTGTTTACGTAAAAACAGGTATATAAATTATGTTTTGGAGCGAACTATTTAGTAGAACTTGGGCTGTTAGAATATTGTGTCGTTTTGAGTTATTTTAAATTATCTTGTATTGGAAATTATTTCAATTCGTTTGGATCAAGAGGATTTATTTTGTTATTTATCTGGAAAGTAATTGTGCTCATTGAATTCCATTACCAAAAACTGACTTCATCATGTGACATCGTCTTCCATCTTGGATACTTCACTAAGATTCGAACTTGGAATTATTTGGACATTTTATTACCAGGACTTTTGCAATTTCTCTAGTGGATAATATTTAGAATTATTTTTGGATTAATTTTGGAATTGATTCTTAAAACCAAAGTTTATTTTTCTTTTCTGGAAAATATTTGTGCTCAATAAATTGTTTATTAAGATTTTACAAGCTTGCTTTTTTCACTCTTTCTATGTTACTGTTTATTCGAGCCTAAGCACGTAACAGTCGAAACACTTTGTCATAAAGTGCATAACAGTGAATGGTTGATTGCAAGAAACTCACTCTGGTGGGTCCTCACCTTCTAGTCTGTGTGAGTGGGTTATATATGTATGACCAATTCAAATTCTTGCAATGACTACCTTCTTCCTACAAATGGTTATGTAGGAAAGAGCCCATTCTCCTAGGGTTGGCTTGGCTTGATGGTGTGAAGTTTGTTATTCACTGCATCATTCCATGATGCCTGCCACTTCTGGCATAAAGACTCTTTGATACTAGGTTTAAAATCAGTATACGGTATTTTAAAATGAGATGGCACTTGGGATAGGGCCATTTTAGCAGCGTGATCTGCTTTTTCATTACCTTTGATACCAATATGGCTAGGTAACCAATATTCTATATTGTGAAGAGATGGTTATTAATGAGTTATCGTAATGGGATACAAACAAATGGGATGTGTGAGAACATCATACTTTGCCTTTACAGATAACATTTGTTAAATATAAAATTAACCATGATCTGAATTAAAAGGAATGTAACTTATCTCTCCACAAAGATGGACTTTTTAACACTGAAAGCTTTAATTCACAGGTATATAGATGAAGATATTGAACTATACCTGTCACACTGGCACAAAATAATTGCTTTTCCCATCGTCCAGAAAAATAATATTTTTGACCCTTTACCCTAAATATAAAAACCAACTCACTTTTAAATTTGTCATATTAACACTATTGAGTTAAACTAATAGTGTGTCTGGAGTGGGGTGAGTAAAAAGTGAAATAAAAATTGCTTATACAACAGTTCATATATATGTATGCCATAACCTAAACAATGCCTTTCTCATCGACAAGCAATTGTTTAGTTTGCACACACTGAACACTGTTGATATGATGTAGTAACCACTAAAAGCAGTGAGCAACTAATATTTGGTTTGGAAAGACCTGGCCACTGACCACAGAAAACAGGTGACCATTATATACATGGCTTTTATGTAGGAAGTTTTGCTAGGAATAAGGTTAGTAATTTATTAAACATGTAAATTATGCTTGATCTGTATTATTTAACACAATGTGACATGAAAGTAATGGCTTTTGGAAAGAAATAAGATATGGAAATCAAAGAATGGAATTAATTTTTCAGATACTTGCAAACAATATTTTACGGCTGAAAGATAATTAGGTCATCTTTTTATTCTGTTTCCATTCAGATCTTAAAATCTGTCAAATTTCTACATTATTAAGAATTGATAACTCTGCAGTCCTGTGTTTGATCCTTGGAGTAATGTATGGGAGGTTAAGTAATCATTTATCCAATACTGGTGATTTTTTTCTCCTGGGATTTGTGTCTGCCTTGTGCAGGGATGTGACTTTACCAACATCTGAGTCATTGCAATGCTAAATAAGAGATGTTAGATCTGTTTCTACTATCATGATCTAGAATAAATAAAGCTTACCCTTTTTTTGACTTCATACAAAATATCCACTCTAATGCCTACAGATACCAGTCTGCACAAGATAATGACTATGTGGACTACCTGAAATTCTGTGATGAAATCGAGTCCATCTTCACAACCAAGGAACTGGAGAAGGCTCCACTCCATGATGTGGTCCAGTTTAAACCACCTGAGGAGTGGACACTCAACAAGCTGGATGAGGAGTCCAGTCAGAAGTTCATAGATTGCATGAAAAGAATTGCAGAAAAGGTATTTTTAATTATAAATAGTCCCTGATCTTTTGAACCAAACTACCTATCCTCACAAAATGTTCATTTTTATAATATTTACTAAACCATTTATTTTAAACAAAAATTTTTGCTTCATAATATAACGTGAAATGCCTCATTAGAGCACAGTCCCTCATATAACTCCAGCAATAAATTTAGTTTTGAAATGGCTACTTTTCAACTTCAATTATTTTGTGCTTATATCCTAAAATACCCTTTAAAATGAAATTTTCCCTCAGAACATTTCCCCAATATATGCATGGCTATGGTACAGATATGCACACATGTTTACTCTTTTAAAGTATACTATGTCTTTGCATACAAAGCATTGCACTTTAGGGGCTTCGATTATATACTGTGGCTTTGCATAAATATCATTACACTCTAGGGGTTTCCATAGAATAATGTTGCTTTACATACATATCATTACACTCTAAGGGTTTCCATAGTATACTGTGCTTTGTCTTTCAAAACAATACACTTCAGAGTCAGGGGGCTTATATAGTGTACTGTGGCTTATTTTCTAACAAAGCATTACACTTTAGGGGCATCAATAGTATAGTGGTATTGCATTCAAAACATTACACTTTAGGGTTTTCTATAGTATAATGTGGCTTTGCATACAAAGTGTTACACTTTAGAGGCTACAATAGTATACTGTAGCTTATTTGCTAACAAAGCGTTACACTTTAGGGGCTTCAGTAGTATAATGTGGTATTGTTTTCAAAACATCACACTTTAAGGTCTTCAGGGGCCCTGAGTAGCCCGGTGGTCTAAAGCGCTCTCTGTTACAGATCACTGCCATCTTACCTCTGACTGTGGTTTGAGTCTCAGATTCTGCCAATGCGGGTATGTTGAAAAGCTTGCCAGTAGTTTCTCATGGGTCGATGGTCCTTTTGGTTTTTTTTCCAGGTTCTTTCTCCACCATTAATACTAGCCGCCATGTAAAGCCTATCATGGGCTGAGAAATGGTGTTAAACCCTACAACAACTTCTTTAGGATCTTCCATAGTATAAAGTGGCTTTGCATACAAAGTTTTATACTTCAGGGGCTTCAATACTTTACTGTGCCTTTGCTTTCAAAACATTATACTTCAGGGACTTCCATATACTGTGGCTTTTAAGGGACTCCATAGTATTATGTGGCTTTGTTTAAAAAGTATTTACATGTTAGGGGCTTCCATTAACTATTTTTAATTATGCTCTTCCATATAATTGTGTATTTTTCTAATCAGAAATTAGACTGGGGCACTTACTTCTGTTTACAGAAAGTCATATTTTTCTGCACAATAGAACGTTATTTATAGGTGAAAACAACCATCATATGGATGCAGTCATTTCCCTTCTTCATTTCTTATTTGCATTCTTTTACAGGTAAGAAAGCATCGGATGCAGTTATTCCCCTTGTTTGAGGATTATGACAGAGTTCACAATGGAACCGTTTCAAGGTCTCAATTCCGGCGGGTCCTTACAGAGTTAGAGTTGAGCAGCTTAGTCAGTCAGCAGGAATTTGAGTTGCTGTGGAAACAGTTTGATGTTAAAATTGGTGGAAAAGATGATGTCAATTACATCGCATTCTGTGAGATGATCTATGACCTTGCGAAGTTTGAATGGAGAAAACCTTGAGACAGATTATTTTTCTTAAACATTATAAATGGGACACATGCTGAAAATGATGTCCTTTTATGGATGCTATTAATACTGTAGATACATTAATTTTTGCAGGAAATTTAATTTGAAAACATGTATATTGTCAGTTTTACATTTGCATTTGTTATTGCTAATATTTAAAATCTTAATTAGTTAAAATCTTGAGGAAATTTGCAGACATTTTCTGTGATATAAAAAAAACCAAGGTGAAGGTTAATAGTTTTACATAGAAACAGTGAACTGAAGTTTATTAGTGTATAAAGTAAACACTATCTATACAGAAGACACAATAATCCTAGTGCAATTTATGTGTCAAGTAATCCATCAATATTGCTTTATGATTCAAATTTCATCCATTAAAATTACCCTTTACATTTAAACATTGCGTATTTACCAGTTGTGATAATTTTACAATGCCATCTGAATTCTTCTGCAAGTAGTTAATGGAAAAAGTGGTGATCTCATTCACTTGTATGGTGTCATTTCAGACAATCCTTGTAGCATGTAATTAGCAACACCAATAAAATTAAAAAGGAATACTATAAATTTGGTCAAGAAGTAACATGTTATTATGTTACATGATAAATACCAAATACAATAATGTATAAACAGTATTGCAGCAATGTCTATTAGAATCAAAAGTTATTAACTTTGTATATTGAATAGTTTTAAGAATGTCTTACAAATGTTCACTATGGTATTGTTACTTAAAACAGATCTGTCAGGGATCTGGTTAAACAGGATATTTAAATGTCTGCTTTAATATCAGTAAGTATCAAATTAGATGTTACTTGGTTGTGATTTGTGTACCAAATCATATGAGTTCATACTACCTTAATTTTGCTTTTCTTTGACTTTAAAATGACTACCCTATTTTTTTTTTTAGTAAATCTTGGTATGTTATGCAGATGCACGATTGGTACACCTTTTTTAAAGAATAAAAAATGTCAGATCCTACTGCTGATTTTATAACTGTGATATGCAACAATATTGTATCTACTTTTAAAAGTATTATTTTGGTTATACACAGTTTTTTCTTTTTTTTGATTACATCTTGAATATGGTTGGAAAAGGCTTTTACAGATAGTGACAGCTTTTCTGATCATTTTTTAGAAGTCAGTTTTTTTTCTTCTCCAATTATTGTTGCAATTGTTTTTCTCCAAGAATAGAAGTATTATTGAAATCAAAGCCACTCCCAGTGGACACAAGTATTAAAATCATGTGATAATGTATTAAGAAAGGCATTATTCATAACTACTCCCTCATTATAACACTGACCAGAGGAGTCAGAGTATAAGTGAGATTCTTATAAGGAAGTTTATGATAAATACAATTTTATTACTGCTACTTCTTCATAAAATGGGATCCACAATAATATTCACCTTATAACATGAGCTTTTTCAATTTAACATTGTGTGCACATTTTAAGACAAGGCGTATTAGTGTGGCCATATCCAGGTATCTTTATCAAATTTTCATGCAGCACTAATGTATCAGTATGTTGTTATATGTATATCATTTTTCTGGGCTGTACACACAACAAATTTCTAGCATTGTGCACTGTGTATGTATTGACTGAAAACATGCAATCCAATCAGGTTCTCAAGCCACAAAGAAGAAAGCAATTTCCAGAGTAGAGAAATAAGATACGCTTTCTAGCCCAAATGCATTGTACTTATTATTCAGAGCAATAAGATTCCAGACCAGGGTAGTTTTTCAACTTGTCAGTGAGCCACAGTAACAGGTTTGTGCGTGTTCTTAGTTGCATATAAATTAGAATACAGTCCAGAATAAGTGTAATTTCATAATTATCTGCCAAACATCTGGTAGTTGGTTTATTGAACAGTTATAAAAGGTGTTACAATGAACAATTTGCTAAAGTGGTTCTTTCTGAATAGATCCTAGAAGGTGGCTCTGGCAAGATGCTCATATATTTCACATCATGAGTGGAAGCATGTGCAACACCCAGTCAAAGATTTAGTAGAGCAAATGTACCGATTAGTACCTTCACGAAGAAAACTTCAAATTGCATCTGCTGATTTAAGGTTTTTCCCCCCCATTTTTATATAAGAATAGCAGTCATACATATTTATGTGGTATCCATGTTTGCTGAATCGTTTGGTTGAAACTATTGCCCTCTGGACCAGGATTCTACTACCCTCTCTGGATTTGACAAATGTTGATACCAGAAATATCTTATTGTCATCTTGATGGTAGCAATGAATGGTCTTATAATAAGGGAGTACTGTATCAATAATGAAATTGTTTACTTAAAGTATTAATTTACAAAAATCATATAGTTAGTTTTCATTTGTTTGTTTTTTTTGTTACAGCATTTGTGAATAATCAAAATATTTTTTTCCTAAGAGAATGTTATTTTCAAAACATTGGTCAATTTGTACTGTTGAATCAAAATATTGCAAACAGCTGTCATGGCAAAATATTATTTTATTGTTATCAATACATAGTTTGATAATGGTGATTACATCTGTCAGTATTAAGAGTTGATAGTACACCTATTTATAATCTCACCAATTATTCAGTTTGAATATTATATATTGTAATTTTCCTTATTTGTCATTTCTTGGTTGTTATGTGATATGTACAAACATTTAAGACAATAAAGAATTTTAATACATTTTGATTTTGATTGATCAAAAGGTGCCTTGAACTTTATATGTAAGAATTGTGAGTGATACATCCAAATCTGTGTGTGTGTGTTATTTGGATTTTTAACATAGCTTTAACAATTTGTTGATCATATCACAAATATTGTCTGCAGTGCGGCAGTTTGTAGTGGTCTAGTGCTGAAGACATGGAACACAATGCAAACAGTTTCTGTGTGATTGGGATTTTTAATGTAGCTTTAACAATTTTTTAGTCATATCGCTACGATGTCTGCAGTGAGGCAGTTTATAGTGATGTCTAGCACTGGGGCATCATGCCGCAGACATGTAGCATGATGTCCCACCCAGTCACATTAACATGACACCAGGCCGACCAGTCCTAACACTAACCTCTTAATGCTGAACGCCAAGCAAGGTAGCTGTTAGTACCATTTTTGTAAGTCTTTGGTACGACTTGACCGGGGTCAAACCCACGACCTCCTGCTTCTGCGGCGGATGCTCAAACCACTAGGCCACCGGAGTGGTATGCAAACAGTTTCTCACCAAAGGCTGAGTTTTATGGTTTAGAAATTAATTTTAGTACGAGTCCTAGGAAAAAAATTGTTGTTTAATAACATAACAGAGTGATCAACTCTAAAACAGTTGGATTAAAAGCAATAACAAATTGTATCAAGCAGCTGGATGACTTAAGCTTTAAATAAATCTTGACAAAAAGATGTAGAAATATTTATAATGTTAAACTGTTTACTTAATTAACAGTACTGGAAAAAAGTTGTCATCCTGCTAGAGCAGTATGGAGATTTTATTGTGGTACCCATCACACAAAACCCTGTTTCCACCACCATTTTATCACCTGAAATATAAAACCTCGGACTCTCAAGGTAATCATAATATGAATATTCACAGTTCTCACAACATCCCCATTTCTATTCATTATACTCTTGAAATGTGCAATACTACAAGTTGATGAAGAACATTGTACAAAATTTGTATCATTATCATACCAGATAAGCCTCTACATATCAAAGCTCTGTAAAATGTTCTAAATGTCACCAGATATTCATTATATCAAATCAGAGTTATCATCATGTTTAAATTTGTGCTGGATTTTATCACTTTTTCTTCCCTAAGCCTTCTTCAAAATGACTTAACTTGTTGTGAATCACTCTTTATCTATGAAACTGAATGGTCTATTCCCAAATTTTTGGTCAAGCTGGGAAAAAGTTTCCAGGTATGTGGCCCATGTCGAGATCATCTCATATTGTCACAAGCCATGTCACACCTGTCTGACACCAAGTCTTAATACATGTACAAGTTTCTTTTGGTTTAGCAGAAATTCCTGTCTAATTTAAGCATTTCATAATCAGTCAAAAATCAAGTCCCATGTGACATGTCTGGTATATACTAGTACAACAAATTCCTAATAGATGCAATCAATGTATTCAAATTGAATTAATTATGCTAGCCACATATGATATCTGTGCATTTTTATATTGTGACTGATTTTGATTGTGAACAAAATTACTTCCTGGACAATGTTTTGAGATTGATGCTGCACATAACTGCTTATGTAATTTAATGTCTGTCCCATCTGTCTTCAGCACTAAAAGGAATGTTTCGAGTTATCATAAGTTTGAAAATAATTTAAAATCTTAAATATTCTCAATTTTAGTTTTAATCCTCAAAATACTACTCAAGACCCCTTAAAATGTAGTTTAATTGGATTTCAATTATTAGGTCAGCATTTTCAATGCAAATTAGTTGGGAGTGGGGTGTATCAATAAATAAGCAAATAATAGATGATTTATTTTATGTCTTCATTAAATCTGCATATATTTAAATACTTTCTGAATACATTAAATGAATATTTGATTTGGATATTTTTTAATTTGTTTCATCTGTAACAAAAGTATGACAAACTGTAAGTTAACTTAAAACTTGCTCCAACAGATTAACCATGCTCTATTTTATCACCTTTATCCAACCCCTATCAGCTTTGCAAAGTTGGAGAAAAAAAATCTGAAAATATTACTAAATTTGATATTGCTTCTTAGCAGCCATGTAAACATTTAACTTTGTGATGTGATACAAATAATAATGATTTCAGTACAAGAACTTGCCCTTTAACCTGAAACTAGTTCTGGCACATACATTTTAAGACCCTAAAATCTAAGAAAAAATATAATTAATCTTGGGGCAAAACGTTGTATCAAGGTGCTCTTTTTTGTTATCTTACTGCATATTTGATTGCATATCATCAATGTTTGTTCTTTTTCAAAAGCCATGAAGCTGCATGCTTTCTATCAAAGTTGGTCAAAATCAGTAGAGCATTTGTTTTACATGAAGTTGCTGAATTGTTTTCTTTATTGTATGAATGATGGCCATATTGGATGACATTGAAATATTAAGCAAGGGCACACACACTCATGCATACAAATACATAGCTGCATGCATATACACTATTACATTCACTTTCTTTTCTGTCTCCCACATGGACACTTACCCACACATGAATGGACATAATATACATGCAGAATACAATACACAGCTGCTTCCCTTCTCACATTGGCAAAACAATACTGGCAAGCTGGAGTCGATGTTTGTTTCTTTACATAATTAATTTCCACCATTTGTTGTAAATATGGAAAAAAATCGATGCCAAGGAGTGTAAAGTTAGAAGAGGACTGAATTAGGCCCATTACAGGACATATTCTTTCATTAGACAATTTTCTTTTTCCAATCCAGATTTAAGTCCAAATAACAGAATAAAATATAGCAAGATATTCATAGTTACTTTAAGAGAAAGTTGTGATCCATCAAGAAGATCAAAAGCATCATCGGCATACTGACCCAATTTATATTCACTGACATCAAAGATCAGTCCCTGTATATCCACATTTTGTTTTATAATTATATATAGCTAAACTCTCAACACCAATGATAAATAAAAAAGGTGCAAGGGGATCTCCTTGATGACATCCTCTTTCACATTTAAAAAATATGACATATGCCCATTATTTATACAACTTTTAGAGTCATTACAAAACAGTTTAAACCATTTACAAATGGAATCACCAAAGTTAAAAGATTGTAAAGCTTCTTCCACAAAGGTCCAGTTAATGGAGTCAAAGGCTTTTTCAGAGTCTATTAACAATAATATACCATATCTATTTTCATTCTCAAGTTGGTTCATGTTATCATATTATAGCCTGGCATTTTCTCCAATGAATCTACCCTTCATATATCCATTTTGAGTATGATGCTATTTTGTAGAAAATAACCATTAAAGTAAGGATAAAAAGTGATGGCCTGTACTGATAATGTCATTGATGCATCACTTTATAAAAATCAAAGTGGATACTATTTAACTACAAAAACTTGGCTGTATGTATCTGAAAATACCCCAAGTCAAATTTTATGCAATGCCATTTAGAAATAACCAAGAAGTGAAACAATTTTTATATTCTACAGAATACCGTCGTGAATAGAAAAGAGCAAGAAAATAGTTGTAAATATAAATTGAGTACAATTCCCTGAGATGAAAACTATAATTGAATACAAGAAATTTTCGACATTAGCTTTGCAAGGTCTCTAAAGACTGTGTGCTACCATGGTACCTACCAAAGCAGACAATTTTTAGCTATCATTTTTAGCTTAGGAGGGCTGGATTTATGAGTTTGGAAGTCATACTCCTATCATATTATCATCAAGTAACATATCGGAGGAAGAAATAAATAAATATGATGGAGACACATGTATAAAGAAAGGTTTATATACAGTACATATTATGAATACAAAATGTTTGTACTGAGATTAAAGTATTTAACTTTAATCAATACTTAAATATTCTCTTTCTCTGTCCCTCACAAACAAATGCACAAAAGGTCTCATCTAACATCAGTTCGACCTGCTATCTCTCACTCTACAATGATACAGCACACAAATCGTCTTGCTTGTGCCACAGGTGAACTTTAATATAATGTTGTCCTGCTTTTCGTCAATAGCACTATATACCATATATATAAAAATACTAACTTATAAGTCCAGTCCAACTGCACACTCATAATACCCAGATTTGCTGTTACATAACATGCCGGCAGATCTGGGTCTGTGCAGTCTGTTAGGTGTAATCAGTAGAATAGACAACACATATTCTGGTCTGCAGGTGCATTATGCTATGGCAGATCAGGATCTTTGCTGTTTGCACTCAAGACTCGAATTATAGTGACTATATACAGTACTATACTGACAAGTAATGACATGCATCACTTGTTGTTCTCACTGGTAAATATAACAACAGAAGGGTGAATTGAAGAATACAAAATGATTCTCAATCAAGAAAACAATTATCTTTAAGGTAGAAATGATCAAAAGTCTTTTCTGCATGATATATATTATAAAGGGTGATCATTACCTTTAATTTAGTTCTTGCTCTACTGTGTATTGGTAAGAGATCATAATGACTATGTGACAAAAATCAGCAAAAAGTATAAGACTGTAATACAAAGACAAAAATATTTGCTGTATTAGCAGCAAGAACTAGAAATATGCAAGTCTTCTCTTTGACATCTCAACAAATTACTAATTAAAAAATTAGTAAATATTTAAGATTTCATTTGAAAATATGTACACTTAACAAGTAATGCATTTTTTGTTTGATATTTCTAAAAAGTACATCTGTATTCACAATTGTTTGAAATGTGAATTTCTCTAATTTATTCAATTAAAAAACACAAAGAATAATAAATATTAAAAAATACTGGACAAAATGCCATAATTGCAACAGATTTCAATCTCTTAATGTTATTCATGAAAATTTGGCAAAATTTTCTATTTTTGCACAAGCCAATTTAATTTTCTAATTCAAATTCTGTACGAGTATTTCAAAATATACGATTTGTATGTATTATGATTATATAAACAGAGGTTATAAACAAAATTCCATGATTTATAGCAACTGATGTATCAATTATTCAGCATTAAAATCATAAGTTTAAGCTGTCCAATAACAAATACTATCACCAGGGAGCTAGATAAATCTCTGGACAAGAAAAGGGTTTCTTGAGTTCCTCTCAAAGTCAAAGAGCATCAATAAATCTTTCTTTTGAAATATGAACTTGTCTGGAGTAATGGTATCTGAGTAAATGCTGAATGCAGGACACAGTGACTTAATATTTATTATGTATTTTATAGACACCACTTTACACTGTAATCATTGCTGCTATGATGTTAAGGCACCTAAAACTCTCACTATAATAAAACATCATTTGAAAAAAATCCTAAATGTTTAAATGTAGATTTAACATGAGAAAAGGAACACTGCTGAAATCCAGTCATTTTAGTTTGTTTTTATTGCTGACGTTCAGTACACATGCAAAACTTCTATACAATATTGCCCGACCCTTTGTTTCTGTGGCAGGGAACTCTTTTCCTTCAGCTGTGCAAGTAGTGCTTCTACAACAGCTAATTCTTCACAGAATTCAACCTATAATAATAATGATAATAATAATTATAATAATAATAATGATAATAAAAATAAAAATAAAAGATTTGAGGTCAAAAGTTTGAAAGTAGAACTAGGTTTGCTATAAATAGAACATGATACTGTTAGGAAAGTGCATTCAAGTCCACGAACAAGCGTACTCTTATATTGTAGTTACGTAAAAGCTGTCTTTTCTAAAATACGGTCTGTGAGTTTAATGGAATGTTAATAAAAACTAGAAAACAAATTGACTTTTTTGGAAGGTGGATATACCGAAAAAGTGTAATCCATTTACATATGCATAATGCGTAATTTAGTGGAAAAAAGCGTAATGGTTGGCATGTATGCTTTTACGTTTTTGCTTGTAAAATAAAAGCAAATACATGAGTCATTTTCTCCACATCAATAGTGTTAGCATATCTGACACACACACAAAATTATTACATAAAAATAAACAAAAATTAAATGTTTCGTATAAAACATGTCTTTACCTATTTTGAATGTTTGTCTACAGCTTCTTTATTTTACACGTGAAGCAGTTTAAATGATCGACTAATATGTCCCTGAAATGGATGATTAACAAAAAGCTATAATGCAGCTGATGCTGGATTCTGTTTCACATGCTACTAGTTAAGAATTCATGACTTACCTAGCTTACAGAGTAAGTGTTCAAAGTTTTGAGAAATAAATTATCCATCGTTGATTGAAGTAAAACTTACCTGAGATTGTACAACATTGTGTAGATTCAAAAGTAAAACATGTGCATCAGGCGAGATAACTAGCTGGGTCATGTGACTATCGATCAGCAAACCCAACCAATCAACAATCTGAAATTAGAAAATGAATACTTATAAAGGCATCATTTAAATGCTGTTATAAAAAGTAGAAATAAACAAGCATTTAGATAAACATTTCATAACTTCCATAAATGAATACACCGGAGTATGTGAGGCTTATCTTTCTAACTGTACTAGCTCCTGACACTTGATATGTACAACTAGCAATAGGGTTATCTTCAATCTTAGAATGCAAATAATTTTTTTTAAAACATAATTGTTTTTTATATGTTGAACTCTGTGCACTTATTATTTTTTTCTTGATAATAGTAAAACATCTTCAAACTGATGATAATTTCCATAAACTGTTTACTTCCACACAAATTTTTGTATGAATTCTGTGATGTATTCTTAAAAAAAAATTCTTTGATAATACATCAGGTTCACTTTTGCAAGATGGTTCCTAGGGGCCATAAAATACAGAACTTTCACAATGTTATCTCACTTGATTACCCTCTGCATGAGAAGGTATGAAAACAAGGTCTACTGCATTTGAGAGGGGGAATATTTGAGCAAATCCTGCTTAACAAACAAGTAAAATGAATGAATATATGAATGATTGAATAAATAAATGCTTCACATGAAAGAAAAATGTTTTAATAATATAATAAAATAACTTCTTTAAAACAAATTTGGAACGAATGCTGCTTTCATTATCGTTACTTTTATTTAATGTAAAACATACTTGGCAGAAAAGTCAGATTATATTGCCTTCAATGCTTTTATAGGCAAACAAGTGGCTGCAAATTTCATAAGAATAAAAAGTTAACAGTGAGTTTTATATTAATCCTTAAAAGAAAAGTAAAAATATAAATAACAATGAATTTGTCAAACCACTGTATGGCCTTTTCAAAATACTTGACTACCTCCACAAAAACAGTAGCATTTTTGATGAGAAACTGACTTTAATTGCAAAGAGATTTTCATGTAAACATGAATTTATTTTAAAACAAACCTTTATATTGTTTTTTGACAAATTATATAAGCCAGGATCAATATCCTTCTTTGGGGGTGGGGGAGAGAAAGAGAGAGGGTATTATGTTCAGAATTACTATTTTTTTAAAAAGTTGTTTAAGATCTTCTAATTCCTGATCATATTTCAAACAATATTCATCAATTGTTTCATCATGACTGTATTAAACTGACCGCTTTGGTGACCTAGTGGTCAGTGCATCTGTCTTGGATGTGGAAAGTTGTAGGTTTAAACCCTGGCCGAGTCATGCAAAAGTCTTATAAAAATGTTACTAACAGCAGCCTCGCTAGGTGCTCAGCATTAAGAAATTAGTGTTAGGACTGGTCGGCCTGGTGTCAGGATAATGTGACTAGGTGGGACATCATGCTACATGTCTGCGGCATGATGCCCCAGTGCTAGACATCACTATAAACTGCCACACTGCAGACACCTTAGCAATATGGAAAATTGCTAAAGCTATGTTAAAAATCCTAAAACACACACAATGTATCAATTTAGCCATAACACAGTGCTTTAATTTTTTTTCAATAGTTATTATTTAGATTGCTATTAATAATATTCAACTTTCTATTTCCCTAGTCAGTAATGAAACAGGAATGCACAAAGAAATGAATGAATAAACAAATATAGATGCTTAGATAAGCCGAAAGGAAAGAGTTGACATAAAAATGGATCAATGAAGGAATTTGGATGAATGAAAAATGAATGAACAATAAATGAACGAATGGAGGGACAAATAAATGAATTACTAGGTATATGAACTGATACATGAAAAAGAATAAACAAGAGGATACATGAATGACAAGTGCAAGATAAGAAAACTTACTCATTTGAATACCAAAATGGCAATTCATTTTGAAATAGCTACTTTTACTAAAGTGAAACCAGGAAGGGAAATACAGTTGCAAATTATTTAGTGTTTTTTTTTTAATTCGGCAAGAAACAAATATATTCTAAGCCAGTGGCCCTCAAGCACACACAAAATAAACTCAAAATAGTCGACAAGTCGCTATTCTACCCTAATCTGAGTACTTAGAAGATAATAAAACAAGTCTTTAATATACTTCTGGTGCTTTTTTCATCTGGGTGTTCTTTGTATATAAGTAATACAAACAGAGCAACATATCACATTACATCATGGACAATCCTAAGGTGATATAATAAATAGGTGTCATGGTTAAAAATACCTTCAGTTTATTATCACATGTTTATCTGTGATAAATTGAGGATCCATATTTGTTATTACAATTTTTGCATGAAGAAAATAGAAATGTTTAAAACATATTCATAGCATTGTAGAGTGTCATTGTTCTTTCTTAAATTTTTAAAAAATGTCCTATGGATTCGCTGACATTTTCTCCGCCAAAAGTTCTGGCTTCACATGAAGGTACTTGAGGATGAATAAAGACAACATGAAAGTCCATTACTGTACTGCATTATAAAATTAAGTCTTAAAACTCAAGTAAATAAATATGCCTGTGTTTTATGTCAAGTTTAGACATTGGCCCACGGATAAGCCGACACCCCCTCTCTTCAAGAACTTTAGTTTTTCCTAAATTATTTTAATTATATGCAAGTATATATGGTATGTGCTATAATGAGGTGCTTTACAGTCAGGAATCACTGTATTGTTTAAAATTGACTGGAGTCATACCAAATGTCACAAATTCAGTTTTCTAAGTACTGTACTAAACTAAATTCTATTCATCAATATACAGCTAGCAGCTAATTAGTTGCCTATTTTTACTGCACAGATTTCGAGTGATGGAAGTGTATTTTGTGAACACTATAAACTAGCGTTTAGATTTTAAAATGTGGATCATAAAAGTGAGGTAAATAAATTGTCTCTATGTATTCATTTATACACCAGTAGAAACACAAATGTGAGTGAACACCAATTTCTCTTCTGACTTTATTCAAACAAATCTAGCTTAACTTGAGAGATAGATAGTTTAAACTGATGGGGGGGGGGGTCAAGTTATTTTTGTAAAAGATATTTTGACTTGCATACAGGTCATAAAGTATGCAAATCTTAATATACTATGCAAAATCTTAATATTCTAGTATGCAAAATCTTAATATACTATGCAAAATCTTAATATACTATGCAAGATCTTAATATACTATGCAAAATCTTAATATACTATGCAAGATCTTAATATACTATGCAAGATCTTAATATTCTAGTATGCAAAATCTTAATATACTCTGCAAGATCTTAATATACTATGCAAAATCTTAATATTCTAGTATGCAAAATCTTAATATACTATGCAAGATCTTAATATACTATGCAAAATCTTAATATAATATGCAAGATCTTAATATACTATGCAAGATCTTAATATTCTAGTATGCAAAATCTTAATATACTATGCAAGATCTTAATATACTATGCAAGTTCTTAATATTCTATGCAAAATCTTAATATTCTAGTATGCAAAATCTTAATATACTATGCAAGATCTTAATATTCTAGTATGCAAGATCTTAATATACTATGCAAAATCTTAATATTCTAGTATGCAAAATCTTAATATACTATGCAAAATCTTAATATACTATGCAAGATCTTAATATACTATGCAAGATCTTAATATTCTATGCAAAATCTTAATATTCTAGTATGCAAAATCTTAATATACTATGCAAGATCTTAATATTCTAGTATGCAAGATCTTAATATACTATGCAAAATCTTAATATACTATGCAAGATCTTAATATACTATGCAAGATCTTAATATACTATGCAAGATCTTAATATACTATGCAAAATCTTAATATACTATGCAAAATCTTAATATACTATGCAAGATCTTAATATTCTATGCAAAATCTTAATATACTATGCAAAATCTTAATATACTATGCAAAATCTTAATATACTATGCAAGATCTTAATATACTATGCAAGATCTTAATATACTATGCAAGATCTTAATATTCTATGCAAAATCTTAATATACTATGCAAAATCTTAATATACTATGCAAAATCTTAATATACTATGCAAGATCTTAATATACTATGCAAGATCTTAATATTCTAGTATGCAAAATCTTAATATACTATGCAAAATCTTAATATACTATGCAAGATCTTAATATACTATGCAAGATCTTAATATTCTATGCAAAATCTTAATATTCTAGTATGCAAAATCTTAATATACTATGCAAGATCTTAATATTCTAGTATGCAAGATCTTAATATACTATGCAAAATCTTAATATTCTAGTATGCAAAATCTTAATATACTATGCAAAATCTTAATATACTATGCAAGATCTTAATATACTATGCAAGATCTTAATATTCTATGCAAAATCTTAATATTCTAGTATGCAAAATCTTAATATACTATGCAAGATCTTAATATTCTAGTATGCAAGATCTTAATATACTATGCAAAATCTTAATATACTATGCAAGATCTTAATATACTATGCAAGATCTTAATATACTATGCAAGATCTTAATATACTATGCAAAATCTTAATATACTATGCAAAATCTTAATATACTATGCAAGATCTTAATATTCTATGCAAAATCTTAATATACTATGCAAAATCTTAATATACTATGCAAAATCTTAATATACTATGCAAAATCTTAATATACTATGCAAGATCTTAATATTCTATGCAAAATCTTAATATACTATGCAAGATCTTAATATACTATGCAAAATCTTAATATACTATGCAAGATCTTAATATTCTATGCAAAATCTTAATATTCTATGCAAAATCTTAATATACTATGCAAAATCTTAAAATACTCTGCATGATCTTAATATACTATGCAAAATACTATGCAAGATCTTAATTTACTATTAGTTAGTCAGCATGGTGTTTTCTCGCCTGTAAAATGCTACAAAATCTCAGAAGCAATTTCTAATGTGATTTCCTGTCAATTTACTTACATTTGTGTTAGATGGTCTAGCAGACCTCTCTTTCTCCTCTGGCAAATTAAATGAATTGTCCTCTATCAAGCTGCACAGACACTGAAGAAGTTTCTGAATAGAAAAATGAAAGATAATAGATGAATTCCTTGTTATAATATGCCCAAGTACAAACAAGAAAAACCAGATCCGATAACAGAAAATGTATTGAAGATTTAACTTTTACAGCAGTAACAGAAATAATCTGTGATTTGAAACTCCATCAATGGAGTCGAAATTTGTATGCAGGAACCATAAGGCTTGTGTAAGAATTCAGAATTGGATGGTGGGATATCCATATTTCATATTAGCGATAATAATGAAAATACTTATGGTGAGATCACTGACATTTTTACATTAAAAACCATGATGATATTAATTTTTCTGGCATGTAGTATCACTTATGACCTTCTCATAGATTTATCACACATATGAGGAACAAAGAATGACATATTTTTTTTTTATAAATCATGAACTTGTTGCATCATCAAATGTGGCTAGAAATGATTCAAAATTAAAAATATTTTGACAAGCTATATATAATTATGGGCCCACAAATTAGGGTCAATACTATTGTTTGCAGTTTGTGTGGATTTCAGACATATAATATAATAATGGACAAAGGCATGATCATTTGAATACAATTATTCCTTCATTTTCATAATTAAAGGTGAGGATGAACATTATTAACACTGTGCAGCTATAAATAAACTTAATTAAATTTCTAACATGTACTTACAAGAACATCCCTGAAAGCAAGACAGCGTAAACATTCCAGAAGAAATACATCACTGAAAGGCATCATCAGAACACATTTACTGTCTGTGTCAAGGAAATATAAGGTTCAGGGAGTAAACTTTATTATTGGTACAATATATGTTTTCAAAAATGATTAAAATCGAATTTTTCATAAACTGTAAATGGTTCTTTCACATCAGTCACACCAAGTTTTTGATGGAATCTTGAACTGATGAGATTGAGCAGTATAAATACAGTATCTGCATCAGTTATAATGTTCAAAATGAGATATTATAATACCAAAATTCTTGATGGCTGGTTTAAAACCACAGTGAAATTCACAGGATTTTCATGAAGCTTTTAATGTCATGGGGGTGCTCACAAGTTAGTATGTACTTTTGCGAGAGTGAGGTTTGTAAGGTGAAGTTGTTTGCATTTGAAACATGCACAGTGGAGAGAATGTTGGCATACCTCTATGCTACTTGGATGTAATGTGGCTGATATTTCTGCGGATAATGTACTTAAGGAAACTGTAACATGATCTAAGCACACTGCTAACTAAAATGACTCCTCCATTATCATAATTTATGCTAAAAAAAATCAGCCTGAATTGGTCTAAAGTACACTATCTTTAGCACATATTAAAATAGTTATGAGATCACTAATAAAATGAACTATTTACAGTCTGCATTATTCAAATTTAAGGGGTTGTAATGGTATTTAGTCGCTAATGAAATGAACTATTTACATTCTGCATTATTCAAATTTAAGGGGTTGTAATAGTATTTAGTCGCTAATGAAATGAACTATTTACAGTCTGCAGTATTCAAGACTACAAAGTTGAAAAGACCACAAAGTCAGGAATGGAAAAGAGCTATATACAGTCTGCATCATTAACATCAAAAGAAGGAAAGTCCGTAATGGAATGGAACTAATTACAATGCATTGTTCCAGTCAAAAAGAATTGAAAAGACTATGAGGTCTATAATGGAATGAAAGTCCAAAAAGTTAGAAACACCATGAGGTCAGTAATGGAATGGAACTTCTTGCAGTTTGTATTATTCAAGTTAAAGAAGATGAAAAGATCATGAGGTCAGTACAAAATGTTTAAAAAGGATACATCAAATGGGTTTGTTGTGGTGTCAAACCTTCAAGGCAGCCATTCTCTGAATCTGTTTCCATAGCAACGTCAACTTCAGTGTCAATGACAGACTTATTTTCAGGTCTAAAAGACAAAAGAAACAAATGAGAAGATTCAGTATATGATAGAGAAACGATAAAGCAATTCTTTTTTTTAAAGTTTCATAAAATATATGCACTTCTATTTTTTAGGATAAATTTGTGCAGAATATTCATTGCAACTTACACCTAAAATGGCTGATAAGGGTAATCAACTGAAGCATCAATTTGGTGCATAGTTTGAAATAGTATGTACGTATGTGTAAGTGTGTGTGTGTGTGTATATGTATGTATGGAATCATATTTTCCCACAGTCCAGTCAAAACCATCTATTTGTTTGATATTACGATGGAGCACTATTAATTTTAACACCTAAAAATTTAATAACAATGGATACATTTTCAACTAAAAAGAGACAAATTTTAAGGTTGGAGAAAATATTTATTGTGACTGAAAGAAGTTAAAAAGAGCAGACCACTCACAAAAAGTGGTTTTAACGTTAGTAAAACAAATTTAGGTTGTTATAAAGAAAAAGGTGTAATTAAGAAAGATTTCATATGCTAAAATATATGATATTCAAATGTAAATGTGATTTCATGGTTAATGAAAGAAGTATATCTTTATTGCTAAAGAAATTGGTTTTAGATGAATGTATACAATATTTTAGCAAGAACTATTAATAAAGAACAGAATATATGTACAGTTATTGTGGTTATTTTTCTTGAAATTGTTCTAAAACTGGAATTTGAAAACTGGTCTTTTTGTACGAACCTGCGATGAGAGACCACCTGTCTTAGACCACTTTTTGCTGGTGGCAGAAGGGGTGGTCTCTCATAACAGGTTTTAATCTACCTGCACTTAAAAAAAATAATCTTACTGATTTGAAATGGAGAGGTCATGATACTTGCAAAGAAAATGAGACAGCATGCGAAATGGTCATTATTGGGATTTAGCCAAGTAAATGGAGTCTATATGGATATGACTATTGTGAATATTAAAAAATGAAGGATTATGGTATGTATAGTTTACATTTGCAATTCAATTTATTAATTTTTTATCTCTTTGACAAAAGTTTTAGCTAAACTGGGGCATAAATGTGAGAAAAAAACACATGACGACCTGGGAAAAATCTCTATCATATATATCGGGCCATATTTTATTTTGATCAGGAGTGCAAGAAGAAAAATGTGAGGGAATACATATGCATCTCTCTCTCTCTGAATCTCTCTTCCCCAAAAAATGTGGAAAGCATTTTAGCATAATGATGCAATTTCCCTATTTATGGTAATCTTAAATAGCATAAAGTGATACTTTTAATACTTATGAAACCAGAAGTAATTATAGTTTTATTCCACACAGCATCACAAATTTTATCCTATCTAAAATTATAATCATTAAATCTTCAGGTCTGCATCCTTATATGTAGTTAAAAGTACATAATACGTTTAAAATACTTCAAGTGAACCAAACTAGGCACTTTTAGTTATATTTAATGATTTTGGCTGTAAAGGTTAGCGAGTTACGATGCTGTGTGGAACAAGTGAAATAGACAAAGCCGATGTATCAATCTGGCCTCATCTTATACTCAGCATCAAGTTATATAGAGATGAAGGATGGAAAAATACAAAGTTTTCTCCTTTTGTTTATACTTTGCATCAACTTATAGGCCGGCAAAAATGGCATATATGTACAAAAAACAAGGTTAAGAAATGAAACTGAAAAGAAATGAAGGCAATGAACTCCTATTAAGATCAAATATACATTTAATATGAACTTTCTGTGCTTTCTACTCATGCATAGTCATTCTCACATGGTTCTCTAATGCTTTTTATCACATAATGTGCAATTTATGTCTTTCTGACTCAAATTTCAGTATGTTCTGAGAATCTGGACATTTCAGAAAAAAATGTCTAAATTCAATTTCATACTCCATCTATACCAATACATTTTTAGCACCTCAGCTGATATGACATATTCTCTAGATTTCAACTATGCAGTTTGCCACCAACCTGATGCTATTTCTTGTGTATGAAGAGGGAAGAAAAGTGACTAATTCTGACTACATGTGGGCACCGACATGTTCTACAACATATTCACTTGGCATATTCAGCCACTCTATTGGTAACCTCCCCATTTTTACTATTAATTTATGCAAATATCAAGACCCCTCCTAATTGTGTGTGTTTAATAGCCTGGAGGCACAATCCTCCTAGCTATACAGTGCCAATAAAGTTCCCAAATAGTCATGGTTACAGTTGCAAGGTCAGCAAAAAGTGTGAATGGAGAGACAAATGGAAAAGTCATTACTGTAGAGACCAAAGAGTGCAGAGCTCTAAAAATGTTTATTTAGGCATAATATAACTATGTTTAAAAAGAATATAGCAACTGATGTATGACTCTCAAAAACCTGAATACAGTACAATGACATTGTTGATTCTGATGCCACTGCCACCAGTCAGAAAAGAGCTAGTTCTAGCCATTCATTATCAAGATGACAAACTGCTTTAATGTTATGGTTTTATGAAGTAAAAACGAAAGCACTGCACATGATATGCTCATTTTGTAACCTTTTCCCTAGTAATGCCCTTGACTTGTGAAATAAGGACTTAACTACTGTATGAAAAGGTATGGATCAGAGTAAAGTGTCACCAAAATGTTTATTGGAGTTAAAAAGTGACAGAGTGGATAAGAAAACAGACTTGTGATTTGCATTATTCCTTGTTGTGACCTTGAGGGCTGGCTGCAAGAATTTGTTAACTCAAGATATATAACTGGTGTAAGCTACATTAAAATACAACATTACTGGTTCAAATGGTAGGATAGAATTCACAGATTTATATATACCTGTTGTGACCTCGACGCCAGAAGGTATGGCTATGGTGAGTGACACATTTCATTCATGATATAATATGGTGTGTCGCACAGTCTAATGACATGACATAATATAGTGACACATTGTCTAATCATGACATAATGTGGTGTGTGACATAATATCTAATCATGATATAATATGTTGGACACTGTCTAATCATGATAAATGGCTTGGGAAAGTATAATTAGAATATCTTTGTGGTTTAAAGGTATAATCTGGACAATGATACAAGCTGTAGTTACATTTTCCCTTGCTGCAACCTCTACCTTGTGCTAGTGGGTATAGCTATGGTATATGACATACTGTATATATGTGACACGACAAGGCAAAGTTTCATTGGTTCAAAAGATATATCTTGGCCAATTATAAAAGTCACAGAATTACAGTTTTCTTTGCTACTACCATGACCTTATGGCAGGGGGCAAATCTAAGGCAGTGGCAACACTGTCTAGTAACGATGTACACTTAGGCAATGTTTAGGCAATATCTTCACTGGTTCAAAATTTATAATCTGGACAAGGTGACAAAAACAGAATTATTTTTTCCTGGTTGTGACCCTGATCTTGAAAAGGGGGTATTGTTGTGGTACATGACACACCGAAAACCAGTGGTCATAACATATGTTTGGCTAAAGTTCCATTACAATATCTTCAGTGATTCAGAAGTTACACTCCAGACAAAAATACATCACAAAATTATGTGAGTGGCCAACTGGTCTAAGGTGCTTGCCTTAACTGATCGCTGCCAACTCACCTTTGGCTAATTGAGTTATTGTATTAGCCAATGTGGGTACATATAAAAGCTGGCAGTAGCTTTTTACCAGGGTTTTTTCTCAATCTTCCTCCACCAGTTAAACTGGCAGCCATGCACTGAGAAATGATATTGAACCCAAATCAACTACAACAACACAAAATTATGTTTACCCTCATTGTGACCTTGATCTTGAAAAAGATATGGCTGTGGTATGTCATGATATATACTTACTTAAACTTCATTACTCTGGTGGTCTAAATACAAATACATCTCACACTTGGTGCACGGAATGTGCGCACCTTACTGGACAGAGAAGATGTGGAAAGACCCCAGAGAAGAACCACCCTAATAGGAAAAGAACTCGCCAGATACAACGTAGACATTGCTACCTTGAGCAAGACCCAGCTTGCAGTAGAAGGGGCTCCAGATACACTTTCTTTTGGAGTGGCCCAGGAAGTGGAGCACCATGAGGCTGGTTTTGGCTTTGCAGTGAAGACAGCACTGGTTGGGAGTAAAGGGAGTAAGCGACAGACTCATGACCATGAAATTCCCACTCTTCTCTGGAAAAAAGCACCTTACCATCATCAGTTGCTATGCTCCATCCATGACCAACACAGATGAAGTGATGGTCAAGTTCTATGATGATCTTCACTCCGTCATTGCTGACATTCCAATGGCAGATAAGCTCATCATTCTTGACGACTTCAATGCAAGAGTAGGCTGTGATCACGTTGCCCGGGATGGAGTGCTAGGAAAGCACAGAGTGGGTCACTGTAACAGCAACAGTCTCGTTTAACCAATAGAGTCATCCACCTCTCTACCCATAACTGGATGCCATGGATGCACCCTCGCTCTAAGCATAGGCACATTATTGACTAAGTCATTGTCAGGAAGAGAGACAGACAGGATGTGCATGTGACCAAGTCCTTGTGCAGCGCTGCCTAATGAACAGACCACTGCCTCATTATCACCAAGCCAAACATCTGCATTCACCCCAATAGATGAACACAGGGAAAGAAGGCTCCTAAACAATTAAACATCACCAAGCTGAAATGCACCAGTACCAAACAGTCTCTTGTGTGGATGCCCTGGAAGAACATCTGAAATACAACCCTCTGGACAAACAAAATGTGGAGACCGACTGGGAGGCATTCAGAGAGCTGGTCTACAGTACAGTTTCAAAAATCCTAGGACCCTCAACCAGAAAGCATCAAGACTGGTTTGATGAGAACTGTGACAAGATCAAACAGTTGCTGGATGAGAAACAGTGCCTCCATCAAGACTACCTCAACATCCTCAAATCTCCATGAATGATGCGTACAGCAATACACGCAGAACTGTACAGCAAACATTCTGTCAGATGTGAGACACATGGCTGAGTAACAAAGCTGATGAGATCCAGTGCTACACAGGCAGGCATGACATGAAGAAATTCTACAATGCCCTGAAAGAAGTGTGAACCAACAATCTCTGGATCATTCCCCCTTCCCAGCGCAGATGGGAATGCACTAATTACTGACAAAGAGAGGATTCTTCAATGATGGGATGAACACTTTGACAGTATCCTGAATTGCCCTTCATCCATCAATGATGAAGCAATCAGTCATCTCCTCCAATTACCCATAAATGAAGCACTGGATGTCCCTCCAACCTTGCTTGAGACACAGAAAGCAACACATCTGGTCCCCAGTAGACAAGACCCTGATTTTGACTCCATCCCAGCTGAAGTCTACATGGGGCACAGTCCTGATAGAAAGGCTCTACATACTGTTTATACTGATGTGGGAGCAAGTGTCTAATCACAAGTCCAAAATTAATTAATTTTCCAAATGAATTTTAAGTCTTGAATATCCTAATGTAATCTTGAATGCCCTGACATACAAATAGTAGTAAATGCCATGATTTACCAGATGTCTTGAATGCCCTGACATAAAAATAGTAATATATGCCCTAATTTACCAGTTGTCCTGAATGTGTTCACAATAATCCAAAAGTAATGTTTAACTCCAATAAGTAAGAACTTTGTAATTCCAATGAATAATTTAAATAATTCTTCCATTATTACACTGAACACAACTCCAAACTCTGACCACAGATTCCTAAATACTGATATGAAACAGGAATGACTTGTTTACCAAACCTTTATATATACAAATACTCACTTGACATGCAATGCAATGGTTTATTCTGGAAAATTAAAATTTCATACGATAAATTCCACTAACACTTAAACTCAAGTTTAGTAAACACCTTGTGCACTTCTTAAAATCATGACAAGCAGGCAAAACGCTATTCACACCCTTCAATCACAATCATGATAAAAGTCAGGTAGGCAAAAACACACACAATATAAATAAAATATACATAACAGATGGTCCAAAAATTAAATTCCAGACATTGCCAAACATCACTGAATTATATTGTCCCTTGCTTTGATTCTGACAATGAAGCAGGGGTCCTAGTTATGGTTTGCAGCACAACATTTAGTTATTATATATATAATTGTGCAAAGGAATATAAACATGTCTCCAAGTATTGCAAAGTTATGGTTCAGACAAGCAAATGTTAATGAATGGATAGATGGAGCTGAGAGAAACCAGACAATGTCATAAAATATGTGCAATAGAATTTATAATAATTAACACTAATTCTAAAGTAACTGATTAGTAATGGGATCATTCAATCTGCCATAAAAAAGAAAACTAATTCTTCTTACTGTAGGATGAAAGCCATTAGAGTACACAATGCCTTCTCTGGGACATCATGTACAATGTTGAGAGCTTCAGAGATCAGAGCTACTTCACCATGCTGTATCAGAGCTTCAAAAAGGGCGGGAACCAAGCTGTAAAATGAGAGTTTAAGCAGTCCATTCTATACTCATATCAATGATGGCTTAAGTGATAACAAATAAGGTAATTTAATGATGGCTTAAATGATGATAAACAATGTAATTTAATAATGGCATGAATGATGATAAACAAGGTAATTTAATAATGATGACTTGAATGATGATAAACAAGTTAATTTAATGATGGTGCGAATGATGATAAACAAGGTAATTTGATGATGATAGCTTGAATGATGACAACAAAGGTAATTTGATGAGAATAGAATATAAGTTTGAAAGACCTGACTGTTACCCAAATTGATCACTAACAATGCATGTAATTCCAGTCTGCAATGTATCCAATAAGTATTGATTTTTCTCTTGGGAGACAACTTCAAAAGCTATACCTGGGCTACTAAACAGTATGAACAATAATGAAGCATTAGGTTAGACCTATGCTAATAATCTTTGTGTACAAATTGCCATTAAATGATGCATGGTGTCAAATATTTACAAGGAAGGGTTGTAGCTTGCCATGAGCAATGCATGCAAATTTTGCTTCACTCACAGAAGAGCTTGTCAACTTGTACATGTAAACAGATGCTTGGAGAACTTAGATAAGTGGTTAATTTTTACCCTGAGTGTTATACATCCTCAATGCTAATCACATCCATAGTAGTACAACACTCCTCTACTTTGATGAAGCAAGCTAAAATCTGGAAAAAAGCTGCACTGGCCATAGAATATGTGCAATTATGCAAACCATAGCAGAATGGCAAACAACAGCACATACTCAGACCTCCAAACAAATAACATGGAAACAACCCCCAGCTTGGTAAGTCATCTTGGGTGAGTAGCGCAGCTATCAACTATTGCATGGACTACTAATGTTATCACCATCGGCTACTGAGCTTATTACCATGTGCTACTGACCTTATTACTATTTGCTACTGACCTTATTACTATTTGCTACTGACCTTATTACTATTTGCTACTGACCTTATTACTATTTGCTACTGACCTTATTACCATGGGCTACTGAGCTTATTACCATGTGCTACTGACCTTATTACTATTTGCTACTGACCTTATTACTATTTGCTACTGACCTTATTACTATTTGCTACTGACCTTATTACCATGGGCTACTGGCCTTATTACCATGTGCTACTGACCTTATTACTATTTGCTACTGACCTTATTACTATGTGCTACTGACCTTATTACTATTTGCTACTGACCTTATTACTATTTGCTACTGACCTTATTACCATGGGCTACTGGCCTTATTACCATGTGCTACTGACCTTATTACTATTTGCTACTGACCTTATTACTATTTGCTACTGACCTTATTACCATGGGCTACTGACCTTATTACAATGGGCTACTGATCTTATTACAATGGGCTACTGACCTTATTACCATGAACTACTGACCTTATTACTATGGGCTACTGATCTTATTAATAAGGGCTACTGACCTTATTACCATGAACTACTGACCTTATTACAATGGGCTACTGATCTTATTAATAAGGGCTACTGACCTTATTACCATGAATGACTGGCCTTATTACTATGGGCTACTGACCTTATTACAATCGGCTACTGACCTTATTACTATTAGCTAGTGACCTTATTACAATGAGCTACTGACCTTAATTAAATGGGCTACTGATCTTATTAATATGGGCTACTGACCTTACCATGAACTACTGACCTTATTGCCATGGGCTACTGAGCTTATTACAATGGCATTTTGTTTATGTTTTCTAATTTCATAGTGTTTGTTTTTGTAGTCATATCATTATATATGTTGTAAAGCGCTTAGAGCTTTTAAAATTAGGCACTATACAAAGTCCTCATTATTATTATTATTATTATTATTATTATTATTATTATTATAATTATACCAAGAATATATTTCATTAAATCCACTGGGTACACTAAACAGTTTGCTCTACAAAACATTTACAATTTCAAGTCTTTACAACTTCAATTTATCTTGTCCAATTTCCACTATAATTAAACGTTCTCTATTAATAATTCTGACTTATATTTTAAGGACTGAAAAGCTGATCCTAAGGAAGTAGATAAGCTATATACTATATTTTATTTATGTCTTTGGGCACTAATTGTTTGTGGACACCAATATATTGTTTTTATTCCTTGTAATTTTGGATATTATGTTTGAAGAAATTTATTTACTCATATTTTAGGATCCAACTTTAGTTCTACAATGATAGGACACGAGTAAAGACATAACAAAAAATTAAATAAAGTATTCAAATTTTTACAATTTTTGAGAACAAAATTTCTCTCATTTCATTGCAAACACGTAGATAATGAATAACATTTGTTTAAAAACTATTTTACTGCAGACAAAAATCTAAATTTAAAAGGTTCAGTGAATAATAATGTACCTATTCAAAAACAACCAATCACAAACAGATCCTTATTATGTATGTGTATATTGTTATGAATTTATAAGTATTGGAATGTAATTTAGTTTGCTATTAGTCTATTACAAGATTCAGTACTAGACTGCAAAAAATTTATTGTTTAGTCAATATTTTGGACTGACCGACTTTCCTGCCTGCTTCCAAGACACATTGATACTTGAACTATCTAGAAATTAACAAGAATGTTCCATAATATCTATTTTTATGTTCTTTTATTTGATGACAAAAAATATGTGACCAATATGAGTTATGTTTATTCAGATTATTGTGTGCTGTAGATAATGGTGAGAGATTAGAATATTGCTGATTCTTTCAGTTGATATTTAAATATGTATTTTACAATATTCTTTTATATTCATGTTGGCTGAAATAAAAAAAGAAGGTAAATAATGTTGGGTTTTGTCATTAATGACTGTGTAAAGTGTGATTAACTTTCTGTGTGTCTTTAGCATGGATTTGTTTTCTATTCATATCTTGTTTTCAGCCAATAAATGAGATATTTCTGCATGTTTTAACGTGTTGGACAGATAGACAATTGCTTTTTGCCATCTGAAAACATGCAGAAAATACAGTAAATGCTGAAATATTTTCTGGTTGTCTAAGGTCAATCTGAGCAGGTGTCTTGCAACTGCATTTTTGTGGTTCCATACCTGGGTGGTATACAGGTGTTTTGTGACTACATTTTGTCATTCCATACCTGGATGGTATACAGTTTCTTCTGATTAATTCAGCCAGTTCATCTCTGGCCCAAAACTTCTTTTCTGAGAGACACCTCTCAATAAGCTTGACGACATCACTGCTCATTGTCCATTCACTGTAATTTCTCTTCTTTAAAAAACTGTTAAGTCTTCCAAATGTTTCTTTAAACTTGGTGTATGTGGCCGTCTAGAAATAAATAAAAGATATTTAATGAATATAAATATTGTTACATGCTCATCACAGCATTTCACCAAAAGTGTGTGTGTGTGTGTGTTTGTGTGTGTGTGAGCGACATTCAAAATTAGACTGCCTAAACCATGTTAATGGAGAAAGATTGTTGGTAAGCATTTCAATGCTTTGCAACTACGAGTAAATGGTGTTCAACTAATCTGCACCTTAACAATCATAGAAAGACAACTGGGTAAGATTTTCTCAACACATGTTAAGTAAATAATATGTTTATCATTTAGGAAAATTCTTAAAACTTTAATGATCATTAGATGGTTACCTCTGTGGCATCTAGAAGTTTCATATAAAGATTCTGGACTTCATCAGGTTTGTCTCCAATCTGAAAACAAATATAATCCGATGTGCTATGATAAATTTCAAAGATTTTTGGAAACTTTTTCTGGCTATAAGAAATATTTTATAACATTTTAGCTATGAAAAAATGGGATGCTTTTTAATATGTTTATTTTTTGCAAAGAAAGGTAATATCAGAATAAAGTTAAGTTTTAAGATACAAATTTCTTCTATGATAAACCTCCTTGTAATTTGTGCAAAATGAGGTTTATCATCGGAAAACAGGTTTATGAGTAAAATGTTGTTGGTTTTTTTTCAATAATACTTGACCGTTCATAATACATTCGATGTCCCACCAAAAGAAGATGCTGAACTCTTTTGTCTAGTTCTAGCAATAAAATGTCATCTGCTTATTAGAAGGAGGTCACAAGAGAGTGGTCCCCCCTTGGATAAAGTGACCATCACCAAACCCAATCATTTATCAGCTACTACTGGAACTGAAATGCATGGTCTTACAGGGATGTAACTGTTGGGAGGACTTGCAAGGGAGTGCCCATTTTATTATTAGATAAGAATTATGACAGAAATATATTTTACTCTAAAATTGGTTTTTAGTTCTGGACTATTCCAGTAACCCCCCCCCCCATGGGATGGCTCTTCAAAATACTTTTGTAGGATGTTGGACTTAAAATCCTAATACAGCATTATGGAAGACTGGGAATGTTGAACTTAAAACCCTGATTCTGCATTATGAAAGCCTTTTGGAATGTTGGACTTAAAACCCTAATACAGCATTATGGAAGACTATGGGAACCTTGGACTTAAAACCCTAATACTGCATTAAAGAAGCCTATTGGACTTGCTGGACTTAAAACCATAATAATGCATTATGGATGAGAACAAAATCTGGCATAAGAGGTAGCAAAGCACTGATTCAGTGAAGCGAAACTTTGTCCGAGTTCATGTTTGTGAAAACTTCTCTTGATGGAACAGATATCCTAATGAAGTACTGGCCGTATAGCTTTTAACATTCATACACAGCCAGCCCATCAGCCAAAGCTTTAAATGGCTGAATGAGCAAAAGTTATATCTCGTGAGACAGCTTTTAACATTCAGACACAGCCAGTCCATCAACCAAAACTTTAAATGACCAAATCTCCACAAAAATCTACAAAACTATTTTACAAGTATTAATCTCCACAGCATTCTATAAAACTATTTTACAGGTATTAATCTCCAAATCATTCTACAAAACTATTTTACAGGTACTCATATCACATCATTCTGCTACAAAACTATTTTATACAGGTACTAATCTCCACATCATTCTATAAAACTATTTTACAGGTATTAATCTCCACATCATTCTATAAAACTATTTTATACAGGTACTAATATCACATCATTCTACTATAAAACTATTTTATACAGGTACTAATATCACATCATTCTGCTACAAAACTATTTTACACTGGTACTAATCTCCACATCATTCTACTATAAAACTATTTTATACAGGTACTAATATCACATTCTGCTACAAAACTATTTTACACAGGTACTAATCTCCACATCATTCTACTATAAAACTATTTTACAGGTACTAATCTCCACATCATTCTACTATAAAACTATTTTTCAGGTACTAATCTCCATATCATTCTACTACAAAACTATTTTACAGGTACTAATCTTGACATGCTACAAAACTATTTTACAGGTATTAATCTCCCCATCAATCTATAAAACTATTTTACAGGTACTAATCTCCACATCATTCTACTATAAAACTATTTTACAGGTACTAATCTCCACATCATTCTACTATAAAACTATTTTATACAGGTACTAATATCACATCATTCTGCTACAAAACTATTTTACACAGGTACTAATCTCCACATCATTCTACCATAAAACTATTTTACAGGTACTAATCTCCACATCATTCTACTATAAAACTATTTTACAGGTACTAATCTCCACATCATTCTGCTATAAAACTATTTTTCAGGTACTAATCTCCACATCATTCTACTATAAAACTATTTTACAGGTACTAATCTCCACATCATTCTACTATAAAACTATTTTACAGGTACTAATCTCCACATCATTCTACTATAAAACTATTTTATACAGGTACTAATATCACATTCTGCTACAAAACTATTTTACACAGGTACTAATCTCCACATCATTCTACTATAAAACTATTTTACAGGTACTAATCTCCACATCATTCTACTATAAAACTATTTTTTAGGTACTCCATATCATTCTACTATAAAACTATTTTACAGGTACTAATCTTGACATGCTACAAAACTATTTTACAGGTATTAATCTCCCCATCAATCTATAAAACTATTTTACAGGTATTAATCTCCACATCATTCTACTATAAAACTATTTTACAGGTACTAATCTCCACATCATTCTACTATAAAACTATTTTATACAGGTACTAATATCACATCATTCTGCTACAAAACTATTTTACACAGGTACTAATCTCCACATCATTCTACTATAAAACTATTTTACAGGTATTAATCTCCACATCATTCTACTATAAAACTATTTTACAGGTACTAATCTCCACATCATTCTACTATAAAACTATTTTTCAGGTACTAATCTCCACATCATTCTACTATAAAACTATTTTACAGGTACTAATCTCCACATCATTCTACTATAAAACTATTTTACAGGTACTAATCTCCACATCATTCTACTTTAAAACTATTTTTCAGGTACTAATCTCCATATCATTCTACTATAAAACTATTTTACAGGTACTAATCTTGACATGCTACAAAACTATTTTACAGGTATTAATCTCCCCATCAATCTATAAAACTATTTTACAGGTACTAATCTTGACATATTCTATAAAACTATTTTACAGGCATTAATCTCCACATCATTCTTTAAAACTATTTTACAGGTACTAATCTCCACATCATTCTATAAAACTGTTTTACAGGTACTAATCATTCTATAAAACTATTTTACAGGTACTAATCTCCACATTATTCTACTATAAAACTATTTTACAGGTAGCAATCTCCACATCATTCTATAAAACTGTTTTACAGGTACTAATCATTCTATAAAACTGTTTTACAGGTATTAATCTCCACATCATTCTATAAAACTGTTTTACAGGTACTAATCTTCACAAAGTTCTACAAACTATTTTACAGGTATTAATCTCCACATCATTCTGCTACAAGACTATTATTAAACGCAAATAAATTTACAGTATCTGGAAATTAAATGTCTGGTTGTTAAGGAAGTTGAGGGCTGAACATCTTACAAAAATGTCTGAGAAATTTTTTCACTTAAAAATAACACCCTGTCAGTATGGATGATAGCTGCTGAGTCTATAAAGAAAGACTATTTTGAAGGTAACCGCACTCCCCAGAAGAAAGAAGCACAAGACTACTAAATTTGAAGATGTGGAGGAAGCCACAACAAAATAGTTTCATGAAAAATTTGTGAAAAACTTAGTATGGAGAACTTCGCTGCAACAAGTGGTTGGATCAGTCGCTTTAATGTTCGTCATAACATTGGATACAAAAGTATTTGTGGAGAATACATGTACTGTTGACAGGTTTTCATTTCTCTGTGGATAGCCTCATTTTCTTGGTAGCCTCAATAAGATGAGAACTGACTGACCAAAATCGAGGCCAATTTAAGTACACGTACTTGAAGCATGTAATTAATAATTATGCAACCATGTGCTAATGCTGACACTGAATATTGTAATTCATATCAAGATGTGATCGATGCAATATTTTATTGTGGATTTTTATTACACAAAGATAAACAAAATGTAATTTGTCAATATACAAGTGTATTTCACGCTGATTCTGTCTTCATGTACTCAAAATTTCCATTGTTTTCTCAAAGTGTAATTGCTACTCACTGACGAATTTTAACTTTTATCTTTTTTCAGACCCCCACCCCCAAACACTTGACATCCGCATATGTTGACAATACATGTATATCCTTGGGCCCGAGGATGTCGACATAACAGGTAGGACTGTACTATTATCCACATCTTGCTACAAAACTATTTTTACAGGTACTATTATCCACATCATGCAACAAAATGATTTTTTTACAGGTGCTATTATCCACATCATGCTATAAAACTATTTTTACAGGTGCTATTATCTGACATCATGCTACAAAACTAATTTTTACAATATTATCCACATCATGCTACAAAATGATTTTTTTACAGGTGCTATTATCCACATCATGCTACAAAACTATTTTTACAGGTGCTATTATCCACATCATGTTACAAAACTATTTGTACAGGTACTATTATCCACATCATGCTACAAAACTATTTGTACAGGTACTATTATCCGCATCATGCTACAAAACGATTTTTTTTTACAGACACTAATCACCAGATCATTCTGGTACTGAACTATATTTTTGTACAGATACTAATTTCCATATTGTTCCACTATAAACTATTTTTTACAGGTAATAATCTTTACATCATTCTGCTATTGAACAATTTTTTTTATTACTACAGATACTCATTTCCACATCATTTGGCTACAACTGTTTTTCAATAGGTACCATATTTTCCGGCCTATAAGTCGATACTTTTTGACTTGAAAGTCGGGGCTTCAACTTATACTCTGAATCGACTTGTATATGGATTGTGTCATTGAAAGTTTATATAACGTTCATAACTACAAGTAATAAAATGAACTAGAACATGGATGTGCTTTCAATTATAATAAAACAAGCATGGACTGTTTATTCAGCTGTGTCAGTTGATAACAGAAAATAGCAGTGATTTGTTCAGAAGTAAAATCACAAACTTGTTAGCATCGGTAATGCAATTTCACAAAAATTGCCGGTAATATGGAATATCATACAACGATACCATTACTAGTGTAAAATATGAAGCCAAGATATTGACCTGGCCTCGTCTTAATACTCTGAATCGACTTATATATGAACAAAGGATGGAAAATAAGTCGAATTGGTAAATTCGACTTATACTCCGCATCGACTTATAGGCAGGAAAATACGGTGCTAATCTTCTCATCGTTCTGCCATAAAACCATTTTTACAAGTACTAATCCGAACATCATTATGCTACTTAAAAGTCGGCTCAAACAGTATTGATTTATCATGTATGTAAAACTCTGCTGCAATAATCTTTACAGACCCCATGTGGCCCGAGAGATGTAGAAAAGGCTAGATGTGCTCTCCTGCATGACAAACTAATAGAGGTAGGATCCTCAGTAGATAACTTGCCAAAAATTTAACTAAATGGGTGTGTATTTGAATCCTACCATTAGATCAGCATGAGTCTGCTACTGTGGTGTCTTTGGGCAAGGTACTTTACGCCAACTGATTTGGCACTAAATATCCATCTTGTGCTGCTGTGCCATACAACACAACACCAAACCAAGCCATCTCAAATGACATAATTTATACACTCACTGGTAAGTCGAGTCAAACTGCAAACAACAAAGATCCTGATCTGCCATAGCATAATGCACCAATTGATCAGTGTTTATGTTGTTTATTCTAATGACTACTCCCAACAAACTACATAGAATTAGATCAGCTGGCACATCATATGAGCATATATGGTATCTATCAACAAGTTAACATTAACAAGTTAGAAATTATAAACTGTTAGCAAAGATAAAAGTTTTGATGACAGGATTTTATCCAAAATGCTCAAATGTTGCAATTAAATTTGAATTCAGAAATGCCAAATGAAACATGTCAAGTGGTTACCTGCTAATGACCTTTAGAACAGGGAATTCTACTAGCTGGCCTGAGACTAGACAGATGATGACTAATGACAGTTCTGTCAGATCTAGGTATACTATTAAAACAACCAAATGCTCTTTTAATATTATGTTGTTGTTGTTTTGGGGTTAAATGTCATTTCTCAATGGAAGACAGGCTATACATGGCAGCCAGTATAACTGGTGGAGGAAAACCTTGGGAAAACCCAAGTAAGAACTGCTGACCTATGGAGAAGCCACTAGCAAGCTTTCTTACATACTATGATTGGTCAAGCCGGACTCTTTAGTTAACAAAATCCTACCCTTTTTTGTAATCTCCTACTATGCATCATTTCTGATCTCAATGTCTAAAGTGATCAAAATGTTTGGACTTGGTAACAAAAATTTACATAGCCAATAAAATTTTCAAGTAGTCTGCCCAATGGCATCTCAAGTTTTATAGGTAATATCTTAAGTGCTATCAAGCAGGCATACATGAGGTTTATATCACAATTATACCCTTCTGTGCGATTCCCAGGCAACACTGGAGATAGTAGTTTCTTTGGAAATATTTCTAACAGCTGCATCAAGCTGTTGTCCGAGGAGACTGGAGACAGATGAGGGAGGACAGTGGAACTTGTGGAAGTACAGAGCTCTCTTGCAGTGTAAATACAGACATTCTCCAATACAGGATAGCTATAAAATACAATGTTGCATGAAGAACTGTTTCATCAAAACTAAATATGCAGTGTATGTATTTCATTTACTCATTAAAGACCAGCACAGCATGAAATTACATATATAGTTCTTTATTAAAATCTGCAAACATTTATTGTTCACTTGTGTTTGGCAATACATTTTTTTGCAGTTTGATTTTTTTATACAAATGCCAGAGAGTTGGTTCAATCATTCAGAATGTCCTTTCTGTTGCAAGCAAGAAAGGATCTCAGCTACCTTTCTGAACTTCCTCAAGATTGTGGTTGCCAATACATCATATGTACTTTACTGATGTCACTAATACCAATACAAACAATGGTTTTAGACTATGAAAATTTATTAATTTGTACACATTTTAATTAAAAAATAATATTAAAGCTTGAGAACATGTATTTCATAAAATGTTGTCAAATATTATTTGCAAAGTTTCTTTGATTCTATTTTTGGCATAGCTAGCTGGATATTTGTTTTAAAAAATTTATTATACAAATTTTGGAAAAATCACTATAGTTAATTCTGAGTCATTTTCTAAGACCTGAAGTTATTTGAATCAAACTGGAAAGAGATGAAGAGGTTATGATCGCTGATTCAATATCACTTACCATATTAATTTGAAGTAAAATAATAGTTGATAACATTTATTTCAACTTTCTGATGATGATGATGCAAAAACACTAAGGACTGATTCAGTAAAATATACATGGAACCCTGGGAAGGCAATTTAAATGCATAATAGTCATCCATAGATGCAATTTAGAATTATTGTATCATTTACATATGAACTCTTTGGGTACCCTAACATATCTTTTTTTATAAGTGCAACATGTATGTTTTAATGGAATAGCTCTGAAAAGACCATTATGAACACAACCAGTTTATTATGGATACATTCATAACATCAATACACGTTTTAAAAATAAGAAATTTTGCTTAGATATGATATGACAAATTAGATTTACCTGTACTTTCCTCTTACAAACTTGTGGAAAAGGCTTCCAGGTCTGTAGTGCACCAAACTTTATGTCTATGATTCCCAAGCCCTCTGTAGGATAATAAGTACATAATTACATATGACACTAATAACAATAAAATTACAAATTGATGATTTGACATGTGTATGCTAAAATATGTCCTGAAATGAAGCAATTAATAATTTGAAATACAACATCATTCCTGAATATCCTGTGTCCAGTTGAAGAAGTATCCATAATTTCCATGTATCATGGGACAGAAAAATACACCATTTTTTCCTTTTCCAAAAACTTACAACCCACAAAAGTTTATTCTGAAAAATTTGTCCCAAAACTTTCAAAAACTTGCTTAGGGGCTATTTTTCTGGTCTGCATGGCAGATCCCAATGTTTTACCACACATGTCAAACTCAGGCATACCTCCCACCTGGACAATGATCCAAGGGTCATAACTCATTTTGTTACATAAATTATGTCATCCTCCTACATATGCATTATAAAGTTTGCCTTAAAAAAACATGCCACCGTAACTGCAATTTTCTGAATATACAAACTCAGAGGAAAAGCACAAATAGTAATACCTTCTTGTAGGTGATCTTTACACAAATGACCTAAGCACCACATTTGCCAAATTTCCACCTAACAGTCTAGGACTTGCACTTGTAAAGGGACAGATAAATGGATTGACAGACCAATCAATTCCCTTTTAGGCATGGTGATAATTATAATTATCAGAACTAAATTTCTACCTAACACAGACCTATTTACCCATACATTTTCTTGTCAGTATTTTAAGCAATGTCAGTCAGTATTTTCATCAGTGTTTCTAACATTGTAACACAGCACACATCACCGGTGAAACAGTGTACAAATAGTAGACACTATCAATACACTATTAATTACCATTATTTACTATTGCACAAGATACTGTCTATACAATATTCTGTAACTATGTCTTAGTTTGTAAAGACGCTGGTATTCGGGCAATTCTGTGTTTCAAGGCAAAATCTGCAGAAATTGACCACCACTGACTTAAAAGATCTTGTTTTATTATAGTGATAAAAACCACAAAAGAATGCCTGCACCCACCCAGATTTACTCCTTTATTTACCTGTTATTTTCTCTAGAAAATCTGTTTTCTCAGCTTCACACATATCCATAAACATTTCAAATAGCACCAATTCTGTACATTATACATGGTAAATTAATTCTTGATGCAAAACATTATCACAGACATTGTTATCTACTCAGAAAATAATAACTTCATCTAGATAAGCGAAGGTAATCTTATTATTTCATAAAATCTAGTATCAGCTTTGTCAACATTTACTAGAATGGAAATGAGCTTCATACATTATTTTGTACAAAGTTTGTCAACAATTTCAAACTTATCCACTTGGAATTACTGTTTTAAAGAAGGCATAATCTATGGGTTTTTAATGGCAATATAATAAGCACTTTTTATCTTATCCAGCTGGTCATCTGTCCATTTTTTGGTAAAATTCTTTGGTTTTGACTTCAGAAAAATATTTATATTTCCCTTCACTAACGATGCCAATTTCGCTTGATTTTCTGATTCTATGTGCCATGAACAGTTTTCCACCATGTGCACATGAAAAATCTAAGTTGCAAACAGTGCAGAACACAAAATGCTCTCCTGTAGACGATGATTTAAGGCATGGCAACAGAGTATTATAGAGTGGTAGAAAATACAGCTTTCTATGTTTAGACTTTCCATTGTCATCATCAGTTTCAGGCTGAAACTTTCTTGTCAGCAGCATTTTCTTTGCTTAAACAACTGGATGTTGAGAATGTTAAAAGCAGTGATGTGGTGTAGAATGTGGACACGAATCAAATAGATGATACAATAAAACTAACCAAGATAATGACGCCTAAAAAATCATATATAAAAAATAAAAATAAATGCAACCTCAAATCATATTTTCAAATCAATGACCATATGGATAAACTTTATTCTGTACAAATATGGACGGGTAAACAGGTCTGCTAACATCTGCTAACAGTCTAGGTCTTGCACTCATAGACAAAGACCAGACAAATGGATTGACAGACCAATCAAGGGTATCTCAACTTCCCAATTAGGCTAGGTGATAATTATAATTATCAGAACTAAATTTCCACCTAACAGTCTAGGACTTGCACTCATAGACAAAGGAACAGACAAATGGACAGACAGACCAATCAAGGTTATCCCAACTTCCCACTTTGGCTAGGTGATAATTATAATTATCAGAACTAACGTTACTCAAAAGAAATCATTTCAAGTAAAAGATAACTCTGTGAACTAAAGGTCATTAGACACAATATAAGGGCTTATTTTAATAACAAAACACAAATTATTCTTTAATGGACTGTTAACCAACTAGATGGGAATAAAATAAAGCAAACACACTATTGTACACAAATAAGTATATATGCAATAGAGACTAATTTCATAACTAATACAAACACCCAAATGTGAAAGGATAACCAGTTATTCCCCAATTCAGAAAAATACCATCTAGACACAAAATTTAAGCCTAAAACCCTCCTGGTAGCAATAAAAATATTTGGATGATATCCGAATTGAGAACGTAAAGATACATTAATTTGGGAGATTAGGCACTGATAATACTGATAAGTCACGTGGCATGGATGAGTGTATAGAAGGAAGGAGACAACCAGCACAAAATGCATTCCTAGCATGAGGAAACAGTCACATGCATTTTTTGATGCGAAGGCAGTATAATAGCGAGGGAAAGTGATCCAAAGTCATTTTCTACAATTTGGAGAAAAACAATATTGTGAATCTGACCGCAGCCAAGACTGCCATGAAGGAAATGAGAAATAGGAGCACTAAAAAATGCCAAACAACAGAATCCCTAAAATTGGATGTCCTTGTTTTGTAGTAGCCAGTGCATAAAATATGTGAGCAAGCAATTAAACTGGCTACACACACAGAGCAATATTTTGAGAATATGTGAAACATGAATGCATGGCTATTTTAAAAAAATGTAACGTCAAAAAGTTTAAAACACAGTTGCTCAGTGAGGGGCCCCAAGTGGCTGAGTATTCTAAAGCGCTTTCCATTACGGATCACTGCCATCTCACCTCTGTCTGCGTGGGTTCGAGTCTAAGATTCGACTAATGTAGTTATGTGAGAAAGCTTGCCAGTAGCTTTTCGTGGGTCGGTGGTTCTTTCTGAGTGTTTTCATGGGTTCTTCCTCCACCAATAATATTGGCCGCCATGTATAGCCTATCGTGTGCTGAAAAATTGCATTAAACCCTACAACAACAACAACGATCAGAGCACACCTCCCTGCTGCTCTGTACCCTATACTGGCTAGCCATTCAATCCCAGAATCAAACACAAAATTTGTTCTCACCGACAGACTCCAGTCCAACATACCTATCTGACCTCACCCATTTGTACACACCAACAAGATACTTAAGCTCCTCTTCTGACAATCATACACTCATTATTCTCATTATGAAAACTAAGTCATATGGACATCTTTCTTTTGCATACCAGGATCTAGAAATGTGAAACGAATTGCCCATTGAAATTATACACAATGATGCAGTGAACCTTTCAAGAGTGCTCTTAAAACTAACTTTTTTTGACTGCAAGAACAAAGACATAGTAATGTTTCCTACCTAAAATATTTTCAGCATGTTTAATGTTTTCTAATTTCATGGGTGTTTTTTTGTAGTCATATCATTATATGATATATGTTTTTTAATGTTATATGTGTTTTCTAATGTTATAAAGTGCATAAGAGATTAGGTGCTATACAAAGTCCTCATTACTATTATTACAGCAGTGAAGATAAAACTAGTGACACCTGTCAGTGCCAAGGGGAGGTAATGGGTAAAAGTTATTGCCCTATGTCTTTTTTAATAGGAAAAACTGATTTTCAATATTCAGTAGGGTGGAATTCATGACATAACAGGCTAATATTCCCAATATAATGTGAGGGGGGAATGTATTCAAAGGAGAAACCTGTATATGTCACATACCTTCATCTGCTTGCTTGATTCCTGCCACTGCAGCATGGGTGTGGTCAATCATTACCATGGTTGCATATGGTCCCAATCCAGAAAGTGTGTGAATGGTTTTATTTTGGTTCACAGAATGTAGATTAATTCTCATATGCTGAATATCTCCATTAGACCCTATATTAAGAATAAATGTTTGTAAACATTACTAAAATATATTATGCTATCTATTACTTTCAAAACAGTTGTTATAAGATTCATTTTAAAACTTGAAAGATCTAGCACTTCAAGCAACACGATACTATAGATTAGAAAAAAAAAAAAATAACATAATAAATAATTTCTTGCATTTGGCTAGATAATAAAATGCAATTATATTCTTTGAAAGATAGTTGCACAATATTAAAATGTAGAAATGAGAAAAATATGAATATGTTGTGACAATTCTGCCTTAACAGTTTTGTCAGTCAGTCATACTGGCAAATCCACCTCAAACTAGGGGTGAGTATTGCCAGGAAAAAACGTATTGCAATATATTGCAATATGGCATGTCTGTATTGCGATACGTATCAATACATATTGGTCATTATTAGCATATATGACTTGAATGTTGATTTTGCATATTTTGTACTGAAATAATGAGCAATGTCCTTGCATTTAATAAAATATGAAGAAGAAAATGAAACCATCTTGTGTTTAATTGCCTGATTAGAAAATCTTCAAATCAAATAAATGATCTAAGATTCATTTCTTGCAGTACAATCATGACAAGGGATAAACACAAGAAAAACTACACATAATCACAAATTATCACATTGATAAATATCCTACTTTGATTTAAAAAATGAATGATATTATAAATTATAATAAATTAATAATATCAGTGATTCCAAACCTTCTTGGTTTGAACCTGAGAGACTAACTGCTTAACAGGCAGCAGAAATAAAATCACAGAAGAACCTAATTTGGCTGACTAGAAACATTATTTTTGTGACTATCAGAATTAAACTATTAATATAATTTGATCGGTGATGTAAACCATTTGTTTTCATCTATAACTTGGCAACACTGTCAAAGTATACATTTCTCCAATAAAAGAAAGAACACAAAATATTTAATGTGACTAGATAAAACAAAGTCTTTTACAACTGGACAAAACTGGAAGATGTCAGCTGATTTAGCTGTGTTTGAAACAAAGGATTAACAAATTAACATTTTCTAGAGAAACTTGTTTATGTGTCCTAGCCGTCTTAAGTGAATCCATCAAAGTCCAGAGTTCATTGTGTTTACAAAGGAGACATTAAGGTATAGTCATGTTCTTCTTCAGAAATAGTAGCATGTCAACATTCTCTGCACTGATTGCGGCCTTTTGGCTTGAAACAATATCTCCAGCAGTGCTGAAAACTCTTTCAGAAGGGACAGATGTTGCTGGTATGCTGAGCACCTCTCTTGCATAACTGGATAACACAGGAAACTGATGTTGATGATCTCGCCACCATTGTAATGGGTTCTGGGCATGAGGAATGGACTCTTGATCCTTGTACCTCTCGATTTCTTCAGTTACTTTTTCAAGAACAGTCCTAGTATTTGTCTCCACTTTCACAATATATACATCTCCAAAAATGGAAGCAAGACCAGCGTTAGTTATATTTGGAGAAAAAGAATCTGCATCTGTTACAGCAATGCAAGCGTCAGCAGATGTAGACAGAAACAGAGTCAACTTTAGCTAATGTGGACGAGTCAGAAGCGTCTTCATCTGTCTTTCTTCTTTTCATTTGGTGAGATGTAGTGCTGATATCCTCAGCTGACAAGGCTGGTAATGCAAGAAGAGGTGGAACATCAGTAGCTGAATCCTGTTGGCATACCTGTTTATCTTTCTTTGGCTGATTCTGTTCGTAACAAGTGGATGCAGCCAGAGCCAAGCGGTTGAAGACTTCAAATCGACAGTTGTTAGTCAGAAAAGGGAGGTTTTTGAACCTAGGGTCTAGAGCAGTTGCTATCTGGAGGAAATCCTTGTTTCCTTCATATCTGGTCGAAAGATCATTCACAATAGTTGCTTTCATGTATTTCACCATTGTTGAATCATGATCTGAGGGTGCCATAAGTGTAGTCAACAGTTGATTTTGCAGTGGAAGAATAATGGATATGGTGGGTGATTCTTCTGTGCACAACACTGTTGTGACTGTCCGTAGTGGTTTCAAACATGCCAATACTTCTTCAGCATTGCTAATATCAGTTTCCGACAAGGTACTTACATCTTTGTTCACACTGCGCACCTCTTTGCTGGTTAGGGCAGCATATACAGCTGGTTGTAGTTCCAGAAACTTTTCAATCATGTCAGCTGCTGAGTTCTATCGGGTACAAACATCTTGAATTAGTTTGTGTTTTGGTAAATTTAGGAGCTCAATTTTGTCTCGGAGTATTTCTGCAGCAACTGCACTGCGGTGAAAAAAGCTGACAATTCTTCTGATCCTGCCAAGAAGTCTGCTAACATCATTGATTTTCAGGCCTTTCTGGGCAGCTAAATTTAGAGTATGTGCATAGCAACCAATATGTGGGTTACATCCTGCTTCTGATGCTGCGACAGCCATGTTTGAAGCATTGTCAGTTACCAGTGGAGGATTGGATGAAATTCCCCATTCATTAACAGCTGACAACAGAACTGCAGCAATATTTGCACCTGTGTGACTCTCATGTAGAGCCCGTGTTTGTAGCACATAACTCTGAAGTTTCCAATCAAGAGAAATAAAACATGCAGTTACTGTAACATATGACTCCGTTGCTCTGGAAGTCCAACTGTCAGTTGTTAATGCAACTTTAGATGCTAAGCGCAAGCATGCTTTTACGTCTTCCTTGACTTGTAAATACATATCTGGGATAATTTTCTCAGAGAAGACCTGTCTAGATGGCACAACATATCGTGGATCAAGCACCGATGCCATGTTTAGAAATCCTTTGTTTGATACGACACTGTACGGCCGCAAATCGTGAATGATGAAACTAGCAATGGCACGAGTGATAGCTGTGGACCTTGGGGATGAAGATTTGTATTTATTCTGTGCACCTAGCATATCCGCAATCTTTGGTTGTCGATCTGAAACAATACATACACTTTTAATGGAACCTTCGGCTGTTGTGTTAGAGGTTGTATCACTCTATTGTACAGTACTTATGGAAAGTACTGATGGATGGTGACGTCGTAAATGAGTCGAGAGGTTTGTCGTACCGCCTGCGTGCTTGATTTCAGTTTTGCACATATTACACACAGCGACAGTTTTGTCAACTGTATTAGTGCTAAACTCCCTTTTTAGTGAAAAATTATTCCAAACAGAACTCTTTGCTCTTGTGTTTTTCACTAGCTCATACAAAGAAGCCGCCATTTTGGTAACTACGTTAAGCCTAATACAAGACTTTGGTGTGCTCAAAGCTAGTTCCTGTCCTCTGGACGGGCTAATGTTGGTGAAGAAAAAAAAAAAACGGTATACCGGTATTACTATATTCGTATCGCGATACACCGTATCGGGCATTTTGTATCGCAATATACCGGTAAATCGGTATATCATTACACCCTTACATCAAACATAGGCAATTCTGCAATGACATCAGTCATACTGATGATTCAGCCTCATAGATCGGTTATGTTGGTCATTTCGCTCTGACATCAGTCATGCTGGCAATTATTATGCCTCAAAGTTACAGCATGCTTCTCTACCATCTTACCAAAACTAACTTCATGCAGCGAAGGGTGAGACCCAAGGAATGCCAAAGATGTATACTTATGTACTGTTTTATAATGCTAAATAGTTGTTGTTAAAGAGTCTGAGATTACTTCTCTATTAGTTCTTCTATTGCTATAATGTATCATATATGCAGTTTGCCTGTCATTCAGTCCAGCTAGCAGTACATAAGGGTTGGGAGAATAAGCGATTTCAGGTATAGTCCACCTGTCCATCACTCCATCTATTTTATAGTGTGTAAATTGTATATCTTCTTCCTAGTATGTTAAATTTTACATATTTGGAGTAACCTGGATGACCCTATTATTGGACTTAAACTGTATTTAACAATTAGGTGGTCTCTTCAATATACAGTGTATATCCAGATAAGATCTTGAACAAAAACAACAACAGAAAAAATAATGATGATGATGATAAAAATTATTATTGCTATTATTATGAAAAAGCTATTCCAAAAAGTTAAAATATTTCTACATATATGTAAAACAAATGGTTTGCAGGAATCTTCAAAACAATAGTGTATAGTGTGATTTATTTTGGAGCAGTAAAGTAAACCTGTTTTTGCTGGTGAGAAAAATCTCAAGTCACAAATACATTAATAGTTGTTGTTGTTGTTGTTGTAGGGTTTAATGCCATTTTTCAGCACACAATAGGCAATACATGGCGGCCAATATTAATTGTGGAGGAAGAACACAGGACCCCCCCCCCCCAGAAAGAACCAATGACCCATGAGAAGCTACTGGCAAGCTTTCTCACATACCCACATTGACCAAATCTGAGACTCAAACCCACACAGACAGAGGTGAGATGGCAGTGATCCGTAACGGAGAGCAATTTAGACCACTGGGCCACTTGGGGCCCCTACATTAATAGTAAGTCAGTTATTAATTAATTTCTTAAATTAGCTTCTATAAACATTTTCATTTTTTTAAACCACACTGCAATTCAGAAATACCCTGCTCCCAGCTATTTGTTCAGCAGAGGTGACCTGTCTAGGACTTGTTAAGCTGCCTCAAGATTTAATAAAGCCACATGACCAAGTCTGATTGCAAAGGACAGACTGTGTATCAGATGTACATTTACATACATGATACTGTTTGCAGAATATCAGTCACTACTGCACACTGTGCAATGTTTGCTTAACATTCAGAATCAGCCAATACCACACTAACGAAATGTGTTGGTTTGACAATTTTTGAGAAGTCTAGATAACATACGGGGTAAACATGTTAGCTTTACATCTCAGAAATCCTAAATTCAATTTGAGAGCAAGTCATAATCACTGAAGGTGAGTGGTTTAATCCTGGCTCTCTGGGTTCATCCACATTACAGACCACCTTTATACCAACAGTTGACCATCAGATTATATTGTGTAAGTTGTATTTGATTAATTAATATAAAAATAAATTAACAAAATCTGCAGTAAAACAGCATTATCCTCACACATTTTTTAATTAACACTACTTCCCCAATTGCACATATATGTATGCATCTACACCCCCAGCTACCACCACCACATTAAGGGATAGATCCTACTCCAAAACCACTGTTCACATCCACAGATCTGCCCAATTATACCCCAAATTTCCAAGTCTCCATCTTGAATGGTGTCGGAGTTGTACTACACATCTCATGCACACACCTGTACAGGCAGTATAACAAAAATACCCTCTTTTCTAATCCACGAGTTACTAAAGATTAGGTATGTAATTACTTTAAGAGTTAAAATCACACTACTTACACAAGCTATACACATTGATGTCTTCCCTGTGTGAGATACAGTCTACACTGTGAAGGTGATGGGATCCTGGAGGTTTGAGGTCTTCTGTCTGCTGGGTCCATGTACTGCTCTCTGTGTTGTACCAATGGATATGAATGGTTAGACTGCTGTTGTCATCCTGTTAATAAAATACAATATTCTAAAGAGTTATACATGTATTTCAATTGGAGTTAATTTGACTTATCTGGCATGTACTATTACCTAAAACCAAATCTTTTCTAGTAAAAATGTTTTCTTTGATATTACTTATCCAATACTTAAGGAAAACTACAAATATATTGAAAATCCTGCCCTTCTAGATTATAACATTTTAGCTAAAAAGCTAAAAGTTATCTGACCATCCAGGTGGTATTTAGATTGATCTCTGATTGATAACAGGATCCCATGGATGAAAGTGTCTGTCATAATAGACAACCCACAAGAAATGTATAAGTGTAATTATTGCTAATGTAAATTGCAAAAGAGGCATAAACTGAACATAAATTCTATATATTGCATGTCGTAGCTACAGGAAATCTGATGAAAAATGCACATTTACATTTGTTACTAACTTGGTTCTGCAGCGGGACAAAATTTGTATTTTCTGATTCTGCCTGTTATTTGCCAATGTACTGAAAAGGCAAAACTTTTAAAAAGAGGTGAACCAATAAAGCTTTTGAGAGCATTTCAAATTGGGTCTTGTTCAGGCAGGTCAAAATACCCATGATATATTCCACTTGTGCCAGGATCCAACATCTTGTGTATATGTAATCCAAATGGATAGAAAATCAGACAGGTCTTTGATTGTCTTATAACCTCTTTTCCAGGATAATGCAGTGTACCAGTGATCATGGAATGGTAGCTTTTAATTGTGATTGGTGCTTTTCTCATCATAAAGCAAAAGGAAGTTAGCTACTGAGGTATGGATATCTGCAGTTGTATAAAGTGTTCTTGTGCACACAACTGTGAGAATATATTTCACTGTCTTCATACACATTTAAAGTGGAGGGGCCATCTCACTTGTGTAATTTCTTCACCTCTGGTTGTGAGAACTGTTTGTTCCTGAATATGTATTTTAATAAGATCCAGACGTGTGGATTCAGGAACTCTTGAGTTGGGATGAAATACTTGCCATCATGGCTGCTTAAAGCAAGTAAGAGAGAATATCTTGATTTCCAAGTCATTAGGTTACAAGATTTTCCAAAAATTAATCAGGATGAGAAGACACTCCAGTTCTTCCGCTATCACCATTGGAACCTGATGCACTGGGGAAGAAGCATATAGCTTCTGCCATTCCAATCAACAGAATGAGCATCGATTATCCTGGCCTTTAAATCCAAGAATGGTGAGACAAAGTTTGGGATTTTTGGCATTCTGCTTTGTCAGCAACAGCCGAGGAATGAGGAGATCATTCCGTTTGTATTGGTTCAGGTGGAAGAGTCCACTAATATATTTGACAGTCTAGGACTTGTCAAAACTGGAAGTGGATTTGCTGCTGAAGATACCACTTTAGAAAATCTCAAACAAGAATATAAAGGTCTGGGGACTTGGTTCCACCTTGCCATTTGAGATAAGTCTGTTTGAATTCAGATGAGATACAAGTTGGGTTAGTGATGTTGGAATTTGATCAAGCTCACAAGACTTTGGTGCACTCTTCGTCATGACTGTCCATACTAAATCCATATCACTTTGTATTTTTTGAAAAGCCCATTAAATTTATCAGACATAAAATTTTACTAAGATTTACATTTGCCAAAAAGATCATAAATACATATTGTAATTTTATTCTTACATTATTTTGTATTTGTTGGTGAGAAAGTACATTGATTGATGCATATAGAAACCTTGTTATTTTCTATCCTACATTTAAAAATCATGGACCCCATTAAATTTATATATATATATATATATATATATATATATATATATATATATATACACACACACACACACACAAACACATATACTATCTTTTAAGTACTTGACTTGGATATAATTAACATTTCATTGCAAAACTTTTCTTGACATACCCCTTTACTGTTATCTTTATAGGTAAGTTTGAATAACAAGTAATGTGTATGATCGTTTGTCCTTACCACATCTGCTATATGAACAGAGGCTTCAACAGCACATTGACAGATTTTTATTTCCCCCAAAAAGGGCCTAATTTCCCACTGGCAGCCTTATTGATTGGACCTCTTCTGTGGATTACAATCCTCTATCTGGTTTCAACTGGAATAACCTAAGCACTAAGCATGTTTAATTACCGTGTGTGTAAATAACACTGCATATCCATGTGGTTGTTGTGACAATGTATTTCATAATTAAAACAAAAATGAATACTTGATTAAGAGCTGTTAATTGATAATGGAATATAGTAGAGTTGTAATACATAAGGATTATCACAATCGACAGGTAACTTAAAATAGTCTTTTTTTTCCTCTTTGCAAAAGCTACAAAAGAAAACACCCTGAATAAATATGGTCTATCCCCCCCTCTCTCTCTTGTTCACTAATAACAACAAAAATCTTTATGAGTATTTTCATTTTTATTGTAATTATATTGTTGAGTTAAGAGCAGAATGAGACAGAAAATATGTTTACTTTGCAAGTTTGTACCATTAAGTTGTCAAGTAATGTGTGTTCCTTAGAACTTGTTCAGGTTCAATCACTTCATTTTTTCATGCAGTCACTACCACAAAATGATGATCATTTATTTCATATGTAATTTTTCGTACACTGAAATATATTTTAACAAATCCAGGACCAAAAAACTACATGAAATAAGGTAAGTGCAAACACTAGCCTTATGCACAAACAAAAGATGGTTAACTTCCAGCCAGACATCATCAATCCATTGACTAGAAATGCTTTGCAATATGTATAAAAACTGTGATAGATATTTCTCACTATCTGCTTCAATGAGTGGGACCTATTTCTCACTATCTGCTTCGATGAGTGGGACCTATTTCTCACTATCTGCTTAAAGGAGTGATACCTATTTCACACCATCTTCTTCTATATTAGTCAGACAAAAATCAGGTATTATTTACCTTCCTCTGTTTTACAAGCAATACACATAGACGCTGATGCAAAGTACTAGCCTTGCACCAGGTGATAGCCCCATCTTTGGCCTGTGTGCTATCAAAGACATCATTACTAGAGGAGGAGGAGGCTAGCCCATCTCTGATCTTTTCCAGGAAACCCACAGTACCATTACTACATAACACTATGGGCTCCCATCCTGGTACAACTAAGACTTGATGAATTGCAGTGTTTATCTGAAATATAAAATAACATTCAATCAGCCAGTTGGAACATTTTTGGAAAGCTTTTTTCGTACCTTTATCAAAATTTTTAAGTTTACAGTAATTTTTTTTGCACTACTGGTAAAACACCTTACACAATCAATATTGCTCCATACCACTCACCAAAACTACTTTATTTTAAGGCATCCGAATGGAAGACTTAATGGGCAAAGGACAAAATCCCTCAAGTTGAAAGGTTGAGGCTCAAGCCAGAAGGGTGCGAATCTATTCTATAATGAATCTAACTGATCCAGTGTGATGATACAAGATGAACTGGTTGGCTACAGTTGATCTGATAAAGTGTCATGACACTAGAGTTGATTTAACCAATCATATACCTAAAAAACTTTTGCATCCTATAACTTGGTCAAGTGCTTAGTTTACTTTCTCCTCATTGGCCTAGATATATAAAAAAACAATGTGATATTATTGACCAACATCATTTTTTAAAAATTCTTATATACTTGTTTATGCATATAATAACCAAGATGCAAATGGTGAATTTTAGGCAGCATGAATTACTTGTTTAATTTTACTATCACCTGATGTTTGTTATTGTCCTTTTATTTGATTATCCAGTTTATGTGCTATAAAGTCAGGATTGTGCTGATGTGCTGCAAAACCACATACAGACATACAGCTATATTTTACATTTTTTAAACATGTAAACATAAATAACACAACTTTATGTAATTAACTGCTATTTATAGAATGCAGCATTAATCTCCAAGATAACATTTAATGAAGAAATAATTAATAATCAGATATATATATATATATATATATATATATATATATATATATATATATATATATATATATATATATATATATATATATATATACATGTATATATATACATACATACACACATACATACATGTTGTTTATTGTCTACTTCGTTGCAGTAACAAGTACTGGAAAGATGAATGGATGAACAGATAAGATGACTATATACCGCCACCAGCCCACCCTAGGTATAATTAGATCATAACTTACATGTTTCTTTTTAGCTTTTTCAAAATCTGTTGTTTCATTATCCCAAAAGCGAATTTCCTGAAAAAGTAAAGTTCAATAATGGCATAATAATTAGATAAAAATAACACTTCAAAAGATTTTGCTTACATGGTTCAAACTTGATCACATAAGAAATGTTGCATTTTCCACAGAAATCCTCCTTGCATAAATAATAAATGATGGACTATAAGACTTTTAATTTATTTTCATGTTTATCTATTTGTGTGGTTTTGGAAAGAAAAAAAAAACATATCTGATTAACTTCTTAAAACCAAGGTTTGGAAAATGGTCTTCTTTTCACTAAAGAATCAATGCTGGGTTTTCAAATCTGCTTTTTATACCAAACATACAATGTGGTACTCCTCAATAAATTGCAAAAAATCACATCAATAATGATTACAAAACAGCATGAAGATAAACTAGTCCACAAACACCTTCAACATATATGACCTATCAGCAGTATATGTGACAGATCTTCTCCAAATAAACATTTTGCTACAATTTTTTAGACCCAGACATTGAAACTCCAGTCATCTTCTTATAAGATACTCATACAACTATCATTTTAGATTCAGCATCATATACAGTACTGGATTAATAAAATGGTTGTTAACAAGTAAATATTCAGGTCACTTGCCGTGCAGGACAAGTAACCAGCAGAAAATAGTTTGTGTTCTGAAATTGACAAGTTTGATATAGTTGGGTCCATGTCAAACTCTTGGAATGAAAGTGACTTTCTTTCTCTGTCAGCTTAATGGGCTATTTGGTAGGAAAATAGGGAGAAAAGTATAATGCTGAGTACCGTATTTACCGTATGTTTTCGGACTGAAACAAATAATTACTTTTTTTGTTGTCCGAATACATATTAAATTCTTTGATTAGGTGTCCGAAAACATACAAATGAAGATAGAATTATGCCCCCCCCCTTCCCGTCCGTAACGAAGTTACCGTTAGCTCACATGACAACGTGCTGCAATGAAGTAAAACAAGTATTTTGTCTAACACCACGGAAAGGATAATTAATGAAAAATGGGCATTACTTGCCTATTTTGTCTATTTGATACATGTCCATCCACCAGAAAACAAAGCCATACATGTATTAGAGCCACGATTGTGTGCGTATTTTCCAAATGAACCGCCATATTAACATAGTAAGCTTGCAATCCAGTTTAACCTTCTGCTAATGATCATTAAAATCTACATTACAAATGCACGCAAGCTTTATTTCTGTGTAATTAAGATATTAATACAAACTAAATAAAAAGATTTTGGAGTTATAATTCTTAAGATATTTTGGGCAGAAATATTTTAGTATCGAGAGTCGAAACACCGGTACATGTATGATGGCTATTCTTAGAGCACCAAGTGTGTGAGGCTCCAAATGGGGTGAGTGTTGTATGTGCACCTACGAAGGGTAAAAATAAAAAGCAATTTGCAATATACGAGTCGGCGTGATTAATATGTGATATTTGTTTTAAATAAAGGTGATGCATTTGTTGTGGTTCTCTCTTCTTTTTTTCCCCACCTAGCCGAGGGTAGATTAAAATGAGCAAAGCTTGCCAGCTGGAAACGATCTACTGCTCGAATATTGTAGTGATGCATGTCAGAGATTTAAAAGTGTCTGGGTGTTAATTGTTAATAATATAACTGGTGGGATTTCTTTGACAGATGTGTTCGGAAATAAAAGGCAGCCATCTGGATTTTATTAAAAGAGCACACGATGTACCTAACATTTAGCACCCACAATCAAATATATCGTCTACCAAGAGGTTTATTACCTGTAGAACAATAACTATGTTTAAACGTTTGTATATAATGCCTCAGGGATAAGGGGTTTGTTTTGTTGGACAATGCCAATGAATTTTACTAATCCATACCGACTCTGATGTATTGTTTAATGATATAAAGCAGGGGTCATGGTTTCTAATCAAAGCCATAACTGTAACACCTGTATGAAGTGGTTTCGTGTGTAACAATGTCTATACTGACAACCAATCATATTTTTGTTAGCTGAATCAAACTATTAAAATAAAAAGTATAAATAAAATACCCACCACATACAAAAGTTAGTATACTGGATAGCTATCGTTGTGAAACATAATATTGTTAGTACTGTAATAAATTTGATGGATAAGTTTATCATACGTTATGCAACAAGTGAGGAGGTACTGCCTAGTTCTTGGAGGGACTCGCCCTTGCCAAAATCGTCTCCAAAGAGACCAGTAGGCCGTCCACAGAAGCGACTTCGAATTAATGATTCTGAGGAAGCATCACAAAAACAACCGCCTACGAAGAAAGCTGCTCTAGATGACGAGTCTGATCAAAATCAAATAGCACGCATATATCATCGTATGTTGTCATATATGTGACGCGATCAAAATGTCGATACCGGTCTGCAAATATCACAATATGATTTCAAAAATCTATATCTGATCTGTTACTTTTCGTTGGAACATCTTGATTTAACAAGACAATCCGTTGTTGATATACACTTTAGAGCTCGTGTAACCCGTCCGACTAATGCAGCAGGTGTTGTCACTATCCTGAATTACATGTGATTAATAATTTTAAATTATATTAGTTCATGGACGTTCATGATCGCATTAAATAATTGGCGACCAAATGAAGCGAACTTTGTATCAGTTAAATTAACGGCAAACACGCTGTAAATTTTACATTAAAACGACGAAGCAGATCCTTCAAGATTGTGTCCGAAAACATAAATTGTAGAAACAATTATAGCGGAGCAACGTCCGAAAACTTACAAGGCATTTAAATATGATTTTTCCCCGAAAAAAACGGTGTCCAAAAACATACAGTGTCCGAAAACATACGGTAAATACGGTAGTCCAAATTTTCCATGTTAAAACAGTTTCTTAAAATAACTGTTTACTCAACATAGTTTGACACTAAGAGTTTAAGAAAAGAAATTGTTTACTAAGCTTGATGAAAATAGTAATATTTCTCTTAGTTCAGCAAATTTGTAATACACACGTTTTTCCAAAAAGATGGTATCCTTGAAAATAGCTTACTAAAAGAAACTGATGGCAGGTATTGAGGTACAAATTCTCATTATGTTTGCAGGTTAAATACAAAGTAACTTTGGTTACTATTGCTAGAATCCAGTCTATAAACAACCAATTTTTTTTTACAATTAAACTTCAAATGCATTGAATTTCAACCACTTCTTTGAGCATCATGTGTGAATTTTCTACAAGACTCACTAAAACTGAAATGCCACTGCAGCCAATACTTATTAAATGAACACAGAAATTGATCAAAAGCAAGAAAATGGTATAATTAAAGTGATTTCCATTTTCTTGTCAGACAGAAAAAGTCACAAGAGTTAATACTGTACTCAGATATGACAATATTAAATGGGAAAAAATTAGTGGGGGTCACTGAGAAAAGATAATATCAACTGTCATCTGTGTATTTGGGCAAAATGGATACTGGGGTGACTAAACTATATCCTAGTGTGGACTTGGACAAGTTGAAAAGACTATTCTAATATAATCTGCTTAAAAATCAGGAATATATTCAAGCATTACCTTTTAATTTATCAAAACAAATGTAGACTGTATCCTTTATTTTACCGCATCGCTCCTGTAACCTAAGTGGTTAGAACGTCCACCTCAGATGCAGGAGGCTGTGGGTTCCAACCCAATTCAGCCATACCAAAAATGGTACCAACAGTTGCCTCACTTGGCGCCCAGCAATACAAGGTAAGTGTTATAACTGTTCGGCCTGGTATAAAGATTTAATTTGATTAGGAGTGACATGATGCTACATGTCTGTGGCATGATGCCTCGGTGCTAAACATCACTAAAAACTATGACAATTCAGACATTGAAGCGATATGACTGAAAATATTTTAAAGCTATGTTTAACAAAAACACAAACACTATTTTACCTGATTATTTACTACCGTGATGAAGTGATTTGTGTTACTGCACCACTTTACTGGACTGGTAAGGGTCAGGCCATGTCGAACAGACCAACTTTTTACCAGCTTCTGGTCAGCTTCCTGGTTATAAGGAACAAAATTATGTATTATCATGATGTTAAGCAAGAGTCCCAAGTGACTGATACTGCTTACCTGGATTATTATACTTAACATTTGACCATTTTGCTAATCATGCAAAGGTAGTAATGTGTGAATGCAACTTTTGTAATCTACCAAACTTTTCTGTCTTGTTGATTTTACCTATTCTACCATAATCTGGACAAAATTCTTTTCAAAATTACAGACATAATTAATACAAGTCTCATGCTTCAAATTCAAATCAATAAAAGTTAAGTTTACATGCGAAACTTTAAATTGTGGTCTACATAGTTACAAGGCTTTTACATTAACTGAAATTAAAGATCTCACTTCTTTTTGTTTTTGTTTGTAAAACATATTGCTGTATCTGTTTTTTTTAAAACTTAAAATTTGAACATTTTAAATAACTTCAGTAGTAGGACTGAATAAAGTGGAACCTTGTCTTGAAAGACCTGCCAAAATATAATGGTCTCTCATGGCAGGTGGTCTCTTATAACACTAAAAAATCGATAAATCTGTATATGGTGAACTTGGTCATTATGTCATTAAAAAAAACTTGGGTCAATTTTTGAGTACTTTTTAGTAGCAAAACTGGGATCCACAAATGATCCCATGTTATAAGCAGGTTTGTGAGTTATCAGGGCATGAGGTATCAAGGGAGTGGCATATATAAGAAACTATGCTAAATATAAAACTGATCATCCAGTGCAGAGAGCTGATGGTTTGTTCAAAACTATTTCTGGGTTACACAATGCGAGTTCACACATCTCTGGCTTAATTCAATTTTAAACACCAGCCTGCCTGTGGTCTGGATGGCGTACCATGTCAGTTATGATACATACTCATCAGAGGTCTTGCTAGAATTTTAAACTAGGAGTCCAGGTATCCCATTTTGGTAAAGATATGAGTCCCATCAGTAAAAGCTGCAGTTCTCTCCCATAAGATGTGAACTTTGCAGATTAGAAAAACTTTCTGTCGCCACAGAGTTTAATTTTCATTCTTTGTAACACTGAAATGTAGCTTTTGTTTGTCCATCAGTCCAAACACTAAGCCAGGCATCACACATTTTCTTACACTTGGCTAATGTCCCATGTGAACTATCAGTTCTAGCAATTTTAGCCTCCTTTGAATCTCATTACAATCAATTTGCCATTAAACCCCAAACTAATTATCCAAATTTGCAAATGGCAATTTGTCCAAGTCTCAACATGTCTTACTTTCAAGGTCACATGCACCACTACTTGTTCAACTACGCTCAGAAATGAACACAATAATGAAAGCTAAAGCTGTTTGCTTCATGAACTTTTATAAATAACCACACATAGATCTCTGGGTCTTTTTGCATTTAAATTCAATTACTGTAAAAATCAGCATATTTTTCCATCTAGCAGCCAGCCAGTCTTTGAACTTGCCACCCAGCTATTGCATCATCTTCTTCTGATGTATTCTTATAATGGCAACATTCCCATCAGGGGGAATGTCATCTCAACTAAACAAACTGATTAGCACATTTTCTGACTCAGAAAGTTCTAAAGTCTTTGAATTTTGCAGCTTACCTTTTACACGCATATAGATGACTCATGACTAAGTCATTTCCTGCATCCAAGATAAAAAAAAATTACCATCCAAATAAACATGATTAAGTATTTCCATGACCTCTGACTCGTATGTGATCTCAGAGCTTCACCTCTTCTTTGTAAAGGTACAGTTTAAATTCACTCAGAATCAGATTTATGGTTTAAAGACGAAATGCTTGGGCTATAGTGCTATGGATACTGTCCAAAATGTGGAGTTACAATAAGTCACTGAGGTATGTGAATTAAGTATTTGTTGTTATATCTTACTAAGTTATTTTGCTTTTATCGATATGTTAATTCTTAAATTATTGTAAAGGTCTGTATTCTTTGTTATTTTATTGAACCAAGATACAATGTTATTAAAACCTACACGGTCAGAGATCTCTGCATATGTTCACCCTAGTACATTCTTTTGTTGATCAGATTATTCTAAATATTATTAATGTCATTTTGATTTTGGCTGTTGGCAGCACATTGATATAGTAAAAGTCTTAATAGGAAACTTTTGATTTATAGACAGGATAAGTAAGTGTTAACCATAACTTTGCAATTCACAGTCCATATGTCAACATCAAAAACAGAAAAAGGATCGAAACTGGGAATGCAACAAGTTAAAATGATGATTTGGAAATATAAAGAAATGAAGCTATCAAAACACTTTATTCAATAATAATATATTTTTTATTCGTTTCATAAACATACTTTAACTTAATCAGAATTCAGAGGGCCTCAAGGGAGAATAGTCTTTGATTAATGAGTCACCCTCTATAAGTAAAGCATTATTATTATTATTATTATTATTAGTTATTTTATATCAACTGGTGGAAGCATTGCTATGCCATATGGGCTGCCAAGTGTGAAACATTCCTGAAACTTTTACTACTCATTCTGATGTCAACCGATATCGGTACACACTATATAAGTCCGTTATGTTGATAGTAAGAAGTAGCACTAAAACAAAAATAACATGTGCTACGTCTTTCATTGTAGGACTACTTTTTGAATAGAGGTGCTATCAAAACAAGTGATATGTTTTACTTTGTAGGACTATTAAATCAGTTTTTTTCTGTTTCTCATTATTATTCAAACAAATAACAATCATACGAAATTAGTCTTTCATGAGTATTTTGGTTAAAATATGCGTATTTCGATTCTTGAGCGTATGTCGGTTATTAGTAACCAAAAGATGTGTTCTGTATAATGATACCGTATAATTTCTGTCCTATTTCAGGGAAAATATAACGAACCTTAAACACATCAACGCCTTTGTTTCGCCTCGTTACTGTCAGCAAACCATTTTCATTCCCCGGTTCAACTGCAAGAAATTCGTTTTCACTGGAAAAGGACGCAAGCAACACATGTTCTATGAGCGCTGCCATGTTAGAAACTGGTAAATGTTATCAGCACACACGCACCCGTCACAGATAGGTACATGTATACTCAGAAACGTCAGACAGTTACTTACACGTTTACTTGTAAAGTGACTTAAATATAATCTGTGTGTACTATTTTTAAATTAAAACTTACGTTTAAACAACTGTTGGCTTCAAGTACAAAACAAATTTTGCATGTAATTATTTCTCGTAACTCAAATATTTATAGTAATTCAATATGGAGGCTACTCAATTCAATAATAATAATAATAATAATAATAATAATAATAATAATAATAATAATAATAATAATAACAACAACAAAAACAACAACAACAGTAATAATAATAATAATAATAATAATAATAATAATAATAATAATAATAATAATTTAATTGAAATAAATAAAAATGAAAACCACAACAACAACTAGAGAAAATAACAATAACTTTAAATAACAATTCCCTAAGCTGACCACACCACCCTGTGTAGTTCACTGTGACCCTGGGATGATCGTGCAAAATCCATCACATATATGACTGGATATACTGCCAGCAGATATGGGCACTCAGGTTGAAGTTTACCTTTTAGGAGTTATGTGTGATTCAGGTGTGTATATCCTATGAATTGTGAGTGCACAACACCACTTCTATGACTTGTTCATTGTGAACGATTCCATGCTCTAGTGATGGGTTTCATGGTCTGAAGATTGTATGTACAGTTTTGTTTCATTTATTTTGCCAAATACATGTACAATCAAACCTGCCTTAACTGTCACCTTCAAATAGTGTTCACATAGTCTCAACAAACCATTCCAATTTCTTTTTTTTTACCTATAAAAATCATGTCATAAATGGGGTCATTGTGAACAGGTGTTTTCGAAGCAAACAGTGGTTTCTTTCTGCTTAAAGTGGTCATATCAATAGTGCAAATTAACTGTTAGTTTTCCCAAAACAGATGTTGTTTAGGTAAGCAAATGTTCGCAAATATTCACCATATTCCAGTTATGTATATTTAAACTGTATTGTTTGTATTTAAACAAAAAAACAAATTTCTGTATTTCATTACATGCAATTAATAATGTGACATTGCATGATGGACTTGACCTTTTCCAAAATCAAGTTCATTTTCTACCTGACCTAAATCCTTGATTTTAGTATTGTAGTAAACATGTTCAACTCAATCTCAGTCTCGAGCTTTCTAGAGCTGTAAATTGCAAGGTCTTATAATTTTAGTAATTACTTCTAATTATAACTAAGATTTTATTTTGTAAACCTAATGAACCTTATAGAAAAAAATAGTCATCAGGTAATAGTTCTTTTTTGAAAATTCTAAATGTGCGCTGAGGTTTGGTAGAGGACTATATAATCTTGTTTGTCTAGAAATTAATTATTCACGCTTTAAGATCTTAGCAGAATCAAAAGCATTTTTGTTGTGTCCAGAAATTTATTTGGGATGGAATTTATTTAATCAAATTAATTTATTCAAGTGATTATTCTTTAGAAATACATAAGTGATCTTCAAAAATAAAATTCTTGGAAATAGAGACTTGAATTTATAAAGAAATTTCAAATAGGGATTTAATTCTTGGATTTTATTATTATGATCCAAGTAATGAGTATTGGCACATCAGCATTATAAGGGCTACCAGAGGCACATCAACACTTAAAGCATTGGATTTAATTTGGATTTCCACTAAAGTTTCTTCAGAACTTTAATCATTAGGGCTTGTCTGTAATTCTAAGATTATTTTGATTTCAATTCACAATACCATAAGTTCATTTTTTACATTTTCACTTTGTATTCAAGGGAATAATTTATTTGCTGAATTTTACAAAGCTCGTTTCTTCTCATGCTTTTCTATTACTTATTATATACAACAGAGCCATACTACAACTTAATCTTTCTATGTAACTTGAAACTGGCTAATCTCTCTATTGCATTGTGATTTTAAGTACCTGAATAAACTTAGCCACAATTTAATGCTTAGAAATGCATTGTTGGGGTAAAAAATCATGGTAAACTGTTATTCTTATAGCACCACCACCCTTAATTTTTTAGTGTGTGTGTGTGTGTGTGTGTGTGTGTGTGTGTGTGTGTGATAATTATTGACCTAAATATATTTATTAAAAAAGAATAATAGAAAACTATTTTTTACCTCAAATTAGCCGAAGTTCCTAAAATTTTACCAATTCAACTATTTCTATCAAAATAATATGGATTTAAAATCATTGTAATCATGATTTATGAAGCAAAGAATGAAATTCATCCTTCAATCACTTCTCACTTATATCAGATAAGTGGATTGTAATTATGATACATAAAGAAGCAACAAGAAAAACAGACAAAGTATTACATAGTAAAAGTACAGAAAAGTGAGCCTTAATCTGCATGTTTAAAATGCATTTTGGTTGGAGAACAATAGACTGAGGGTCATAATTTACATACCAGATCTTCATTAAATATCAATCCAAGTCTGAGATAAAATGTTAACAGAAATTTTATAATTAAGTTACTTTGGATTTATGCAAACTCAATTTATTGGTATCCCAAAAACAGATTAATGGTTAATGCTACTGTCAATATTTTAGATAAGATCATTTTTGATGGTTGAACATTTTAAAAGAAATTCCTACATTTGCCAAATTCTGTACAAGCACAGAAACAGAGGATGAAAAATGATGGTCATTTTATAATAATTACATTCAAGTTAAAAAGCATTACAAATCTTTGCACTTAGGTGACCTATCCATTATTGAACTGACTCTTGCAATATTTGGTTTGTTACATCTAAGACTTATGTAAAGGTGAATATGTTCTAAATGAAAAACAGAGTGAGGGAAAATAATGAAGAAATCTCAATGAATGAAATTTGTTTCCATCAGAATTTATGAATGATAAAATTTGTACAGTGAATAAATAAGAAATTATTATAACTGCAGGAAATAACAATAATAATAATAATAATAATAATAATAATAATAATAATAATAATAATAGCAATAATAATAATAACAATAATACAAATAATGAGTTTGTGGGATTCTGAAAGGTGAACCTGCATTCAAAGGTCACCTGTGTACAAAAGTCAGCCTGGCCTTTTCCCATGTTAACTGCTATTTACAGGTTTGACTATACAGAACATGCCAGTTGATATAATATTTTAAGTTAATATATGGAGTCTTCAGTTCACAAACTGGTGAGTGTCCTATTAATACCACTGTGACAAGGCAGCCAATGATATTAGAATACCTTTCTAGATTTTATGATCAGATAGTGTTTATGTAAGATCTGTGATACTAAGAGATATTACAATGTAAGGTTTAGTAAAACTTTCTAAGCATGGATTGGAAATGTGAAATGATTTCCAAAAATATTTGCAAAGATAGTTTGATGTTGTTACAATATTTTTAAGTATGTTCTGTGAGAAAATGTAAACTTAATCTGGGTACTGATCTTAAGATAGTGCTGTGTGGTGTTATAATTTTGTATTCATCTTTCAACCATGTACTGGGATGTAGGGATACAATAGAATGTTCTGATTTCATTGAATTTACTCTGAAAAATTGGGGTTAAGGACTGTTTGAAATGGCAAAGATCAAACAATGCTGTTGAGGTTTTAATAACCAAGGTGGTGATTTCAAAACATAAAATTGTGTAGTATTTGCAAGATTGAATTCTAGAAGAAGACAATTTGTATGCCAAAAGGTTCAATGAAATCTGATTTACTTTAGTATACAAGGTTTAGTATTTGGGCCTACATCATATGTAGGAATGGATGGATTAGAAGACATAGTTCCTGGATAAAAGCATTGGATTATATTGTTCATTTTTATATTAAAAGAAGGACTGACAGTAAACTGCTCTGAGGTATACCCATCTCCTGAGGATAGCTCTAATAGTTCTTAAAATTGGAGACAAAGGTGATAGCCCACTCACATAATTTCAACAGCTAGGGTCAATATAAATAACAACTTTCAAAAATTTCTGACCAATAATGACGGGGAAGATGTGATTATGGACAAATGGAGGGTATTACAAAATCCCCAACACATGTTAAATAAAGAAGCCTAAATGAGCATGATATAAAACACCTGTCTTACATAACTTAATATTTGATCAGTACAGTAAGTGTGCTTATGTCGAATTGTAAGAACACAACCTATGTAAACTATTTTCTAACCTTTATATTCTAGTAATGGTCATTTTTCATATTTTACTATTTCCTTATCAAACATTTTTTCGAGATACAAAGACATAATTATTATGCATAATTTGTTGTTCATAACTAAAATCATCCAAGATCTTGAGGATATAACCCCATTTAATAAGTTTATATAAAACGGATGAGACATATACTCTCATTAAGATTTAGAGAGGTTAAAAGGTTTGTCAGTCTGATGCAAGGTGTCTCATTAATATACCGGTACACTGATCTCACTTGTCAGCTTATATAACCTATGATAGTAATGACTGCTTTGATAGCCTTGTGGTTGGAGCATCCAGCTCAGATGCGGGAGGTTGTGGGTTTGAATCCAGACTGAGTCATACCAAAAGACTTGTAAAAATGGTACTAACATCTGTCTTGCTTGTCACTCAGCATTAAGAGGTTAGTATTAGGACTGGTCAGCCTGGTGTCAGGATAATGTGATTGGGTGGGACATGAATCTTTAAAAAAAATACTCTTAAACTGATTTGTAATCTTTTGTACTCCACCTACAAAAAAACTAATTCTATCCATTATATTAGTAAAAACACAATCATGAGATATACAAAAAAATTATTCTGGTTTAAAAAAAGAAAACCCAGCAGTGCCCCCAATTAATAATGAAATGTTTGGTCCCTAAACAAAGATGAAGAAAAGTACAGCATTGAATTTCCATACTATTGCTTTGGTGAATAAAGATTTATAATAATGTAAATAATAATTGACATTCACAAGGTGAATAACAGTGTTAACTGATTGTTAATTAGCATAGGACTTATCAATATGAAAATTCAAGGTAAATTTTAAAAAAACAAAGACCTCACATAGCTCTTTCAGTAAATGCTTTCATGCATGGAAAGCAATTCTCAAAGATATTGATTTTTAAAAAGATAATTTTTTAAAAACAACATGCTAAGATAAACTGAGAGGAATTTATATTGTACTTATTGATTAAGAAAAATACTTTTCTTCAATCCTGAATTTTTACAAGTGGGATAAAGCCCATTTCTGGCACATTCTGATTACTTTGTCCTTGATATAATAATCATGGCAATGCTTGACATTAAGCTAATAAAGTGATGAAGATAAATATTGTATTTCTTTTCATGTCAAGAAATTTCTATTGAAACACTCAGCAGTATTAAATTTAAAGATTTTCTTTTCAACTGAATGCAAAGCTCTGTTTAAAAAAAATTCAGTCATCGTTTGGGAATGCCCATATTACAAGTCTAGCTTTCATAATTCACAGGACAACATCAATGAAATTATTGTATGTACTTGCATATAGATTGGGTTCAACTACAACCATCCTTGACTCTGGTCTGCCGTAATCAGGGTCTATGTTGTTTGATTACTCACAACAAGTTGCATAGACCAAGATATATGCCATAACATTATGTGACACTAGATCTGGGGCCTGACTTATGAGTATATATTGTAGATACATTGTTGCTAACAAGATGCTTGGAAGGGCAAAGTTAAAAAATAGGCATAACTCTGATAAAAGGAACTGTAAACGTTTATGTATTTGAAAGAATTTCTACCCCAAAATAACTAATCTGTCAATACAGTAAAAACAAGCTAATATTCATATATAAACATCTATATTTGTCTTTGACAAAGTCCAGAGTACTAGATTTTTAAAGTCTTCTCAATACCAGATATATGACACATTACAAATGAACAGAAAGTTTATTGGACTTCTAAAGCTGTTTTTTTTTAATAAGGAGAACTATGCAATAGCAAGACCTTCAAGATGACCAAATCATCTTTTTTTTAAATGTAGTACCAGCAAGATATCAGGAGTATTTTTATTTAGTACCAGCAAGATATCCAGAGCATTGTTATGTAGTACCAGCAAGATATCAGTATTTTTATTTAGTACCAGCATGATATCCAGAGTATTTTTATTTAGTATCAGCATGATATCAGCAGTATTTTTATTTTGTACAGCATGATATCAGGAGTATTTTGTTGATATAATTTTCCATTCAAAATAAGTAGTGATAACAAGATTTTTCAGATGGCTATATTGGATGGTACACTGGTACCATTTGCAACTAGATTATGTGATCCATTTTTTTGTAAAGTTTCATGGCACTTGTTCAAGTAGCTTTTGAACAGTGACGATAACACTTGTGGTGTGTGTATGTGTAATTTGGATTTTTAGTGTAGCTTTAACAATTTTTCAGTCATATCACTATGTTGTCTGCAGTGTGGCAGTTTATAACCATGTTTAGCACTGGGGCATTATGCTGCAGACATGTAGCATGATGTCCCACCCACTTTACATTATCCTGACACCAGGCTCACCAGTCCTAACACTGACCTCTTAATGCTGTGAGCCAAGTGAGGCAGCTGTTAGTACCATTTTTGTAAGTCTTTGGTATGACTCAACCGGGGTCAAACCCATGACCTCCCACTTCTGCAGCGGACGCTCTAACCACTAGACCACTTTGTATGACTCAACCAGGGATTGAACCCATGCCCTTCTGCATCTGAGGCAGATGCTCTAACCACTAGACCACCAGAGTGGTCAACACTTGTGGTAACAGATGGGCAGATAACAGATGATGAATAGACAATGAAATAATGACAGATAACAGGCCTTCCATCTGTGACCAGTAGAACTAAATTTATTCTTAAACAAATATTACAGAAAATGGTACTGAAATATCTACTGCTAGTACTTGGCAGGGAAATAAACCCATGGCAATATCACAGGTTGTAATTGGTTTGGTATGGAGTCATGAAGTCCTTTGGTGTAAGGTTGAGAAACCCAAACAACACCAATGAGATCAGACATAGATTTCATGTCATGAATTTTTTTATGCTTGGATTTAATTGTGGGCTATATATATATACTCAAATATACTAAGGTTCTGATTCTAGAGTTTGTGAATGCCAATTTAGGAATTCTGTGTTTATACATTTACCAATTTGGACCTCATATTGGACATATATCCTCCAAGAAGTGAAATTCCTGATTAGGACATTCTTTTGCAACAAGTGGAGTCTGATTTCCACGGCAATGCAACCCCAAAACACTGCTGAAAATTTATGTTTGAATGGTGAATGTGCATTGTATATACTTAAACAATCTAGTTGATGTTTTTTATCAAGTTTTCTCTAACATTATCATTCGATCTGCGTCAATACAATTTTACTTACATAGCTAATGATGAATATTGACCATTGGTTTTGAGCAGTTCATTTATGCCTCTAATTACATCATGAAACTCTATTCTGATAACCATAGTTTGCATATTCTCTAACCTTCACTGGATGATCGTAACATTAACATTGAAAGAGTTTTGGTCTCGTACACTAACCACTGAAGCTCCCAATTACAAGTGACTGCCGATGATTATTATCCACAGATATCCAAGAGCTGCTCCATTATATAATTTCATTTCATTCCTTGTCTGCTAAAGCTTGCACTTGTTTGTAAAGAACTATTATCAAAATGCTGCATTCCTTTGCAAAACATCATTACCAAAAAATGGCAAAAGGATGTGGGGTAGGGAACACATCAAGCATCACAGAAGTGACTTGGTTACAATTACAATTGTTGGAGTTACTCAGAGTTAGGATTCTAATAGCAGCAATTTTCATGTTTGAAACAGAGTTTTATTGGAGCTGCATTATCAGTCAGTAAATTGGATATTAGTATCCTCAAATATAAGACTATTATCCACAATGTAATCTACACTGGAAACATAAGTAAATATCTTGCAATGTAGATTTCTTTAGCAAAATGTCACCGAGTCAGTACATCACAATGGCATTAGAGTTATGTTAGTGCTTAGTAGTAATTTCAACCACTTAAGAATCTGATGCTTGATAAAAACAAGACCTTCAATCGGACCTTTAGTAACTCATTGGGATGACTTCTACCTAATAGTCAAAAGCAACAGCAGTTGGCCAAAACAAATAGAGATGAAGTTGTGTAAGTATTTCTTTTGATAGTAATGGCTGCCAAAATTTAATTGTGAATTGGCACAATTTCTATACACATGAAAGACCTACATACATGCTCAGTCAAATCTGGTTATTTATCTTGTTATAACTTTTTTTTTTTTTTTTTTTTTTACTTTAAGTAGCTGCAGCTAATATTTATGGTTGATTGACATCAGTCGCAGAAAATTCAAAGTTTTCGAGAAGAAATCATTCAAATTTGTTTTGCATTGTAGTAAAGGTGTGCATAAGAGATGCTGGTTCAGCATTATTTGAACAAACTTGAAATGCCATTACTCATGAATGCTTTGTTCAGATTTTTTAAAGTGATTTAACAGTTTTTATAGCTTTACTGTGAGTGTAATTTGGATTTTTAACATACCTTTAACAATTTTTCAGTCATATTGCTAGTATGTCTGCAGTTTATAGTGATGCCTAGCACTGAGGCATCATGCCGCAGATATGTAGTACAATGTCCCATCCAGTCACATTATCCAAACACCAGGCCAACTAGTCCCAACATTAACATTTTAACGCTGAGTGCCTAGCAACACAGCTGCTAGTACCATTTTTATATGTCTTTGGTATGACTCGGCTGGGGTTCATACCCGCAACCTCCCACATTTGGGGTAGATGCTATAACCACTGGAGCGGTTATATATATGTCTTTAGTAATAGTAACCATATGTGAATCAGCATCATTTGAACAAATGTAAATGAGCTTTATCCCAAGATGCTTTTTGTTCTTGTTGTAGGGTTCAATGCCATTTTTCAGCAAATGATAGGCTAAATATGGTGGCAAGTATCAATGGTGGAAGAAGAACTTGGGAAAACCCTGGAAAGAACCTACCCATGAGAAGCTACCGGCAAGCTTTCTCACATACCCACATTGGCCAAGTCAGAGACTCAAACCCACACAGAGGTTAGATGGCAGTGATCTTTAACAGTGAGTGCTTTAGACCATTCGGGGCCCCCGCATTTTTGTAAATTTGTTCAAATTGTGTTAAGGGGGTTCTGAGAAGTTATATTTTTTTGTCAGAACTTTGATGTCAACCATATTTTATGGTGTTCTGACATTAGAATAAATCTGAAAGGCATTCATGCCCTCCATCCAACTATATAAAGTTCTGTTGAACAACTTTTCAGAAGTTGTTAAAAGGTTTTTCTATTTTTCAGCAACAGCAGTTGCTATAATGGATGGCAGAAAGGCATAATTTGAACAAATCAGACAGAGCTTCATGTAAAGATGTTTTCTTTCCAAGTTAAGTAAAATTCTGCAGAGCGCTTTTTCAAATCTGAAGTCTAAGTTTTTTTTGCTATTTTCGCTAATGGTGGCCATATTTTATTCTGGATTCGAATTATTTGAACAATAGTTTCATATCAGAAGACTTTCTGTAAAAATTTGGTCAAATTCTGTCGAGTGGTTTTTGAGAAGTCAGGCCTAGCATTTCAGAATTGATGATGCACGATGACCAAAAGGCATGTGAGCAAAAGAAAAGCATATTATTCTGCAAATGTGGTATGTGATACTTCTCTGATATATAGATAAATAGTGAAATGCATGTATTAGTTTTTGCTATCAATTAGCCACATTTTTCTATATTGATTAGGACACAAAATGTCTTTTTGTGTGTGGAACTATTGTGTAGTGCGAAAAAATATTGGCTCGAATTCAGTTATCATGTGAAATATGTAAATATATTAAATCTTTCTTAAAATGGCATGCCTGGGGTGAATAAAACAAGTTTCATATACTCCAATTTTCAAGCTAAAAAAGAACACTGAAAAACATTGTTTATCAAGAAATTTATTGAAGTATAATCAAGCCTTTACACATACAAGAAATTAAGCAAAAAATAACCAATAAAGACAAATCATTACAACTGCTCCACAATTTAGGCAAATATACACCTAAGAAAAATGGGGGTGAAAATCCCTTTCCACTATACTCAATGTAATTACATATATGATATTGACTGAAAGTAATTTTCTTGAAATATGATAGAGTTTTCTTCTCTAAGATCTCAAGGAAGAAGAAAAGGGTGTGTTCATTAATTATTAATAAAAGAAGCATAGTAAAGTTCCGAGTAAACATCTGATCATATGCATAAAAAGAAAAGAAAACCACAGGAGAAAACTGTTAAATTTCAATTTCAAATAATTTACAAACTTTGTTTATCCCGCCCCCTAAATTTGCACCTTATTCATCTGTATTAACAACCGAGATATTTTCTCATTTGTTAGTTCAAGCAACCCTATGACAACACATACAACTGCACTACAGTATTTTTGAACAATAACAGTTTACATAAGATACATTTTCAAGCAAGAAATGGAATTATAACTGTTCTTAGAGTCTACATGGTAGCACTGCAGCTATCTTTTCAGTGCAGGAAATTGTGTGTGAAAAACAGTCTTTATTAGCATGAACAAACATGTACACATATTCTACTTTTTATGCAAATGTGCTAAATTGCTGCTGTATGTCTACCACCTTTGTATACATACAGGTATAGTTAGCTATAGCTCATCCTTATTATAACACACTTTGTTATAACATGATTCCAGATATTATAACACACTTTGTTATAACATGATTCCAGATATAAATGCTTCATATATGGAGCTCATGACCAAATTATTCCAATGCATAACAATTTGGGCTGGAAAGAAGAAGAAAAAAGGTAAAATTTAGACTCATATCTTACGTTTCTTTTCAAAACACCATTATTTAATTGTTTTTACTGATTCGATGGTTCATGGTTTGATAAGTCACAATATTCTCAAAAAATTGCAGATACAAATTTGTGATGGTCTTATGGTTCTGTACATACTGCATTCTGTTGTTATGGGCCATAACAAATGTTATAATGAGGGAAGGCTGTACTAATTTATATACAAAACTGTGTTGATATATGCAAATCACATATACAGTGAAACCCTGCTATAACATGATGGTCTGAGTCCACAATGGCCACTGTGCTCTACACTGTATCATGTAATAGCCTAACACATCAGTTAAACTGAAGTAAATGTTGCATGTGTATCCCCTAGGCTTTACAAATATGGGAATGAGTATAGAAGTAGGTACAAAACTATGTGCTTCAGTAGCACAATTACCATATTAGTCAATGCATATTACAAGATAAATTGTAAAAACACTATGACTGCATATACTTTATTTTAAGCAGAGAACCAGGCCTTGGATCATACATGTCCAGTACAAGTAGTCACTATATGTGCTCACCAATTGATCTCACTGCATCCATAACACCCAGAACCAAAATAACTCGTGAGAAAATTTGCACACAGAAATATATTTTAGCCATTTCATAATAGATCTAAAAATTACATAAGGAAAGATAAGGAACATTATAATAGTATGCAACACATGTACATGTCAAGGTCATTAAGCAGTGTCTGTATAAATGTCAAACTGCTAAAATTTTCTCTGCTAGATTCCATGTGAATATGAATATTGTTTTTATTTCCATGTTTAAAACTTCAAAAATGTATAAACTATATACAAATAAAAAATATCTCACCTAACTTTGGGACAATATGACTAACATATTGATTTATTTTGTGATGACTGTGACAACATGGCTATGTCATGTGCAAAGTAATGGTGGCTTTTATTGTTGTTTTTATCAAGCAGTGAAGTACAATTTCAACAACCTTTCGCTGTGAGATTGACGTTGATGAAAAACAATTACTTTGCTCAGTAGGTAAATTAAATGAGTTATGAATTCAGGTGAGAAGTGGGTTCTTGTTCCTTTTGATCGAGCAACTATTTTACATAGGCTGTGTGAAGAACAATTACAAAGATGACTTAATAGCCTTACTGTTGATGGTCCACTTATAATGAGATATACAATTATCAGAATATTAAAGATCAAAGTGCAATGACTGGCCACTATCATACCTAAAATGATAACGCCTTTTTCTTCAAGTATACAGCACATCTAGTCAAATTACTGCATAAATTCTCATTTATTCTATCACAAAAACTTTGCAGTACGTCAAGAAATTGATGAAACTATTGTAAAACCTTGAGAGCCTTTTGATGACTGTGTTACCATTTGAATTCATGTTATAACAAGGCAAGTTATGCAGGGTTTCACTGTACCTCTCACTCTTGACAGTTACTTAATAATGAATGCATTAAAAAACAGAAACTCTAGATACAATACAACTGTAAAGGGTATGTATACATGACACACAAAAAAGTAAAGACCAAACATTCAAATGTCTATAAATTGTGAAACTTGCCTGTGACAAAAAATGCATTACTGAGTATAAATTCAGGACACACCAGACAGCCATAATGTTGGAAATACCTGAACGTGATTAGGTAATCTTAAGGTTCTGATTATGTTCCTGTTACACCACTGTGGAAATTGTAGGTACATGTAAATCACACTATACAAGGGTCATATAGCATTGATATTTGTGTGATATGGTCATTAGTGTACATGTTTATATCATTTTCATTGAAATGAAAGCAAAGCACACACAAAAAGTATGGAACAAAAAAGTAAAAGCAAAATTATCAACAATCAAAAATAATGACATAATTACAAATCATAGACAAATCATTGACATCTATTTTCTTAAGTTGTATATACTTAGGTGGCAGCCTATTGTTTAACCAAACAAGAAATAAAATAAAACATGAGAAGACAAAAATCTACTGTTCGGGCAATGAAAACAAATGCACAAATCCATCAAACAAAACCACAATAGTATATATATATCTTGTAACACATCAGTACACAGTTGTTAAACTAACAACCATCATCATTTTGCTTTCTATGAAATTGTAAAGTAGTGAATATATGACAAATATTCACTTTATACTTGAACTGTTTACCTTCTCTTCATTTCCAAAATCTCTATATTATTTTTTTGTCACCGAAGAAATTAAACTCAAAGTTACATTTGGTATGCAAGTGTAAAATTCTACATGATTTTTTTTAAAAAATACATGTAATATACATGTACATTGATGTCTGGCACATACATGTATAATACATGTATATTCAATGAAAATTTTATAGCAAAAGAATGGCATTATTATTACTATATATTTAAAGAAAAAATACGTATTTACACCCAATATACAGTAAACGCAAATCTTGTGTCTTTCACACTGAGTAGCAGCCTGATAGAAACAAAATTTACTCGCCATGTCTGTCTATCATAATATAACTGACTGAAATTAAATGACAACAGGATAACCTTCCAATCAAATCCAGTCTTGTGACCTAGCAGATACATTCTCGAGAACAAAACAGAAAAATCTACTGAAAAACCTAAGTTTAAATTAAATGGATGAAACATAACAAATGACCACTGTTCATTTTTTGGCAAATAGAAAAGTACCCAACTTAATTCACTCAGAGCAACCACACAAAAACTTAATGTGCAAGACAACAGCTACACTTAAAACTAGTGCTATTTTGTAAGCATTCATATCAATAATTGTTTTTAATTAGGGCCTAAATCATGCTCGGTACTGGCCATCTTGGTGCTCATCAGAAGTGACTTCAACCCTATTCTATGAATTGAAAACTTTACACAACATTCTGTTCATGTTTTTTTTTAATATATATAAAAAAACACTACACAGTGCTACAGTGCTCTCCTACAATGAACAATCAGTTTCTTGTTAAGTCACTTTTCTATGCTCTAAGTTTATTTCAGCTGTTGACAAAGTGAACTGCTAACCAAGTTTCTTATTTCCCCTGTTAACTACAAGGTTCATTTGGTTTCATGTTTCACCTCAGAGTAATACAAGTATCAGTGGTTATATATAACTCTTGCTAATGATGAAGCAGAATGCTCAAAATCATACTAAGCAAATGTCTCATCAGTAATTAATATCAAATTTGGCTGAAATTTAGTAAGAATTAAGGGAGTTATTGTGTCGAAATACAAGTGGGGCAAACAGAAAGAGGGGTAGAAAGACAAGCATGGAGTAATGTCCCCCCACCCCATTTCTATAAAAAAATATTGTACTAAGTAGGCATGAAGAAAATACTGGAAAATATCCAGTACAATATGTCTAACATAATGTATCGACGAAAAAAAGCTCCTGCTGTGAATACATTTCAAAAGATTCTTGTAAATTGAGTTATTATTTCCATATCATCCAAAAGTACTTAATTCATTCTAATATTACAAAGAAAAGATTCCAATACTAGAACTGAATTTGCTTCACAACTTTATCAGTTTTGACAGATTTATTTTAGTCTGCAGTCTTAAGAGTGTTTGTATGCCAACTTAGGGTGCCAAAAAAAACTCTGCTGTTAGGTTTTTCTTTGTTTTACTGGCACTTGTAATACATTATGGGTTATAACATGCTGAGGCAATGGGAGCCAAATGCCTTTCCCAAGGACACACAGAGGCAGCTAACATGCTTAGTGAGAACTCAGGCTTAAGATGCAAAGTTTATTTCTCTATGCAAGACTGCAATGATCTTATCCTTATGATGCCAAAATGAATAAGCTTCATTCTAATGTTCATGTTAGGCTTAGTGAAGGCATGTTAAATTAAGTAAATCACAAGCTATTTTGCTGAAAATGTCTTGACTGTCAAGGATAAGTGACCTTGACATTTGATGCAGCACCAACTCCCTCCTCCTACCCCATATTAACATTTGTCCTGTAGGACAACCCACTTTAAGAATTTGGTGATAAATACCAATAGAAAAACAATAAGGGCAAAGTAATTAGTGGTGTTTATTGAACTTTATGACCTGGGCAAACATTGCGGACCCAAGAGATTACGAGTAGCAGCAAAAGAAATGGACCTTGGATATTTAATAGCATACAATCTGAAAGAAAAACTTACTCCTGAAAATAAAATAAAATTCTCTGTGAGGACTGTCACAAATCATGTATGAGCATACTATGTATTGTGGATGAAATGTCTGGTTTCAATGTTCATTGACATTGCATAAATGTAGAGAATATCTTACTAGGTCAGCAAACTCTTAAAAAACTATGCTGTCACATGATAAGAAAGCAATCTGTCACTAGATTACCAATACTTATTGCTAGACTTGAAAAATTCAGACAATCCCTTCTAAATATGTACTGTCAGATAAAACTCCATAAAAATGATCTTTTCCTTTCAATGTATCAATGTTTATTTTCAACATCAGCATCATTAATTTCATCAACATTGTCAAAATAATTATAATTCAGACTATTCCCACTACAGGTTGCCATGTAAATTACATGTGGCTGTCAAACTTAGTGCCATGATGGTTGTTCAAGATGTTTAAATGCCATTGTGTAACTCCATCAACGGCTATAGATTCTCATCATAATGGCCCTCTGGCCGGACCGAGAGTGCTTCCTATAGCTGTTATATGATGGTTAGGTGTAACGATGGCCGTCGCATAGTAGCTACACCAGTCCTCCCTTATGATCCAACTCTGACGAGTGGTCAGAAAGACCTTGTTGAGGCACTGGATTGAGATTAACCTATTCCAGATTGACTGACATTGTCGTCATTGTTGCATACTTCACACCCATGGAGTCCAGCCTTCATACAGAACAGCAAGGTTATCCAGGTGGGTTGCTTCTTTGATTACATAATCCACCTTTAAAATGAAAAGAAAGATATGAATAAACCAGAAAAGTACATAAAATTGAAGTTTGACCAGTTGAGCAAAAATGTTTCATGACTTTACATGTAATTGATTCATAGAAAAGTGGGATATATGCATAACTTTAAGGTTAAAATAAAGAGGACAAAACGAATACAATAAACAACAAGGTAACTGAAAAACTAATACTTATGTCTTATCTATGCTTTGAAGACAAAAAAGTAACAAGTTGTTGCATAAAACAGTTGAGGGTCCACAAAGGGAACATGACTGATATGCAAAAACTGCAAATATGGCATGAAAATTTCATTAGGTCATACATGTACACAAAAAACAAACCAACCCAAATCAATTTTGGTGAGCGTTTAAGCAGAATCAGCTAGGTCAGATGTATGGGAATTCACATGGATAGGAGATGAAAACATGACCCAATACACTTCCAACAGAGAAAATATGAAACGTTAATTTTGAGTCTCACCTGTTCTGCTGCTGACAATCGTTTGTTTGGGTCAGGGTCTCGCCCATCAAGCTTCATCTTTACTCTACGCCATACACCAACAGCGTAAGAGTTACGCTCTTGTATTGCTGCAATACATAGAAAGAACTGCATATATATTCCATATATACTTATTGCTTTGTAAAGTTCAATTAATTTTTAATTAAACAGTGTGTCTCAAAATGTGGGCATGCTGTAATAGCAAATTGGCTGACATTTCAAATAATAAAACTAGTGTTGTTCCGATTATCAATTATAATCGATCATCAGTTGGTTGAGCAGATAATCGATTGTGAACTCCATAATCGATTGTGTGTAAAGGGAGACTACTTTTTAGGTGTATGCAAAGCACAAAGGTTAGTAAAACTCGCAGCCACTAAAGTTGACCTGAAATTTATTAATTCTCTTCACAACTACAAATATGAAACCTTATGATTCATAATTAAGAACATATAGTCATTATTACATGGTAAAGTTGTTAAATTGTTGAGTTCATACATTTAAACACATTTTGTTGATTTGTTTCAGTCAAATTGCAACATCTTTTGTAGTATTTATAACAATGACAAACAAGAAAAACATGTCCTTCTATACTTTAAATTATAGACACATCACATATGAACGAAAGAATTTCGGGGATTGTAGCAGTATTTCAGTCACATATGACTGATCAGCCATAAAATGTTGTGTTAATTTAATAAAGTTGTAGAACAAACGTAACACATAATGTAATATTATTGTCAGGTTAAATTATACATGTCATTAAAAGAGATTACTCCTGTACATTTATACACATACTGAACTCTTGATCAAAGATAACTGTTTAACAAAAATTAAAATTTGCAATTAGTAACCGATTATAATCAATGATCAGTTGGTTAAGGGGAACCGATTATCGATTATGAATTTCTGACCGATTCCCATCACTAAATAAAACTGATTAATACGAATTGTTCATGTAGGCCTCTTAGGTACAAGATTTTATTAATTTTTAAAAATACTTTAAGTTACTACACAAGAGTTTGGTAGTTCCAACAATGACCAGCATGTTTCTTCTTATGTCCAAGATAAGTACTCAATTAGCTGTTTACATAAAAACTAAAGATTTAAAGAACTTCTGCAGGCATGAACACCAAGCTGACAGAAATCAAAACAGATGAATAGTAAAATCTACTTTAAAACTCTTTGCACATCACACAACCCTTTGCAAGTTAGCATACTGTAAAATAAGTACTGAAATTTAAATTATTACGAAGATTAGACAGGTGAAGATGAATTGTCATTTTTCTATTCAGCAATTTCTTTGAAGAAAACACTTCAGTATCAGTGATTTTAATAAGTGAAGTTGTGGGAAAAGATCTGAGAAGATACAAAAAAAAACTCAACTCCGATGTAGATTTGTATCTGTAAAACATATATGCTTTTGTGGAGAAAAAAATGAAGCTAAATAAATTCTGAAATTTATGAAAATAGATTTGTGTTTGTAAAAGTGTTACGCTTCCACTCAGATATGTAGACCAAAAAGTTTGTCAAATATATTTAAAAAGTATGAAAAACTTTTGTAAGTATTGGTGAAATCTGCACAAAAATCTCATTGGACCCATCTACACATGCAAACAGATTCATTTGTCTAAATTGATTTTCGTTTAATCATGCTAACAAGGTTTTTTGTCCAAAATGTCTGTCCAAAAAAGTTCAAAAATGAGTACAAAACGTTTTAAAATTATTTTTGAAATGACCTGAAAATCTAACAAGGTCATCTACATATGTCAACAAATATACCTAATTAATTTCATCAGTCTACCACAATAAGGATTTGCTTAATTGTGTTAAGAAGATTTTTGTTTAACAGACGTCCAAGCCCAAATTTCAACTCTCTAAATTGAGTGGGTTTTGTGCAGTCTTCTTCTCAAGAGGGGGCCCTGAGTGGCCTAAAGCACTCTCCGTTACGGATCACTGCCATCTCACCTGTCTGTGTGGGTTCGAGTCTCTGATTCGGTCAATGTCTGTATGTGAGAAAGCTTGCCAGAAGCTTCTTGTGGGTTGGTGGTTCTTTCTGCGGTTTTCCCCGGGTTCTTCCTCCACCATTAATACTGGTTGCCATGTATAGCCTATCATGTGCTGAAAAATGGCGTTAAATCCTTCAACAACATTCTTCTCATGACAGATGTATGGATAAAGCGATATATGGATGGATGAAGAGTACTAAATCAAGATGCAACATCCATAAGCAGTGCAGGAACAAAACTGAAAAACTGCCTCACCTGCTTGAAAATAAAACCATGTTAACATATGCATACCAACATGCCAACAAACTTCCATTTTTCTGTGCTAAGTAGTTGTTGTATGATGTTGCAAACAAGGTTTTCACCAAAAGAGTAAAGAAGAATGCCTAAAATATTGAATAATTGCTTTTGTGGCCTGACAACCAAATCAGGTCATCTATAAATTCTAACAAATGTCACATTTTGTTTGCCTACATTAATTAGTTTGTGGATCTTGTACAATTATTTTAACAAGGTTTTCATCAAAAGATCGTATGTTCACAAAGTAAAATTTAAAACAAAATAAACACTGCTAAAGGAATGTGAAAATCTAATCAGGTCATCTACATATCAATGGTCTAGCATGTTTCATTAATTTATGTTTGAGAGGCCCACAGATATCATAAAAGGTAATCAATGGCAGATCCATGAAAATCCAAAAATTAACCTTTAATTTTGATGAGTTTCTCATGAACCAGAATAATAAAAATTACATCACCATCTTGCTTTCTTTCCATTCTTTATCTCTTAAAAAATTTTAAAAATAAAGAAATTCAGATAAGTTTGAAATAGGTACTCAGCTCTTTTGTCTTTAGTCACTAAGAATGTCCATTGCGGCCATGTCAATGACCCGCTAATGAACAGTATTGATGCTTCGCATTTCTTTAACAAAAGACAATTTGTTTTGCTCTGTACATAGAGGTGTGTTAGTTTTAACCAATAAAATTGGGTTTAATAAATAATTGATGCTGTGACCTTTCCCACAGTATTTGCATTATGAAGAAAAAGCAAGAACAAAGAAATAGGTAAGTATTTTTTCTTTCTTTTTACTTCAGTATTTCTGGTTATTGTAAGGAGTGCACTGTCAAATAGATACAACTTTTTTTTTCTGCAATGAATAAGCCCCAAATCATGTCTTTGGCAAGCGTTAATATGCCGCATTTGGAATTAAAAATTCCAAAATAATTGGGGACCTGGAGTAAAATGGCAGCAATGGTTCATCACATGGTAGGTCAGTGATAATAGGTTTGTACGTTATACATTTTCACTAAGTATGTAATTCAGCATGCATTCAATGGAAACAATTCGTACAACTCTTAAAAATTATGTTATTGGGGATGCTACTTGACTGGGAAAATGCAATAAATGTTGCACAATAAATTGACATAACTATAAAGAATCAATCTGAACGTAGGTTCTTCTATTCTCGTGTTAATTTATTATTATATTTACTGTCAGTTTAATTAATATAATCAGTTATTCATTAGTTTATAGTTTTAAAATCTGGTATATATATATATATATATATATATATATATATATATATATATATATATATATATTCATATATATATACATACACACACACACACACACACACACACAGTATCAATGCAGATCTGGAGGCTGATTTAACTGGACTAAAGTACCTTCTGATTATGTATCCCAATAGACATTTGGGTCCTATATAAGGTAATGTAAATGACACAGTTATTATATGAACAAACATGTCACAGCTTACCTTTACCAGTTTTAGGATCTCTGGAAATTTTCTCAGACTTTCGTATATTGGGAGCTATAGGAAATAAAATAGACATCTTATTTTCTTTTAGACTAAAACAAATGTGAAGGTGAAACACACAAAAAAAAAACATCTTCAAAGTTTCAATTAACTTATCGAAGTCCACTATCTGTTTAATAGCGATTAAATTCAACTAGGTTAAATAAAATACCCCTCATATCATATGAATTTCCAAAACCAAATCAACTAGGTTAAAATACCCCTCATATCATATGAATTTCCAAAACCAAATCAACTGGGTTAAAATACCCCTCATATCATATGAATTTCCAAAACCAAATCAACTGGGTTAAAATACCCCTCATATCATATGAATTTTGAAGACCACTTCAAATGGGTTTGCACACAATTGTTGTTAACATGAAATTTGTATCAGGAGTGCTATCTAATAAGAGGATTAATGGGTGAACTTTTAATATGTTGCCACACTGGAATATTCCATGAGTATTTTTAACATTTGTACATTGTTACTGCATACAAATGACAAAATTAGCCATTCCTTGATAATTTGTAAGAAACTGCCAAATACCTTGATTAGAATGACTATTATCCATTACTTGACATGAAGATGGCTACATCTTTGTTAAAGAAAAGTTTCACTTTTGTTTTACTCTGTGATATCAAATCACACAACTATTGCCATTTAAAAGTAAATTTGTTTTTCTGTTGATTTGACTAATATTTTTGGCCAAGAATGTTTAAAAATCCTTTTGATTAGGTGTTAACTTACTCCCAACTTTACTCTGATGATGCCCTGCCTGGGGGCTCCCTGGGGGTGTGATTGAAACCAGATCTTTCTGAAGGAAGAGGGTTCTCCTCAAATTGTCATCTCCTGTTTGCCCTGGTTTCTTCAAGGCTGAAAAAACCCAATTGACAATCAAATTCCTTCAAGCTAACTTGTTGGTTGAAATCTTTGTTACTATACAACTTTCATACAAGAGTATCACAAACAGCACATAAATACACTTGCCCCCACCTGTCTCGTATTGGTGATGATATTCTGATCTTGAAAACTACATGGTGAGGTTCACCCATGCATCTGTGAACTTTCTGTGTGCAGGAATTCAAGTTGTCACACTGAACAAGTTTCCTTTCCATGGTTTGCATTGATTCTAATCATCACTCTGAGGTTTAGTCAAGGCATGTTCAGTAGCAATGAGATCAGAGACTAGTTTCTGTTGCTCAAGAAAAACTGACCTTACCTTTAGAAGCTAAACAGTTATCTTTGTATAGCCCATACCAGCCAATCTCGCACACTGTTTGGGAGAGTTTTTGAGACTCTAAATTTGTTTTGAAGTCTAAAGGGTGGGTGGGAGTGTCAGTGCATGTGACTACATTATAAAAAGCTACATCATACAATTGAGAATAAGCTATATACTCATATAAGCCTATATAATAAGACTGGAAATCAAAACTGCATAAATGAAAATACTATGACCTTTTCTTCAAGCATTTAATACATTTATACACAAGATATAGTTGTATCCCTGCCATTTTCCTTGGCTGTATTGAGGGGTTTTGGGGATTCAAAACTGAGTTTTGAGATTAGGGGTGGGCTGGGGTCAGTGTACCATATTTTTACCATATTTTTGCGCATTTAAGACGCACCTAATTATAAGACGCACCCTTATATAAGATGTGGGTTTTGATTTGTGTAAAAAATATTTTAAATAAGATGCTCACAAATATAAGACGCACGTGGCCTAGCCATCTGTTGAACTGAGCAACTTATCTCCAGTGGTTACCTTTCCTTTATCATAAATGAAAATTTGTCCAATGTTCCATCACCATCAGATGTAAACAAGGCTTCATTACCATTTTTAGTTGAGATCAAAGGCCAATAGCGGATGGGTTTAGTACCTGGTATCTAGATTCTAGAACAATAAACGCCGGATGTAAAGGCAGCTTCATTGATCTGTTAGGCCAAGTCTCCAGTGGATGGGATTAGTACATAGACCAATAAACAGCCGATGTATGTGGTTAGCATATATAAACGTGGGAACAGTCTCTTGTTATATATAAATGAGTGATCAATTTGCTTAGCATTTTTAAAATTTACAAAACTGTCACGATGCCGAAGCGAAAATCATATACGGCATGGGAGAAAGTGAAAATTACGACAATTATCAATGGCTTCAGAAGGTGTGGGATAATTCCCGAACCGGCTAGCTTATCAGTTCTTCGGACAATGACTCAGCTGCATCCTATACCACTGACGCTAATGAGGATCAATTAGCATCAGTTATGTAGTTATTCTGCGACGACAGTGAATTTGATTCAAGTTTCGATCGATTTCAAGCCGAAACTGATGAAGATGAAAATGAAGATGAATAGAACAATACGGTAAAATTTTTGTTCAAGTCCAACACTATTTGGTAACAGTTTATTATATTGTGAACACTTACCCAATTGTTTTCACAACTAGGAATGAAAATCGTGAAACGTGAATATTTACCGCAATAATCGTCCTTCAATATCACACACTGTACTGTTCGTTCGTGTTAAAAAATAATTAGATAAGACACCCATTAATATAAGATGCACCCTGGGTGTGGGGTACGTAAAACTTTGTATAAGACGCGTCTTATATACGCGAAAATACGGTACATGATGTAAAGAAGTGACTTTGTCCAATGCAGAAGAAGTAATCTTTTCATATAAGTCTGTAAAATCACTGGAAATTCAAATTTGATACAAATAATTCAAATTCGATACAAACAGAAAAAAATAATATCTTTTCTTTGAAGCATTTAATAGTTACAAACTAAAGAGGGGCCCCGAATGGCCGAGTGGTCAAAAGCGCTGTCCGTTATGGACCACTGCCATCTCACCTCTGTCTGCGTGTGTTCGAGTCTAAAATTTGGCTAATGTATTTATATGAGAAAGCTTGCCAGTAGCTTCTCGTGGGTCGGTGGTTCTTTCTGGGGTTTGTCCAGGTTCTTCCCCCACCATTAATACTGGCCACCATGTATAGCATATATTGTGCTGAAAAATGGCGTTAAACCATACAAAAAAAAAAAAAAAAAAAAAAAAAAAAAAAAAAAAAAAAAAAAAAAACTAAAGATAGTTGACTCAGTACTTAGCACTGTACAATATCTTTCCCATACACATGCTCACACACACATATAAAAAATTACATTTTAAATTAAAAAAATACACCAAGTACATTGTACAGTGGAATATTTTCTTAATTATCGATAGATGCACTCTTTGCTGTTCTCAACCGTTTGGTATGCATGTACATGTGTGGTGGCAGGTGGGTGGGTAGGGGGTAAAGGTAATAAAAAATGTCATTTCTGTTCTTCTTGGCACTAAACTGAGACTGGATGGTAGTTTTCAAGCTTTTCCCAAAGAGTTTGCAGTATGGTTCTCAGCATAGAAAAAGATGATTCAGCATCTGTACTGCAGTGAGTATCATGCATGCTGGTTGGTGTTGCTATTTCAATGGATGTTGTACACTCCAAAATTTCTAATGTTAATATGGTTTTTGCAGTGTGCAAAAAAATTAATGCTCCTTGCTGTTGCATGAAGTCAAATGAGTTATGAAATTTACTCTTCCTCATTTTGCTCATTTTGCAGAATGCTCATGATTAGTATATGAAGGCAATGATAATAATAACTTTTATATTCAACACGCATCTCTATGATTGTACCTAACTTCATATAAATAGGGCTGTTCTACTTTATGTACTTTACCCATGCAAATTAGCCAAATGAGCCATCCCACAGTAGAGCTCAAAGGGCTTTACATGTCATCATTCTAGTTATAATCTGCACAATATACAATCTGTGAAACGATGGTTGCTTACCTCTGACTGCCTCGTTTTTAAATTAACTCACTGATAATCAGCTGTATAAACTGTCCCAAGCTCTAAGCAGTACTGTTTACAGTTTATACAGACTCCTAGATAAGTTTTGCTTTATTCTCCTTAAGATTACTGAAAACTTGAAAATTGTACTTTTTTAAACAAGACTGTGTCAGAGTATTTTGGTGTGAAAATCTTGGATTTTACCTGTCATTTTAGTGCAGGTATTCAATTGCAAGACACAACAGTGTTAAATATCACACACATGAGAAGAAACTTTATATGTGCGTGCGTGCGTTCGCACATACACAGTCTTTAAAATCCATTAGTGGATTACGGTCTCAATAAGGTACAGTAGCTGCTATTCTGAATATTTAAGTAGTTGGTTTGAAGGTAATGTGTCATTTGTGCTCTCATCTTTGAACTCATTAGAGACTGGATGGTACTATTGTTCAAACTTCTCCGAAGTCTTTACTGAATTTTTCTCACCACATAAAATGACCTTTCTTCATCTGCATTACTGCGAGTGTGAAACACACAGGTCTCAAAGATCTTCTGCAAATGAAAATCATATACTTTGCTCCACAACAAAACTGCAAAAAGATACATCAGCTCTTGTGATATGGTCTGTCAATGATTGTTTAAACATTTTACTTCTGGGCTGATTTTTGCACTCATGCAGTGTCCTAGTGCTGGGTGTTGTTGCAATGTTTATGGATGTTATCCACTCCAGAATAAAATTTGCTGATGTGGTGCCTAAAGGATGTGCAAAGAATAAAATGATCACCCTCACTGCTGGGCTTCATAAAGTAAAACTTGGCCAGCTTTGAGTTCTAAATTTTCGTTTTGCTGGGCTTTGCACACTTTGCAAATGCTCATCCTTTCCTGAATAAGAGCGGCATTTAAACAGTTTACCTTAAAAATTGAATCACAATTGCACACTATTTTGACAAATTAATTGATCATGCTCTGTATTTTATACATGGGAGTAAAATCAGACATCAAAGAAACCTTTCAATGATCAGGTACTAGCCAATAATCTTTAATGAAAATGGCTTGAACATTATCATTCTACGCAATGATGCGCAATAACATTTGCCCTTTAACATGCATCTCTCTGATTTACCTAACTTCAAACAAATTTGTTTAAGATTATTGAAAATTGTGCTTTTTGAGACAACTCTGTTTCTGAGCAAAATACAGTGTTTTTTGTGTTGCACAACATGTTATGGCAGTTACCATGTATAAAGAAAAAGTGTGTTACCTTCTATTCATATGGCTGCCCACAATGGTGCAGGGATAAAGTTCTTTGTCAAGTAATGAAACAATGTCAAATTAATAACTGACTGCTGCCCTGGACAGCATCACTATTTTCTGAAAGGTTAATCACTTCAATTTCGTTGGACTGCTAAAGAATGATATAGTGCACATTATGAGCTGACTCAAAAAAAGATATTTAACCTAGAACAGCCATTATGGAAGAAAACAACTACAGCAGATAACTACTTCCAGAACCCTTGAAGAACACAAAAACTTTGACACAACTCTTTTTATGTATTTGCTAACAAACTTAAAAGCCTCACTCATAAAATGCTGTCTCATCTACTGAACCATGCAAAATCCCTAACTCCAAACAGAAACTTTACCTTAAACTTTACCACCGAGGTAGTTTTCTGTGACCTTCTTGCTCGCAGTAATTTTCTCCTTAGTGTGACCCAGTTTTCTAGCATAACTATTACTCCTCATGATTGTACTTGCAATAGTTTCTGAGAAATGATGACAAATATGAAATCTCAACACCGGTACTAACAACAATAAGAACAACATCTACAATAACAAGAACATTTGCAATTACATATGTGAAATATTTACAATGACAAACAAAGAGTCATTACCTGTAGCAAAGCTGAGCTGGACAGGATCATCTAGCTTTTCTTCTGTCTGCAGAGGAGGTGCCATTTCTAACATAGAGTCATAAATTCTGAAAATATAAATTTTTTAATTAGTCATCATACATTTTCTAACCTAGACCCTTTGGTATGTACCTCACCAGGTGACAATCTAAGAAACATGAACACATTCGTTACAGCAGAAAATGTGGAAAGGGGTCTGTTAGTTAAGTATGTATGTTTTGGTCAATTATGTTTGTTAAATGAATAAAGATATAAATAAATAAAAGAATCTTTTCAAGATCAAGATAGAGAGAAGTATTAGTCCAAAAGGTATATTTCCAACACTCATCAAGAGTAGGACAAATGTATACTCAATTAATAAAACTATGCCATGGAAATTCCGGATACCGTTATTTGGTTGTACTCTAGTCTTCATCAATTCTTAGTTCACAAAGGTTTTCTTCATTAATGTGACTTAAAATTAGCTAAACAAAAGCTGAAAATGACATGCATTTTACAGTTCAGTACATGGAAAGAACTTGATAAATAAAGACAAAAAGTGCAGCTGATTGCTTTCTTTTTCTTCTTCTTCACTCTTTACACTGCAATTAAGTATAAACAAGTAACTGTAGCAACAGTTCTGTAATGTAAACCTTTTTTAAAAATTAAAAAAAAAGTATTATTTTAATAAAAAATATTCCAATAAGATATTACAGGCTATAAACATTATTTTCTAATTAAGATTAACAGTGCTTTTGTGTGAAACAAATGTGAAATACATGGCCCCAGAGACGAAGATAGAGATGGCATGAATTTAGAATCAGCAAATCTATAAACAGATTTAGGCCTTGAATAAATAAATGACAATATATATATATATATATATATATATATATATATATATATATATATATATATATATATTAACAGATTTAATGTCTTTGTGGTAATCATATTTTTATTAGGATAAATCAAATGAATAATTTTAAGAACTGTCATTTTAAGCCTGAAAACACACCAAGAGTCATAACTTTATTTTGAATAATTCAGGATAATTTATTTGCTTTTGTCTCTCTGGTTATAGCAGGTCTTGCAATCTAAAAGTCATATGTAATAAATTTGACACATCACTCCAGATAAATGTATGTATCTATGTATGTGTGTGTGTGTATGTGTATGTATGTATGTTGTGTGTGTGTGTGTATGTATGTATGTATGTATGTATGTATGTATGTATGTGTGTGTGTGTGTGTGTGTGTGTGTGTGTGAACAAATGCACACACATACATTTTAAACTAAAAAATAATCTATTAATGCAGAGTAAGGGTTGTCTTATAAGCGAGATATAAAAAAAATGTAAAATCTGACTTTACCTAACATTGGTGGGTGGGGTAGACTAGAGTAAAAAATTAAAATGAATAAATACCATGATGGTTGTCATTTTGTAACACTCTTACCCTCAGGTTAATGGAGAATGATATTATTATGGAGTTATGTTTGCCACCCAATGTTGAATTAGCTGAGAAAGTGACATCATTAAAATGAGCTGCCTAATCAAATGCATGCTACACTTACTGTGGTATCTGTTCCTTCAGGGCATCAAGAATAGAGTTTGCTTCTAGAATTCCATCTTTGGTGATGTCATCACTGACCACCATCTTTAAAGCAGTTGCAATATTCTCTGAGAAATTCTTGTACAGATTAAGGTATTCTCTGATGCCATTAGGATTGATCTGTTCACCCCTTTCCTGCTCCTCTTGCTGGAAAGGAAAGTGTCAGTTGTTAATCATGCAGAAAAGAATTAAATGAAATGCCTGCGCCTGCACACTGAGCCCATGAATAATGCACAGTGAGATCAGGATTAAAACACTGCTGAATTATCTTTGAACTGACCCCAAGGTCAAAAGTTAAAGCAATCCTATCACAGAACGAATTGCCTGAGCTTCGTAACACTTAAAACTATTGACTTCTTTCCATCAGAGTAACCTAGACCTTTTACCTCTTGAACCCATATTAGGATTCTTTCTTATTCCAAGTGCAAGCTGTCTGCTATGTTTAGTAAATGTAGATGGAAGAGAACTGAAGTTATTGTGCCGAAACCATTTTCTTCTATCAGCCAGTGACATTGAATTTTGACAGGGTACTTTGATCTCACAGAGTTCATATTAAAATGATAAGAAATTTCTAAATTGCATTTTTGGTGAGTACTCCACTTTAAAAATGCCTTCCCTGGGTTCCTTGTATGTTTTAATGAAACAGCCCTTAGTAAATAGCTACATAAAAAACAACTACATGTATATTTATTACGCAATAAATAAAAATCTTACATTTGTGATATTTCAAATTAAATTTATGAAACAAGACAAAAAATAGTTAGTAAAGATGATTATATAAGCTTTCATGTAAAATCTTTATCTGTATGATTAAGAAAATACACTGTGTACATGGTTATCAGAAGGTTATAGAAGGTCATTGCACAGGGCTGACACACATAAATGAATTGAAGAAATGATCCCATGCTTAGATGTTATAACAATTTTTCTTTATCACTAGCAGATTCAAGAAAGAGTCATTAGTATTTGTGAAGGTAATGATCAAATAATCACAACCTTTTAGTCTCAACAGAATTGTGTTGATTTGTAAATTGAAAAATTTAGTTCTTTATGAAAATGAATGAACAAGTAAATGTATGGCAACTTGCATCATAGTTTGAACTATGTGTTATGTATATCTAATTTGATTTATATTTGTTCTTATTTTACTTGTTTATCAGTTTGAAATATTTTTTGTCATTACATGCTAGAGTAAATTTACTCGCTAGAGATGATGTTTGTTTTAGAAAGTTGGTTGACATGAATTATTTTTTGGTAAACAAGTAATATTGACTTGGATCCTGACTTTTCAAATATTTTCTGATGTAACTAAATATATGCAGTTCATATCAGAATAATGCATCACATATGTTTTTGGAATGACTGCCAGGTCATGTTCTGGGGATGGGGGTGAGTATTCACACAGGTCTAATATGGAAGAGGTGTTTTAACATGCAATAAAATGCAAGATGATTTGCAATGGCAAGCCATTGAAGCTATTCTAGCTATTTTGCCAAGCAATACAAACAATTAAGACTAAAACCCCTATATATAATTTTCCTTTATAAGACTTTTATTTTTAATCCTCTGCACCAATAATTAGAAGACAAAAAAATAAATATGATATTTATGGATTAATGGTTTAGAAAGAAGAATTACAGACAATACAGGATGATATTTAAGTATATATAATATTATAGTACAGTTAAAGACTGTCAGCATAATATGTTTCAATAGGCAAATGGCTTTTTACTTGTCATACATTTGTTGCATCCAAATTGGAAGTATATCTTAATGTTGCTCTATTTTTTAAGAAGAAAAAAAAAACAACACAAGCATAAAAAATTCTGTGCATCTTATTTTGCATTCAATGTATGCTTCTTCAGACACAAAATGTTTTGAAAGAAACAGATGACATCTTTATATTTTAAAAAACCATTACGTCATTTACGTATTGTCATAAATGATAATCATCATCTTAACAATTTTATATATATATATATATATATGACAAGATCAAAAAGATACATTTTATACAATTTTAGTTAGTGCTTTAGCATTAAGGCCAGTAGGATACATGTTGCTCTGATGAAACTACATCAGGAAAAGAAAATTCTGATAAAGAATTTTATAAAATGCATCAATTGGTTTCTAACTCTAGCTAGAAGATAAAGACTTACCTTTGCCAGGGATTTCAATATTGCCCTTACGTCTGACATTGACTTATGGTGTGTGGTCAGTAGAGTCTTGATAATCTGCACTTCATTGTTAATTTCCTCCTTAAAAATAAAACAGCATTGAAAGTAAAGTATTCAGTATAATTAATCAGAACAAAAGTAAAAAAATTGGAAACTCAATAGCTAGAAATATTAATTACACTCAAGCAAAACGACTGCAAACTTTGCAGGATACAATCCAACTTACTTTTGCACTGTCCATTTCTTCCTTAAGGGAGATAACTTTCTTGTCAGTATCTTTAATCTGAGAGTTGACCTCCTTCAATGCACTTTTGATCCAGGCCAAGTCTGATGTTTGCTCTCCTTCCAGAGGCTTAAAAAAATGTAATTCATTTAAATCATCACAATCTTGACAATAAAATAATCATTATGTTAACTTATTTGTAGTGTTCTCAGTAGCAGCTGGCATCCAGCTTATAAACCATTTACTTCTACAAACTATAATATGTAACCATACATTTGTACAACAATATCTGTGTGATCTTATGGCAAACATCTTAAGTTATTTCAAATAATCGTGAGAATGCTGCATATGACTAATGAAGTTGGTGACCTTAATGAAAATATTCCAACTAAGCTACTTGGTATCCAGTAGTAAAAAAAATACATAGATTTTTTTCGAAGATATCTTTCATCTTTACTGGTAACACAACATTTAAATTTAAAAGATGAGGTATTGGCAAATTGTACTTGTTAGCTGACCATTTGGTTTCTTTTCCCTTGACAATAATACATAACCCATCACCACTATTGCAAAGTTATATTTGTGTAATACAAAAATACTCAAGACTAACTATATCACAGCTGTAGCGAGTTGAAATGATATGTGCTGTAAATAGGTTTTAATGCCAGACAAAGGTAAAATATTTGTTAATGAAGACTATGATAAGTTTTTTTCTTCGCCAAAGTAAGCATGCTGCAAATAGAATACAAGATAGCACTTTTACATGCTTCAGAAAAATGCTAGCTGTGAATTACTAAGGAAGTAATCACCACACACTCAGGAAATTTTAAACTGTCAAGTTCCTTTATAATATTTTTAAGATATCTGCAGTAAGTGTTAAAATAAGTATAAGCATGATGAAGTTTTGCAAAAAGTTAATGCAGAATAAATTTACTAAAGGCATCTTACTGAAACTTTTACAATACAGAACATCTGTCCTTACTAAAATTGCTGTTACAGTATTTGCCATGTATAATTCATCACAAATATTTACTCTTGAATCATTGCCTGTAATTTTACAATGTAATACTTTAAAGAGTCTATGAAAGTTTGTACATATAATTTTGTTTTCCCAAAATATGTTTATATATCAAAAGTTAGGTCTGGATTCTGAATCAGTAAGAGTTAAAACAAAACAAGAAGAATTTAACCAATGCAAAATCAATGGCATAATCTGAGTCATTTTATTTCAAGTGAATCATTACTTTTTTGATCTACTAAGAGTCCAAACACTCCCATGTTAATATGAAGGTCACATGAGGGTAATATGACGTGATGTAAAAGTTGTGTAAGAGTTATATGAAATAACCATGAAGGATATATAGAATGTCCATGAGGGTTATATGAAATAACCATGAAGGATATATAGAATGCCCATGAGGGTTATATGAAATGACCTTGAAGGATATATAGAATGTCCATGTGGGTTATATGAAATAACCATGAAGGATATATAGAATGCCCATGAGGGTTATATGAAATAACCATGAAGGATATATAGAATGTCCATGCGGGTTATATGAAATAACCATGAAGGATATATAGAATGCCCATGAGGGTTATATGAAATAACCATGAAGGATATATAGAATGTCCATGCGGGTTATATGAAATAACCATGAAGGATATATAGAATGTCCATGCGGGTTATATGAAATAACTATGAAGGATATATAGAATGCCCATGAGGGTTATATGAAATGACCTTGAAGGAAATATGGAATGCCCATAAGGGTTATATGAAATGACCTTGAAGGAAATATGGACTGCCCATGAGAGTTATATGAAATGACCTTGAATGAAATATGGAATGTCATATGGGTTATATGAAATAACCATGAAGGAAATAACGAGTGCCCATAAGGATAACAAATGGCATTCTAAAACAAACATAATAAATAATTATATTTCATTACAAGTAATTACACTGAACATACTCTTGAAGACTCAATATAATTCTTACCATGATGTTAACAAGTTCAATCTCTTGATCAGAAACACAGCAGTCGGCAGAGGCTGTCAGCATGCAACTTTCATTGCATCTAAAACGCAAGGAGAAATAAAACAATCAATTACAATTCTCTAAAGAATCATTCTCTTGATATATTGCAAACAGATATCTCTATTTGCAGATATCTGCAAGCTTATTATTAACCAATCTATATGAAATTAGGAGTTCTTGCTCAACAAATTATATTTTCTACTTTTTTAATAATAATAATAATAATAATAATAATAATAATAATAATAATAATAATAATAATAATAATAATAACTACAGCTGTAGTAGCATTAGTAATTCAACATTATATAATATAGGTTTAGCTCAATTAGAATGAAAGGCATCTGGTTTGTGCTTAAGCCCTCAAAGAAACTATTTTTATCTATGCATATTTAAAAATAAACATATGCAAGAATCGGCAGCTGCATGATGGACATCATCAACATTAGCTCTTCTGGCTTAATTACCTTAAATAACCACTCCCCCAAAAACAAAACAAATAAAACAAACATGTAATACACCAAAGTGGGCCTGGCTAACACAGACCTCTTCATCTATTACTAGCATATAACCAAGACCCAAAACATTGCCTGCAGCAGCAGTGATGGCACGTGTTACCATAGGACCTCTAACAATTTAAGAAAGGGACCGACATTGGCAGTGAGAAGAGCAGGGTTGGTTAGATTATATAATCATGCTGGAAAGGAAGTATCAATAAACTGGCTTTTGCTTTGTTTGCTTTTCTTTAAAAATTAATTCCTAGATTACAAATATTTGAAAGATTGTTGAAACATTATTTCAAGAGGTTCCAATATACCTGGCAAGTAATATATCACTGTTTTATGCATTTTGATTTGTATACTGCTGATTCAAAACAATAGAGTTATTTCAACAAAACATGTTAGACAATTTTCTCTTGCCAAAATTTATAATCAAATGCAAATGTTGGACACACCAGAAGCTACATGACCTTAAATGATCTATGTAAAGTCTTAAAAACATAGGATGGTGATGTACAATAAAGATGCACAAAGATGATGCAACTGATAGAAATTCTGAAAATCTAACAAAATATAATACAAGAAGGCATGCTGCATTAAGTATACAATCACTGTATTGTATGAACTTTTCTTCTAAAACAACTGAGGACCATTGTCAAAAGGTAAGAGGGACTATATTAATGGACCAAGTTGAAATCTTGATGTTTCAATATTCCCTTTTATCTATCACAACTGTTATAGATCATCTACCACCTGGCATCAACTATTATGCCATAATAATTAGGTTCATCTACCAACAACTATTATGTAATAAGAATGAGGTTCATCTACCATCTGGCATCAACTATTATGCCATAAGAAAAAGGTTCACCTACCATCTGGCATCAACTATTATGCACTAAGAATTAGGTTCATCTACCATCTGGCATCAACTATTATGCCATAAAAATTAGGTTCACTTGGGGAGCCCCATCAGGCGTTTAGCCAGATGCACTTAATGAAATTGATTTGTTCGGTCTTGGGTTCATTCAATTTTATAGACACAATTGTGCATTAAATTTTTCTTAAACGCAACAAGCTAATTCTTACTCAGATACATGCAATACATATAAGCAACACATAAGCAATTTGGTGAATCTCAATTTTTCACAACCTGAGAGTTTTTAACATTGTTCTATTAGTAAAACAATGGCTGAAAATTGGAGGGAACACTAAACATGTCAAAGGAAATACCACTATAAAAAAAAGTAACTTTGGAAACACTTACTGATTAATGAGGGCCAGGAAACTGGTGTCCGAGTTAAGAGCCTCAGGAGTGCGGGTTCTAAGGGCCTCAAGATGAAGAATTCCCTGACACAGGTTGATAATATCTTGGACATGCTTACTATCCTCCTGTTATCAGAGATAAAAGTTATTAGAGGAGATAATCGATCATAAATAATTATTGTATTTACCAAATCAAACAGCTTAATGTGACTATTTAGAACTGTATAATTGTTTAAATGGACCTTTTTTCTAAATGAAAGACTATGTTCATTCATCAACATTGGAAATAAAGTGTTAAATTTTCTTGAAGTGGAACACACATTGCATCAAGTTTGAAGTTGCATCTCATTTACATTTCTTGCTGATACAATTACTTTTGCTTCATAATATAAAGTAAAGTAGCATGCCTGAATAAAATAATAAGAAAGTAATGGTTTCAAAGTCCATTATGTCTAACTTGAAACTTCACCATGTCTAACAATACCTTTACATGACTTCTTATGGATAATTATAGTGTTACTGTCAGAAAGTAATAAATACATATTGCTATCTGCAAATGCGTGTGAGAAAACAAAATAAAATGACTTTAGAAACACCAACTACAACTATTTCCAAACCCCACACTTATCAATATATGATAACCCTGTAAAACCTAATCCATAACACAAGACTATGGCCCATGGGTCATAACCCAAAATCTCTCTCAGACAGTCACCACAGGTGCAACCAAAGAACCAAATTTGCTGAATTTACAGAATGTCATTAATATACTGTTACCAATAGGTTGGCAGAGAGTATAACAATATTAACTTGATAAAACATGAGGATAATAAAGCCATAAATAATCTTACCTCAGCAACCTGTTTTCTGATGGTGCTGGCCTCTTCAAAGCTCTGTAAAACCAAGTTAAGTGAAGGGTTGGCTCCAGCAGCCCATCGTAGTCTCTGGATGATACTGCTTTCTAGCTGAAGGTAGTGTGCCTGACAGGTAGATAAGCCACTCTCCTGTCCACTCAAAGTCTGCATGCACTGTCAAAACAACACGAGTATTGTGAATGGTACATTATACCCCTACCCCTTGTTTAATAGTCATCTATGTAGGCTCTAGTAGGGCATGGTGGACATCTGAGATTATTTATCAACTGGTGTCATGTCAACGACCTTGAACTTTGGTCAAGGTATCATGTAAAACAAAACTTGAACATGTAAAAACAAAAAAACATTATTTTTTCTTATCACTTAGTTTGACCATGAAACTGATATTTATACAACCAAATCTAAATATCTGCATGTATCATATATCACACGATTCAGACACTGTTTCTCAACAATTATTGTAAACTATTGTACATTATTTCTCTGATTACATGATAATGCATGCATTTCATGTCCCCATACCATAAAACACTGTGATAGAAATTAATATATAATTTTTACAAATTTCTTCTGTATATCAGCCACTGGATGACAATTTAATTTGGCACAAAGTAAGCAAAACTTTACTGCAATATTCTTTCAAAACACATCAGATAGTTACAGAATCTTAATCTTAGAAAAAGAGCTTTCTAGTCAAGTAATGTAGGTGAATCAAACTCTTCTTTGATGTCTACAAAAATGGGGGGGGGGAAGGTAAAAAAATTTCCGTTACCATGTAACTTTTTCCTTACAAGTTTCAGTACCTTTTTAATTTCAGACATGACAGTAGTCCTGTTTGGCATCATCTGGTTATGAGAGTGACCACTGGATTGGAGGAAGATGTCCTCATGAACCCATTGTAGACGCGTTAACTGAAGCTGGGTGCGGTGAAGGCTTGTTTTCAGCAGCTCTATGTTTGAGTCCAGACGCCTACAAAAGACAGGTGGGAATTTATTAATTAAATATTTTAATTTTTTTTATTTATCTAATGCATATTTTAACATTAATGGTCAGAAACAATAAGTTGGGTCAAATTGCAAACCACAGATACCCATTCCTGCCATCATATAATATATCAGCAGATCTAGACATATGCAGTTTGCAAGTAGTAATCAGAAGAACAGCATAGAGACTGATCTGCCAGAGCATTATGCAATGGCTGATACAATGAAACAGTACTCAACTTGTATGCGAGTATATATGGTATATGTATTCCAAATAACATAACTAATTTTGGGAGTTTTCAACTTGAAATTTTGGAAATAAAATATTTGGAGAATACAGGGCCTGGCCCCCCCCCCCCCATCAGGAAACTAAAGTTTAAAAAAAAAATTTGAAGAGTAAGGGGCCTGGCCAAATTACCAGGCAAGGTTTTGTGCATTTAACCTGAATCCAAGCTCAGAGACCCAAACTTTTACGAGTTGAAAACGAAGTTAAAAATAAAGACCTTTCAGGAATGTCTTCACTTGAATTCTACTTCTATACATCTAAATGTAGGTGACAAAGATTTACTCACATTATCCGATTTTATTTTGGGGTTTTGCGCTTAAGCGTTTGTTTCCTGCTCAAGAAATCTTGAGAACATAGGGCTTGATCTGATGAAGTAAAAGTGGTTGCTTACCTGGTGAGATCCAGCCGTCTCCAGACTGCATCTTGAGAGCTGGTAAGTGAACTGGCTTGAGTTAGATGGATGTGCTGAAACTTGCCAATGGACAAGCAACTGTTGACTGCCTTCTTACACAGGTCCTCTATAGGAACCTTGTTCTCTGCCCCCACATCCTTTAGATCTATTTCTGCTGTTACATTTAAGCCCATTGTCTTAATACTCACACACAGAATATAGCCCAGAATTTGTGATGGGAAGCCTATCACCTGTGGACATGTTAAAAAATCTCATATATAATCTGCTAGACAAGAATCTACATGTTGAATAATCTCATTTTAAAAACAGACATATCTGGTGGTCTAGAAGAGACAAGTTCAATAATCTCATATGCTGCATATCTGCTAGACTAGAAGTAACAAGTTGAAAAATCTCATATTAAATGAGTAAATAATCTCATTTTAAGAGACAGTCTATGGTGCTTATCTGCTTGACAAGAATAGACAAATCAAATAATCTCATTTTAAAAGACAGTCTATGGTGCTTATCTGCTTGACAAGAATCTAAATGTTGAATAATCTCATTTTAAGAGAAAGTCTATGGTGCTTATCTGGTTCACAAGAATCCACAAGTTGAATAATCTCATTTTAAGAGAGGAGTTGCTGGTGCTTATCTGCTTGACAAGAATCTAGAAGTTGAATAATCTCACTTTAAGAGAAAGTCTATGGTGCTTATCTGTTTGACAAGAATCTACAAGTTAAATTATCTCATTTTAAGAGAAAGTCTATGGTGCTTATCTGCTTTACAAGAATCCACAAGTAGAATAATCTCATTTTAAGAGAGAGTCGCTGGTTCTTATCTGCTTGAAAAGAATCTACAAGCTGAATAATCTCATTTAAGAGATAGTCTATGGAGCTTATCTGCTTGACAAGAATCTAAATGTTGAACAATCTCATTTAAGAGACAGTTCATGGTGCTTATTTGCTTGACAAGAATCTACAAGTTGAATAATTTCATTTTAAAAGTTCTAAGAGTTAACAGATGGTGCTTATCTGTTAGACAAGAATCTATAGGTTGAATAATCTTATTTTAAAAGCGACAGTATATGGTGTACATCTGCTAGATAGGAAGTGACATGCTGAATAATCTCATTTTAAAAGAGACAATTTATGATACATATCTGCTTGACATTAACCTATAAATTTCCGCTTTTAGTACAGATACACATAGGTACTTGTTTTAAGAATTATGAAACGTGTATGCTTGACATTAACCTACAAATTTCCTCTTTTAAGACCTGAGTGCTTATGTGCGAAAATTATTAGGCACCAAATTTTTATTCATCTTTACATACATACACCCCAAAACTTAGTCGTTTGTCCTTATGTGCACTCCAAGGCATTCTGAATCCTGGTTACTGGAAGATTTCAATCAAAAGACAGTACATTAAACTCCTGTATATCTTGGATCGATGAATACTACACAAAGAACTGTGGTAACAAAGTGGGTAGAATATCCACTCTGTAATCTAATGACTAGGGGTTTAATATTTGCCCAGGCCATCAGTGTGTTCTTGAAAAATGCATTTAGCTCCATTTTCTCAACATGATAAAGTCAATAATATATTTCAGTACTGTTATCACCAACAAAATCAAAACTACTACAAGTGTATGAAAAACAAAATCTGACGACCCTAACTGCCAATTCACATGAATCTGTTTCTAAAAAAAGGCACCAGACAGATTAATTAAAATAATAATGACAAAACATGAAAGAAAACATAAATCAATGATTTAGTGATTCTAGTTTTGTTTACCTGCTTCCTGACATACTCAGCTATAAACTTCTTAACTGGTCTTGAGAGTTGCTCATCATCAAAACAATTGCCACCATCCAAACCTGGACAAAATTGATATCAGTGAGAAATAATATTCATGTAAAAGTTACCAAGAGACAAACAATTTACAGCAGCAGAGGACAGAATGAAACCTATATATGATTAACCTGTTAGCCTTGATAACATTTTTATAGAAATGTACCTAAGATTCAGACATGTTAAGACCATTATATAATTGCTGGAGACTGGTAAGTGTCAAAAAAAGGGCATAAACTCAGGAAAACTGAATGATAAGCTCATCTGTAGGTCATGACAATAAAGTCATGTAGGCATAGCTGAAAAGAGAGATTAGAACAGATCAGGACATTTGCAAAATCTGATCAGGAGTTATATCTTAAAATCAGGAGGATTTTCATTGATCAAATTTTCAGCAAGCAAATGGACAAAAAAATGACTACTTAACAAATTTTCTTTCTCTATATTTAAACTATGTATATCATCTCATTACATCAATTCCTTAACATGTTGTCATTCATACCGTCCTTATACACCTCCCGTGATAACTCGCACACAAGTCGCCTGAAAAACAGACCGCACTTTATGCTGGGGACACAAGTTACCATGGGACATCCAAACGTGAAAAAAATCTTATTGAGAAAATCACAGGTAGGGTGGGGTGGGGGTAACGAACTGGGCTGTCACGTCAATAATAATTGTTAATAATGCACATTAATAATATGAAAGATCAATCCAACTGGTTTCAACAACCATCACGTGTATGCGAAAACATCTGTGTATTACATCACTGCTTTTGTTTTGTTGTAAGGTCTAGTTCCTGAAGTGGTATTAAATCATAAACTGCTAAGTCAGAGAAAGTAGCAGGTAACTAGACTTGTTGTTGTTGTAGAAGAGTTTAACGCCATTTTTCAGCACACTATAGGCTATACATGGCAGCCAGTATTATTGGTGGAGGAAGAACCTGGAAAACCTCGGAAAGAACCACCGACCCACAAGAAGCTACTGGCAAGCTTTCTCACATAACTACATTAGCCGAATCTGAGACTCGAACCCACACAGATAGAGGTGAAATGGCAGTGATCCGTAATGGGAAGTACTTTAGACCACTTGGCTAACTCTTGACACACAAACAAACAAGATTCCTTTTTTAAAAAAACTAGAAATATTTATGATGTGAGACAATTGTCTATGTAGAAGCTAAATTTTTGTATTGTTCAATTAGTACAATATTGATGTCATGCTTTCATTGGAAGTAACAGTGAAACTTCTTTTCTTTCTTGAGGATATCTCTAAGTGCTATTTCAGGAATTCTCTGAAACTTGCTTGCCCACAATGGTCCGTATCTGTAAAACCAAGCTCTTTATTAATCTTGCTTGGTAGCCTTGTTATCTTTGATCACAGTTTAATATGAATGAGTCAGTTAATTTAAGATAGTTTATGTTACATATACAGTATTATTTATAAGTGTTAGATTGATCAAATGAAGAGAGTTCACCCAACATATGACCGCAGCCGCTAGATTGCAAGTTTATAGGATTTGAGTGTCTTTATTTTATTCCACCTCCTTTATTTAATTCAAAAGACATAATTAATGTGATAATACAAAAAAGGCCAGCTTTTAATTCTGTGCAACAATACAATAAATACTTTACCAAGTCATTTATCAAAACATGGTCGGCATTTAATTCTCAGAAAAACACTTGCAGACATAGCTGTTATTGCAGATTGACACATTTAATGTTAAAATACTCATTGTATTTATGACGATTATACTAAAGAGGAACTACAAGATAGAATTAAGACACAAATTTCACTTAGTAAAATGGGAGTCATGCTTAACCCTGCGTTATAAGGACGTTTCCTAGTAGATCACTGCTTGGTTATATTTGCCGTAATCCCAATGATTGATAATCTCAGCAATGGAGGTGATGTAAAGTTACTGGAAATGAATTCCCTCTAGAGTTAAGTTTAATTTTCATCAGAATAAAAAATGTCCTTTCAGTGTCTGCATAATGGGGCAATATTAGTACATCTCTACTGAGTTTGCCATGAAGTTTACATGGCTTCCGCCTGTGGGCAGATTCAGACTGCTGAATGCATGCCAAATCTTCTCAGGAATGGTGCTAACTGGGTCAAACTTTCAAAGTTCTTCTTAAAATAGACTTTACTGGAGTGGCAGCATGCATACTGATATTCCTCTGAACTTCATTTCGACCACTGAAATATCTGTTTCTATCCATAATTTCTGCAACATTTGGGCTGTTAAGATTTTAGCACTGACAGATAACACATGTGAAGATATATAAATTTTAAATACGCCACATTGTTATTAGCCACTGGAGTCCTTTCATAATTATTAATTATCTTTAATCCTTTTCTTAATTACTTCATTTCATGCATAATATAATTCATATCAACAAAATGTAAGCACCGAAACAAAATGAACCCTGCCAAAAAAGGGTAATTTTTTTTATGATGCTTGAGCTCTTTAGTAATTGAACCATAAATCCATTAATGCCTTTCCAAATTACAACTTATTACAGACAGTACAATCAAATGATTATGCTAGGTTCTTGTTTGTCATATTTGCAATTAAGGTATCATGCTTGCTATGGTTAAGCCACAGTTCAGTCAAGTGATCGCAAGGAAGTCTTTATCGTAAAAAATATATTGGAAGCAACGTACGAGGTAAAGAAAAGGAAAGGTTTCTGTTCAGGATATTTTTAAAAAATAATTGAGTATACTAGGGACTTCGATGAGTGATGGGAGGGACAGGAAACTAGTCTTGGGTAGAATGCCTTCCCATATGGGAGGTTCACGTGTATAACCTGGTTTCAACTCAGTCAAGAGCAAATAAGATGAATATATGGAAAACAAGAGGAAAGGATGCTCTACTGTCTAAAAAGAAATTCTAGGAATTCAAGATAAGACCACTTCTCTTTTTAACTACTGAGTGTTTCAATCATCACCGATATTCTTGGGTAATAAGATTTTTTAATTAGCCCATGGCAGTCATGCTGCACCTAAAACTGGTACCATTTTCATTTAGAAGGAACTAGACAGCATTACAAAACATAGTGAAAACCCTATGCTGAATGCATTTCCATTTAGGAGAAGTAGCAATAAATAATTTTTCAAGATGGCTGCCATGGCAGCCACAATGAATGTCAGATCAACACCATTTCCATTTACTACCAACTAGATATCTGCTAAAAACCTAATGGTGATGCAGCATCAATTTAGGAGAAGCAATAAGATTTTTAAGATGGCCACTGTGACAGCCATACTGGATATCCAATTGGCATAAGTGTAAATTAAGACCAACACCATTGTAAGTCTTTGGCTGAAAACCCCATACTGATCTGACTTTCAATTCATGAGGATCAGCAATAACAAGATGGCAGCTGTTGTGGCCAACGTTCCCTCTAAGTGAATCGTAGATGTGTGCGCAGTGCTCACTGCACTGCGCAAGCATTACGGTGACGAACAAAATTTAATGTTGGAATGAGCAAAAATTGACAATTCAGCTGCGCGGGGTTGCCTGAGCAGCTGTGCACGTATGCAGCTTAGAGGGAACATTGGTTGTGGCCATATTGGATGTCATATTGGCAACATTTTCATTTAGGACCAACCTGAAATCAAAAGATGTCTTTTTGTGAAAATACCATGTTAATATGACCATACATTCTGGTGGAATATCAAGATTTTCAAGGTGACCATTGTGGTGACTATACTGGAAGCACCAATTTTATTTAACTCTATGTCAATATGACCTTAAGTTCAGGATGAGTTGCAATTAAAAAAATCTACAATATGTGTGCCATGGCAGCTATGGTGAATATCAAATTTCATTTAGGAATAACTAGACTTCATAAAATGCCTTTAGTGAAACTTCATGCTGATATGTGATATGACCATTCATTCAGGAGAAGTAAGCGTGTGTGTGTGTGATTGGGATTTTTAATGTAGCTTTAACAGTTATTCAGTCTGCAGTGTGGCAGTTTATAGTGATCCCTAGCACTGAGGCATCATGTCACAGACATATAGCATGATGTCCCACCCTATCACATTATCCTGACACCAGGCTGACCAGTCCTAATACTAACCTCTTAATTCTGAGCGCTAAATGAGGCAACTGTTAGTACCATTTCTGTAAGTCTTTGGTATGTCTCGGCCTGGGATCGTACCCGTGACCTCTTGCATCCAAGGCGGATGCTCTAACCACTAGGCCACCAGAGTGGTCTTCAGAAGTGGAATAGAATAGACATAATAAGAAGACCTGTGGTGAAAATTTGTGTCAATATAACATTCTGTTCAGTAGGCTTAGATATAACAAGATTTTCAAGATGGATGTGTGATAGCCATATTGCACATCACCAATTTCAATTAGACCCAAATAGACATCATAAGAAGTCTTTAATTAAACACCCATAGTGATATGACCATTCATTCAGGCTGACACAATATTTTTAAGATGGCCACTGTGTGAATCATGCTGTCTGTCTAAGCTAAATCATTTCCATTTCAGAAAAACAAGACCATGGGATGAATGTGTGTGTAAAGTTTTCTTGGCAATCCTCTAAGTAGTTTTGGAGGAGTAGTTATAACAAACGTGCTAATAGACATAGGATGACAGACAACAGACAACAGGTCATTCTTTAAGCTCTTCTGGTTCATGAAAAATACAGCCAATAAGGCTACAAAGAAATGTATTGGTCTCAAAATTCAAGATCTGATCATGGACAATCTACCCATATACTTCTTAGGTTAGGGGATCATAAGAAACTACTAATATGCAGGAAGAACGTACTGAAATATTTTATATGCCAGTAGAGGAGTAACATCGAAAATGCTTCAAATGATGGCATAACATCAAAAAACATCCATTAATTGCAGGCATGAGATGTTTCCAGATGAATCCTAAATTCTGTATTCACCAGATCTGTTGTAATCAAAAGAGTAAATTGCAAGAGTTACTTCCCTTTCCACTCTACATCATTATCCTTGAGAAGCACAAATTGTATTATCTGTAAAAATGTTGAGTCGCATAGAAAGTTAAAGTGAGAGAAAACTATCTGCTTTCTCTGTCATTAAGGATGTTTTCTAATTCTGAAAAACTCGTCTGGAAATTTTGATATATTCTCATTGCCATTTACATCAATTTTACTCTAGTACAATAAAAGCTATCATAGACAACAACTAACTAATTTTCAGTCCCTCCATCTGAAATTCTGGCAAGAAAGTTATGAAAAGCTCATGTACTTGCCTTGAATGGCAGCTGCAAACTGTGTGCACATGCGAAAGAAATCCTGCATCAGCTGCAAACGCTTCACAAAAAAGAGACTGCTCAGCAGATTTCTTGTGGTACTCGTGAACGAAGAAAGCTGAAATATGAAAGCAAACATTAGAACCACAGGTCAGCTAGGGAGAAGTTGTGAAATGATCTGCCAGTGATTACTGCCCAAACAATGTCAGCTGTGAAGATTACTGAGGGTACTGGCAAACCAGACGAAGTTCATCCCCATTTAGATACCATGGCTTCCAGGTGATCTCTAAGAAACACTTCCCTATCCTTAGCATATTTTATGGCTGCAAGATGTTGACCTATAGTGACAAAGCCATGTTCAATATGATTCTGTATCATGTGAGTAATGAAGAAATAAAGAGTGTCTGAAGCACGCATGCATTGTAGTACATTAATGGGTAGACTGATCCATGATTGTACCTGAGTTCTAAATTTACGCAATATACTAGATAAAGAGATTTTCTTGTTTGATAATAAATATACAATCAACTTTGGTGCTTACCTCATGCAATTTGATTCAGATGGCAAGGTCTGATCATGATGGAGCCCAATTATTACTAATGTGGCAAAAAAAGTAATTGGAACATCAAAAGTGTAATCTATATATTACATGCCACAATAACAGGAAACAAGAAGAAAAATATAAACTTATTTTTTGCTAGTGATCTGGATTTAGCAGCTGGTTAAAAATCTTGTCATAAATGAGCAAATTTCACATGGATTAATACTCAAATACAAAATAAAAAACTTAATGATAAGTTATTTATAAAAAACACTTTAATCTGTCTACATGTCTAATTTTTACTGAATGATCGTAAAGTCCACAAATTTGGCAATTTGTACTGAAGAATAGTTATTAATTTCAGTGTACAAAAAATTATATGAAAAATAAATAATTATTATTCTGTGGTAATGACCATGTACCAAAAAATAAAGGGTTCATACCTGGACAAGTTCTATGGAATACCCTGGTCATTTGATGTACCAAAGTCAAAGTTGGGAACCTGTCTTCAATTTTAACAAATTGAAATAAAAATAATAGATAAAAAAATTGCAACTGATGTTATCTCTTATTTGCAGCTGTAAAATTTAAAGGGCAGTACTTTTTTATCACTGGCAAAAGTAAATGTCCACAAGTAGATCATTTCATGTACAAGAAAATAATAGGATGACCCAAAAGTTTTGTGTATCCAAAAATACGATAGATTTAATTATTATTTTTATGGCTTGATAGTATGCACAAAATTAAAGGGTATGCAAAACTAATATGAAATATGGTATGATGATGTGTTCAATGGCACCAACATGTCATGAACATATGCAAGGCTGCATATTTTGAGCTGAGACGCATCAGCTCCATTTGCAAATATCTTTCAGTTGATGTCACTAAAACACTTGTGATCATTAGTATTTTCAAGCCTGAACTATTGTAACTCAATTCTGTCTGGTTTGTCTCAATATCTACTCCAGAAACATCAAAAACATTTCCATTCCACTCAAGGTGGCAGGTCTGTGTATGGATGGAGAGCCATTGGGTTACAGTACTAGGTAGACAATATAAACAGAAAGGAAAAGCAGAGAGAAACCTAAATCAGAGACAATGACAAAAGTCTGGATTTAAAGAGAAGTGGGATAACAGAGGTATATAGCAAGACAAAGACAGCTTTAGATGCAACATGAACAACACAGATGCAACTATCTTGGCACATATCACTGAATTCAGGTTCAAAAAATGAGCATGGGTAAGTATTGCCCATCATTTGCATGGGTAAGTAATTGCCCATCAAAAGCTGGCGTTTTACTCCAATTCTCCAGTTTGCTCAATTTCACGAACTGTTTATAGAAATAACCTTGGTTGTAGATGTGCATGGTTTGAATTCCTGGATCATGTCATAAAGTCAACATAAATTTTAAAATTGAAATTCAATATACATGTCAGGCATACAAAGTCAATACTTGAACCCACCTGCATGGACTTGGCCTCCCGGACCAGATCCACTTTGCGCCAGGCATCAGGAACTTGGATAAAGTCCATTGAATCCATCAACTCTGTGAACTCATTATCCAAGCGTGCGAAAAGTCCATTAAATCCCATCAGTAACATCTGTCCTGGTGTCATATCACTTGAGTCTTGGCTCTGTCCTTCCACCAACTCTGCAAATGCTGCCTGCATCTTCCTTACAAGGGACATTATCTCACTGTTTTCACCCTGAAGGAAATTAATAAAATTGTCAAACCTTGCATAACAGATACCTTTCATTAACACTAGTTTCCTATTTAAAGCCAGTATCTTCCCTCATTAATTTAAAAAAGAAATTTCAACCCTGTTCCCAATCTCTTATCTGATTTAGGAGTTGGGATGGATTGACTTTTTATACTGGCTTGACTTAAAAATGGTGTAATCCAAATATGACATCTGCAAAGATAATTTCATGTACGCTGCTTATACTGGGGATCATCATCACTGGCAAATAATCATTTGTTAGACATAACATCTTGAAAGCTGCATGAATGCATGCCAGTGAACTATTTTCTCTCTTAATCATGAACACGAGAAAACCCAGTGATTTGTAAAACTGAATGATATTTGGTTTAATTACAGGATTATATTCTTTTATTCCATTCTTGGAGGTATGGTGGCTCAATGGTTAGCACAATGATTCATGAGCAAAAGAGTACATATTCAAATCCTACAATTATATCTGCCTGTGTTCGCTAGTGTAGAGTTTCCTTTGGCAAGGTACTTGTTCCAACTGAGCAGCAGAGGGAGCGAACCATACGATTATATTTTAAGCAAAATATTTTAAGCCTCCTCTTGCTAAATGGAGCCTTAGATCAGACGGTTGGATTTTAAGCAAAATATTTTAAGTCTCCTTTTGCCAAATGGAGCCTTAACGATTTTAGAGCCCTATTTATCAAATTAGGGGTTTCTCAAAAATGTAAGAAGGGTCAAGCGTCGATTCGGCAAACTAAGACTTCCTCGAAAAGTGAATATCGAAATCGTAAAAAAAAGGCATGCTCGAAGATGCCATGGTCATTGTCGCCTCTACTGCTATGGGTTAACCAAATATTTTATCAAGTCCGACACGATATCGCGACCGAGGGTCTGATAAATTTATCGTCACAAATACGTGTGGGATTGACTAAGCATGACTAAAGAAATTTCTAAATCGATTATGATCCATATCACCACCGCACCAAGTTTGCCAAATATTTCTAAGAGTATGTGTGTCAACTCCGTTAAACACACACAATAAATTGCAGTTATCTCTGATCACCTTCGGAATTTGAGTATATCGTTGAGTGACATATATCACGTCGGTGTTTTTATGCCTGCCTCTGGAAAATATCCTAGCAGGATTTTTTGGATTGTCTAACATCACATCATCATATACGACTAAATTGTTAATACCTCCATCAATATCATCAAAGCTCGGTGCTTCTTCGATATCGGTTATAAATTCAATGATATCTTCATCGATTTCCGATTTTTGCTCTCTCGTTGTAATCCTTTAACACTTCGTAACATCGTTGATCGTCTACACTCGGGGCTACTAAATACAACTTGTCCCATTTCATCCATCTCGTTATTAAATTAAGTAACAATTGTGTCTTGCCACATCCAGATGGTCCGATTATAATAACGCGAATAGAATTCGGCAACATCGTATGGTGTTTAATAGGTTCTCGTTGTCGGGTAGCTGAATAATCAATTACATTCATGTTATTATATATAAATTATGGATCTATATTGTGTGAAAAGTGTAAGGCGCGTACTGGCACAGATGACTTGACGACGATTACAACTAAAAATAACCGATCAGCACTTTCCGGTGTGTACAATGCAGTACAAAGAAATTTAGACTTGTTTCTATGAGATCTACAGGAAATGCTAGCATTTCTGATGATTTAAAAAAAAAAATGAGGAGGTGATTTTGCAGCCAAGCTAACTAAACAACAGGGAACACCATGGGCAAAGTATCCAGGAGAAAAACATCTTCCAGGGTATAGTTATTGTGGACCCGGAACCAGACTCGATATCAGACTCGATGATCAAAACCAACCCCGACCGGGTGAATATCCAATAAACGCCATTGATAAGGCGTGTCATGCTCATGATGTCGCTTATAAAAGCAGTAATCTGCAACATAGACATCTCGCTGATGTGAAATTGATTCACGTGTTGGATTCTATCACTGATAAATCCTTCAAAGAAAAATTGGCTTCATGGTTAGTAAAATCAGCCATGAAAGGTAAATTGATGTTAGGTGCTGGTAATTAATAACAACATGGAATCTATTTATTATTCTCCAAGAGGATACTGGAGGCGAAAAGCGGCAATTGGTAAACTTGCTAGCGCCGCGAAAGTGAAATATACCACCGCGGCTAATTGGTTATCTAAACAGGCGATATGGCAAATTTATCTACCACCGCCTAAACAAATTAACTACTCGCATTTTGATGTGACCGTTCCTAATTAACTTCATCAAGCTGATATATTATTTCTGCCGCATGATGGTGGTTACAAATACGCGTTAACAGTAGTTGATATTGCGAGTCGATACAAACAAGCAGAACAGCTAAAGATAAAATCATCAACTGAAGTTGCTTCTGCGTTTGAAAGGATTTATCGGCGAGGTCCTCTGCGTTGGCCAAATCTATTACAAGTTGATCCTGGCAAGGAATTTCAGGGTGCAGTTCTATCAACGATGAAGAATCATAATACCGCGTTACGACGAGGACATACTGCATTACATCGCGATCAGGCAATTGTTGAACGATTTAATCGTACACTTGCTGAGCGGTTATTTGGATATCAATACGCGAAGGAATTCACCCAGGATAAACGATCTCGTGAATGGGTCAAGAGATTACCAGCTGTGATTACCGCGCTGAATAATGAGATTACTCGAACAATCAACATGAAACCTAACAACGCGATCAAAAAGAAGTATATACCCGTACAACAGCAAAAAGATTTTTCAAAACAACCAATACTCGGTAATGTCACCGTAAGGTATTTATATGAACCAGGAGAACTCGAAGGTGGTAAAAAAAAGAGCTACTGATCCTATTTGGAGCGTTACTATGCATAAAATATCTAGTATAACACCATCTACGGGTAGACCAGCAATCTATAGATTGGATTTGACCGCTCCTCAGCGAGGATTTACTCGACAACAGCTACAAGTGATACCAGAGGATACTCAATTACCACAGCGTGGTCTTAACTAGCACCTCTTCGTCTATTGCACTCAAGACAAGTCAGCATCACATTAACTCTGGTATGACCAATACTGCTATTCTTTCTGTCTACGGTAAATTGTCTAGAATCCTTATCCGACCAACACCAACTCATTATACAATTGCAACTCGCGCAGTGATTATTCTGTTGTTGCTTCAGCGTAATTATTAATTCGGCATCAATGTCACATTCTCTGTTATTTTTCTTATCCTGCTGTTTATAACCAGTGAGTTTTTTTCTGAGTATGTCCTTAGAGATGAAATCACCAGTGACAATATCACTTATTGTAGTGTCGTTATCATCTCCTGACTCTGTCAGGACAATTCTTCGAAGTTGATTTATTCCTTGTACTCTGGATACTGCGAGATAAACTAAATTTGACCACTCGATGTGATTATCCACCATCCAACAATTGTATAGGATATAGTTAATCCCTGTGACGAATGTATCGTTGCTGCGTAACCTAGCATCCATGGGGATTTATCAGCGCGCAGTGCATCTTCGACGACGTTGATATCAACCAGTACAATATCATTTAATACTAAATTCTGCTTCTCTGTCAAGCCTGGAATATCAACTTCAATATTCTGTTTTCGTGTATCCGAAGGCTTATAACACAACGGCACTGGAAATGTTGCAAATTTTTCTTTATGTGTTTCAAATAACTTCATCTGAAGTGTGTCCCTGACTATTTTTCTACTTGCGATTATCAAATCGTTTGGTCTCCATGTTTCCCAAAAATCATTCATGGGAGTTTCCGAAATTATTTCACGCGCTATCTCACATTGGATTCTATCCGGTTGTAATCTAATTAGTTTCTTGAACTCGCGTAATTGTTCATCAAGTGCTCTATGATCGGTGTTAATTTCTTCATAATAGTCTACAAAATTCTTTAGCCAATCATGTGGGGATAAACTGACAAATGGTGGTGGTTGGCCATGATCGCCGCACTTTTGTGTTCGCGTGCAATAACCAATTGAGAAATTTTTGTACTACATCTAACGATACCTTGCATATCTCATCCCAAATTATGACTTCAGGAATAAATTTCTCGCCCATTCGTTCAGGAGTCCATTCATTGCCTTTCCATTGAAAGAAACTGTGATAAGTACAAGCATTTACCCCTTGTTGTTTCATCTCTCTGGCGAGTCTGTGGGTCGGTGTTAACACAATCATATTTGATTTGCCACGAAATAACTCAATTGCGCGAGTCGTCTTTCCTGACCCACCACAACCGTTTAAATAAACTGTTTTATATCTACATATTGGATCAGATATCTGCGGTGCGTTAGATAGTTCTGAACACTGATTGCTTTTCAAATATTTATCTTCAATCGTAACATCTGCTGATTCGGAATAATCACGGTATTTTCGCTTAATTCTCCATGATCCTCAACTCTCGTCACAATTAGTGAATTCAGCTACTGCGTTGCTGTGTTTCATGTCTATGTAAAATGAATCAGTGGCGACTCTAAATGCGGTGTCAGGAAATCTATTTATCATCGAAAATAAATTGATAGAAGCATAAGCCAGCATAGATGCCCTCAAATGTGTATACTGAAGACTGTGTCCATCGCTGTAAGTAGCAATTGTACCCAATTTGGTTCCATCGGACAAGAAAGCGTCTTTACGATTGACATATATGCCCTTAGATGTTATATCCGCGATTATAAAATCATATCTATAATCAACCATGACGAATATCGTTTATTGTCGTATTTGCCACCTTGAGTGAATTTACTGATTATTCTTCTACCAAGATCTTTTGCGTCTTTGTTTCTGATTTCATATAACAGTTTGGACCATTTCACGATATTTTCTTCGTCGAGATCAGGGATTTGTTTTCGTTGTTCGCTGATTATACTATCTAATCAGGTTGTGGTGGTAACTAGTGTTGTTCCGATTATCGATTATAATCGATCATCAGTTGGTTGAGCAGATAATCGATTGTGAACTCCATAATCGATTGTGTGTAAAGGGAGACTACTCTTTAGGTGAATGCAAAGCACAAAGGTTAGTAAAACTCCCAGCCACAAAAGTTGACCTGAAATTTATTAATTCCCTTCACAACAACAAATATGAAACCTTATGATTCATAATTAGGAACATATAGTCATTATTACATGGTCAAGTTGTTAAATTGATGAGTTAATACATTTAAACACATTTTGTTGATTTGTTTCAGTCAAACTGCAACATCTTTTGTAGTATTTATAAACAATGACAAACAAGAAAAACATGTCCTTCTATACTTTAAATTATAGACACATCACATGTGAACGAAAGAATTCGGGGGATTGTAGCAGTATTTCAGTCACATAGGACTGATCAGCCATAAAAAGTTGTGTTCATTTATCAAAGTTGTAGAACAAAAGTAACACATAATGTAATATTACTGTCAGGTTAAAGTATACATGTCATTAAAAGAGATTACTTCTGTACATTTATAATCATATTTTTGAACTCTTGATCAAAGATATAACTGTTTAACAAAAATTAAAATTTGCTCTTAGTAACGGATCATAATTGATGATCAGTTGGTTAAGGGCAACCGATTATTGATTATGAATTTCTGACCGATTCCCATCACTAGTGGTAACCAGACTTCAGTCTGAGCTCGATATGATATAATTGCTTCACTGACAATCAGCGATATCAGCATGCTACAATCGATCATATACCATAACAGCACTATTGGCATCCAATGTTTCACAGACATGTGTCTACCAATCCAAATATAACAGCACGGATGAAGTCCTGTAGCCAATTCAAATGATACCACAAGAGCGAATCCGGTTAAATCAAAATCAGGCAGGCCATCTCATGGGTGGGATGTCCAAATCGCTTAAAGTATTCAGCGCATTCTCCGTACCCGAGAAAACTCCCTGGGTAACACGCGACTATATCAACCAAAATAATAGTTTCAGGGTCATATTTTGTATTCCATAATCCGCCGTGGTTATATTCAATGCAGCTTGATTTGATGTCTATGAGAAATTCAGCTCGCGTTGGTTTCCACGAGTTTCTCTTTCTTGCAAAATGAGCTGCAACCGACGGAATTGTAAAGCAATTTGTTAATAATTGTTTGTCGTCGAAACTCTTCGAGAAACTACCAGCTAGTTTTTTCATCTTGTCATGGAGGGCTTCGGTACGGTATAATTCTCCATTAGGTCTTACAAACTGATTGAATCCACCCTTGGGGTTTTCAGCGCTGTGAAGTAACCACACTGACACAGGATCGTTTTTACTCAACTGGTGAATAAAATCAAATAGTTTCTCTTCAGAGAATTCTTCTCCCGAGAATTCCATGGGTATATATTTTATGGTTCTATCCCGTGGAAATATTGTTACTGCAGATGTCATGCGTGTTTGTTATGATCAATGATTTTGATTGGAGCTCCTTGTGATTTATATTTCGGTTCGTATAATATCTCGCCTGTTATCATCGCTACTGATATTGGGAATTTTACTATTCATTCTAATGCTGCCACATTTTGAATTGTTGCCCCACACTGTTTCACTGTTAGCCCCCACTCGGTTATTTTTTTACGTCTTAGATCAGTCAATTTGTTTCCCCGGGATGCATTTGTGAAGTATTCTATTATTCGTTCTGCTATACAATTCATTCTTGACGAAGTCAACAATGATAGTTTCATCGGTGCTAGTTTTTTAATACTCTGTTTATCATTTAACGGATATATCCCATAAACAACTGCTGTTACAGGATAAGATCTTTCGTAATACGGTTTGTCAATTCCAGTCAAAATTCCTGGTTTGGAATCTTGACTCACAGTGACAGTTTTTTTATTCTTCAAGATGGGTTCAAATTTATCCCTGATAAGCCAATCTCCCGTGTCTGAGCGGATAATGAATTTCACTCTAAAAAAATACTTTTTCTGCGTAAGATGTGAGATTATCACTGCTGCGCTTTTATCGTTCATGGTAGCATCAACTTCACCATTGATTCGAAATGTCGACCAACAGTGAGATGCTCCATCACGCTTGAATTCATTAAAACAATCGCTGATTTTACCCAACATCATTCTATCATGAATTTTACTCTTTGGCTTATCAGAGACTCTATCGAGATTGAATTTAGCATTTTTCCTAGGCGTAATTTTCAATAATCTCTCGAATTCCTTCATGCTATAATTAAAACAAGTATTTAAATAGAGAATATATTATATAATGAATCATTGCAAATGGCTTATGATTGGATCAGTAACCCCGTGTAACAAATCATGCAGAAACAAGTTCTGTGGATATCATATGCAAAGTTTTCGACGTGGAAGTCTTGGTCCGATTCCTTGTATAAGATGTGGGGTAGGGGTGCGTGGTAAATCACAGTTGTGTCTCGGTTGTGGTGGTAAGTGATATAGGGAGTTGAAGCGTTATTATGATAATAGAGCTAAAAACTCCATCAAAGATTCTACTAAAAACTCCATCAATAACTCTGATGCTGACACAGTCAGGGTCAACGACAAAGTCATAAGAACTCCTCAAGACTACATCGGAAGATTTCCAAATGTAATCATTAGACCAAACAATGAATTAGACAAATAGTATAGTATATACAAATTAACCAAGAATTCCGACCGCATCCCGTGATCAGCAACTATGAGGAATCCAGTGATGGTATTGTCAGACACCGCAGGCTGAAGAAACCAGATGGTTCTGACAATGGTATGGGGTATTTGAAGTTTAACGCTGGAGAGAAAATGCATCTTAATCATAGAATCATATATGAATGCTTCCATGGATTGATCAAGGATGGTTTTGTTATCGATCACATTGATTCCAATCCTACGAACAATTCTTTATCAAATCTGCAAGCTATCTCACAAAGCGAAAATTTAAAATGAGGAAAGACTGGACAATACTCGAAAAAAGCGAGACCTGTAAGATCTTTTAATACAACAAATAACGAGGAAATAGTATTTCAATAAATAGCTAAGGCCGGTAGGTATTTCGATATTTGTCAACCTTCTGTTCAATGCGTTGCAGAGGGAATTTATCGATCTGCGATTTCAAAAAAGACCGTGCAAAGGATTCAATTTGTTTATGCATAGACGTCCACGGAACAGGGTTCCTTTTTGAAAAATATAATTTTCATATTAGAAGTATATAATTATCAATAATATGAATTCTCAAAATATCAATGAGGTTATAACCGAAATTTTAAATTTGAAATCTCAGGGGATTTACATATCAGATGGTTTAAACTGCAATCAAATTATGTCTGACTTCCAGGACATTGAATATGGCGCTAACAATAACAAATATGTACTACCCAAACAATATGCGCTAATAAAACGAATTCAGAATTCTATCCGTGATTCCCTTCTATGCTGTGACGACATCAGTAAGTTTGTCCCGTTATTTTCTATCGTGGAAAAAATACGAAAGGAATTAGGGAAGGAGTATGAAGTAAAAAGAGTAATTAATTCAAAAATCAAAAATATGATTGTTAATTGAACAAAACGAAAAAACCTTCGGATGGTCTGTTTTAGTCAATAATAGCGGTGAAATTATATACTGGCATTTATCAATGAGTGTTTTACTAGTTGTAAATATTTTTTTATTACTGAAATTTTCATAGTAAATACTTTTTTTTAGTCGTTTTTGACCAATTTTGGCCATTTTTTGACTGATTTTCAGCGGTGTTGGTCGGGTCAAAATGTCGATGCTGCATGGGATTTCCCGTAGACTTTTCCACCTAAAATTATTTTTATGATGTTTTAGGCCAAAAATTGACTAAAATCAAGCAATGATGACTAAAAAATGACCAAAACATGACAAAAACGACCAAAAATAACTATTGGTGTCAATCGGGTCAAAATGCTGATGCTGCATGGGATTTCTAATAGACTTTTCCACCTAAAATTATTTTCGGGTGACAAAATCATTGCATTTAGATTAAAATCTCTTCGTACACTAATTGGAAAATTGTTTACGATTTCAATAATGGTTAATGAGTCATTAACGACTAGATTGGCTCGTGAGCGACTAGATGCGATTAAAAAATTTATACCAATCCGCGACTCTGTCAGGAATAAACTGCAAGCTAGAGTTTACAAACGGATTTTGCTGCGGGATCTGAAGAGTTGTTTAAACGAATAACCACAGCAACGAAGGGGGTAATATCAGCTACTGAGTGTGCTATACGGGGAGATGTTCCTGAGGAGGGAAAACCACCAAGAAAAGAAAAACCTCTTATTGGTGAACTTGAAAAAATAGCAAGAAGATCCAAACAAACAAAAAAATCTTTAAGAACACTTCCTGGCGATATAATAACTGCTGCAAGACAACAAGAACGAGAACAACAAGAACGAGAACAACAAGAACGAGAACTTCTTGAAGAACTTGAAGAAGAACTTGCTAGTAGACCACCACTTATCACACCGCCTGAACCTCAACAAGAAGAAAAGGGTAAAAAAGAAAGAGTTTCATTCAAAGACATTTATTCCTGATAAACTCAATGAATTAAAAAATAAAAATTTCCTAGTATAGAAGAAATGGCTAAATTCGTCGCTGACAGTTTTAATTACAAACAATATCTCGGCGACCATTAAAAAACCGTAGACAAGAAAACATGGAAAGATGGATTATTCCGTGTGTTTGCAAAAGTAGAACAAATAAGAGAAAAGGATGAAAATGGTACATATCAGGCTTATATCAAAGCAATAGAAAATATTGAAACAAAAACAGAACAAGATCCTGGATTTCTTCATTTACCACAACAATCAAAACTTCTTGATATAACACAAGGTGCAACTGGTATCACTGGCGAAAAAAAAAACAATCAGGACACGGATATTCCAGTAGCCCAAGAGGGGTATCAGGTAGTGGTCTTATTCAATGTCCTGGTAATATTCTTGGTGATATAGCACAATTAGAACTTCTCATCGAAGGGAAACGAGCTAGAAATAACTCACCAGAAATAACCAATGAAGCAGCTGATATCTGCATGCGGTTATTTCAAGGTGGCATCATGAACATTGCAACATATCGAGATTTCATTGATTAGTTGAAAATCCTATGGATGGTTACCACAGCGACTAAGTCATCGGTGATGAATCACTGATTAGATAAATATCATTTAAATAAGATGATCATACACTACAATCATGACAAACCCACCAGCGTCTATGTAGTAAACTCGCGGTTTCCAGTTTATAACGCATACTATGGTGATGGTCTCGGTGATACAATTGCAGGGTTATTTGCAAGAATGGCTCCAAAAGTGGCGCCGCTAGCAAAACAGTTATCGATGAAAGCTATTGATGTTATTCGTGATAAGGGTATTAGCGCTGTTGGAGATGCTGCCGGAAAAGCGTTTCAGCCGCTTGGGATAAACTAACAGCGTTAGTTCGACGGCGAAGGAAACCAGGACCACTACCATCTACAGCGGAAATGACCGCGAGTGTTAGTAAAATTATAACTAACACAGTGGATCAGAAACTAGCGTTGCTGGTGACTAACGCCCAAGATAACATAACCGCAAATATGATAGCGGGAAGTGGCTTAAAAAAAACACGATGACGTCGATGATTTAGACGCTGATAAATATAATAAAATGTTCAAACGGTCACCTGATCCAACGTTTGATATGGACGCCCCAGTGCGCAAGGATGATTCTGTACGTGATTATCAATTTTATGCCTATCACGCAATACAAGCAGATCTTCGATCAAGAATTGAACTTTAAGTTCATGATACCAGTAAATATTTTTTGCCTTGTGAAGCATTTATTGAAGTAGAAGGAGAACTTGTAACAAATGTCGCAGCTCATAAACCATATGCAGATGACCCACTTATCTGAGTTGGTTTTGTCAATAATGGGATCATGGTGTTATTTACTAGTGCTAGATATCTCATTGATGAAAAAAAAAAATTGAAACCATTGAGAATGATGTTGATGTTGCTACAACAATAATAGGGTTAGCAAGATATTCTGACGATTATACAAGATCGGCAGGTCCATCTATGATGTTTGCTAAGGAAATTACTGATCACCCTAATCACTCTCCGTATATTAAAATACGGACACCACAGGCTACTGCAATTGACCCAAACTACCCCAATACCTATGAACACAGAGCTAGACCAGGAGCTGAGTTTGATATTGTCAGAAGCGCTAACCCCGATTACAATCTAGGATATGCAACACGCAAAGCAATGCTACAAGGAGAGCATCGACGATTCTCATGCACGATTCCACTGCATCATATATTTGGATTCTGCAGAAATGTCTGAAAAGTCATCTATGGAGCAAAGCATACGGTAGTACTCGTGCGAAAGGGTACTGATAATGATGCAATTTGGCGAGGTGCTGATGTTGCTGAGGGTAAAGTCAGATTATTTAAACTACCACTGTGGATGCCAGTGTTGACTCCATCAATCACCACAGAGGAGCGATTACTATCATTTATGGACCAAGGAGGAAAGTCGTTGAGTTGGTTAGCGGTGTCCACAGATACTATAGATTCTAATATCACTAATACATTTACATGGCACCTGGCAGCGCGACAAGGTGTTTCAGCTCCACATCATATATTTGTTGCGCTACAGGATAAAACGCGAGTTGGTTCACAATTACGCAGCCATATGATATTTGATAAATTAGGCATTAGTGAAGTCTCGCTGAAAAAAAATGGCCAACAGGAACCATCCGAGGATATACAACTTGATTACGACAACAATTATATTGCACGCGTGTATCACAGGTTGTTGACATATATGGCACACGATCAAAATGTTGATACTGGTTTACAAATATCACAGTATGATTTTAAAAATTTATATCCGATCTATTACTTTTCGTTGGAACATCTTGATTTAACAAGACAGTCCATCGTTGATATATACTTTAGAGCTCTTGTAGACATCCCTGGTGGTGTTAATTATAGAGCGGTTGTTGTCATTCTCAGCGACAAATCAATGCTTCTTGAAGGTGTTGGCGGATGAATGAGAGTGATAGATGCACCAGTGGAAAATATGTAACAATTAGATCAATCTGTTATTGTATAATGTCATATAGTCATATTAGTGTTATGTTAACTCCCGATCAACTCGAGAAATTGCAATCGGAATCGGCTAAAAAATGTGGAACCACAATAACACTGAAACCCAATCAGATGACTGGCAGGGCGAATAAATTGTCGCTGACGACTCATCAAGTAAATCACTTCAATGATGCGCTCAAAAATAAAAAAGGTGTTCAGGTTACTCTCTCTGCGGCTGCGATCAAAAACATGATTAAAACCGGTGGTATATTCCCGTTGTTAGCTGCGTTACCAGCGTTGATTGCGGCAGTGGCCCCAGCGGTGGCTAAAGCGGCAGCGTTAGGGGCTGTTGGTACCGTGGCAGTAATGGCACTAAAGAAAGCAACTGGGCGAGGATATAAAAAAAAGGGAAAGGGTCTAAGACTAGGACCGGTTTACTAGTTGGAGAGTCTTTGACTGAGGAACCTATGGTTGTAGAGTCTTTGACACCTATGTCCAATTTCGATTTACTCGAAGCTGCTAAAAAATGGCCATAAAAAACTTCAGAGGTGTTTTTTTATGAAAGACCAGTTACCGGCACAACCAAACAGCGTTGAAACTGCTATTATTAGTCTCAATAACAGCACTGGACCCGGAACCCACTGGGTTGCATACGCGATTGATCCACGTGCAATTATTTCGATTCATATGGATTAGCACCACCAAAGGAATTTAACCGCTATATAAACCGCTTAAACACTTTTCATGAAATGAAGACTTGGTATTCTACGCTACCAACACAACAAATGAATGACCCACCAATAGCGGCAGCGAAGTATTAAATGTACTCAACGCTATTTCAACATCTAGAAAACCACCACACGTTGTCGTAAATGAATACACTAGCAGTCGCTGGCGGCATCGATGATTTTGCAACGAAAAGATTTTAGAGAGATTATATAGAATAACATGATTGATATTTGGGGACGACCTCTATTACTGTCAAAGAAACCTGATGGCGTTGCAACCGGTGATATAAAAAAAACATTGAAGATGAAATAGCTGAGACGTTGAACTTAGCAAGATTTGATCCCAATGAAATAGTTGTATTTCAAGATCGTCAGGGTAAATTGAAATCTAGTAACGTTTCCCTGGATGATATTTTAGTTAAACAAAGCAGCGTACCTGAAGAAACTATCGCGTTGTTTTCCGATCAGGGTAAACTCAAACCAGGTGTACTTGTTTCAACTATCGTTGATAGAATTAACAATATTGACAAACTGTTATTAGATTTCCTTGGAAATCCACCGGTGACCACACCGAAGCTCACAACGATAAAAGATTCTATGTTGGAACTAGCAACACTTCAAAGCAAATATGCAGATCACGTTGAAAAGTTTACATCATTTCGTAAAAATATCATCGAGAAATTCTTTGCAACCACGCTGAATAAAATTGATATAAAACTTCCTGATATTAAAAAATCCATTGATGAGATAAGAAACACCATTGAGGCAATCAAGGAGGATGCAACGAGGATGATAACAATCGTTAAAAAAAAAAAAAATCCCTCATGCGAAAACCAATAACGTAGTATACACGATCCAACATGGATCATTTGCGTGGACTACTACAAACAACAAATTAGATATCACTGCAACCATCAAAGGTATTTATCAATTAACACTAGTGACCCCGACTCAATTTAATATATCATCATCGAGTTCATCTGGGGTCAACAATATGATATCAACGATCATCGACAAGGATACAACCGAACAATTCACGATAGTATCCACTGATAAAAATTTGGTTAGGGTTTCGGTATCATGGTATGTGGAATTCGTAGCGGATTTGAGTAAACAATTAAACTGAAATCGTAAACTGATTTGGAAATAAAATGGCATCATCAATGATACCTTCAGTATCTCAATACCGCTATGATCAGGTCAGAGAATTTCAAACTAGACTCAAAACCCTCGCCGAGGAGTATCAAACAAAAATAAAAAAATACCGATGAAGAATCACCGCAATTGATGTTACCGTGTACTCGGTGAGTGGTGTAATCACCGGAGCTGGTATAATACTCTCCTCGGTAACAATGATTGCCCTGATAGCTGTTCCAATTTGTATATCCACGGCAACAACAATCACGGGAATAATTTCGATAATAACAAAAAAAAATATCATCATGCAGCCAGTGTAAACTGCAAGATTACTTAATTAAATTTCATGTTGTATCAACCGCGTACTCGCAATTATCCTCGATGATATCATCGTCGCTCGATAATACATTTATATCAGATAGTGAGTTATCAGCGATGGTAAGTATTTATGATTCCGCGATGTCAAAATTAGAAATCCAACATGAATATAATAACGATGACATCACCGCAGGAACTACTTCAACGAATAGTAAAAAATACCGAACCAATTCAACAAATAACGGAAAATACCACACCGATGAAGACCAGCATGATATCAATAACCTCAACCAATCCTGAATTCAGTGTGAATTTTCCTACTCCGATTCCGGTGAAAGAAATAGCGTTAGCAAAACTATGAATGTATCACAGTTGGCCTAAAATTAGATCGGTAGCATTTGGCGATCAACAACCGAATAATTCCTTGGTATTTGCGTATAAGAATCGCGAAGACGGGACTCCAGACTGGAATGTTGTTTCGATACCATCTAGGTCATACCAAATCGAACAAATCAATGCTGAATTTCAGCGTAGAATAAAATCAATTTCTGGAACAGAAGAATAAAAAATCGCTATAACAGTTCATGAGCCGACGTTATCATCCGCGATTGAGATAAACTCACCTGAGTATTCCGTAGATATCTATCATAGTTCTATAAGAACTATACTGGGATGGCCTGAAATACCACCTGAGGGGTATCAAATACCCGAACCCGAAAAGTCTTATTATGTCACAGACAAAAAATCATATTATGAAATCAACCCATCATATCGAGATGATTTATTTGATATAAAAGATACAAAATCAACCGACAGATTTACATTTATTGATAACAATACCAGGCAATGGTATTTTGATTTTGAGAAAACTCGTGATTCAACCATTACAATTACATTTACGTTAACTAACATCATTGATTATTTTAAGGAGATTAATCAATTACATAGAACACAACTAGAACGACTACGATGGAGCTTTCAAGAGCATCTCTCTGGTATAACAGAGTCACGTGATAAGATCATAAAATATGTTAGGATATTAAATCAGCTTGTATCTGATATGGAATATATCAACAAACGATTAATTCAAGTAATATATAATGATAAGAACGGAGATAAACAAAAATTCCTAACCAGCTACAATACAACAGATGTCGATTTACCCGATTTCAAGTTTCCTGGGTATAACGCAAGTGAATTAAAAAAATCTATTAATGATCCTATCTGGGAAAACTTTCCTCTGATACTCGACGCATGGAAAAAAAATACCACAAAAAACAACTATCCTCAAATATAATAATGACCCAGATGGAGGCGGCAGGCATATCGCTCCGTTCAACGTGAATGTAACCTCGGTGATAGCATTGAATTTAGTATGTGATGTTATCGAGGCAAGCTATCAAATAAATCTCGAGCGATCAAATCAAGCTCAGCAGGGATATATTTTATACTTTTTTGCATCAATAGCTCCTCCAGGATTTCTAATTATTGAGGATCCAACTAATCCAGTCTATATGCGATGTCATAATGATTTGCTAATGAGAATTAATTTCAGACTCACTGACCAATCTAATAATCTGATTGATTTACGCAGCGAGGTTCTACAAATTAGTCTGTTTGTAAAGTCCTAAGGACTTTCATCATAGTGATTTTCATCGTAAAAACAATTGTTAACCCATAGCAGAAGAGGCGACAACGACCATGGCATCTTCGAGCATGCCTTTTTTTTTTTTTTTACGATTTCGAGGAAGTCTTAGTTTGCTAAATCTACGCTTGTCAGATTCACTTTTCGAGGAAGCCTTAGTTTGCCAAATCGACGCTTGACCCTTCTTACATTTTTGAGAAACCCCTAATCTGACAAATAGGGCTCTAAAATCGTTAAGGCTTCATTTGGCAAAAGGAGGCTTAAAATATTTTGCTTAAAATCCAACCGTCTGATCTAAGGCTCCATTTGGCAAAAGGAGGCTTAAAATATTTTGCTTAAAATATAATCGTATGGTTCGCCCCCTCTGCTGCTAACTGTCTTGTTATTAAATAGCATATTTATCATTATATCATTTATATTAGGATATGTATATATTAGGATATGATAAAATATTTTTTTTCCTTTTGCAAAACATATGGTGAAACTTTTTTCACCTAAGTCATATGTCCCAACTCTTAAGAAATAAAATTGTGTTGCATTTGCGACTCCCCCCCACTATATGTTGCAATGAAATAGATATACAAAATGTTTTTTTGATAATAAAATGAAAGAAAACTAACCTTGTATTATCATTTATTCCTCTTTTTTTCTTCATCAAGAGTGTTTAAGAAAATATATATCCATGAACTCCATATATGTAGCATATGCTTCAATATTGGAGTGATATTGCATGTCAGCCGCATTGTTCATTGACCTAAATATTGAGATAGCCAATCGCATTTGGTTGTACTCAAAGGTTTGAATATTGTTTCAGACTAAAAACGGATCTAACAAATTGCAAACGAGAGTGAGAGAAAGATTCAGAGAAATATCATTCAACTGCTTGAAAGCATCAGCCATTCACTATATGACATGGTGTAATGTGCAAAAAAAAAGACTGTATTATATCCAGGTTAATTATGTAACATATATAACAATAAATTACAAATAAAAATCATTAGTTTAAATAACATTTACTGGGACAATCTTTTCACTAGCATGGATTACAAAAAGTATTATTTAAGCAAATTCTGCTGTGTAAACTATTTACCCTGCAAAGATAAATGCCTGTTTGTATCAATTATGATTACAGATGGCAAGCAAATAGAAGCCCAAGTAGTGAATAAACACAACTGCCAGCATGCAATAAACTCAATGTTTGAACTTACCAACAGCAAATCAAATACCAAGGTTATTTTATTACAAGGCAAGCTGACCTTGAAAGCCAACTTTGGCATCTTTTAAGTGTGCCAATGTTTAAAAAGAAATATACAAAGTAGGCCAACATAGGGAAACAAACTTTGATTCCTTTTACCAGTATGAACAAAACCTTTGAAAATAAATTGGAACAGTTTTTAAAGTGACACAATCTAGTGCTTTGTGTATGAACATTGATGACCCAGCGCCTCCCCAAAAATATTGGTGGAGAAAATAAAATTTGCTGAATTCATAAAGCCCAAAAGAGAAGAAGACGATTTTAATGAAAATATGATCATTAACATGGATGGAAACTTCATTGTCTTTTAATCTTATTGCTGGATGGACTGTTGATAAGATGGGGGTTAAAAGTGTAGGAATTCACATGACTGGTGCAGATTTTTAAAAAAAATCTAACTTTAGTGCATGTAGTTTCTGCATTAGAAGATGTGTTACACCCAATGATAATTTTTCATGGCATGAAAAAGCAGTAAAAATTCATGCACCAAAAGAATGGAACATACATGTGCAGGTGAAGGGTTGGTTTGATGAGATGATGCTGCACTGTTAAGTTTGAGTGCACCGTCTCACATGTCATTTTCAAATAATTTGAAAGGTGTGCCACAACCTACAACTTGAACAAAATGATGTGTCCCAGAACATACAGTGCACAAAAACGTACTTTAAAAATTAATTTATTGTGTATCTATATATATGGTAAATGGTGTAAATTAATGGTTTTGGTATGCTGTAAAACACCAAATCCACAACTATTCTTCACACTTTGAGAGTTATAAGTGCTTAGCAATTAAGTACCATTTCATACTACAATTGCTGCATATTATAAAATGTCAACTTGAATCATAAAAACATCAAATAATTTACAAGAAATGTTTTCATGCAGACATGTGCCCTAACAAAACACCTGAAAACTGAACTACACTTATTGGACAGATTTACAAAGGTAAAATGTTGTGCCTTTACCACATATATGATGGGGAATAAAGTATTGAACAGTAGAAACCAAGGGAGTTTGGCCTGGTGATTGGAACTGTGGGCTATGCATGAGAAGGTTGTGGGTTCAAGTCCTGCACTGGCAAATATACTGTTACCTGATCTTGAACAAGGCACTTAAAACCTCAATTGTTTCAGTCAACCTTGTTGTAAATAGGTACTAGCATCTGCTGGGGTGATTACTATTAATGGTCTGGCATCTCACTCAGAAGGGAGTTACTGTACAGATAGTATACAATAAGAGAACAATAATATGATTTGCCTTTGTAAACCACCAGAAGACTCGTGAGAGTTAAATCTTTATAACTTCAACCAATACAAACAGAAATGACAAATCTGCCTAACAGAAATCAGAATACTGCATTACCACCATGCCCATGATGGCATTCCTGTGCTGCATTTCAAGCTGTGTCAACATGGTATCTAGAGGGATCCCAACATCTGCCAAGATGGTTTCAAGCTGAGTCAGTGCTGCACAAACACTCACGTCCTGACTCTGTATCGCCTTCAGAGCCTCAGGCAGGATTATGGTACGGTAGTTTATGTTTAGCTCCTACAAGAAAAAGATCCTTTTTATATAAGCAGAACATTACAAAAATACATTTTTTTTACTTATTAATTTTTAAATGATCGTTTTTCAGTTTGCACAGAACTCCTTTTCCAAAGTCTATTGCTCAATTACCAGATGATCCCCCATTCTTTTAACATAATTTTTCATTTCTGGAGGTTTTCTAACTCAAAAGACCTATCTCTACTTCATAAAATTGACTAGATAGACCCCATGGGAATATAATATGAAAAATACTGTAAATCATGTGAAAATTTCAAGTAATAGTTTATTTTTTGTAAGACATTGTAATATGTCAGTCTTTTGCACATGAATGATTTTTAATGGCAATGCAAGTAACTTAAAAGATATTACAAATGGTTTAAACTGATGAGATTGAAAAGTTTCTTATCAGCGAAACTGCAATTATTGCTAAAAAAAAATACAGTTAAATCTGTATCATATGTCTATGTTTCACACTAAAAGAACATTGTGTGCACTTGAATTTGATACGAGCTCAAAAATTGCTTAACAAGATTTTCAACATATATTTTGTTTTACAGTTGCCATCTGTGATCCATACCTAAATGAGTATAACAATCTGGCTGCAAAGTATTAAATATATCTGATAATTTAGAAAATAATATGATGAGTTTATCATTCTTTTCACAAACCAATTTTTTCTAGTAAATAAAACATTTCTTTGATAATACTTACCCACTCATAATACATTACACCCTTGGAGCCTTCCAGTTGCATCCATATAGAGAGCATGTCTATTACTCCAGTAATAACTGAGATAGTCATAGGATTTGTTCCCAATCCCAGTGCAAAGGGGAGATCACTCTAACCGACTGCCAACTAGTTGGGCAGATAACTTTTTAAATGCTAAAAGTATTATCTAGGCAGGTACATTTTGTAAGGTAGTAGTAGTTCTCGAGTTATTATGATTAGGTAACATATTTAAAGGATATGCACAATCTTAATTTACCTTCACAAACAGAATAAGAAAATGCAATAATCATTGATTAAACTTATCATAACTACCTTTTAAAATCTTACCTGTAATGCAATATACACATGATGTGTTGCAAATATTGCCTTGTGAAGATTCTGAAAGGTGTCATCCTGCCAAATCTGTAATGATGCCAAATGAGAGTATTAAATATGTAGTAACACTGAAACAATAGATTTAATGAGTAATTTTCAAATCAATTAAAAAACATAACTCAAAAACTAACTCAAGTACGCTGCATTTTATCTGAATAACTGCATGATTTGACTTGAGCAATGGTAAAATATTGTCAGTTTAAATAATGTATTCAGTTAATGCTAAAAGAATGTGCATATCTTAAGGCATATCCAAGGATATAAATGAAACTCTTATTCACTTGTGTGGATGTTTTCAACATGTCTAGGAACTGCATCACATTTCCACTCATACTGCAGAGCTCATCCAGAAACCAGTCTCCATCCCGAGATGTCAAATCCATCAACCTGTCTCCTGCACCTGGGAAACATGAAACATTTATTTTTAAAAAGTTTAAAATTAAACCTTTTCTATTGCTGCTACAATAAGTATGTAAAACTGATGCTATCAATGTTTTTTTTTAAGTAAATGTCGTATAGAACAGGAAAAAAAAAACAAACAACAAATTACAAGGAAAATGCCAAACCTCTTCCCTAGTCTATATCACAGCTACAATTGCCCAATTCAAGCAGAACACCATATCTCACTTCCAAACTGTTCTATGATGTAATGCATGACTTTCAAAACCCATGAACATAACTCACCTCTTGCTGACAATGATTAAATCAAAATAGGCTTCACACCTGCTGACCTCCCTCACCAAAATGTTGACCCCTGTGTCATAATCCCCCTTCCCTATTAATTGGAATGTTGACCCAGCCCACCTATCCAGGACCAAGACCCCAAAAAGTAATGCTCCTCTTGCGCGTGGTTAATGGCAAACATACATACTCACATTACTGTATTACTGCTGCTGGGGAGACAAAAAATTGTGTCTCATGAATCAAGGCTGGAAAACAAGTCTTTTAAAACCATTCTGTGTTTGTACTATGAATTCATTTTTTCTTATCAATTCTTGTGGCTATGCATAAAATCATACTTTTATTATTTGTTAATAAGGCCCTTTCATCTTCATGAAAGGAACATAGTTTCTTGGGTCTTTCAAGGAGAAAGTAGGACTGAATTGTAGCCCTAAATCACATCTAGAAGAAACTCGTCTAGATACAGGAGGCCTCCTCTCTTCCTTACACGAGTGTTTTAATTTTTATACTGGACTGCTTTTAATAAAGGCAAGCAACCATTTAAATGTCATTTGATTTCTCCTCCATTGTTGTATTTTATTTCTTCATGGATTATAGATATACTTGCAAACACCCCCCTATTGAGCTTATTATAGAAACAAAATGCATCTTAAATTATACATTTGCATGCAATTTGTATAACAATGATATTTCCTATAAAAAAACATCTTTTTTGTTGCAACATTAAGTTTTTATATATTAATTCCATTAAATTGTGTATTTGTATCATTGAATTTCAGTGGTTACCATTGAATGCATATTTTCATTTTTATTGCCCTGACTTACTGTAAAAATCATGCTAGAACAGCCCCTAATTGGATGATCTATGTTTTTTCATTATTTACAACATAAAAATGCCAGGCAAACATTTTGTGCATTATTAATGTCCAAATGTTGCTGATTGTGATTTTGCACTAAAGCATGTCCCAAAATGCGATCAGAAACAAACAACATGGAATATAATCTTCCATGCAAACGGCAATCTCTGTTTGTATGTAAGTTTTGTTTAAAGTTTTAAAAAAATGTCACTTCTGTAATACTGCAAATGATACTTTAAAGACCCAGATGGTGATAGACATCATAACAGATGAGCTAAGAAAAATAGTTGGTCTTCAGTATTCTGTTCATTGCAAACAAGAACATGTATGAAATTTGTGTTTATATGAGAAGATTGCAAAGATGTGGAAATATGGCAATCATCAAGCTTTGAATGAAGACATGCCTTATCAGGAACAAAATTACTCCTCGATTTTATTTGCATGTAATTATTTATGTATACATGTATTTAAATAATCTTGTTCTGTGACATACTGTCATCATTAAGTGCTTATACACGAGTCATGTTCTGGAAGTATTCATGTGTACTTCAGCAATACAAGAAAAAAAAAATTTGTATGGTCACTATTTACTGGGGTTTTTTTCACATGGATTTATGCATGTTTAGTATTTCCAAACTTGATTAAAAAAAATTAAATACAGTCAATGTAGAGACATGGAATTTTCATACTGCAATATATTTATGATAGTGGACAATGTTATTTGATGCATAATGAAAGATATTTGGAAAATTGGAAGAATATGTGTTTTAAGAATATTTAAGAATTAGCAAGATTAGTTAAATTTTCAGCTAACTTTAACTTCTTTTTAAATCTCTTCAAGTACTCAATGATTGGGAAACTTCATGCTACATGAAACTCAATGAAATTTTCACCTCATCAAATGTCATGTTGGTAGTAATGATGGGCTGTCAAGATTGTCATCACACCTGTGAACTTTGTATCACATTACATTCCCAACAAATGGCAAGGTTATTCAATGAAGTCACTGAGACATTTTATTCTGCACCATCTCATACAGGACTTTAGGTTTCCTTTGCACATGTTTTTCTTTATTTTTATGCAACAGACAGTACATAATACATACTTAAACCATTTTCTCAGTGGCTACATTTTTTAGAAGTCTGGCTTTTTGAATAACAGATTAAAAGGGATAAGAAAAAAATTCAAACAAAACAAAATTAATAATGGTTAAATAAAATATTTCATTTGTATACTAATCTAAAACTGGTTAACTGGTAATGTACCATGAGACATGCATCTCTCGGACCATATCACAGTGCCTCTACCATGTTTGTAAATTATAATGAACTTTTCAATTAAGAATTAATGAGAAAATGTTTTATTAATGATGACAATAATATCTAATAGAAAGAATTTTATCTTGAAATCTCAGTAGAACTATGATGTTCATTTTAATTCTCAGATTATAGATAGATGTGACAAATTACGTATCTTGTAAAATTTTGTTTTTAAAAACACCAGACACATTATGAAACTGTATACATGTTTGTATATTTGTACATGTGATATCTTTAATATTTTATGTTTATGTTTATATTTTACATGTAATGACCATGCAGGCTGAAATAAATAATTCTTATCTTCTTTTTTTATTCCAATATGATGGTAAACTGCATAATTTTAAGTTTTTGCACAAACAAAACATACTGACTAAATCTTCTTACTACCCACCTGCTGCAGCCCCTTCCATCTGTAAATAGCGCTTGTTCAGTGCACATAAGGCAGTGGAAATCACTCCAATCAGACTGCTCACCCCATAGTCACCATTGTCTGTAATATTAGCAGATAAAGAATATAAGCAACTGCAGCTTGCATGTGTCTTCTATGACTTTTGTTATTAATATGTCAACTATGATATAAAAAGAACCATGCCCACAAATAGATTTATGTTCAGCAGTGAATGCTTTGAAAATGGGAATGGGTAAACAGAAAAGTGGCTCACTGTAACATATTTACACAAGACCTGGGCCTGCGTGTTGCTCATGATCAAAGGAAAAGACAGGTCACCAAGCTAAGTAGTACAAGCTATCACAGTCTCAATGTTTTTTTTCCCTTCATTTTATAGAGATTCATCCCTCGCCTGAACAAAATCCAATATGGGTTTTGGAAATATAAGGATATCAAAAATCTTAATTAAAACACATGTTCTATGATTGTTAGCTTGACCCTAAGGTAAAAGATGTAAGCATTTATGTCACTGAATAAATTGTGTTACCTTCTATCTCCATCAAAAGGTTTAGGAAATATATGCAAATAAAATAAAATTAAACTTTAACTACAACCTCGATGCATTTTTCACTTTGTGACCTTGACATCATAGTCAGAGAGCAAGATAACATGTTGTAAAATAAAATGTTTTAGCTTCCCAATCATTAATGCCATGTATGACGAGACTAATGAAATGGTTTAAGAAATGTTATGGAAATGAAAGCTATTAACTAAAACAACAAACTGTTGATGGTCTCTGAAAAAAATGACAGATACATCACTTTTCAGTACAAGCCACCCCATTTGTACGGGCTGCAAAACTTGTATAAATTTTTCTTTGATTAATCCTATAAAAATTTAAAGATCAATACCATCCATTATGGATGTCTTGTCCTCAGTGTCTTTAAACTTCACTTAATAATTTGCATAACATCTGAAGACCAAAGATGGGCTCATGTTGATCATACAGTCTGTGAAATCTCATTATAGGAGTGTCTCAACTGAGCAGGTATCAATTATGTGTCATGATCAAAAGGAGTTATGTTCCGAATGTCAAATGAATAGAGGATTCTACATGGTATTAAAAATAATCAAAGGATTATAGGGATAATTCTGGCAGTACTGCATTTAAAAGCAAAGTAATTAAGGTCAGAACTATCAAATTCATATATTGCACTAAAGATTAAGTAACTGGGAAAATAAAGCATGTGCTGCCTTTACCAGCTAATCAGTTAAAGTCAGATTTATAAAATCATTAGCTGCATATATAAGAATACCCATACTCCACAGGATTCAAATTTTTATTAATAAAAGACAGATCTATAAGCAAATATATATGGTATATTTGCTTCAAAATTCTGTTATCCATGGTTAGATCTGTTTTGTACATGCATCAAGTCATAAGTTTCCTAATGGTTCTTTTGTTTCTTCAACTTGAAAGACCACCTCATGCAAAACTAGACCATAATCAACAAAGAAGCTTTCAGATGTCTTCAGTGGCCACTGAAAACATTCATAATCATGCTGAAAATAAACAGACTAAAGTGATCTTCAAAATGAAATGTTGATCCATTTTATGCAAATTTCTTTTCTTTGTGTACATACACTTATTGATAAAGGATAATCCTATTTATTAGGAATGGAGAGGTCATTGTAAATGCAAAAGAAATTACACACAGAAGTTCTTGGGATTTAACTGATGGAGTCGATTAGGATATAAATACTATGAATATTTAAACATTGAAACTGAAGGAGTATGGTATTTATTTTAATAGTTTTCGTTTACTATTTTCTATCTTTGACAAAAGCGTTAGTTAAACAGGGGCAGTAAGGTACAAATTAGCATGAAATACATGTTTCCCTATCTCTCTTTCAAAAGGAAAACAAACTAAAAACTAGAAAATGCATTTTAGCATCAGCGATGCAATTTCCCTCTTGCTGATAATCTGAAATAGCATAGTGATAACATTAATATTCAGGAAACCAGTAGTTACTATAGTTTCATTCCACACAGCAATGCCAATCGTTTTCATTTACTGTTTTCTATCTTTGACAAAAGCATTTAGCTAAGCTGGGGCAGCAAGGTACAAATTAGCGTGAAATACTAATACTGAACTGTAACTCAGCAAATTTTCAGGTCAGTATCATGAAATTAAGCAAAAGTATATAATTTGTTTAAAATACTTTGAGTGAAACAAATTAGGCACTTTTAGCTAAATTTAATTATGCTGACCTGAAAATTTACTGAGTTGCAGTTAGGATACATTTTCTGATGCTGTGTGGAACAAACTATGGTAAAAAAGATGACACTGATGTAACTGACCTGACTTTGTCTTACACTCAGCATCAAACTGTATATGGATAAGATAAAGGATGGATTTTTTAAAAAAAAAATCTGCGAATTTGAGTTGTACTCCACATAGACTTATAGGCTGGCAAATATGGTACATACCGGTACTGTGACATGGCATAAAAAACAATCTTTTTAAAGCATATATTTATATATGTAATATCAAAGCAGAAATACTATACAAAGTTTGTAACAACAGGCCCTGATTTTGTGATTTGGATTTTAATATTGGTTATAAAAAATTAGTCATTTCACTATGATGTCTTTAGTGTGGCAGTTTATATTGATGTCTAGCTATATGTGAAAGAAATGATATCACCAGTAATACACAGACACTATTGAAACAAACCAATGATTCTTTTGTAACACAACCATACTAAAGACCTTATTGGAGATTGGATAAAAAGTGGACAATGTGGCAGTTGTAGAGATTTTCTTTGCAAATTTCTGGCATTACAGATAATTTTACTAAACTGGTAAGCCTTTGTTTGCATACTCTGAGATTGCACAATATTTTAAACACTTTGACATAGCAATTCTAACAACTGTCAAACTGTATTTTACCATACATACCAAACTCCAAATGGTTATGAAGTTCAAATATAGCAAACAAAATTGTAAATAATTTATAATTACGCTGAAGCAACAGCAAAATAATCACTGTGCGAGTTGTAATTGCATAATGCGTTGGTGTTGGTCGGATAAAGATCCTCGCCAATTTACCGCAGACAGAAAAGATAGCAGCCTTGGTCATACCAGAGATAATGTGATGTTGACTTGTCTTGAGTGTAATAGACGCAGAGGTGCTAGTTAAGACCACGCGGTTGTAATTGAGTATCCTTGGGTATCACCAGTAATTGTTCACGCATAAATCCGCGCTGAGGAGCAGTTGAATCTAATCTATAGACTGGTGTACCCGTAGATCTTACTATGCTAGATATTTTATGTGCGGTGACACTCCAAATAGGATCAGTAGCTCTTTTTTCTACCACCGTCAAGTTCTCCTGGATCATATAAATATCTCACAGTGACATTGTCGAGTATTGGTTGTTTTGAAAAACCATTTTGCGGTTTTTGTATGGGTATATACTTTTTTTAATCGCGTTGTTAGGTTTCATATTAATTGTTCGAGTAATTTCATTTTTTAGCGCAGTAATTACACCGGGTAATCTCTTGACCCATTCACGAGATCGTTTATCCTGAATAAACTCCTTCGCGTATTGATATCCAAATAACTGCTCAGCAAGTGTACGATTAAATCGTTCAACAATTGCCTGATCGCAATGTAGTGCAGTATGTCCTCGTCTAATGGTGACATTATGATGCTTCATTGTTGATAACACTGCACCCTGAAATTCCTTGCCAGGATCAATTTGTAATAGATTTGGCCACTGCATAGGACCTCGTTGATAAATCCTTCAAACGCAGAAGCTACTTCAGTTGATGACTTCGTCTTTAATGGTTCTGCTTGTTTGTATCTACTTGCAACATCAACTACAGTTAGTGCGTATTTGTAAACAGTATCATGCGGCAGAAATAATATATCAGCTTGATGAACTTCATTAGAGATGCTGACATCAAAATATGAGAAGTTAATTTGTTTAGGAGGTGTTTTTTTAGGAGATAAATCTGCCATATCGCCTGTTTGGATAACCAATCCTTTGCTGTAGTATTTTTCACCTTTGTGGCGCTTGCGAGTTTACCGATTGCGGATTTACCCCTCCAGTATCCTCTTGGGGAATAATAAATAGATTCCAATTTGTTATTAATTACCAGCACCCAGCATTAATTTACTTTTCATCACTGATTTTATCAACCATGAAGCTAATTTTTCTTTGAAGGATTTATCAGTAACAGAATTCAACGCATGAATCAATTTCACATCTGCGATATGTCTCTGTTGCAGATTACTGCTTTTATAAGCAACATCATAAGCACGACATGCCTTATCAATAGCATTTATTGGATATTCACCGGGTTTGGGTTGGTTTTGATCATCCAGTCTGATGTCAAGTCTGGTTCCAGGTCCATAATAACTATACCCTGGAAGGTGTTTTTCTCCCGGATATTTTGCCCATGGTGTTCCTGGGAGTTTTGTTAACTTGGCTGCAATATTACCTCCCTTGTTTAAAAACAAATCTAAATTTTTGTATACCACATTGTTCACACTTGCCAGTGATAGCTTCTCTGTTATTTGTTGTTGTAGTAGGTGTTGGGTCAATTGTTGGTGTATGGTATTTTTCGGCGACAAAAACACGAGAACCAGTTAAGCATCATGCAGTGCTACCAAATTCTATTCCTATGATTATAATTGGACCATCTGGAAGTGGCAAGACACAGTTGTTACTTAATTTAATAATGAGATGGATGAAATGGGATAAACTATATTTAGTAGCCCCGAGTGTAGACGATCAGTGATGTTATGAGGTGTTAAAGGATTTTAACGAGAAAGCAGAATCGGAAATCGATGAGGATATTATTGAGTTTATAACCGATATCGAGGAGGCACCGAGTATTGATGTTATTGATGGAAGTATTGGCAATTTAGTCGTATATGATCATGTGATGCTAGACAATCAAAAGAATCCCGCTAGGATATTTTCCAGAGGTAGGCATAAAAATACTGATGTAATATATGTCACTCAAGAGATATACACAAATACCAAAAGTATTCAGAGATAACTGCAATATTCTTGCTGTATTTAATGGAGTTGACACACATACGCTACGAAATATTCACCAGACCTGGTGCAGTGGAGACATGGATTATAATCACTTTAGAAATTTCTTTAGTCACGCACAGTCAATCCCACATGGATTTGTAACGATAAATTTGCATGACCCTAGATCAAGATATCGTATCGGACTTGATCAAATATTCAGTTGAAACAATCTGTTCCCCTCAGTGCTAGCGGCGCTGGGTCTGAAGACTGTCTCTGTAGTAGTCTTTTTTTGTACGAAATAGCTCTAAATTCGTTAAAGCTCCATTTGGCAAAAGGAGACTTAAAATTATTTGCTTAAAATCTAACTCAATTAGAGATGTCCGATTCACCCTCTTTGCTGCTCTTTGATTTAAGCAAAATTAATATTAGAAAAGGAATAATTAGTGACAAACAAATATCTACAATGGTGTAAAGACATTCTGATTCTTAATTACAAGATTGTACATTTTTTCTAAGACTATTTCAATTTTATATCTTTATTTAGTTATAATTTTATCAATTTTAATTCCTAAGGTGTACCATTATACTAAATTTTATAAACTGGTCCATTAACATTTATTAAAGCAGCTTGCATTCTAGAATAATAGCTTCTGCATGTCAAGATCAGTATTTTAAAGAAAAAAATTGTTTGTGATTTGGATTTTAACATTGGTTTACAAAAATTAGTCATTTCACTATGATGTCTTTAGTGTGGCAGTTTGTATTGTATTGATGTCTAGCTATAAAATGTATACTGATGATAAAAACATATTTATGTTGTTTGATATAAAAAAAATATGATCTCAAATAGTCCTTAAAGCATTAACAAACTCAGCCAATCTGATCATTAATCCAATAATTGTATCAATTTAAGATCATAATAATTTTAAGACGACTTCACAAGTTTACTCAAAATTTCATCTCATGAATGGTAGCAATTTCTGCAAATCAGGTGTAAGATCACCTTATTATTGATATCGCTGATTATTAAACTTGTGCTAGACCTTGATTATATAAGCCTAATTTTCAAGTTTGATCCAAATCTGATACAATAATTTCTTTCAAAATATTAAAAATCTCAACAAAATGCGATGTAAGATGACCTCAGTAATATGTGTGGATCACAATCTTTACTAAACTCATCCAAGATCTTGAAGACATCAGCCATATCATAGGTTTGATCAGAACAATGACTTCCAAAACGGTTACAAAATCAAAGAAAAGATCATCTCAATAATATGCATTTATTTCACTAATTATCTTGTTATCCTGATGATATGCATTTCAAATCAGATTAAACTCACATCAGAAATATGGGCAACATTGTTCACAAGCTCAGCCAATCAGAATCATTTGTTCTTAATTCAGAGATACTGATGACAAACTTAAATACCAAATCTTATTAAAAAAAGATCAAAACATGACCTCCAGAGTTGTAAGAAGTTAATGTTGTTTGACAAATGATAGGCAATGTACACATGCACATTTGGTCATATGGCAAGGTGGGAAACCAGATATTTCTTTGATTAACCTTGGAGTGACACCCAGTATTTCATGCATCAGTGATTACCTTGGTTAGCAACTACAAATGACACATTACAAAAAAAGCACCTAATACCTATACTCATTCCCAAATACATTCCACAGTTAACCTGCTGTGGGTAACCTCTGCATTATACAATGTATAATCATTATGTCCAGCTGATCATTGAATAAACATATATATATATATATATATATATATATATATATATATATATATATATATATATATATATATAGTCAAACCCACTTATCTCGACCTCGGTTATCTCGACAACCCGCTTATGTCGAGCGTTTTGGTCCGGTCCCGAAAAAATTCTTCTTTGTTATGCTATTTTTTACCCGCTTATCTCGACCTCTGTTAAGTCGATAACCCGGTTATGTCGGGCATAAGTTTCGGTCCGAAGTAACATGTGGACCCGCTTAATTCGACGAAATGCAACTTTTTAACGTCAATCTCACAGAAATTGTACAAGAAATAGTCAGCAAAAGCGATCGATTTTAAGGCACAATTTTGGTCCGTTACGGCAGTAGTCACATGTTTATTTCATATTCTTTCTATTTTTGGTTCGTAAGAGTAGCTTAATCGATTAGTTTTTTAAGAATATATCATGTTCACTACATAAAATATTCAAGGATTCACAAAGACAAGAGTGTGCACAAATTACAATGTAACTTTATTTTACGAAAACGCAGAATCTTAGATGTCAGCTACATGTGTATTTTATCATTTCCCTTTTATTTCTTAAGGTACATTTCAGATATGAATTATGTTCCGAAGTACATGTATACAAGAAACAACAATCAAGGAGATACAAGTAATGAAATATTATGTACATGTACACATTAATAATCAATGTGCAGACGGAAAAGTGATGATCGGCTGAATATTCAGGTCATGAAATTGCTCCATATGCACGTAATATCATGACGATTTATTGTATAGCATTTTATGACAAAATAGCCAAACATGTCAGCAATATTTTCAAAATACATGCTCAAGGACATTTTTAAAATTACCGGTTTTCATGAACCCGGATATCTCGGGACCCGGTTATGTCGACGATTTCTTTACACCCCCGATGTAATCGAGATAACCGGGTTTGACTGTATATATATATATATATATATACATACACACACACACATAACCTATACTAGTAAGCATAAAATGGGAGTTCAGTGACCTTGTTTGGTAAGAGGTGTAGTATTAACAGTGACAAATCCAACTGCCAAGTTTCAAGATTCAAGCAAAGAACGTTAAGCATATAGTTTCAAAAGTTACTGAAGCATGAAATATAGGTCACATAGAACATTTTTGTTCTAAAAAATTCTGAAGTGCATATCAAGATACATTCCTCTGCCAATTTTCATGATTCTACATCATTTCAAAAATGTATGTTGCAATGAGCTAAATGCAAATTCTTAAGAAATACAGCACTTGATGAACTCTATATAAGCTACTAACAGAACTGCATATTATCATTATCAATTTCTTGTTTCTAGAATGAAGTGTCTGATAAATGAGCAAAATATATAAAGTTTTAACCCAAGCAAGTAAAGAATAAAATATGGGTCACAATAACCTACTTCTACTTTTGTGATCTAGATACAGTACATTGTCTACTACTTGTGCATTCCATCACCAAGTTTCATGGATACGATAGTATGTATATATCATGCCAAAAAAATGTGTGGTCATAAGCTAAATGTAAACACTTAACCTAGTCAACTGAAATAGCAATAAAGCTACATGGTTGTGTGCTAAACACAACATAATCTAAATCTGTAAAATCTGAAATGTAGTTACAGTGACCTTTTTTGATGTTTTAGCAAGGGTGTGGTACTAAGAAAATGCAAACAATCATCTAGTTTGAGGACTCTATTAAAAAGTGAGCTTGAGAAACAAACGTAAAACACAATTTAACCAAAAAATAGTGGAATGTGAAATATAGGTCACAATGACCCACTTTTGTGTTGGGGGTGGGTGGGGGTGTAGCACTCATCATGATGCATCCTCACTTGCTTCATAATTTAAGGGATAACTATGTATATAGGATGCAAAAAAACCTGCACAAAACTCAAAACTTCATTATGAATGAACACATAATATACATGAACAATTTCCCCCTCTTAGCTCCTTCCCCAGGAGTTCTGAAATCCACTCCAAACTAGCCTAGAATGTAGGAAGAAAGACTACTTGAGATACAGCAAGGCTGTACATATCTAAATATAGATGCTTTCATACGTTTGGATGCCAGGAGTAGTAAAATAGCTATGTGGTGGCAAGCTGTAACTGATATATTGATAATACCTAATAAGTTAACACTTGTTGTTGTTGTTGTGTTAGAGTTTTCAGTACACAATAGGCTATACATGGCTGCCAGTATTATTGGTGGAGGAAGAACCTGGGAAAATCCCAGGAAAGAACCACCGACCCACGAGAAGCTACTGGCATGCTTTCTCACATAACTACATTAGCTGAATCCTAGACTCGAACACACACAGAAAGAAATGAGATGGCAGTGATCCGTAACGGAAAGCACTTTAGACCACTCGGGGCCCCACTTCTTGTTGTACAATAAACAAAAAAAGCTAAAAAATGTTAAAATAAAATAAATAATGCTCACCCTGAACAAAGATGTCAATGGCTCCTTTTCCCTCTCTAACCTGCAGTTCCAACAAAGAAGCTTCTGCTGCCTCTTGACTTCGCCGATCCAAGAGCTGGAAGAAAATAATATCAATTATGTAAAAATATGCAGCTAACATAAATTTTACAGCAAGTTTATAAAGTCCTCAGCTGAACCATGTTTTTATGGAGCAACCTAATTATGTACATTACTTTCTCATAAATGAGATCCTGATCTGCAGTAGCATTATTGAACTGAGTTGACCTGACACATGACCACAACTTCAAGCTCCTATGGGGGTACGATTTGCATGCCTTTTAATGATATTTATATTCCATACCTTTTATTTGATTTGATACAAAAGATATTAAACAATAATACAAAGCAGGTGTCCTTTTAATTGCATGTAACATTACCAAAAAAAAGCCACAAATTAAAACAGTTTGCAGTTAAGTAGGCTCTCACATATATGCTTGTGGACATAGCTGTGATAGCAGTTGGATTTTACTTTTCACATTCAAATGCAAGAGGCATATCACATTTATCATTTATGATGATTACACTGAAACTGAATACAAATAGTAAACTAAAGCATGAATTTTACTTGCCAAAATGTATTCACTGCTATTTCATTTCATTCATTTTTAAGAGTTGCCATCTGTAGGCATTAGTGACATTTTCAGTGATCAAACTTTTATCAAAGATTGTTATTTACACTGTAAGCTGAAAATTTCAAGTTGGTGATTTAAATTTCCACACACTAACTGCCAGTTTTGATGATATAACCAACAAACTACTAGGGTTTTATTTAGCAATTTTTATTATGATTTTCATGTATGACAATTATGGGTATATTCTTTTGGCATTTTCTAGAAAAAAAGATGAGATCCATGCATTGTGTCCCAACAAGGGGCCAACCAGTCCCAGCACTAACCTCATGCTGATTATCAAGTATGGCAGCTGCTAGTACCATTTGTATAGGTCTTTGTTAGGACTTTACTGGGGCTTGAACCAGCAACCACCCACATCCAAGGTGAATGCTTTAACCACTAGGCCACCAGTGCTTCTCTCACAAATATGAATATGCACAATCACAAGTCATCATAAACAATAGTACATTTCTCAAGAGGATTGTAGGCTGTGTTATCTTACTGTAACATGACTTGCTCAAGTCGTTACAGTGTCTGCCTCAGAAATGGGAGGTCATGGGTTAGAACCCTTGCAAAGTCATACCAAAAACTTATTAAATTGGCACTAACAGTTGCCTCATTAGGTGCCTAGCTTTAAGAAGTTGATATTAGGACTGGTTGGCCTGGTGTCAGGATAATGTGACTGGGTGGGAAATCATGCTACATCATCTGCAGCATGATGCCCCATTGCTCGACATCACTATAAACTGCCACACTGCAAACATCGTAGCAATATGACTGAAAAATGGTTAAAGCTACGTTAAAAACACACACACTCACATACATGCACACACACACACACACAGATACACACATACTCCATTTTTAAGGACATCAAGCAATGTCCACGTTCGATTACATCTTACTGTGGAAAAAAATGTGTAAATTTATTTCTTGTGATTTCAGTTGGTTTTGACACTTCTTTGTATCTATGTTAAATGAACCAGATTTGTATCAGTAAAAATTGTATGCCCCAACTAGTCTGTGTGCATTTCTTTTAATGTAACTTTAATGTAGCCCCTAAAAGTCTTAAGGCCCAAAAACTTCAACATTGCAAGAAATTTTAAAAATTACTATAAAAAAAGCATGAAAATCTGATCATGTTATCTACATATGAATAGAAAAAAAAAAAAATAACAAATTTAATTTCTCTGCCTTAAGCGAGTTTTGCAACATAACCCTGCATAAAGAGTGATGCTGAAAGATCATCTTCAATGATGAGAAAAATTCAGGATATTTTAAGTGTGAACAAAAGTACTCTCCAGTCCGTAAATAATTCAAAGATGAAAAGTAATAACATCTGAATCACCTTCAAACCCTTTTATGAACTGCTGAGAGCAGCAAAGTCTGCATCTAGTTAAGACTGTATTCCAATGTCTAATGGACTTCATAGAAAGAAACTTGTTAGAAATGACAATGCCAATTCTACTAACCGGTTGTTTTTTTTTTTAATGTGTATTAAAAGAAAATGGGTATTTTATTATTTTTCAATCAAGCCTGAATTTTCATTAATTTAATACATGGCTAAATAACTTAATGTCTAAAACGCAACATCGCTTATGTGGGTCACATGCACATACTGCCCCCCTCTGTGTGACAACAAACCACACTTTTTGGTCTCAGAAATCTTCCAACAAAATGCCTGATAGGTTGGTAGGTATACAAGCAGTGGGGGCATACAAATTAGTTCTGTAGATTCAGGACTTACTTTAATAAGTTTCCCATTTACATCTGATAATATGGCTTTCAGTCTAGTCTCTGTGCTGACAACCAACTGGACTTTGGCTTGCGAGAAATGGGGCTCTCCATACAATTCATGGAACTCATGAATTATTTTGGCACAGCTGAAGTTAAAAAGAGATAAATAATAACAAATTGATGAAACATATCCAAAAAGTAATATCTGTCATTTCCTATAGAGATAACATGAATTTTTATTTATTAATATAGTGTTCAATGACATATATGAAGCAAATTACTAAGATTGTAATTAATAAAAATAGTGTCTGTAAAACACTCGTACCCCAGTGTTGAAAGATTTACAATATTTTGGGAGAAATTCAGGACCTATAATATCTTCCAAGCAAAATAAAAAAGCATAATAACTGTATTATTCGGCAGTACCAATGTGATAACTGAAGCACATCATTTGCAAAAAGCTGTTATTATGTGAGTAACTGCAGCAGATATCACAGTGTTACTAAGACTACTTAACACAGCTGCCATCATTCAAGCAAGTAACTGCATCAGATATCATGGTGTTACAAAGATTGTATTTAAGGAAAAATGACAGATTTTATGATGCCTGAATTTGAAAAAAAATTTCATTACCTGTCTGCAGTGAAGTCAAAAACCATTTCCTGAAGCCAACGAAGGTAATGACTAGTACGACTTTGCTCAGCAAAACTAATCCCAAACTGCAGAAGAAAAAGAGTAATGTAAAATAATCTACTAAGTTCTATAACTAGAAGTATAAAAAGGTGTAGAAAAACACAACAAAAGAGTACTAACAAGTTCATGAAGAACATGTTTCCACCACACTAAATATACATTCACCTTGTCAGGTGGTGGGGTGGGGCAGTTTAAACTCCAAATGTGAATATTTTAAGTAATGTTAGAATTATTCATGCATTATATACATTGGCATGCAATAAGGAAATCCTGCCACTTAATGACTCCTTATGGGCTGCATCAGGGCTTTGTAAAGCTTCCACCACCGAATTCTGGCCTCTTTGTTGGAAATCACAATTCCAATATGAATGACTTGTTACAATATATGGTCTTCCTTTTTTTCCCCTTGGAATAGTACCTGAAAACATGGTGGAATACTAATGGAATCAGATTTAATAAGATTTAAATGTTGTCAGAAATTAATCATCTTGCATACAACAAACCATTTTGTTGCAAACCTGAACTGCCAGAAAAATTGATTTCTACCACTATTACAACTGTTGGCAGCACAGCAGATTTTAATGATACCATAGGCACTATAACAAAAAGGAAAGAAATTAATTATATTTATCTAACCGCTTTATGTATTCTGAGGTAGTGCTAACTTACCTGGGACACAATAGTGGCATAGGTGTGTATCACATCTATAGCTCTGCGAAGGTTGGACCTCTGAAGCTGAAGACTGGTTGCCATCTCTTCCTCAACTTGTTCACACTGAAGATATAAACAGGAAATTGATTAATTTTGACAAGTAAAATCTTTTGCAATGACTAATATTTTTTCTTTTCTTCCAGCTAGATTTATTCTGTACATTCTAATCAAATGTGTCTGTCCATATTTGTTCTGTAAGTCAGAAACAAAAATAAAGGAACTATATCCAAAGACACAAGTTTTCTGTCTTTAACATTGCTAGTCCAAAAACACGTTTCCCTGAACATGAAATATTGGTCAAAATGATTTAAGTCATGGTAAGAGTTCTGTACTCACTAAAATGCATCACCTAACACACTAGCCTCTTAAATCATGTAGCCAATTTCATCAGCAATCTTAAACAAGAGTAACTTTAATGGCCCATTATAAGCCTGCAGAATGTTTAATATTCCTCTCTGTAAACACTAGTTGGGCATTGCCTGTATCAATGTTGGACAACCATAAGTTTCTGTTAGACATGGTCCTTTTTGGTTGTGAGCTAAATCACCTTTTGATCTAGTCCACAAGGTTGCACTGGATTCATTGTTTTATGTTTGTCGAGGTCATTTATAATAGGTCAGTATAAGTAATTCCGAAAGGATTAAAGATGTTAACTGATTATGGATGGGTTACTAAAGAGCTCAATTAGCATTTTTAAAAATGACTTTGATGATCTCTCCGGAGAGTATATCTACTCTAGTAGGTGAGATGGATTAAAGTCTATACTACGTATGATCAAAAGTAATTTGCATGATTAAAGATGTTAACTTATTATGGTTAGATTACTCAAGAGCTCAAGCAATAAAACTGGGTTGGTTTGACTTCGGTATTTAACATCTGTCGAGATGTTTATGCATCTGAATGCCAAAACACAAAAATCCATGCAATCAAAATTTCACATGAAATTCAGTGATTGTTTAAAATGGTAATTTCAGGTGTTGCCATAAAGTTCAAAATGACATGAATATGAATTCTGCTTCTCCTGTAAAGCTGATCTTTAAGCCTGTTTTGGTGACATGACTAATACTATGCGTCATACAGAATCCCATCTCATAAAATCATGAAAACAAACATGCTATCACTGAACTCTCAAATCTGCATCAAATGGGGTTCAGCTGCATATACTGAGAAAATATCTGCCAACTTTATAGCTGAATGTAATTACCCCATTTCTGGTGGCAAACCTGAATTGATGAGATGATGTACATATCTTAAATATGTATAATTAAAAATGTAAAAATTTTCATAAGCTATAATTTTGTTCATTTGCATGATACAAATCAGGTTAATGACCTATTCCCTTCCCTTGGATCAAAACTTTTGAAAATTTTCTGTTCTGTTCTGTCATGACATGACCTGTCTATTGTCATGTGTATGAAAAATCATTGACAGTGCTAATTATAATTTGCTCATTGCAATGAAACTAAATACAAAGTCTAACCAAAATTAAATACACTTAGAAGCAGCCATAACAAGTTTCAAACTGGCTACCTTGCTGATCATATTGTGTCAGATCAGCATCATTTTTACATTGGGAACAAATAAACATGGGACCAACTAAAAATCAAAAGAAGTCTTTTAATGAAAACCCCATGTCAACATCACCAACAGTTATGGAGTAATGATTACAAGATTATCTATACAGCCACCACTATATATATATGGCTATATTTATGTCTGAGGGGCACAATTTCCATTTAGGACCAACTTGAGGTCACAAGTCTTTTAAAGAAACCCCATGATGATATGTCCATAGGTGTAGCAAGTAGCAGTAAGAATTTCAAGACAGTTGCCATGATGGCCATACTGGCTGTCCAAGGGGAACCATTATCATTTAGGTTACAACTAGATCTTGGGTTGAACGTGTTTGTGAAGTAAGTTTTGTGGCATAGCTCACAGTAATTGAGGCAGAATAGTGACATAAACTTGTGCTGATAGATGTTAGACAAAAGGCCATCATATAAACTCTTCTGGTCATAGATAATAATAGATAATGACTGAAACTTGACTTAATGGCCTGAAAATCTACTTAATTCATCTGCATACTACCATATTTTATTTGTCTATATGCTTACAAGGTTTGTGTCCAGTTCATAAATATGTAGAATATTGAAATATAAGGTCAGTCACCAGAATCTAGTCAGGTCTAGGGACCAATACAAGTTATTAAAACATAAAATATGGTCTGGTTTGACTTAGTAAGATTTAGTGATCTCATTTACAAGAAAGTCTCACAAATGTACAAATAGACAATGAACTAATGGACAGAATATATGGAGACAAGGACAGCAGAAAACCAATGTTGTTCTCCCATGGGGGTGGGGTGGAGGGTGGGGGTGGGGTGGAAAGACATAATTAGGATTTTAGAATTTTAGGATGGAGTATAAAATGCCTTACCTGGGAAATGATCTGCCCCTGGCCAGCTCCCTGAAGAAACTCCTTTGCTGCAGAGAAGCTGGGAGCTCCAAGATTTGGAGAATTAGCAATGTCTGTACACATGCGCTGAAATACAGAGGTCTGAAGACTTTGGACCACATGCTGCAAAAATAAAAGTACATGAACAGGATTATTTAAAACAAGAATGGTGGAGAAAGCTATTTCTCGACTGCTGCATGGTCCAATGACTAAAAATAATCTTTATAGAAAGAAGAATTGGCTGTGACTTTTGTTTTTATGGATGTAAATATAAAAATGTAGGTCTTCAAAAACACTGTCTATATCCAAACAGATGCATGTGCTGATGTAATGGACATATTGAGCCTAAGGCAAAAGCTATAGAAATCTGCTAGGTGTATTTGGTTTTGTGGGTTTAATGCACTTATCAGCACAGGATAGGCTGTGCATGTTGGTTAGTATATCTGGTGGAGGAAGAAACCAGAAGAACTACCAACCCATGTTAAGCTACTGAAATGCTTTCTCCATATCCATGTTATTCAATCCAAGATTCAAACTCAAGCAGACCAAGGTGAGATGTGTGAGTGTGTGTCTTAGACCACTAGGCCATCTGTGATCCTCATGGTTTGTGAAAGTAAGTTAACCTTACCTCTTTTTGAAAGTAGCAAGTACATGCACACATTTTTAAAGAAATGTAGCTAATGCCACAAATGTCATTGCTGTTACCAACTTCACATTTTTGTGCCATTCTGGAAGGCATCACATTATTATCTGAACAAAAGGCTCAAGTGGACCTGATATCATTCACATAAGTAGTTGGCATGTCAACCTGTGAATGCAAATTCAAATGCAATTGTGGTGGGGAAAAAAACTTGCAGGCACATACATGATACATTGTCTATTTGATGCTGATATCATCATTATTCCCTGGACCTCTAATTGACCCTGTGGCCAAGGCCCTGATTCCTAACATTGAAACTTGTTAATTCACCCAAAATTTCAAGTATGTATACTTACTAGGCATTTTAAAAGGTAGTTAATCTGTGCTGACAGAATGAATTACTGTGAGTTGCCTAACCTCCTTGGGGCATAACTGGAAACCAATGATATCCCAACCCAAAAGATCTGCAGAGGCTGTGAGGTTGAAGCAATGGACATGTGACCAAAAGGCTGCAGTTTGGATTCCAACTATATGATCAGCCTAGATCCTCCAAACAAATCTGAGATCTTGATGATATAAGGGTTACATAACAAATCAAATCCAAATCTCAGCAGAAATATGCTGTAAATAGAGTTAATAAGCTTGGGTAATCCGATACAAGATCACATTATTTTTGTGTGTATCTTGCTCATAATCATCTTAATAATGTAAGATAATTTGGTTGAAATCTTGTAAGAAATATGGTCTCTAGAGTGTTCATAAACTCTGCCAATCAGATACAAGATCATATTAATATTCGTGGAAATTCCTCATAGTCAAAATTATATGAGATATCAAATGATATAACTTAGATATCAAAAGTGGTCACAATCTTATCAGAAATATGATGTCTAGAGTAGTCATAAGTTTGCAAAACAGTTATAAGATCATATCATTAATATGCATGGATGTCATTCAATCACTGATGATATAATAAAGTCAGATACCCAATCAGATATGATAAGAAATATAGCCTACAGAATGTTTACAAGCTCAGCCAATCAGATGCAAGATCATCTCATTAAAATGCACAGTGGTTGCACACAACTGAACCCACCCAAGATTTCGATGCATTCTTACCTACCAAATATGATCAAAATCTGATTTAAGAAAATATTTATACAATGTTCACAAGCTCAACCAATTAGATGCAAGATGACATAACTACTTGTGGATGTTACTCACAACGAACTCATCTGAGATCTTTATGACATAAGCTTACATACAAAATCTGGTCAGAAAAAAACCTCTCGAGTGTAAACACACTCAGTCAATCAGATGTATGATCATTTCTGTAAAATGTGTGGGTGATGCTCATTATCCAACTTGTCAGAGAACTTGACGATAAAAGCACACATTACAGATTGAATAAAAAACTGATCAGAAACATAACTCCAGTGAAATATGCTCTGTCGATTAGATGCAAGATCACATCATTAATATGCATAGATCTCACTTGCATTAAAACTCATGTATTAAACTGTCAAGATCCAAAATAACAAAATTTTCTCCCGACTGGTAACAAGTGAATGTTGATGGATCATATGGTAAGGTGAGCTAAAAACATAAGAAATAATGCAATTTCTTTGTATGAATTTTTTTTATCATTATCGCTACAGGTGTGGGAGCAGAGCTTCCAAACAATGAAACTCTTACATTGTACCTCTTGTGACTACCAATAGAACTCACTCTGATCGATTCTCAGTCTGAAACAACCAATTAATAATTGCCTCTGATGATTAATGCAGCTTTAATAAATAAAGAACCATTCTTGACCTTTTATAATGTGTTTGTCAAAATTATAAAATCATTCATACAATAATGCATCGGTTAATTGTTTCACTCCTTGCATTGTCATGATAAAAAGTTGGGCAAATATAAATCAGACCGTCTAACAATTACCTTACAGAATGAGAAAACATATGATTTTCATTATTAAGAGAGCAAAATGAAGAAATAAGAATCTGTAGCTCTGTCTTTAACTTGGTTTTAGGCAATTAGCATGAAAAACCTTGTCCAATGACACAACTTAAAAATCCTAATTGGCACCATGAGATTTCCTCAAAGATGAGAAGTTTCACTATTATTTGCATGGAAATCACAGCATGAATATTTTACAAATACAAGAATGAAAATAAATTGCACGCAAACAATGGCCCTTGTAGGACTGAGTTTGTTGCCTAGCTTAGGTTGACGATCTCAACCCCAGATTACCTAAATGTCGGAATCAACTGTAGGTAAATTATGTCCTTATAGGTTTTCAACAAGTATCTGATACTAACCAAGCCCAACTACTTAGCAAATATGGATGAAGTAGGATACAAATGCACAATATAATGACAATATTCACAAGTAAATATGTAACAAGCACAAAATAGATATTAGAATAAAAAAGTTGTGTATAAATCACAATTAATAAATTTTCCTTTTAAAATGATAAGATCTTGGCCATGCTGATGAATGCTGAATTTGGTAATAGACATTGGTTTTATTGTGATTTTTTTTAAATGGGTTTAGCGCTATTTTGCATCGCAAGATAGGCTATACATGGCAGCCAGTATAAACGGTGGAAGAAGAACCCAGGAAAACCTTAGTAAGCACCAATGACCTACACAAAACTTCTCGGATGTTTTCTCACATACCCATATTGGCACAGCCTGAGACCTGAACCCATGTGGATGGAGGTGAAAAGTTAGACAATAGTGAACTCAATGGAAATTCTAAACCACACTAAATTCAATCTCGATTTTCATTTCAGCTTATAAAATGGTGAGAAAGGATTTCTGACACTAACCTAAACTTCTTCATCTGGCTTAAATAATTAAATTCTAATGTTGCAAAGGAATGTAATTTTTACTTTTAAATGGAGTACATTTTCAGCTTATTTTCAGTTTATTTCAATAACTTTTTCTCAGTTACTTTCATTAAATGTCCAGAAAAACTAATTTTAACATTAGAAAGGTTAGGAATTTTCTCACAGGTGTTAATGCTGCTCAGGAATTCAATAACAAAATAGTTATGCATTCAGATATAAAGACAGTGATTAAGTGCCATTATTGACAGGCTGAAGCCCTTTTCCCTGCACTAATTAGTTATCCACCACAGCCTCAGCCAACTGAGACAATTTTATCAAACATGCCAATCCCTAGAGAGGTATAAGCATAATTGTTACTTGAGCATAAAAACTTGGCTATTTTTGCATGTCATAGCTACAGAGAATCTGATGAAAAATTTATATTTATTTCTGTTACTAACCTGGATCTGTAGCTGGTTAAAATACTTGTCACAAATGGATAAAATCCATGGATTAATACCAGAACACAAATACAAAACATAGCAACAAATTATTGAAACACAACACTCACTTTAAGTAGTCTATATAACTGTCACTGAATGATTATAAAGTTCATAAATTATGCAATGAGCATGATGATATTCAATTAGAGTGCTGTTTTACATCTCAGGTATTCTCAATTTATATATGCATAGTGTTATCGATTTGTCCTATTTTTGATCCAACAAATTATTGAAACACAACACTCACTTTAGGTAGTCTATATAACTGTCACTGAATGATCATAAAGTTCATAAATTATGCAATGAGCATGATGATGTTCAATTAGTTTGCTGTTTTACATCTCAGGTATTCTCAATTTATATATGCATAGTGTTAATGATTTGTTCTATTTTTGATCCAACATGATCTGAAGTTTAAAATGATCCCACTTCTATAACATTTTTTAAGTCATATAACATCAGCAAGTCGCATTGACAATACCAGTTTCACTTAACATTTGGTGCAAACTATTTTGATGTTTGTGTGTGTGTGTGTGTGTGTGTGTGTGTGTGTGTATAAAATAAAATTGTAATGATTCTGTAGGGCAAGTTTTCAAATTGAAGAAACCGGTCTGATTTCTTGGAAATGTGTCATACAGCTACTATAAATAAAAAACAATGAAAGTAAATACAAGTCTAGGCGGGATAAACATGCTTTTCTTATGCAACAGACTACTATTTTAGATTATTCTCCTCAAATTTCAAGAAATGATAATAATAAAAATGACACACAATTTTGTATTGCTTTATTTTAGTTTCTTTTAATGAACCAAAAAGGTGTAATCCAAATACAGGCAAGTGTAAGCTGTAATTAAGTAAGAAAAAGCAAAGCGATAATGCCCAAAGAGTAATGGTTGGCATGTATATTCTTTGTGGTCAAACATTTTCCATAAACAATTAAGCAGAATACACAAGTTGGCAATAAAAGCCTGCAAAATACATGAAAAATTAGGTCCACAGAAGAATAGTCAGTGAAACAAATTAAAAGCATCTTAAAAAAATTGTCAAAAACATTATATTGCAAAGTAATGGTTCTAAATGAGTTGCCTGTGCTATAGACTGCATATGTCTCACTAACCTGATGTAATTTCTGCCAGTGACTGTGCTCACTGATCTTCTCCTCCACAAGCTTGTGTACAGCATCCTGAGTATCTTTCACTATCGCATACTCCTTGTACCTGCAGAACATAAAGGAAAATTTAAAATGAAAACCACAGTGGTGGAATGATTGGAGTGCCAATGATGAACACAAAATTAATGATCTTTCATGTGTACCTATCTGCTGATATTTTTTGTTGTTCTTCAAATCATGGAGTGACATATCTAAATACCAACTTATATGACTACAAGCAAAAGTGTGTTAGAGAAAATGAACGATATGCAAACACAAACCTTGTGAAAGTGACCATATAATATGGACAGTACGCTGACATCACAAAATCTTTCTGCACTTTGAATAACTAAGGCTGAGTTATTTAATTATGACTTTCTTGTAATATTTCTCAAGATTTTTTTGGTATAAGGTTTAATTACTGTAAAGGCACCAATTGCCAGCAAATTCAATCAAACAGCAGTTTTACAGAAAATGGGTCATATTAACTTAATAAACAGCTGGGGCCAAACAAGTCCCCAACTTTCATGAATGTCCAAAATCTGACCTCTGGAGCTAATACTTGCAAGATATATGATCAATATAACAAAAACCAAAGATACATTAAAGATTTAACTACATGTATTTTCTGGTGGTCCATCATGATTCCTGATGCATCCATATATATAGCTGAATGAACATGAAACAACATTGATCAAGTGTTCTATAGAAACCTTACACATGAAACCCAAATGAAGCTAATAAATTGTTCACCTGCTTACATAACTTAAAAGTTACCATTTTACTATGAAGGCTTATATAAGAACAAAACCTATATAACAATCATCCTCACAAACTTTATATATCATCATGTTGTGTGTACTTATTTTACTGAAGTCTAATAAAATAATTTGCATGGTTTTCACACAAATTTTTATTTGCCTGTAAATGACAAATATATCTAGCACTATGACATGGCAATACTGTACCAGGACATGTCAAATATTTATGAATTTCACAAAATCAATTTATAATTGTGTATATAATTGTTATATTTCTATTTTAAACTTTTTCATTACTTAAAGCATACAAATTTATTCATTCTAATCCCATAGTTACAGTACTCTGATTATTTCTATAAAACATTCTTTTAAAATTTCTGCATCTTGTATTAGAAAATTTTTGTAAATAAAATGGTTTGCACTTTTTGCAAGATGAAGAACTAGGTAGAATCTTTATATTATGGATTAATTTCGTTCTTTTCCTTTAGAAAGCGTGAAGTATGAAAAAAGAGAAAGCAATTTGACTACAGGGAATACAAAGATCTATTTTTAACTGCACTAAGTGTCATTCATATGTGCAGATCTTGATCACAAGAAAAGCTCAATGGTGAATGGTTAATTAGATATTTTGTCTTTTTCTGCCAGGTAATCAGCTGTCTAAATTACTGATGAATGATTATGTCATTCTTGTCTTTGTGAATCGAAAACTTTAGCACCTCCAAATTTCTCCTTATATTTTTGACGATTTCAAAAATGACCCTGGGGATGAAATCTGTGGAAATCTGTGGATCTGTAGAGAATTCACAGCCCTGGTTATATTAAAAGACCTTATTGTTTGCTCAGTAATGAAACCCTTCAGAATGAAATTTCATTTCATTGTTTCTTTAAATGAGTGTTACCAGTAAATTTTACTCCATGAGAATATACATGTATATAAATAACTACATGTTCTACAACTTTGGCAATTCTAATGTTTAGGGTATGGTGATTTGGATTTTTTATGTAACTTTAACAATTTTCCAGTCATATCACTACAATGTCTGCATTGTGGCAGTTTATAGTGCTGTCTAGCACTGGGGCATCATGATGCAGACAGGAAACATCATGTCCTACCCTGTCACATTATCCTAGTCCTAACACTAACCTCTTAATGCTGAGAACCAAGCAAGGCAGCTGCTAGTATCGTTTTTGTAAGTCTTTAGTATGACTTGGCCAAGGTTCAAACCTACGACCTACTGCATCTAAGGTGAGCACTATCCATGTGGTGTTGCCCGACCCAAAATTAAATTAGAACCATGTGTGATCAAGTAAGTCAAAGAAGCCACTGTTTATTGTTAAACATGACCGCAGGCTAACACCATCCCTTACATAAGTTTGCCGTAGCTAAGATAGGAAGCCGACCCAAGCCGTCAAAAGTGTAATTAGTACCTTGGGCTGGAAGGATGTTTTGTACATCAAAGAGGCTGCCAGAAGGAGTGGGCGTGCCTTATCTTCTGGATACGCTGACTGACCGCCAGATTGAATAAGTCGAGTGGATAGGGCCCCAGCGCTACCCAATCAGAATCGAGATAGGGGTGGGACCCTGATTTATTTTAAAATATAATATCTTTAACCTGCCGGAGAGCTTTAGTTCGCTATAATCCGTTAGAGAGGGATTGTCAGAAGAAGATAGAACTCCGTCAGCCATACGTTAATTGGCGGGAAACCCTTAGGAACAGAATTCTAAGTGTAGCTTCAAAAAGGTCAGTGAGCTATTTGTTCAATCTTTGCTGAATGCAACTGCATTTAATTGTAGATCGTGTATATATATATATATATATATATATATATATATATATATATCTCCTTATTATTACTAAAATTGTAGTAGGAATAATTATTTTGTGATGTTGATATGTTTGTATATTTTGAAGAATGAGTTCATATTTGCAAAGAATCATATTGCTTGCTAGCCGTCGTAAGAATTAATATTATTATAATTCGCTATGTGGTTATTTTATAGTACAATAGCACATTATCCATGCAATTGAATGGTATCTTTGAAATGGTTGCACTGTGAGAAATTAATAATATGAATATTTGAATATTTGTGACGCTTGTGGGAGTGTACAGACAAACGTCTGGTTGTCATAATATTGTAAGTACAATGAGATTAAATATATATATTAGATATACTGATGTGATACGATGTATTGATATATGTATGATATTGTGCTATTATGTCACTGTTTCCCTGTAAGAGTGTGGGGGAATTTCGATGTGTATGTATGCATGACCTAAAAAGTAATAGCCTTATCTGTTGGTTAATTGATTAGTGTGAGGTGAGATCTGATAAACCCTATATTAACGCCTTGTGATTTTCACAGGAAGCTTCGAGGGACAGACTAGTGAGTGGTCCCAGTGTCTCTGTTAGAGACGGAAGAAAGAGAAGGAAGAGGGAAATCTGGAGAGGAAGCTTTGGGAGACCAGTGAAAGTGGTCCCAATAGTCTTGATAGAGAAAAGGAAGGAAAGATAAGGAAGGAGAGAAGGAAGGAGGGGTGAAATCCAGGAGGAGTGGGAGGATTGAATAAATAGATGAGTATAACCAAAGGCCAGGGGGAAAATCGAACTCACACTGAAAATCATGAGATGAAATAGGCTATCACTTGGAGGACGAGTGATTGTGTATCATTTAAATTTATAGGCTTTATTAAATTGTTTTATTTGAATTTCATCGTCATGTTATATATATATATATATATATATATATATATATAATTTAACTGTCGGCAGTGCTGACTGGGGGCTCAGAGCTGTACATCTATTTTGTCTTTAATATAGGATTAAATGATCAAGGTTGGGTATTTATTGATGTGTAAATTTTACCTAATCACTCACAAAGTAAATAAAGTCCGAAGGACTTTATGTTAACTTTGTGAGTGATTAGGTAAAATTTACACATCAATAAATACCCAACCATGATTATTTAATCCTTATAATTCCAATTTCATCATTTCTATCGTCAAATTAACTTATTCCATCAATAATGCATTCGAATTTACGTAGCGCGTAGTTACCTTTCATTCGGCGTTTCACACCGCCCCGTAATACATAACCTGTACAGAATCACACGAAGAAATTGACTACAGCCACAGTTACGTTTAGTCATAAACTTCATCTTTTACATCATAGGCAATGGTTACCGTGGTTTTTAACACATTTTGTTTACTGACAACATTCTTGTTCAGTTTTAGTCAGTCCCATCTGTTACGTCAGATGACCATGACCTTACATAATAACTGATACCGACTCAACAAGTGTGCTAAATTAAATATCAATCAAATCTGAAATCATTATGGATTTTTTCAGTGAATACTTTCAATTTTTATGGAAATATGAACACGATGATGCTATCCCTTACTATATAAAGGTAACAATGAAATAAATTCTATACAAGAGTAACATTTTATATCATTCTCAGCAGCGTTAATACTTAAGACCCACTCGGTGATCTAGTGAGAAATGAAATGTGACTACTTTCACAGTTACGTTTATTCAGAATATTGGAAAAAGTATAAAAAGTGTAAAAGTTATATTTATTTGCAGAATTATATATTTTACAGATGACAAAATCGTTTCACAATAACGTGTCTGCAATGTTTATTTATATTTCAAAAACCGAAAGTAGTCCCAGAATTTATCGAAGTGTAAACAATTCCTGATCAACATCACGTGACCGTTTACATCCAATCATATTACAGGAAATTCGTTTAATTCATAAAAATTGGAATTATTTTAATTATAAATTCACGAGCCAGGTGGAACCTCCATAAATATTTTAATTAATATATTGGAAGTACCCCACCCCAACCTTTGCAAATGCCACAATCCACTTAGGCCACTGGAGCAATCAGACTGGGGTAGGGAACATTTTTAAAAAAATACAAAAACATACAAGCACTGTTTGCTTTTGTATTGCAGATAAGTTTGGGAACTGCACTTTTATACTTGAATATCTAACAGTTGTAGCTTATGTTTTCAAATATGGGTCATCTACCCCCCACCCTTCCAGCTTTTAATACTGTCTCTAACCCAATACTCTCCGTCTTTGTCTTTGTATCTTTCTCTCTTTGAGTGTGATGAGTATCATTATCTCTCACTAAAGGGATACAGTTCATGGAGTGGGTGGGCTTAAGATTGTTATCTCTCCATGAGGGATTACATTTGATGTGGGTGGGCTTAAGATTTACCTCTCACTAATAGAGCACAGCTGACTCCGGGTGGGATGAAGATTGTTACCTCTCATTGAGTGAGTACAGATGACAGTGAATAGGATGAGGATTAATACTTTGATTGTATGAGTGAGATATGATTATTAGGATTATTATTTCAAACTGAGGTAGTACAGCTAATGGCCTGGCTGGGATAAAGACTGTTACCTCTCACTGAGGGAGTACAGTTGATGTTGTGGATGGGCTCCTGCCGACTCAGTCAATAATGCTTTTAACTCCTGAAGATTCTCCTGTGAGTTCAAACGGTTAAAATACTCTGATACTTTCTGAGTCCACACCTGTAACTGACCCTGAAGCTTGGGCAACACCTCCATTATCTCATCTCTGAAACAAAAATAAATATAAATCTTTGAATTTTTTAATATTTTTTTAGAATGGTAGATAGCATGACATGCTTCAAAGGATAAGTCATACAAACTTGAAAGTCATTATGGACAAAAATGGGAAACATTCCCAGTCAATAATTATGATTTAGTGACACTCAAAATTACTTCTGCATAAATCTTAAATATAAAGGTATTGTTTTTCTGACAGTGGTAAGAAGATTATGTAATTTAAAGAAAAAGATTTCATAATCAAGGATTTTTAAAAAACCTGTTTTGTTGCCATGCAACCCTCATCTCTGCCACTCTGATGGAAAACATGCTGAGAGTTATCTCCCTTTCAAGATCCCGTTTGTTTTGCCTCATATCCACAGAATTGTTCATGATGGACAGTCCACCTCCATAAAATGCACCAGTGTAACCTGCTTCATTTCCTGTGGTCCAGTCTACCAGGGGATCATACACAAAAGCTTCAAGGAGGGTAAGTAGAGTTTCACGTCCTTTTCTCATGGTCTTGATGACTTGTTCACTTGCAATTCTGAAAGTGCCCTGAAATTAAATTTACACTTTATGTTATTTTCATTATAATCATAATGCTATAATGAAAGGACATTGTCATCTGTGTGTTGCTGCCCTGAAACTGATGATTAAATCTGAAGCTTTAATTAGGGCCTAACTGGAAATCGCCTCGGACATTTACTTTGGCCGAATATCCGGTTTTACGGAACTATTTGGAAGTATTCGCCTTGGCAAATAATACGCACAAAAATGGTTACAAGTAAAATAATTCAATAAATATCGAACTTTAAAAAAAAGTTTTTTTTAATACATAATAATTTTAGTTAATAATAAAAAATTTCATTTTATAGGCGATATATACGGTATACGGTACACGAAAAGTTTAAGCTTCGCATACGATAATGAAACAAACGGTACTCTACGGAGTCACACCTACTACTCGGTTCGTGCCCGGATCCGGCAAATAGTACATCCAAATACTCTGATTCGGTACTCAGCAAAAATTATCTACATTTGTACTCGGTTAGGCCCTAGCTTTTATCAGTCTTATCAAATGTGGGAAAATCTTGGTTGAAGCACAAGAGGTCCTGGTGGGCCTGAGATTGGTGAGATAAGTCCATCCAGAATAGTGGAATCTGATATTATCAGCAGAGCATAATTTCCACTGAAACATAAAAATCTCTTCAAAATTCAAAATGCATATAGTTTGCTTCTTCCCCATGCTGATGCTACTGAAAGAAGAAAAATGGTTTCAAGCAGGAGATTTTCAAATGAAGCCTAAATCAAAGGTTAAACTAGGTGGTTTTTTTTTACAGTGCCCATAAAACATGATGGGTTCAGTGTGGATGTCAATGAGCAAGATATTTATCTCTATACTTCAAAGTAGTTAATAAGATCCAGTAAGTGAGGACCTATATGAATGGATTCATCTTTGGAAAGTTTAAGTGTGTTCAAAAGGGAAGTAATATAACCTTTGATTCTAGAGCATGAACTCAATAGAAAGAGAAGAAAATCTACAAATGCAGCAAGAGTGGGTCAGAAGGGATTAATGTGTTTTGGCACCAGTCACAGAATATTTTCCACTTTGCATCTTAGACTTTAGATGTAGAGTACCTTTGTGTTATGCAAGATAACTGTCCTACAGAGGTAATACCCTTGGTTTGTTTATCAAAAGGTTGAGGAGGTCCTTGAACCATGATCTTTCAAGCTGCAGAGGTGTAATCAGGATGATCTATGCAATTGATGTTCTGATCTTGTGCAATATTTGAGGAATCAAACAGAAGGGTGGGAATGTCTAAGACAAAATTGATCACAGTTCAGATTGAAAATGTCTGCACAGGCTGCTTGGTCTGGGACTGAGAGACATAAAATGGAGTCTTGCTGAGTTTTGTTGCAAACAAGTCTGCTACAGGAGTCTCCCACAGAATGAACAAAGACTGACTGCTTGATGTAGAGACCATTTGTTAGGATTACCCTGCCTGTCTGAGTAGTATAACTGTGGATGTTTTGGCCCACTGGCCCAAAGGATCACTACCCTTCATCTCTACCCTCTGTTCTATAACTCACATTACCTATATCCAGCCCATGCGACTCGTGCATGTTTAGTAACTATACAACCCACACATGTGTGAGTCTAGGAACATAGGGCAATGACATCTGTCAATGATGCCATAGTCCAGTTGGACCAAAACCCCAGGCATTCATATTAATCTACTTGCAATCACAGTGTGTTGTATTCAGACCTATGGTAGCGATCAAAACAAACACTGCCAGCTAAAATATTTTTTTTTATCGATAACCAGTTATCTGCCTTATTTTACTTAACTGTTTGTAAATTTGTAAAAGTGCTGTTTCTTATTTGTGTTTGTATTGGTCTCAAACTTAGCCACACTGATTATTTTATCCTCAGATGCTAATAAATACAATTTACTGACCATATTGAGACTGCTCTGTGCAGCTGCAAGCAATATGGAATACACATACATGAGATTATAGTCACACTGAAATTATTTTGCTTACCACTACCAAAGACAACAGCTACTATTAACAACAATTCTGATTGATGCCCTTACCACAGATGATGCTGTCATTATTCCAGTCACACCATGACCAACAGTTGCTGCTACACCAAGACCGCAAATAGCATATATACAACTGAATGTGTGTTTGTATTTCACAAGCATTGCAGTTCTTTTATGTGTGACAATTTTTGCTGTTGTTGAATATGGCAGAGATATGGAAACAAACTTTGGTATCTTTTCGCTGATATTCGCTGGAATTTTGAAAATAAATTCAAACAATGGAAGAAATTTTAAAGTATACAGATGTCCATGACCTAGCGTTGTCCAGAATATTTGGAGAAAGTAAAATCATGAGATGAATTTGTACAGGCCAGAAGATAAGATATTTCACAAACAAGAGGGAAATAATCAACTGATATATTGAAGACAAAAGCCATTCATGCATGACATCGTGTAAGGTGCAAAAAACCTGGACTGAATTATATCCAGATCAAATGTATGACAGTATCTCGCAAATAAAAATAATTATTTAAAAACACATTCACCTGAGTGCAAGAGACAATCTTTTTGCCAGCACAGATTACAAAGGTATCATTACCATTTATCCGCAGACATCAATGCTCCTTTGTATTAATTATAACTACATATGCCAAGCCAATAGAAGCCTGGTGAATAAACACAACTGACAGTGAGCAGTAAACTCCTTCTTTGAACAATTGACAGGACAAAGATGGCAGAGATACAGAAGCTAGCTGGTTCCTTTTCAATGGTATTCACAGTAATTTTGAAACTAAACTGAAACAGTGGAAGAATTCTTAAAGTGACACAATATAGTGCTTCATGCACGGACATCAATGACCCAACGTCATCCAGAAGATTGGGAGAAAATAAAATCATGTGATGAAATCATGAAGGTCAGAAGAGAAGCCAAAATTAAAGAAATAATTATTTAAAAGGAGTTTGAAATATTATGGGGCCATTATAAGGATTAATATCCTACAGAAATCAAAGAATCTTCTAGCATACCAGCTTTTCACAATGGGTATAATAATTGGATGAACTATGAATAATACATGGAATATCCACCTCCCCCATTTATAATGCAAGAGTTTAACTTTGACAAGTGAACACTGATAGTAACTTCATCTCTTGCTTGTTTATAATTTACAGGTAAAGTTAACTATTCTGGGTCTGTAATTTATATGTACCGTATTTTCCGGCCTATAGTCGAGACTTTTTGACTTGAAAGTTCGGTCTTCGTCTTATACTCTGAATCGACTTATATATGGATTTTCTCATTGAAATTTCATCGACTTATATATGGATTACAGTATCCGGTATTTTATTGATATTGCTCTATAATCGGCATAATCGAAAACAGGTCACATAGAAGTACAAATTCATGTTAAATTACTATGTCAATAAATTGTTATAAAATAATATATCTGCATTTATATTTGTAAGTTTTGTCATTATTTATTTTGCATTCTGCGTGTTTTTTCTTATTTCTCAAACATTAAATAAAAGAAAACAATTACCGGTAAAAACTTCACCGGGCCGCATAGCACACTTACGGTTTATACTCTATATAGTTTACTGTACTAATTCAAAGCATATTGTTTGTTCCATAAAAAAAAGATCTGAAATAACTGGTCCATTAATATTTGATTTTCCAGTATAATGTTGGACACACGTGAGCAATTACCGGCATAGCTTTTTTTTATTGATCCAATTGATCCTACAAAGGGATGTAATCCATATTAACTCGAGTGTTCTATGATTATTTATAAAATAATGTAGATCATGCATTCTACTGAATCTCCCAAATCATATGTTTCTAATTGTATTTGACAAAGTTTCTCAAATAAATTACCATAGGTTTAAACTACACTAAAATCAGATATATGGATGGACTACCAGTACTCATAGATCATCAGTGATCCATGATTTTTAGTTTCGCAATTCAGTTTAAAGCAAACTGTAATGTCAACACTTCACCTATATTCATTTTTAACCAGCTGACGTTTCGGTGTCTCTCTTTGATTATATCGGTTGTTGATAAATTGGTATTTGGTTTCCAACAACAATCAAAGCCAGTTGCTTCAATTGTTTCGATCTTGATATTGGCTTTAGCTACCGATACTAGTTACCATATTGCCGGTACCCCATTGTTCTTTATCATTAATCCGCATCAATTACGCTACTCGTTTTTAATATCAATGGGATTAAGTACAACTATAAATGATGCCCACTTCCTTCTCTAGATCTAAATACATGTAATGAATTTAGCCATGGGCATTGTTTTCATTGCTTTAGTACAGGTTAAAATACAACCAGTTCTGCCTGCTGTATTTATTAGAGTACATCAAAAGAACATGACGCAATAGCTGGGCTAGCTGGGCGGCAAGTTCAAAGGACTTTGACTAGCAGCTTGGGTGGGAAAAAGTGCTGAAATTTACAATGACTGAATTCAGAGACAAAGATCCTGAGATGTACATGTAGTTATTATAAGAATACACTTTAACTTCCATTATTTAATATACGAACAAGTACTATTTCATCATTCGTTATGTACACCCGTTACGTAATTTTTGTTATTTTCTTTTCATTGAATTCAGTCAAATAATGATCTGTGACAAAATTATTTAATATTTTACATCCGTGTGTGGATATTTTCGATGGAAATATTTGTATTATGGATTCAATGTATGTTACAAGATTCACTGGTGAGTACACGGTGTTGATACTCTTTTCATGCAATAGATTATACATGTATATATAAATTAGACACGTGTATGTACCAATGCATGGTTCTCTGAATAAAGTACCATAATTGTATTTGACAAAGTTTCTCAAATAAATTACCGTAGGTTTAAACTTTCAACTGGAAGGAATGATCATAGCTCTTGTTGCAATGGATATTGCTGGTAATATGGAATATCATACGACGATACCATCAATATTCATGCAACCGGAAGTTACTACCGGTAGTATAAAATACAAAGCCAAGTTATTGACCTGGCCTCGTCTTATACTCCGAATCGACTTATATATGGACGAAGGATGGAAAATTTACAAAATTGGTTAATTCGACTTATACTCCGCATCGACCTATAGGCCGGAAAATACGGTATATGAGTATGACCAAATTATGTGAATGTGTAGGTTTGAGTTAGTAGAAACTGATTTTATATCTCTGAGGGTCTCAAGGCAAATTAGTTCTATTTTGTATCTAAATTTGTTACCCTCATTTAAGAAAGTTATTATTATTAAGTAGTAGTATTACATGTACTATCATTATTATTACATTTAGAAACATGTAATCTGATTCATCAAAACTGTAAAAGGAGATAATGACGTCTTCTTTAAAGGCAAGTTGTTTTTGGCTGGACATGTTTTTTTGGTGTGAATTGGGACAATATTCCATTTATAAAACTCAAGAGTCAACTTTATCTCAAATGTGATAAATTAAAGCAATATGATTTAATTCTGCTCATTTTTTTACCTTCCACTGAGCATGACAAAAAGTATATTCACTATAAAATAATAAAATAATCCCTTTCCTAAATGCACAAAAGAAACCCAACAACCACCAATTACTGAACCATGAAACTGCAATTTGTATTGAACAATAAAATGTCATATTGACATCCTACTAAGATGGTATTTCGATATCTTTTAATGGGTCAGTGTAAATTTACTGATAACTGCTGGGTTATGGGTTTTTTTAAAGTAAGTTTTAAGGAAAATGGGTTCAAAGGAACTGAAATTACATTACTTTCATTATTATTACAATTAGAAACATGTAATGTGAAACATCAGAACTATAACAGGCAATAATGACTTGTCTTCTTTAAAGGCAAGTTGTTTTTAGATAGACATTTTTTGGTGTGAATTGGGACAATATTCCATTTACAAAACTCAGTGTCTACTTTATCTCAAATATGATACAAATTAAAGCAATTTGATCCAATTCTGCTCGTTTTTTAACCTTCCACCCAGCATGACAAAAGTTATATTCACTATAAAATAATCCCTTTTCTAAATGTACAGAAAAAACCCAACAACCACAATTACTGAACTATGAAAGTGCGAGTTTTATTGAACTACATATGAAATGTGATATTGACATCCTACTAAGATGGATAATGGCAAACTTCCTGATTTCAACAAACAAAATACAGAGGTTCTCAATAGCTGACCATAAACCGATAGTGACTACTACTATCAGCCCCCGTCAATGTCCTCTGATTTATCAGCACATTATTTTAATATAGCCAGTACAATTCTATGTATCGATTAGATGGCACAAGTTAAAACAAACCACTTAACAAAAGATGAGTGTGTCCTGTTTTAGCCAGAACAAAGCAGCACTGTTAATATACATTCACAAACTCCAGTACTCAAATAATCAAAATGAATGACCTGCAGCACTGTTTATATCTATCCACAATTTTTTCTACAGAATTTAGCTGATAAAACTGAATTACAAAATAATGTTACTACACTGTTTATCCTTATTTCATTCTCTGGTAAATCTTGCCACCCAAATATCCCTCTGGTAACAAAGCTAGTAAAAAGAAAACATGGTGCAATGAAAACTTGCTTTATTTTATTTTGCCATTTTGGAATAGCAATATTTTAAAGGGTCAGTGTAAATTTACTGCTAACTGCTGGGTTATGGGGTTATTAAAACAGAGGAGGGAGAGATAGAGATTTATGTTTCATAAATGTTACTAAAACAAGATAAATGACATACGGGTAGTGCTTGCTTTGTGCCAATTCGATTTACACCTTTTCATTTTAATGAATAAATAATATTAAATCTGCACCACTGATGCTTGTTTTTATGCCATTGTAGGTGCCATTAGCTGTGACTCACATACGTATAATATGTACTGAATTGTTTGAAAATTATGCATAAATAATTATTACTGGAAAAATGGGAGGTATAATTTGCCCAAGAACTTTCTTAATTTAAAAGTACCCAAGGGGAAACTTCTTTCATTTTATGCCATAAAATCAGGAATGCATTTATGGCATAAAAAGAGCATCACCTGTATAAGATACTTGCATTTTAACATTCAAAATTATTAAAGTTATGCTGATGAAAGAAAGTTAGAAGCACAAGCAATCATGGGCATTAATTCTTCCAAATGAAAATATGGTTAAGCTCATGTCTCTTTCATTATAAATTAGAAAACCCAAGTTTAGTAAAGTTATGCTGCTGAAAACAATGGCAGGAAGACAGCAGAAGGCCCAAATCTTCTAAACCCATACGAGGAAGATATTGGTTCCTGAGAAATGATGGTTAAAAGGATATGCTGTTGTGGAAGTAATACATGCACTGAAGGAAAAAATGCAAAAAAACAGGACCTGATAAAAAAGTGCTTAAAAAATGGATCCGATAAAAAAGTGTATAAAACTGGACATGATAAAAATTGCATAAAACTGGACCTGATAACCTTCATGGGCCAGAACTCTATATCTAAAATGGAGTTGAGTAGACAAAACATAAAAGGCACATAGGTCTATGAGACAATGCACATACCAAATTGAATCATAACCTCATGAATGGTTGCAAATTATGTTGGTTACAAGGATCTACTGTAGTGGAGATGTAATATTGTTGGGAAAAAAATGACAACAACTTCATTAGAACTGGACCTAACAAGATTAAACCTCTAAAAGGCACATCTACATGTAATAGTCAAGTCACCCACCAAATGGCATTCAATTATGTGTAAAGGGCTGCAGAGCTTTTTCAATACAAGAAGTATCAATGGGTTGATTGATGACAGAAATGGGGATTAATACAGGGCTGTGAGGCAATAATTATATCAATTACCATCAGTAGAACTAACAATACAGTCCTTGATTTGCCAGTGCATTATAGAACAGCAGACATGGGTATATTATGTTTGTAGTTGGAATCAACATATAAGTGAGTATACCGGTATATGGTAATCTGAACTAACAAGTGTTTTCAACTGCACCAAAATTTTAAAAGACTAAACTCTGATATTTATATTTATTCATCTCAAACAGGTTGTTTCTAAGCAATTTCTTTTAAGCTTACTATATGTGTATCTGAGGTTACAAGGCACCTTTTCCCAAGCAGATATACAAGTGTAAACTGCTGAACATGGAATTCCAAGAAAGACAAGAAAGGTACCACCCATGCAGCACAGAATGATAGTTGTGAACGGTGCTGGTCACATGATGATCAGTCTGGAATATAATTCAGTGGTCAAATTTATCAAGACTCACTGCAACTCAGAATGCTGAGTTGTCATTTTAAATTTTCAATGACTTTTATTATGAGCTGGAGAAAAACTTTGAATCAGATGTGGTACATATGTGGTACTGAGAATATGATTGAATAAAAAACTGACCACTGTACGTTACCAGTAATCATAACCAAAAGACTGAAAGTAGGTCACTACAAGCAAATTTAGACTGCAAAATGGTGACTTCAAAAGCTTGCTGGACCTATGCAGCAATATTTCCTGCCAAGAAGCTATAGACTTTGATGGTTGAGATTTTTTAATAGCACTTTGAGCACAATATTGGAAGCCAAGTGTCTTTTACAAAAGATGCATGGGGCCAGCCGAGTTGGGCTGACATGGATGGGTATCAGACTTGAGACTCTTAGATTACCAATCCAATAATCATGAACTAAGCTAAAATAGCTCCAGGCAGAAGTGAGAAAATCTGAAGTAGTTCCTGCATAAAACTATTAATAAAAGACAATGCCAATCAATTGTGTATAAAAAAGAAGCTGTAATATTATTACTGTACTCTAGTAAACTTACTACAAATACCTTATCATCCAGATTTATTTTCTTCAGTGCATACCATTCTTTTGATCCACTATGTAATGTAAATTCCAATATCGAGGAGTAGAGCAGCCAGTAAATGTTGAGGTATTTTTGTGGCAAAGCTAAATTGTCTGTAAGGTCTATATCCTCATCAAATTAAGAAATGTTTGCGAAAATTTCCACCGTTGTGCTATTAAAACAAGTACTGGATCAGCAAATAAAACTCCTGACTTCCACAGTACTGTGCACTGGAGATCTGTGACATTTAATTGTTAGCCCATGTGTGTAAAAAAGCCATTTTTATGCACCAGCATACATCTTTGGCAATTATACTTCGAACAGTCCAAATCAAAAGTCACATCTTGTTCTTGGATGTTGTGATATTCAAAAGATGTCATGTCTTTGTGAATGGGAAGAATCTTTGTCAAGTTCAAAAATTTTATTTCACAGGTTACAATAAACACACATTAACAACTAATAAAATCATTTATCTCTCAAGTATTCTTTAATGAAGAAAACAAAAATGGCAAAAAAGGCAAAGAGTTCAAGAATTTGGAGTCAACTTGCATAAAGTTGAAAGACAAAATGCACAAGTTTTAATTTTGGATGTAAGTATGCATGGTAAAGAAGTACAATCCCTAAATGAAAAACCACGTTGTCAATTATTTAAGATCTGATATTACTGTGTTCTGTTAGAACCCCCTACCCAAACAGTCCTTAATTAACCAATTTGTTTTTCTCTATAATTTTACACGTTTCAGAAAAGCCTATTTAAGATGCAAAAACTTATAGATAAGGACAGACTAAGGAACATGAGATTCTTCTGTTTCAAATGTACTAGAATGACCACGAAATGAACAGCACAACAGTTTCTTGAAGGCATATCTATAGTCACGATTTTTCCATGCATATATGAAAGGGTTAACTGCTGAATTTGCAATTCCAAGAAAGACAAGAAAGGAACCAACATATTCCAATTCTGGTCTAAATGTCTGATATTGTATAATCTGAATTATGCTAAAAGGCAGCCATGCTACTGAGAACATCAAGACAACTATGGCCAATATATTTATCATTTTTGTTGCATTTCTGAAGTTCAAACTGTTTCTTGCTCTCTCATTAGTTTGTTCTGAATGAATCCGTTTAAGATGCTTTCGAGAAATGAAGGCAATTCTTAGATAAACAATAAACATCACAGATGAAAATACTACCAATTGAAGGGCCATTGCTAATCGAAAGTTTTTGTCCATAACTAGTCCATACAGACAAAATGGCCCCATCCCCCAGTTGTTGATGCCAAAAGAAGGCAAGAAGGAGATTAAAGCACAATAAACCCATGCAACTGCGATCAGAATATATGCTGTATAATCCTTCATTAAATGTGGGTACATGAATGGATGTACAATGGCAACGTATCTGTCCAGCACTGTCCAGAGCAATGAAAACAGTGATACATTTACCACGAAGATGACGACTTCAAACCTCAAAAGGCACAAAATTTTATCAAACTGCATGCTTGGATAGAAAAAGAAGGTAACTTGAAATGGTAGTGACAATCCCATGACAAGGTCTGCTATGGCCAGATTTGCTACAAACTTGCCAGTGACATCTTGTAGGATGTGAAACAGCATCACTGCTAATAAAACTAGCATATTTCCTGACACAATGATCAACATCATAACAATCTGAAAAGTAACAATCAATCGAGCCATCAAAGTCAAATTATCACTTTGTGGTATGAAAGTCCCAGCAGACACTGTAACTGTTATATTTTCCATTGTTATGTTTTCCATGATGAAACTTCCTGTTTTTCTCTGAACCTCACAGGAAACAATATATTAATCAGTATTTAATCAATTTTGGTGTTCCAATCTGCTGGAAAAATCCCCGAATTTATTCAGATATCCACCACTGCCATTAAGTTGTTGACAACTGGGAAAACGTTTTTTTTTTTCTTCAAACTTCTAAACATGTCATTAGAATTATTGTTGAAAAAACAAAAACATCAATAATAATCTGCTCTGCATACTTCTGTAAGGAATATTTATGTTGTTAAACTGTAGAGAATCATGGACACGGGATTCATTATCTTCACCAAGCTGTTAACCATGCTGATTATTACAAGATGTGGCATATTGTTGAACCGCTCTACAGTATGGCTGTCAATTTTGTCAAATCAAAATTTACACACCAGCACATGAAAGAATTTCTGTTAATTGATGCAGTTTGCCAGTAATGCACAGAATACTGTTGTGATAATCACTACCCAAAATAATATGACACTTGTAAAGTACAGATAAGTCTTCAGGAAAATGTTTTGCTTCCAGTAGTTTCAAAGATTAATAGCTGATTAATCTAGTCATAGACTGAAGAAATCTAAAATCCTGTCAATCATATATTAAAACACCTGTCAATCATACCTAGCAACACCCTCTTGTCCTGAGTTATGTTAGATGAGATGGCTTCATCAAGAAATAATGAGCACAAATAACTTGGTCTACAGAGCAAAATTTAGAAAAACAAAGTCTAACTTATTATCTTATAAATAATGAGAAGGTATAACAACCATAATTTTTATTGGCTGATACTATTAGGGTAAATTACATTTTGTTTACCTGTTAAACAGCATCAAAATGTACATGAGATGATTAAAGGATTTGCCTTTAGTTAGCTATACATGTATATGCAAACAATTCTGCTTTTGGGCTTAAAATAACTAAAATGTTTTGAGAAAAAAACCATAACTGACATTTATTCTTTCACTTGTTTAGATGTTTACTGAAACATGCGTGAACAATGTTTGATGTGTTTTGTTTTTAGAAATAATGAGTAAATGTCACATTTCATTCAATGGAGACAAAAACTCCCCTGTTCCACTGCTAACATAATAACCCAATTATTATGAATGACATTGTCATTATTTTCTACACTGTCATCAACTGATATATGATTGTATATAAGGCACTTCAGCACAATAGTGGCTATATGGTGCCAACTAATGGTAAAGTTTTTTTTTTAAAAAATGAAAACAGAAACTGCACACAAATTAAGGAAGATAAAACCATCCACATAAAGTAAGCATGATGTATAAGAAGATAAAATACAAAATGTCAAGATGCTAAATTTCTGCACAATGCATATAAATAAAAGATAACACTAGAAGTATATGATTCAACTGATATAAGGCAATCGTATTTAACTGTAGTGTGAACTGCTGTCTTCATTTTTAGCTCAACTTTAAAAAAATCTCAAAAGTACATCACAACCAAGTGTTATGACTCTTATGGTCTTAAATTAAGTAACAGAAAGAAAATTCAAAATGTTATTCAAATTCCACAATGTATTTGCCAAGAATGCAAACTGAAAGTTCAAAATACACAGTATTGGAATTAAATAAAAAATAATCCTAAATGTTATATCACATGCCCAAAAGTATACAATATTCTGAATGAATTCCAAGCCTCGAATTGTGCTGATGTTCCAACAGTCTTGATATGATATAACTCCAGAATGTCTTTGAAGCAATTCACAAAATCTCAAATTGGTATTTTTCTCCAAAAGGTCAATGAGCACTTTGTAACTCTAATAAACAGTTTCAATAAATGATTCCTTTCAAATTAGTGAGAGTGTGAATTGGATATTTTAATGTAGCTTTAACGAAAATAGTAGTATTGTTACAATGTCTACAGTGTAGCAGTTTATAGTCATATCTAGCAATGGGGCATCATGACACAAACATGTAGCAACATGTCTCACCCAGTCACATTATCCTAAGAACATGACAACCAGTCCTAACACTAACCTCTTAATGCTGAGCACCAAGTGAGGCAGCTGTTAGTACCATTTTTTAAAAAAAATCTTTGGCATGACCTGGCCTGTGTTCAAAACAACAAACTATTGCTTTTGAGGTAGACCCTCTCAAATTATATTTGAAGACACTAAAACTTCTAGCCATAGATTTTAAAAAGACTGGTATGAAACAAGAATTAATAATTTGTTTATAACATTCTTTATATACTTACTGTCATCTGACCTATGATGCAACATTATTTTCTGGAAAACTTCACTAACTTGTAAGCAAGGTTAGGTTTTGAACTCAACTTTTAGTAAAGAACATGATAAATATCAGGCAGATACAACCCTCAGCCATGACAAAAGTCAGGTACACAAAAACTCTACCCTTAATCAAGGACAAAAGTCAAGCACAAAATATAAGGCAAATGTACATAACCCAAGATACACATTCTATTTGAATAAAACATGGATGAGATGATACTGGCTAAATATACCCATATTTTATTTTAAAGTATCTGTGATACTGTGATATCTAATCTCTCTGACCATGCATCCATCCTCTCCTGAATGGTGATCCTAGACTAGATTTCATACCTTAATAATGACCACTGACAAAGATATTCTTGCATAGTGTATAGACTTCCACCCTGTGAGACTGATGTCTTGTTATTTCATTTTCTTTTATGTGAACCCAATTAAAAAGGATGATAATGATGTAGCACCTGACAAAGTATTCTGTTTTAAAAGAATGTAGTTATTTAACAAAATGCGACACTTTAGTTTAAAGATTTTACTTTTTAAAAACTTCATCTTTCAATTCATTTACCTTTTAAAATTCTTATTTTAACTTTTTATCTTGTATGACTACATGTTTACATTTATCTGAAATAGTTTATCTCCCAGAAGTTTTTGTAATTATATTAACTTTGTGGTCAGTATTGTGCTGAATTCACATTTCACCCAATACACACATACATACTTGGTCCTTTTATACAAAGATGCCTGAAAATTGAGTTAGTACATGTACTTATATTACAGAAAAATAATTGACATCATGTAAATATAATGTTACAGAATTAAAAGAAATGATGCAAAAATTATTACAAATATGGGCAATAATTTTCATGAATGCTGCTTTGTTACAGTAATTTTCAACATTTTTATAAATATCTTTATATGGTCTGGATTATGTTGATGTGATAGCATCTTTAACTTTTGTCAGCATGAGTATATTTTCTATATTGTAATAATGAAATTTATTTCAAATTTTTTTTTTTCTTTTAAAATTGTTTTTGATTCTATTCTAAAAGACATTTGAAAAATTGTTATAAGAGCTTTAATATATAACCTGGTCATCTATAAATGAATACATGTACGAACAATACCAACTGAATTTCATCTGTCTATCACAAGAGGTCTTTGCATAATTGTGCAATGTTTTTAGTCCCAAAGATTTTTAAACAAAATGTTTAACTGTAATGACAAAGAAATAAATTCATGTCTATCAAGTGAACTTAATGGGTAAAATCAGTCTCAAAAACAAATCTTATATATGCTTTAACACAGAATGACCTTTTTAGAGGGCAATGTACTTCCACAGCACCATCTATACTTGCTTATAATTAGTCAAACTGCAACAAGATCCTCAACTGCTGTAACATATTGCACCTGCAGAACAGGGTTTATGATGTTTGCTCTAAACTGCATAGACTCAGATCTGCTGGTGCATTATACAGTGGAAGATCTAGGTATGTGCAGTTGGGCTCATCTTATAAGCAAGTATATACTGTAGAAAGCTAATGCAGTCACATGGAGTTAACCCTTTATGTATGTTCATACATATGAAGAAAAACATTGTTTGTAATATCACTGCTGTGTGATGGGGCACAGAGTGGTCTAAGCGCTCTCCATTATGGATCACTGCCATTTCACCTAGGTCTTAGTGGGTTCGAGTCTCGGATTTGGACAATGTGGGTATGTAAGAAAGCTTGCCAGTAGCTTCTCGCGGGTCAGTGGTTTTCTCCGGGGTTTTCCCGGGTTCTTCCTTCGAGAATAATAATGGCCGCCATGTACAGCCTATCATGTGCTGAATAATGGTGTTATACCCTACCCATCAACTGCTGTGTGCTTATCATGATGGGCTTAAACAATACATAATTTATCCACATTTATCTTTGATGCATTAGTGCAACGGCAGATCTGGGTCTGTGCTGTTTGCGGATGAACTTGACTTTTGACTTATAAAGACTCTTTCACTCTATTTTTCTTTCTGATATAACTGGGCAAAAACAAAACAATTTTCACTATTCAAACATGTCATGAAAGAACATTGCTGTGAGGGACCACCAATCTTGAGTGACCAGACTCTCAATGCCCAGATTTAAAGACTATAGAATGTTATGACTTGTCTTAAGAGACCATACTTGTAAGGTGACCATGATTTCTTTTGTCAGAAAGGATGGAACTGTGTGTCAGAAAAACTTTAGCACTTCTGATGTCATTTGTCAATGATTATTTCTACATCTTACTTTTGGGAGTGAGCTCAGCAGTAAAGCATTGTCCCAATGTAGGTTTGTGTTGCAATGCTGACAGATGTCATATATTTCAGAATGAAAAATGCTGATATGGTCTAATGCAAAGTATACGCTGCTTATGCACTTCACAAAATCAAACCCGATTAATTAACCATCATCTAAAGCCGAGTTTCACTTGGATTTGGTCATTTCACAGATCTCATCCTTCCATTGCAGTATTAACATTTTGTTTCTCCGAAAAATGAAAAAGGCTTCTACACGGTTTCTAACTTGAGCAGTCAAACACTAAATTTTTTTTTACATTTTTCATTTTATGTATGAAGTGAAATTAAACTTCCAAGAAATGTTGCTGCTGATCATCAAAGTAAACTTGCCAATAATCTTTTTAAAAAATGGCTTGAAGGTCCTCATTCAAGGTGACTTATATTTTCAACAGGTATTTCTGCTCCACCGAGCTTCAAAGAAGTTGGTTGCTTCACTTCATGTCCTTTACCTATACAAATTAGCTAACTAGGTACTTGCAGCAGGAATAGCCAGCAAATTCATGTCAGCTCAGGAATGATGGTCATGTATTTTTCATGTGGCATTCTGTGATATGGTAAGTAGCATCCAGGGACACGTTTGTGTGTGTCTGTGATTTGGATTTTTAATGTAGCTTTAACAATTTTTCCGTCATACGGCTATGATGTCTGCAGTGTGGCAGTTTATAGTGATGTTTAGCACTGTGGTATCATGCTGCAGTTTCGGCCAATGTGGGTATGTGATAGCACCTACCAGCTTCTCATGGGTCGATGGTTCTTTCCAGGGGTTTCCCGGGTTCTTCCTCCACCATTAATACTGGCCACCATGTATCGTGTGATTAAAAATGGCGTTAAACACTACAACAACTGGAGAGGTCCAGACAAATTTGAAAGACCTGGATGCCAGAATGCTCATTGTAAAACAAGTACAAATTGGTTGAATAGTCTTTAAAAAGTTGAAAATTATGGATGACATGCAAAGGACAATGGCCATTCCATATACTCACTTGGCCTTACAACCATGTGATCTAATTTAAAAAAATAAACGTAAAAAAATTTGGAATCTTAAAAACAATGGGATACTATTTTTTTTAAAAATTCCTTTTTTAAAACTTCTTAATTGTGTTGACATATAAAAGAACTTTCATCTCACAGAATGGAAGTCAATACCATTGACAAGAATGTTCTGAACCAATACTTGGTACTGTCACTTTATGCCTGCACTCTGGTTCAAGTTAACCCTTCAGGAGGTAAGCATGGGCGGAATATGCATGTCCTGTTTTGATGTACCATGACAACATTTCATGCCTACAATTTCTTCTCTACACGGGGTGACACTTTCAGAAAATAGATTCTGAAATGCCATGAAATTTGCCACTTAGATCAATTATGCAGGTTAATATACTTTTGAAAATATATAAAAGGCTGGAGAAATACTGAAAAGTTCTTTCAAAATTCCTATTGAGTTCCTATTTATGAATATTTAATGGAGAAAACAACATTAAGTACATCCTTAATGCCTATGTTAACAGTGTCTATCATAGTAATACTATGATCAAAGTTACTTTTCTGTACCAGCTTAATTAGAGATGAAAGAATCCAATGATAATAAAGCTCGTTCTCCTGATTACACAGTAAAATATCCGATTAACAATTTATCGGCTTATTCTATACATGGATGCTTTGAAATTGATAGCTATTAAACTTTTTTTGAGAATCATCACTTTTGTGCAAGCGATTAATCAACATTAACAACAGACAAAAGCAAATGTAACAAAATTGCCAGTATCAATTTCAAAGGCTTGTACAAATATGGCTTTTTCAATGCTAATTCACAACATAAACACTTTAAGTATGTTTGCATTTTGTTTACAAATAACATGCGAATGATAATTATCACTTGCTTTAGCACACTGCCATTGATTGATGGCCCATCTTTTTAAAATATATCCAATTAACATTTCTAACATCATTTAAAAAATTCAATGTATATGATTGTAGATCTATTTATTCAGTTATAACATGTACAAAGTAAAATATTTAATTTTGATTCTAAGATTATGATCCTTTGTTCAGATGAAATCAATTAGAACACTGTGAATTGAATTATTTTTATGGGTAATGATTTTTTTTTTGCCCAGGCATCTCAAAACACACAACCTGTATGCAGACTGCCAAGCCGTATCATGTGGGCCACAAAATGATTGGCATCACAAGGAGTCATCAGAGAAAAGAAAGTTGCATCTTTACTAGTCATGGTTCTGATAGCCCTGTGCTCTGGGTCTGTGAATTTCATTTGATGCAGCGGCAAGCTACCACATCCAATCAAATTAAGTTGTTTAAATTTGAACACTGTTCTTATTTGATCGAGACATCGGGAGCACACAACTTGAATGGACTGACAAATAAGCACTTTTCCAGTGCAGGTCCATGTTTGCACAAATACCTTTCACTAGTGTTGTTCCGATTATCGATTATAATCAATCATCAGTTCGTTGAGCAGATAATCTATTGTGAACTCCATAATTGATTGTGTGTAAAGTGAGACTACTTTTTAGGTGTATGCAAAAGCACAAGGCTAGTAAAACTCCCAGCCACAAAAAGTTGACCTGAAATTTATTAATTCCCTTCAAAACTATAAATATGAAACCTTATGATTCATAATTAGGAACATATAGTCATTATTACATGGTCAAGTTGTTAAATTGTTGAGTTAATACATTTAAACACATTTTGGTGATTTGTTTCAGTCAAATTGCAACATCTTTTGTAGTATTTATAAACAATGACAAACAAGAAAACTATGTCCTTCTATACTTTAAATTATAGACACATCACATGTAAATAAAAGAATTTTGGGGGATTGTAGCAGTATTTCAGTTACATATGACTCATAAAAAGTTGCGTTCATTTAACAAAGTTGTAGAACAAAGTAACACAATGTAATATTATTGTCAGGTTAAAGTATACATGTCATTAAAAGAGATTACTCCTGTACATTTATAAATATATTGAACTCTAGATCAAAGATATAACTGTTGAACAAAAATTAAAATTTGCTCTTAGTAACCGATTATAATCGATGATCAGTTGGTTAAGGGGAACCGATTATCGATTATGAATTTCTGACCAATTCTCATCACTAACTTTCACTCAAATAGACTTGTAATGGCATCCCTCTGATACACAGTCATACTTTTGAAATCAAATTTACAAAGTATCCATTTTAGTTTATTTACCACCACCATGTTTGGCTGATGTACAATGCACCACACTATTGGTTAGTTGTAATTACATATTAAGGAAGGCAACATATGAAATCCAATAGATGTCACCAGGACAAAGCAACAATATAGCTGTTTGATATGCCAAGGTGTAGAAAGGATTATTGGAACTTTGGCTACTGAAGATTAGAAAGATGGTGCTGCCCTTGGGCCAATGAAAATACCCTCATCAGCCCTCAGGATGGTTTGAGTACGAGACCCCTGGTTCAGCCCAATCTTACTTTCATCAGTACTCGTGGATTTGACTCAGGTGAAAGCTCTACTTAATTAACATCTGGATAATTTTGCACTGGGTCTTTAAAATAGTGATCGAAACAACTACTGAATAGCACATTAAATGCCTGCCCAATATTTAATAGTCCTCTATGCAGATGCCTTAAAATTTTGGCAGAATCAATTTTCTTGTTTCAGAAAGTGATTTATATATCACCATTTGACCCCAAATCAACAGGCTTCTTTCTTACCATAAGTACAAGCAATACACACAGTTTGACCAAGCTATGTGACATAGAACTAATGTTATTGTGAAGAGACCAACTTTATTCTTTCCATCAGTGACCCTGGCCTTTCACTTTTTGACTCCAAAATCAATAGATTTCTTTCTCACCTCAAGTGCTAGCCATCCAACAACTTTGGTCCAGGTATGTGATGAATAACTAATTATATTGTTTGGAAACCATTTTTCATCTTTCATCTTGAACTTTTGCATTTTGACACCAAAATCAGTAGGATTCTTCCTTACTCTGAAAGCAACAATTCCATACTGTAGAGAAAAAATATTTTCTTCTTTTAATCAGTGACCTTAACCTTTTACCTTTTTGACCCCCAAATCGGTAGGGTTCTTCCTAACCCCAAGTACAAGCCAACATACAAGGTTCATTGTGGGGAGAAAAAAAAAAAATTTGTTACAGATAGGCAGACAACAAAACAAAATTACAACAGGCATATACAATTTTGTACTCCCACAAAGTCCATTCAAAGTAAAGAACATAATTTTTCCATTCATAAAAGGGAGTAAAACATTAGAGAATAAGTTTTGCAATTTATTTTCTTTACGATTTATTAATTAACAAGTTAGTGGTCATTTCTTCCGCAAGTCGTTGCATACTAAATTAGAATGTTCTAAACTTATCTTAATTAACAATGAACTCTCTTGTTTTTACCGATGCTGCTGGAAATTTTCATTATTTTCTTATTACTGCCCTAAAACACTGTAAAAGAAATTAGAGTAATTCTGCAGAGTAACACAGAATGAGGTATATTTACTCTGAATTAAATTAACATCCCTGCACAATAATTTCTCAACTTGTGTAGCATGTTGCATATTCTACCTTACCAAAAGATATTGTTGTATACTGGTATTTAAGGGGCAAATAAAATGTTGGTTTTCTTTTCTTTTTATTTTAACACTGCATACTCCTCTGCAATCTAATACATGTTAAATAACCACTACATTAAAAGGGCTGAATTCAAATGTTTTCCATCCATTTTCTAAAAAATCCATTTCCAATACCAAATGCAATATTATTATGCTGTATTAAAATCACAAGCTCTAAGCAACTATTCTGTAAAATATGTACATAAAGAAAATTGATCCAAACCTCTTTTAATGCCTCTGCCACATCTAAAGAGCAGGCAATGTTATTATCCATCCATCATATATACTGTTTTTATTCATAATATTATTTTAAAAGGATTTCATTGATTGCAACTAAACTCCACATAAGTCTTATCATTTATGATAAATTCTGACCAGTTATAGATCGTAGCCAAAACAAATTTGAGTTATGGCCCCATTCTGATCTTGCCCTTTCCTTACATTATATTGGCAGGGGTGGTGGTGGTGGTGTTGAACGGAGTGCATTTCTAGTTTTCCACACTGAACACATTTTATAATGAACTGGAGCACAACTGATATAATGATATAAAAGATTATGTTAGTTTCAGGGCAATCTTTAGAATAAACATGACCTTTAATGTACAAAACATAATGGGAGACATGCCTAGGCTAAAATATTAACAAAGCTAGTTGATTACATTATTGGTGTGTGAACTCCTTAATTAGTGGTTTGAGGTAAGTAAGCATATTCAAACAGATAAAAAAAAACTCTAAAATAATGAAAGAGAATAAATCTAATTAACATTTAATGGAGAAATGAAATTAGCTAATTCATTCACAGGGTGGAGTGATTAAATAAAATATAGACTAATTAAATAAATACTGTTTTGTGTTGTAAAATCAAATCTTATTAAACATTTTTAATCAACAATATTAATGGAATAGCATTAGTGCATTAACCCTTTATTTTGCATCAATTTGGCAAAGGATATATTCATTAACTCTGTAATTTGATATCCTTATTTCTTATAAAAACTTTTTCTTTATAATGGGAAATATAATGTGTGCTTGGCAAACTTTATTTCAATGTTGTTATGATATGGTTAGTTGCCATGACAACCAAATCCTGCCAAGAATTTTTAAATGTCATGATCAAATTACATATTTTTCCACGTTCATTTAAACTGAGCTTTCTACTTTGTTGCCAAACCAACTGTAATTGGGATTTTTTCAATTATGTCTGAGAAAACCAAGATTTTCTGATCACCTGGCTTAGATTTGTGGACCATACATCATATGTATTATAGTAATTATACTATAGTTATAAAACTGACTTTCTGTATTACTGTGAACCTCAAAATATAATCTGTGGACCTGTAGTTATACTACTGATTTAAAATATAAAACAGTATTTGGCCTAAAATTTGCTGAAATTTATACCAATTAAGTTTGTTCCTATGGTACAAGTAACAAATTCTGCAATAATATTAATATACATGTATCTCATACTAGTATACAAAACTTCTAGCTGTGTTCAAAGGAAGCTGAAGAATGCCAACCAATTTATAAAATGCATGAAGATAAAAGCAGTACAGTTTGTCTTGTACATATTTATTCATATATATACACATTCATGTACTTAGGTACTGCATTATTTTTATCCAGATCAGTGTAATATATCATGATGACTACAGACAATGAACCAAGCATTTACATCCTATGATTATCAAGAAACTGAAAAGATCTATGTTACAAAGTGTTACAAGATTTTCCTGTTCATACAAACATTAAATCAGGGTGAATTATTGTATTTAATCATGGATTTATGTTCTCACGCCATGGAGGCAAACAAATACTTTTGGCAGATACCTTAAGTTTATTAACAGAATCAAATTTAAATTCATGAAACAATCATAAAAATCTGAGTGCTCATCTTTCAAAATGTATTGTTCAATTTTCAAAAAGAAGGACAAGATTCACCTCTAGCTTTTCCTCTACAACAGAAATGTGCTAACTTAACCCAACACATGTTAAGTATGCCAACAGAAATGTGCTAACTTAACTCAACACACATATTATGTATGCCAACAGAAATGTGCTAACTTAACCAAACTAATGTTAAGTATATCAACAGAAATGTGCTAACTTAACCAACCACATATTAAGTATGCCAACAGAAATGTGCTAACTTAACCCAACACATATTAAGTTTGCCAACAGAAATGTGCTAAATTAACCTAACATATTAAGTATGCCAATAGAAATGTGCTAACTTAACCTAACACGTGTTGTATGCCAATAGAAATGTGTTAACTTAATCCAACACATTTTAAGTATACCAACAGAAATGGGCTAACTTAAACCAATACATTTAAAGTATGCCAATAGAAATGTGTTAACTTAACCCAACACATGTTAAGTATATCAACAGAAATGTGCTAACTTAACCAACCACATATTAAGTATGCCATTCCAATGGATCTTTCTGTATGCATTACATCTGACACAGGATGCTCTCATGTACTTAAAATTTTATGGATAAAGCATAAATGGCAGGTATATTAAGGCTGACAGAAAACAGTACAAGTTCTAAAACCCCATCAACAACACTAATACAGAAACAATGAATAATTTAAAAAGTAATGTGCACTAAAAGCTTTAAATTTTAAAACTATATTATTTCAGATTAACTTGTAAAAAAAATTAAAAAAACACTCCTTTTTGGCAACATGACAGATTATTCACAGTGGGTATAAAGAATATAAAAGGAAATGTGTTTCTCTTGTTTGTTTTTTGATTCTAATATGTCTGAGATCATAAACAGAAAGAAATTAATCATATACTCTTTTGAACTTCTGGAGATCCTGTAAAAACAAACAAACAACAAACATCAGTTGTAAAAACAAAGAAAGAACTTGACTTTCATCAGCAATTTCAGTAGATGTTTGCATTTCAAGATCAGATGAACATGGTAACCATCAATTTGTCTGATATTTAATATGACAAGTACAGTAAAACCTGTTATGAGCAACCTCTGCAATGAATAAGCACCTCTCCACAACTGTAATACACGGATTGATTTTATTATATAAATTCTCTGTCTTGAGTGACCACCATTTTGAACACAACCATCGACTGTGATGTCTGGGCAAAATAGGCATTATGACATTGCTATGAAGGATCGCTTCACAAAAATGGGGATAAAAACTCCACTGACCCTTACTTAATCCCTGTAACAGTGACTGCTTATACCATTTAAAAAAAAAAAAAGGCTGGCTATTGATATCTGAAATTTTGTAGGTATGATTATAGTTTCTACTGCAAACCAGACTAAAGTCTAAAGTACATGTAGAAATATTCCCATATGTACGAGTAGGACCCAGTATCCCTGTGAATAACCATATTGCGAGAACACAGACAACACTGACCTATATGTAATCATTTGTAACAACGACTGTTTGATTAGTGATGATAGTTCTGATAAAAAACAAACATAAAAAAATTTTTTTTAAAAAAAAGGATTGTGGCTACCAGTGACAAATGCCACAATCTGTAAACCAGGCAAATATGTACATGACACAAATTGCCATTGTAGCGCTGAAATTGTTTGTCTGAACAGTTAATCCATATTGCCTGGGGGTGAACAAGGTCTTTGTCAAGTAAGCCAGCAAGAGAGAATTGTTTGCAGGATTTGATTGATAGTGTTACAGATGTTTGTTGTTTTGTTGTTTTAGGGTTCAACGCCATTTTTCAGCACAAGATATGCTACATATGGCGACCAGTATTATTGGTGGAGGAAGAACCCCAGAGAATCCACAGAAAGAACCACCGACCTACGGGAAGCTACTAGCAAGCTTTGTCACATACCCACATTAGCCGAATCTTGAACCCACGCAGACAGATGTGAGATGGCAGTGATCCGTAATGGAGAGCGCTTTAGACCACTCTGCCACTCAGGGGCTCTACAGATGTTTGTTGTTTTTTTTCCCAGGATGTTACAGTGATTACATCCCAATCACAAAGCTGTCATTTATTCAAGTTGTTGCACCAGGTTACACACTTTATAGAGTAAATCCATTCATGTCTTCTTTAGATTAATCTGTAAACTTTTGTCTCAGAGTAAATGATTCTGTTTTTGGTCGAGATAATTGTTTCTTATTTCATTAATTGTTAGATATGCAATGCAAATGCATAGATGTATCTTCACAAAACCTACTCAAAGCTGTCTTTACATTTGATTTTACAAATGAGCACTAATAATGGCAACACCTAGAACTTTAATAACAACAGATAAACCTCTAAAAAGAGATGTTTTATGGTAAAACACATTAACCCTTAGCACCGCATTTACGGGGTAGAAGGTAGTAGCCTACTGCCAAGCTCTGTAGCATCAAGATCATGTATGATTCACTAAATTAGGTGGTATTATAGAAAGGTAGACAGATGCAGCTCTACAATGAAAGCAAATGATCTGGACATTTTAGTTGCACTACAAAATACAGCAGGAAAACCCTTTTTTTTTTCCACCCAAAATTTGCCTGTCATGGTCGGAATCCAATTTTGGGTCCAGATTTTAGACTTTTTGGCCTCAGACAGGTGAATCTGTGCAAGAAGTAGGATAAGGTGGACATTTTTAATAAAGAGTCTTCTCCATATGAAAATGATGGGTCCGTTAAGCACAAAAGAAAAAAGAAAGAACTCCAACTTTTCACTTTGCGGATAATAACCAACGAAAAACCATGTTTTTAACACAACTAGGCATTAGCCTAATGGAAAATTGCTTGGAAGTTGGTGTATTAGGATATATTCAGAAATAGCCTCCAAAATGTATATCCTACTATCATTTCATGCAAAAAGTGCAAAAACCTTCAGAGGTTAATGGTGTTAAGGCTGGAGAAAATAATTACTGTAACTGAAAGAAGTGAAAAACAGCAGACCAGTTTCAAAATAATGGTTTAAACATTGGTAAAGCAGTGAGAAAGCTTGCTAGTAGCTTCTCATGGGTCGGTGGTTCTTTCTGGGCTTTTCCCAGGTTTCTTCCTCCACCATTAATACTGGCCGCCATGTATAGCCTATCATGTGCTGAAAAATGGTGTTAAACCCTACAACAACAACAACAATTGGTAAAGCAAATTTAGGGTCTTATAAAGGAAAATTAGTATATCATAAATGATTTCATATGCTAATACATATAAGTTTCAATGTAAATGCGATGTTATGTTTAGCAATAGAAGTATATCTTCATTGCTATATAATTTTCTTTTTCGATGAATGCATACTATATTTTAGCAAGAACTATTACTAAAGAATAGAATATATATACAGTGATTGTGGTTATTTTTCTTTAAATTGTTCTGAAACTGTACCTTAGAAACTGTTTGTTGTACAAACCTGTTATGAGAGACCACTTGTCTTCAGAGACCATTTTTTGTTGGCTAAAAGGGACAGTCTCTAATAATAGGTTTTACTGTATACAAATATTATATGGAGATATAATAAGTTGTTACAAAAAAAGAAACTTTGATATACATAATAATCGAAAGTACCAGAAATGTTAATATTTTAGGTTCCAGATTTGCTGTGTTAATACTATATTATCCTTCCATTATTAACTGTTTGGTTCCAATTAATTTTTTATGAAAATTTACCATTTTTTCGTTTCTAAAGTATATTGCAAAATTTCACCAAACAATGTTTTTATTAAAAAATTATTCTGAACTGTTTTTAAAAATTAATAATGGAGAACAAATTAAAAAATAATAAGTCTTGCAGGATGATAAATCATGGTCATGGATTCATATATTCTTTTGTAACACAAACCATGCAGTGTGCCTCAAAGCAATATGTTGAGGGACTGATCCTCAGGCAATCATTCAGAACTTTTCATAAGTTCAGGAGATAAGCTTTTATCGTTTTGTGTTTTTAGACCATTTATGTTTAAATATATGGGAAAAACCTAATGACCAAACAAGCTTGGTTGGCAACATGTCTATTGATTGTTTGAAAAAGAAACAACCTGTAAACTAGACCATGTGACCACTTAAATTCATTTTAACCCATTTTATCCTGTTTACCAATTTCAACTGCAGTGTCTAATTCCTGAGAAGCAGTTCTAATTACATTGTGGTAAAATGATGCATCATACAGCAGTAGCAGCAGAAATTGTGATGACCCTCACCGTGCTCACTAAAAATGTGGTAACATTGCTCTTTCTTTTTTGAAGTATTGGTATAAAAAAAAACTATGCATCTCTGAAAAGGTAATAAAATTTACAACAAAGTGATATATGTTTTGTTATCATTTACCAATGTACATTCACACAACTGTATTTTGAAATATGACTTGAAAGAAGAAGAAAACAAAAACAAAAAAAATTTACATCGATGTTCAGTGAATCTTTTGTTCATGAAGATGAATGAAATGCTCCTAATAGTATGTGAATGAAATAAAGATAATTATATTTCTAGTATTTTGGTCTAAATTAGAAGTTTCTAGCACTGTCAGTGCAAAAGTTATAATAATTTTAGTAATATTAGACAACAAAACACCTGAACAATTTATTTATTTCACATTCTAGAACATGTACTTCAAAGTGCAGTTTCTCATGAAAACTTGTCACAAATTATTCCTAGAAATCTTTCAGTAAGATAAAGGTAATTTAATCAGTACAATTCTATGAATTTAAATCATGGCTGCAACCAAGGTGAAAAATCATCCCAGACATATTTCTCTTGAAAGCCTTTAAAGTCAGATTCATTCTCCATATCACTGTCAATGCAGCCATGCATCATCTCTTTCATCAACTTGATTTGATTAAAACCCATAATTTAAGTCAATATTATCATCAGAATCATCCAAATGGTCAACTTCTGTGTTGCTACCCTCGCTTTCAGCATCCATGTTTACATCGGAGTTGTCGTTTATAATTTTATCAATTGATTTTCAAGTCAATAATTTCTTTACCAACCACATTTTAAAAAACTTTTTCACTGTGCATGCATGTATTAACCATTTTATGTGTTGGTGAAGAAGTACACAAATATCTGTGATGTATAACACGTGTTTCTAGGGACACTACACACATACTTAGTAGAGTACGACCATAGTCGTATTCAGGATAAAATGGGATACTATGACTGCAGTTGTATTCAGGATAGAATGAGGTATTATGGCAAAAGTCGCATTCAAGATAAAAATGGGTTAAGTATTTTCTTTCACACTATAATGGATTTTATAAAATCAAAGACAAAATGATATCTGAGAATTCCTATGATTGATGTCCGGTTGCTTGGAGTATGTGTAAGTCTGACCTACCAGACATGTCCAGCAAATACACATATATTGATAAAAAAAAAAGACCAATAAAGAATACTAAGTTACATAGAAATAAAATTTCTGATGGGTATGTAAGAGGGCACCTTTTACAATACTTATACTGGTACAAGTATTTTGCAACCAAAGAACATATTTTTTGTAAATGAAATTAGGAAGTAATCCTTTCAGCAAGAAAGAACAATTTTACACCCATACAAGAATTTCAAAGTAAACAAAACATTATAATTTATGAAATTAATTTAATATATCACAGTTTTAAGTACCAGTATGTATTTCAAAGATCTGGACAAGATAGGAAAAGCTGCAAGAAAGGACAGCAAGTAGAGTATTTAAAGGCACATGTTCAAGAGGAATTCCTCTTTTTTTTTTATCCAGCAGGGTGGCTAAATGTTACAGATGACATTTTGAAGGAATTCTGAAGAAAAAAAACAGGATGAACTGCCATGTAAAGATTTAATTATAAAAAATGTCTTCATAACCCATAATTGGTTACAAAGGTCATAGTCCAAATTGCTTACTACAAAGAAGTACTGATTAGGACAAAGAGAGGACATGTAGCTCCCAATTCGCAATTACAGTTTGTTAATTAAGGAGAAAATGAAGACATGCAATTATGATGATTTATCAGGCATATTAGATGCTCATTAAGCATCAGTTTATTGTGGATATAATAAAGAGGACAAATAACATCATTAACAAACTTCATTCAAGATAAACACCAAAAGGAAGATCTTAATTGGAGACAGATATTGGAATGGGAAAACTACCAGAATAGAAAAGATACATCTTAGATTGGAGACAGTCAAGGGAACGGGAAATGTACTGGAATAGGAAATGTACATCTCAGAAAATGTGACTACCAAATAAATTTGAACATAACTGACTAATACAATAGCCATACGAAATATGAAATGCTATTAATTTTTAACTGTATCATCAATTTATTAACTTATGCCATCACTAAAGTGTGACCAAAAAGCAGTAAACCGAGACTATTGTCAGAAAAAAATTAAATTTAAAACTCAACAGGCTTACATATGTAATATTTACTGGAAAAGAAACAAGTAAAATCTGGAAAAATCAGACATGATAATGATATCATGAATTACGTCCCCCCCCCCAAAAAAAAGAATCAAATATTGAACAGAAAAACTACTGTATTTGTCTCAAACTATTTTGATGGTTACCTTGTTATTATGTAAAATTATGCCTTTTAGCACCTGTGTCAACTTGGCAAAAATCATCCACTTTAATTAAGATTCACTGACCAAATTATGTTATGCCTGCTGCAGAAATAATATCTCTTCACTGCAGAGAAATTACTGGTGTCATTTTATGTTCAAGTTTGAAAATTTTTATTGTTTAAATTTCTTATATCTATCATATTTTGTATTATATGTTATCATAATTTATGTATTTTATTTAGTGAATCAAATGCCACACACATTAAGCAAAACATGAAACAAAATTAAATAATAAAGTGTCTCTTATAACTCACTATATTTTTATATCCATATAGTAGTAGTACTATCATTGTTAATATAGAACAAGGTCTTTAAAAACAAATATCTAATTAATTTATATCTTCTCTGATGTGCTTATTAATCAAAACATAGTTCTAACTCAGTAGTACAGTGTGACCCTGCTAAAACACTGTGGCAGGGATCTATAGAACTTGACAGTGTTATAGACTGAACCATGTTATAACCAACCATGTCTGTTATCTCACGAAACTTTTGCATTTGCCTACAATATGGCCTTGGGGAGGGGGCTGAGTGTAATAAAAGTGGGTAAAAGTGCTTTTGATTAAAGGAAGATAAACTATTCTGAAAACACTTGTATATTCACAACTTATATTTCTGTGGTACAATCCATAATCCATGTTTTATATATAACAAATCCATGAATTAGATTATAGATCACATTATAAAATTCATGTGTTACTCGCATCCTGTTAGAAATCACAAATAGCACACATTTTAAAATAACAATGGAAGTCCTCGTTTTGATCTTTATCTGATTATTACTAACAACTCACTACAATTCTCGTAGACACTAAATAATTCTCTACAACTATCACGAATAGTAGCTGGCTATAGTTGTTTACTTGCTACATGTACATGTACTTAAATTGGCCTATCAGCTTGCCAAGGCTACCCATGGGATGATGCTATTCATATGGAAATGTGAACAATTAAAAAGTTTAACAAACGTCTTTGCAAGATACCCCATCTTCAATTAACTTTATGGCTAAATAACTATTGTTTCAAAAGACTGGAAATTTAATTTGCATTTTATGCCACCATTTGTAAAGCACAATTTTTTTTTCCTGCAAAAAAATTCAATTTTCACTGCACAATGAATGTTACAGTCAACTTTGGAAAATGCAACAATCCATCAGATTCCATTGCTTTTTTTTTGTTGTTATTGAAGATGGTAGTCTGCTTTCTTTGATGAAGGGTGCTTGTGTTACTGAAGCTACTGCTCAAGAACAGCTTTGGAAGACCAGACTGAGGTCCATTTCTTATTGTGACAAGATAAAATAATTGTAAAACCTTGCTTGTGACTTTATTTTTATCTCATTTGCTTAGTATTTATACAGAACAATCACTGCTTCAAAGTTAATCAGTTTTCTTTAAAGTTTCAGGAAAAGTTTTATCTGCATACATTTTAAAAACAAGCAATTTGCCATTGTTTGGTCAATTGAAGCTAGTCCCAGTAGCATGATTAATGGATAGACCAACAAGTAGATTTTTTTAGTGGGGTAGTGGAGTGATTCTGTCTTCCAAACATACATTATAAATTAAAAACAAAAACACCAACAAGTGTTCTGTTCTGACAGGGATTACATTAGAAAATGTGAGTATTTTGAACAATTTAATTCTACGAGTGAAAAGAATAGGAATTTTACTTACCATCCACATAAAAAGGTCTGTCTGATTAAATATATTTATTATTTGTGAGCAGCTGATAGTCCGACACTATTTCATCTAAAAGATCTATTATGAGATCTGACAGCACACGGTACTCAGGCCAAATGTCAGAATAAACGGATTATGATAAAACCAACACTATTTAGATGGCTTGTCAATATGAAAAAAGAATTATCTAACAATAAATACATTTCAGTGCATTTTATATAAAGTATGCAGCTTAATTTGAAGGTGCCTCTGAATTTCATTACTCCAAACCCAAGGTTATATATACAAGTTTAAATGACCAACAATGTCGACTAAAATCATGCTAGATGGTACATTTTGTTGCCAGTAAGGAAAAAAAAGTTCCATTTTGCGACATTGGTGAAGTCAGTATGATTACCAAAAAAACTTTATATAAGTTATTTTTCATACTTTTAAAAAGAAAAAACTTTTTTCCATATACAAGAAAAATACATGTATATGAAATTGCATGAGCCATGCCACGATTATATTGAATCAGAATTCATACATGATATCTCCCCCAAAATCATAATAAACCTTTTACAATTTACTTTTCGTACTTTTAAGAAAGAAAATAAAAATGTGTATGAGAAAAAAACATATATATGATTCATGAGCCACACCAAAATCATGTTATATCTGAATTTTGTTATAACATAGCATGTTATATCAGCTGGGTCACACTGCATCATTTTTTTGAATTTTATATGCATGAAAATGTTGTTACATTTTAGAATCTTGTGAGCTGTCAATCATCCTGTTCACTCAATATCAATGCAGAATTCAACCTGAAGTTTGCTCTTGCAAGCAGTAACTAAATACTGCTTTTGATTAAACAGAAGTTTAGACAATTGATAGAGCACTTAATAAGGTGGCTCAATGGTTAGCAAGCCGTTCTCACTAGTCTTGGTCAGCTACCATGGTGTGCCCCAGGGCAAGGCACTTTACTCGGATTGCCTCAGCACTAAATTACCTACTTGTGTTGCAATGGTGCAAAGCAATAAACCAAGCTCCCATTTCATTAGTCAATTGATTCATCAAGTTACTGGCTAAAATATAGTTCCTTTAGTCATATCAGTATATACTGTGCTTGCTTGTGTAAAATATGAACTTCCACAGCAGTAAATCAGATCTACCTACATATAAAAGAACAAACAGTTCTGGGTCTATATTATTTATTGTACTCATTGTTTCAAATCCTATATCCTCAAAATTACAAGTATCTGCAATTAGCTCAGGTCCAACTGCAAACTGCAACAACCCCCCCCCCCCTTTCAATCCCGACCAATCAGAAAAAAAATTGAAAGAAAAAAAAAAATATAGTACAAGCAATGCCCAAAGTTTCAAAAGGTGTTACAAATGACAATTATTTTGCAACAATTTATCTGGCAAAGAAAAGGTTCAAATTTTGTAATAGTTAGCTGAGTTGCAATCTAAAGTGTTTGCCAGCCACTAATGGTAACATCTCTTCTACAATAAGGAAGATTTATTCTGAAGTTCACAAAAGTGACAAAATTTATGTAAATACACAATTAGTTATGTAATTAATAATTTTTTGTTTGGATAAAAAAATAAAATAAATACAGCTAGATCCTGAACAGAATATTTGATGGTGCAACTCTTTCAAGGTTAACCGAATATATACAGTATTAATTTGAGTACATGATAAAACTTGCTGAACTAATAATGTAAATGTTCATCGTAAATATGATTCTGTAGTGCAGATGATAAAGTTAGTGTGGCAAAACTGCTGAAGCACCAATAAAGCATTATACACTAATATAATGTGCAACACAGGATAGGTGATCTGATTTAAATTTAAATTTCACATGGATGAGTAGATGACAATGAAGATTCCGCATTCAGCAACAACAGAGGAGCTGAGGGTCAACATTCAAATTTGTAATGGGTAATATGGATTCTTCTTGCAAACTGAACTATATCTATACCAACTGAGGTGAGAAACTCATATCTTGTATTAAGTTTTCATTAGAGTGAGAGTACATAACAATTCAGGTTTGTTTTTTTCCTGGATGCATCCCAGGTGACAGTGGTGGCAACTCTGGATGAATCACACTTATTATTTAAAAAGTGAATTAACAATTAAAACTGAATGATAACTCCAACTGCAGCTGTCACGGATGCTTAACATTTATTCCTGCAATAAATGCTGTACCTCTGATAAAAAACTTAGTACCTTGAAAAATATAGATACATAAACAAATCTTCCAACTACTGAGATGTCTGTCCAAACAGTAGAAACATCTGTAGGCAGTAAGGAAAGGCACAAAAACTCCTTGTCTACCAAAAAACATAAAACTAATGTACAAAGGTAGATCCTGTGCCAGATGCTAAGCCACTTAAAGACGACATTATTTTTGCTAAAGAAATAGGACTAGAACAGGACAATAAATGAGTCAGACAAATACATGTCAATACCATTGATAAACAAACCTCTATTACAAAAGTGTACTGCAACAAAAACATGAGTCCCATGATGGGACTGACACTTTACTGGGCAAAAAGAATTTCCAGGAATTAAAGATATGACCATTTTTTTAAGAGTTGAAACTTCTGATATTTTTCAGAGATAGGAAGATTTTCAAATTAACTCCTCTTGTGCATATACTGGTTTGCAGATTGACGCTATATTTTTTTAGGAAAAAGAAGGCATTATTAGAAAGAAGTAAAGGGTTTAACGCCATTTTTCAGCACATGATAGGCTACACATGGCGGCCAGTATTATTGATGGAGGAAGAACCCGGGAAAACCCCCGGAAAGAACCACGAACCAAGAGAAGCTACTGGCAAGCTTTCTCACATAACTACATTAGCCGAATCTTAGACAGAGGTGAGACGGCAGTGATCTGTAATGGACAGCGCTTTAGACTACTCGGCCACTCGAGGCCCCTGAAAACTGTCATAACAATCAACCATTCCAGGAAGTAGTGATAACATAAATTTCAAGACAACTGAATCGTAAGTCGATTGGTGAAAACCATATGTTGTTATAGTCATCCATATGGGAGGACATAGATAACATTATTTTCAAGACAGCCACACATTTATGATGACCATTTAGTGGAGATCAAAACAACATTAAAATTAGTCCTTTTAGTGAGAATACCATGCTGATAAGACCAAACATTCAAAAGATGAACTGATAAGATTTTCAACCTGGCCACTATGCAAACCATTTTAGACATTAGAATGGCATCATTTTCATTAAAACCAACTTCACATCATAAGACATCCTTTACTCAAAACCACATTAAGAGTGAGTAATGAAGCAAAAACTGTTGATATGACAATCCATTCAGGAAAATTAACAGTAACAATAATTTTAAAATGACCACTGTGGTGGTAATAGCGGATGTTTGTGTGGAAACTTTTCTTCTTTTAGGACCAAATAGAAATCATAAAAAGTCTTCTGGTAAAGACTTCATGCTGATATGACTTTCCATTCAGGATGAATAGCTATGACAATATTTTCAAGAGACTACATTAGTAGCCAAATTGGATGCCAACATAGGACAAATGGGATGATGTGTGTAAAGTTTCATGTCAACCCTTCAAGTTTTCGAGAGAAGCATTAATAAACTTGTTAAAATGGAAGGATCGCTAAGGATGAAGGATGATACTTCAATGGATGATGGACAACATGCCATCCTATAAACTCCTCGAGGCTATGACCAGTAGATCTAATAATACCATATTTATCTGACAAGTTAATGATCTCACAACCATTTTGTTCAATTTGGTAAATGCTTACTAGGATATTTGTGCCTGATATTAAGCTCATTCTCTAATACCGGGCAAATTTATTAGACTGGCCATTTGGTCTTTCATGGACAAAATATTGTTATCATGGCAAATACAAGCAACAGTCATTTTTAATTTTTCTTACAACATTGACACTATTAGATGTAAAGTGTGAAATAAAATTTTAAAATATAAAATTTTAATTGTAGAAGTTGATATCTTATTCATCTTTTCATATATTACCTACATCTGTTATATCTGATCCACTGCTTTAACCATGACTTTTTTCCTCTATAAATGAAATATTTCATACATTGCCAAATTATTTGACCTTGCACACTGACTGCAAAAACTTGCACTCTTGGTATCATTCATAAAACATACAATGTACACATATATTTTGTTTTGTAAATTTCTTCACAAACTGATAAAATGAAAGAGGATTCCATGGATGGCTAATCTCATCTGCAAACTTTCCTCTACTGTAACCCTTTTGTCACATGACTTTCAAAACATCAACACAAAATCTTACATGAGAAACATAATGTTGGTAATAAAGGAGAAAATGAAAAGATGATTGCGGTTTTCCACTACCTGCTATGGAAGCTGGGAAAGCAAGTTTTGAAACTCTAGTATTAAATTAGGGGTAATGTGTGATTCTATCAGATCACTGCTTGACATGGAATGGACATATGATATTTTTTATAATGTTCTATTTATTATCACTACTTTAAAAAAATATCTTGTGATTTTCAATTATCGAGCAGCAGATATGTTGTCTCTGTCATTTGCAGCCAATACTACATTAAACTTTAAAGAAGATTACAGTGAATCCACGGTATTTGTCCACCTCATATTTAACAGTCTTCTTTTTTTTATAACTGCATTATTTTTACATAAATTGTTTTTTTCTTTCAATTGGTGTCCTTGATATTTGCCCTTCTGATCCAAAATCAACAAACTTCTTCCTTATCCTAAGTGCAAATCATCCACAAAATCTGTGCCATATATTGTGCAGAACATTTTTCATCTCTCAGTCACTGACAATAACCACATCAATAATATTCTTCCTTATATCAAGTGCAAACCTGAAAAAAATCTGGTTGAGGTACTATTTTTTTTGCGCAAAAAACTTTTTTTCTAAGTCACATTGACCTTAACCTTTGACTTTAATCAATTGAATTCTTTTTTATACCAAGAGAAAGCTATCCACAAAGTATGGAAACTGTAAATGAAAAGTTATTGTATAGATGCCATTTTTCTTTGTTCAATCAGTGACCTTGACCATTTGACCTTGAAACTAAGTAGGTTCCAGCTACACCAAGTGCAAGTCTGGTAACTGTAACTGGTGGAGAACTCAAGTCATTATGCAGAAATTGTTTTCTTTGTTTCAGTAAAGTGACCTTTATTTTTTTTAGTTTGAAATTGATTGGGTTCTTCCTTATCCCCATGTGCAATCAATCCACAATGTCTGGCAATTATAGATGGTAGAAAACTGAAGATACTGTGTGAAAACCAAATTCATAACAGATGGACAACTTGATAATATAATATGCTCTGCCTCATGGCAAGCACCCAAGTCATTTGTGTGTAATAATTGTTTCACGAAAATCATGGAACTAACTTCAGCCATTCTCCACCAAATGAAGATAAGAAATCTGCAAAGTTTTGTTCATTTTCTTTCAAGTGAGGCTACCTTATGATTCATTCATTTTCCTTGCTGCAATTTTCTTAAGGTAAAACTATGGCATGTGCAAAGTTGTTGTTTTTCTCTTCAAGTGTAACTAATAAACCTGCCATTGCACGTACATTCTTTCTTTTCAACTATGATGCCCACCATGTTCTTTATATTTTCCTTCATGTGAAGACATAGTAAATGCAAATTCCTATTAATTCTCCTTTAAATAAAACTGTCACCAATAGTTGTATTGATTCTTTTTTGTAAGAACAACAAAGAATTCCACAGAAAAACACTACAAGCCATGAAAACTGATAATATGCATCCAACAAGTTTCATGTCTGTACACACAACAGTGTTACTGAAACTGAGTTACATGCAAAAAAAACTAATACCGATGTGTAGGACAATGACTATGGAAATGATCTCTATGTCCTGCCAAAGCTTCATAGATGAGACAAAAACTACATATTTGCAGCTTTTAATTACATGGATTCTATGGAGTTAAGATGCTGCCACCTGTTAAATTATGAAAAAGGTACTGTATTCTGAAACACAAATGACTGAAGATGAAACTGGCAAATTATTGCATTCAAAAGTACAGCAAGCCATTATCTTAAAAGTCGTTTTATGTTTCCATAGAAAAATTAATGGATTTAACGTAAAGCATATAACTGAAAGAAAATGGGATAATTATCAGCAAATTCCAAATCTGTGTCAAAGCTAATGTACTGTACAAACTGAACAATTCTGAAATGGGACAATAACACAAGTAAAAAAAGCCAAAAAAATGTACACACTGAGGTTATAAAATCTACAGTTATCAACCCATTTATTTGATAGTTATCATTGCCTGCCTGCCCCACCCTCTCTCTGCTATGCATAAAGGAAAGTGGCGCATCTGACAATCATGATTGCCAACAATTCCAATAAATAATGACAAACATTGACAATTGAATCTAGTCAAAGTCATATGGAAAAAAACCTATATCAAATGTTGTAATCTACAAATAATTAAATTATGCAGAATGCTAAGAATTGAATTATACAAAGGTCTTGTCAATATCAAGCAGCATACCTTATATGGTTGATACCAAATGATAAACAAAGGAGAAATTTATGAGACAAAAGTGGGTGTATCTGACATTTAGGGCAGAAACGATAATAAATGATAACACAGAAGCCTGAAAATCATACTTGGCCAAGGTCTCTTCAGTACCAAGATGTATCCAATCTGGTTAAATTCTAAGAATTAATGGAGTTACGGTGTAGAAACAAAACTGAGACGAGACTGACAAATAGGGGTAATAACTCAGGGTAAGCAAAATTGTATAATGCTGAAAACTGAACTCAATATAGGACTCAACGTTATCCAACATTGTACTAAATTTTATTAAAATTAAAATATAATTACAGGGGCTATTATGTCAAATGAAGTGAAATAAACAGATGAAATGAAGAAAGGTTGAAGAAGGTCAATTTAATGCTGATTCACTTTTTTATGAACAACAGGGGTCAAAACAAATATATTGGATATCCTGAAATTCTAATGGCTCTTGTATAAAAAAAAAATCCCAAAATTGAATATGGCAGCCATATATTTGTGTCATTGAACAAGATATCCTTGATTTAAATCCAATGAGATGATGACCATGCTGCCATTGTTTAAAGAAAGATCTCACTAATGGGTGCTGGCAACTGCCCTATGCTGGAGCAGAGCTGATCTTATTAGGAGTTGACACATTACTAGAAAATGGAAGTGAATCAGCCTTCCTAGTGAAAATGGGTGACTTCCTCAGTGATGAAGAGAACGAAGCAGGACCTTTCTTTTTGACCTGTTTAACCAGGTTACTTTTACTGCTTAACATCATCTATCCACAAACAATAAATGGTGTAGCCATCCATTATTACAATGGTAATGCATGTCAAATGAGAGGTGTATGTGTCCCATCTGACCTTTTAATGCTCACAACAAACCAACACCTTTAGTCAGTACTAAATGCTGAAATGAATATAATAAATAAAACATCAAATGACCAACAAATGGGTTAGTATTAATTATCCTAACATCAGTTCCAATTATAGGAATGTTATAAAAGAAGCACTGCTTCACTAGCAAGGTGCTCAAAACCAGCAGGGTTCAAGTCTCAGATTTGGCCAATGTGGGTATGTGAGAAAGCTTGCCAGTAGCTTCTCGTGAATTGGTGGTTCTTTCTGGGGTTTTCCCCCAATTTCTTCCTCCACCATTTAATACTGGCCACTATGTATAGCCTTTCATGTGCTGAAAAATGGTGTTCAACCCCACAACAACAACAAAACCAGCAATTGAATCTGAGTTTGTTGCTCACTCAAAAAGAACGAATAGCATAGAGCAAGATTTGCCACTGCTTATGTTTTAGCAGACCAGGTTCTATGATTTTTTTTCTTCATAACTGGCAGCAGATCATGAACAAAAACAAATGATATTAGGTTACAAGAATGTAAAGTTCCTGAAAATAATTTCCTAAGAAAACTGGAAGAATTTCATATAATGAATACTCTTATCAAGTTTTAGAAAGGTTTATCCAGCTATTGTTATGAAAATGTTTGCAACAGAATTTTAAGATATTTTTTGATGAAAATCATCTAAAATCGAATAACCATTTCCAATTATTTGTTGAATTTCAAATGAATTTATTGCCATGAAGCCAACGATATCTGAAAAATGTTAAAATCTCTTTTAAGCACTATTTAATGTTATTACAGAATGCTTGGATGATGTTAAATATTTCATTATACTACTTGTATATGGAAATATGCATGTTAAACACTGAGGAAATTCTTTTTTTCACATACCTCAACTCCAGTGACTCCCAGAGCAGTTTCTATGTTGTGTGTCAATCTGAAAGGAACCTTTTCTGGGACTCTGAGGCCTTTACCTTTCTCAAAGCATACGTTGTAGTCAATATGGATAACCTGCATTATAAAACAAATAATTTCCACTATCAAAGAACATTCTTCTTGTAACTTTTTATGTACAAATTTTTCTTACACATTTTAAAATCCAATAAATTTCAAGCTAGTCATCATGTGGATGTGCAAAAGGAACAAGAATGGCAGCAAAAGAATGGAGAAATTTTACTGTTGAAATAGATATATGTGAAATAGAACTGGCAATTCCCTCTTCATCAATATTCCTGAGCTTTAAAAGTAAAATAAGCTACATCAGCAATTTAAGTGGCACCTTTTAAGTCAGACATCAAAAAGTTAAATGATGGAGTTCTAAAGTCTATATATACAACCCATAAGATTTCTTTAGGAAATTTTGTTACACCCTGTAACATATAACACTTACATTTATAAATAAAGTAAACATGATATAACAAAGTTCAAGAATTCTAAACATTATAATGTCACATGAAAAAAAGCATTAAATTATTTCATAAAATACCAGATAAGACCATTTAATAAATATTATAATATCTGACATTTCATCAAAAGTTTCTTGTTTAACTTGAAAAAAAATTCAAGTTGTATCTGCACCCCATCACCAACATATGTAACTTCCTTGTGTGAGATAACTAACCTTGTGTGAGACAACTTCCTTGTGTGAGATAACTAACCAGCTTGATATGTTTGGTTACTACAAAAGTATTTTACTATATGTGGTTTAGAAAGAGTCTGAATAATTTGTGAGCTAGACACATCATATTAAGAAATCTAGATTTATTTACACAATTATAATTACCATATATATATATATATATATATATATATATATATATATATATATTAAATCAATAAAAATCCATTTTACTTGACATTTTAAATCTATTTGTTTGAAAAATACATAAATTAAATTATGAATCAAATACCAATATATCAATAGTAGATCTAATTCACATGTCTTACAAATAATGTGTGTATATATATATATATATATATATATATATATATATATATATATATATATATATATATATATATATATATATATATATATATATATATACACACATATACACACACATACATATATATATACACACACACACACTTCCAACAAAAAGACTGTCAAAAAGAAAATAAAGTGAATGCTGCCTTTAATAGCTAAGGGCTTATTGGGCCACATGTACTCACAGAAAACTTGGGGAAATATCACTTGTGAAATAAATCTTATAGAAAAGAAAAATACAAATTAAATAAAACGTGTATTGCATCAAGCACAGTGTTTATATAGTAAAACAAATACTGATACATATAAAAGTTGCTAGGACTTGCACTAAAATGGAAGCAATATACTTGCTAGTAAACACCCACTGTAAACAACATTGATGGAGGACCCCCCCAAGTGGTTGAGCAGTTTACCGATCACTGCCGTTTTACTTTTGTCCATAAGAGTTCGTGTCTCTGGCTCTTTCAATGTAGGCATGTCAGAAAGCTTCATAGTAGCCTTCTCTGAGACTGTGGTTCTTGCCATGTTTTCCCCAGGTTCTTCCTCCACCAATCATACTGGCTACTATGTATATCCTATTTTGTGCTGAAAAGTGGCATTAAACCCACAAAACAACTACAGTGATGGACACCATTTTTGCAGCAAGTAGTATTTCATTTACCTAAAACATTTTCAAATTACTAAAATCCAAATAACTGTTGATACAAGTATTGTGCAATGAATACTCTCATGAAACAGATAAGCACAGTGCATACCACATAAATACATTTCTGAATTTAAAGTGGCATAAAAATGTAAAATTATTTGAACAGGCAGTATTTTGTTTGCTGCAAAGATCTAGGGTTTCCAAAATTTCCCTTAACTTATACGTAGTAATTAATGGTACTGTTCACAATATACACATTTACCAATCGTTTTAAATTATGTTGCAAACCCTAGAAAACAGACTCATATTTTACAGCTTCAAGAACAAACAAGATCATTTAACCAAAAAAAAAAAAACATCTGACACAGACTCCATATTTTCAAAACATGGTACATGCTTACCTCCCCTGTGGCCAGGTCTACCAGCACATTATCCAGATGCCTGTCTCCCAGTCCAATGATATAACCAATCATGGACATGACAGCAGTAGATCGACTGTAAGTTTGAGTCATACACCACCATTCATTGGGCCCAGTACTGGAACACCAAAGCTCCCTGCAAATGTTCATTCATTTAGACAATGCTATACATACCGATCTACTAAATTATGCATGTGTGAAAACTAAAACAATCAAAAATATTTCATAAAATGGACATTCATGGGAGTCAATTTTAAATGTGGAGAAAAAGTTTGAGTGGAAACCAGGTCATGAGCTACTGTCTTTACAGCATATTTTAACAGTGACTTGTATATTCCGTCAGCTGCACTTAAAATGACTGCTCAATCTGATTAAAATCAGATCTCCTGTTCTAGGTCAAAATTTGACAGCAACTGCTAAAGGGTCACATTCTGGAAATCTTTGAATTAACCAAAGTGCAGCTTTCAAAAATATGAAAGTGAATCAAATCATTTGGCACACATTGATACATTTCAGCTACATTGCTTAGTCTCAGAAATGCAAAGATAAAAGATGTCATCTGACTGGCTGATAGAATTAGCTATTATGATAATAACATAGGTCACCAATACATGACTCGTAAGCGGTCACTGTCAGATCTTCACCTATGGCAGTCAGTATCCATTGATTTTAATCAGACTGAACGAGGCTATTTTTTATAATTATTATTATTATTATTTTTTTGTTAAGCAACCTATCTTCTGCTATTAAGTTTTAAACATTTACAATCACTTGTGGGCAAACTTTTGATTTCAAACACTTTCAAGGACTAGGTACTGCTATAGTAACACTCAAGCTCTTTCAAGATTTTCAACAACTATGCAAACACTGTAATTAGGCAAGACATAGCAATTTATTTCAACTTATTAGTGAACAACATATAACTGCAAATGTCATCAGAAAAAACATTTACTGAAACAAAATAAAACGTTAGGACACGATTCTCTGATTTTCAAACAGTAAAGAGACTTTTCTCAAGTGCAACTGAGAACTGGGTCTGGACCAGGCTCATGTTTTGGGAACAAGGGTTGCTGGCCACAATGAATTCCAAGAATCAAAGATAAGAATATTTCTCCTTTATAACTAATGAGTTCTGAAACCATCTCTGATATTCTGGTATGATAGTAAGATTTTCAAGAGAGCTAGTACCATGAATATTGGTGCAAGATTTGCACTACTTCATTTTGGACCAAAAAGACATAAGATATCTTATGGTGAAAACTGCTTGTTGAAATGACCATTGATTTAGGATGTCAGTTTCGGCACCAGTTTCATTTTGGACCAAAAAGACCTTATTAAGAAGTTATACTAAAACAAACCAGGATGATATGATTATCTGTCCAAAAGTAATGATAACTTAAAAAGATGTTCAAGAGGGACACTATAGCAACCATACTGGATGCCCAAGCCATACCATTTAGAACCATCTGTGTAAAGTTTCATGGTAACCCTCCATTAGGCATATCTATTCTGTACTGATATGGGTCTCAAAAAATCATGCAAAGCATTCTTACTTGGCCAGTAGATCTGAAGGGGTCTCTGCTATAAGCTCCTCTAGAACTTTCCTCAACACACTCAAAGGCCAGTCCTTTCTGTTGTCAAGATCCTTGATGCCCTTATAAAAGTAAAAAGAGAAGGTGAGGTGGTTTAAATTAAATATACATTGACAACAAAAATGCATGTAGTGTCAAGGATCCTGATGAAAAACTGAAACTGGTGATGCAAATTTTGCAAGAAAACATAACAGCTGTCTGTCGGAAATGGAGTAATTGTGGTATTTTTTCCACTGATTTAAAATATATTTTTCAAATGAAAGTGAACCATGCTTAAAAGCACTGATGTGAAACAAATGATCCTGTGCCCCAAGGTAAAAAAAAATAAATGAGCATGTCCATGAACGAATTGTCTTAGCTTCATAATGATTTATTCAATACTTGAAGAAAATCCAGCTGAGGACATTCAGGAAATAGAAAATGAATACTTACTAAGCAGTTCTGAATGTGATCATAACATCATGACAATAATTGATTAATATGACATCACTTCTACTTCAGTGTATTTTAGCACTAAGCAGAAACTGGGTGTAAAATGACCTGGTAGCAACTTGTATCTCTTATTAAAAATGACGCAAACCCTGACACTTAAAGTGTTAATAATAGTCTTCTTATGAAAAATGGTGAAATCAACTGAAAGCATAAAAGATAATTGGAAATCTGTAATAATTTATAATAAAGTGCTGGGGAAAGGCAAAAAGTTCTCAATAATTGTGTCATAATGCTAAAAAAATAAATCATAAACATGGCCTTTCTTTGTGTATTTGATAAAAGGTTTCAATAATAGTCAACCTGTACAAAATCTAAAATTTATAATACTCATTCAGCTATTACTGTATAGGTAATTAGTGATTGGGTACATTTTTCTATACCTTGCTATATAGTAATACATACTTGTCAATGGATATTCAACTAAAAATATCAGATTCATAATCCAAGCCAATTTGATACCTGGCCAGGTCAGAATGGGCTGGTTGCTTTGGGGTGGGTTTTTTCTTGGTTCAAAAGACAATTAGCTCCCATTTCCTAGGCATGATATCAGAGGCGTAGCGATGATATTTTGCACCCGGGGACAAACTAAAAAATTGGCGCCTCAGTGATCTTGTGACAGATTTATTACCCTTGTTTTGTTATTATAATGTAACGTTGCAAGCCTCATTTTGGCGCCCCTGTACCTTGGCGCCCGGGGACATATGTACCCCCCGCCCCCCCTCGCTACGCCTCTGCATGATATAAGATATTTTTTTGTTGAAAAGACAATTTGCCCCCATTTTCTAGGCATGATATAGTCAATGTGTTAAAAGTACACTTAAAACCATTCCCTCTCATCAAACAAGAGTAGCAGAAAGAAAATCATACCCACCAATAACCTTTTAAGTAATTTAAAATGGTCTGGACTAGAACTATGTAAAAAAATACATATTTAATAAAAGTTTAATGATAAATCATTCTTATAAATTTTAAAGGCCTGTGTTCCATCTAAATGCTTAACTTTAGCTTATACAGAGTAAACATGCTTTTTTGTTTGTTTGATTAGGATTTTTAACGTAGCTTTAACAATTTTCAGTCATATTGCTATGATGTCTGCTGTGAGTCTGTTTATAGTAATGTCGAGCACTGGGGCATCATGCCGCAGACATGTAGCATGATGTCCCACCCAGTCACATTATCCTGACACCAGACTGACCAGTCCTAACACTAACCTCTTAATGCTGAGCGTCAAGCGAGTCAGCTGTTAGTATCATTTTTGTAAGTCTTTGGTATGACTCAGCCGGGGATCGAACCCACGATCTCCCGCTTCCATGGCGGATGCTCTAACCATTAGGCCACTGGAGCGGTAGTAAACATGCTTAACCAGCCAGCAAATATATATATAAAAATGTAACACTGCATGGGGTAAAAGCCTAATGTGGCATATTGCAATACATACACAAATGTTGTCATATGGGTCACAAAAATAAAGGGCCAAACTTAAAGTATGTTCAGTAAAGTGATTTTAATCACATACACTTTACAAAGTATACAAAATAAGGACTCCAACTATAATAACAAATTCTACAATATTTACTTACATAATATCTAGATTCGATACGAAAATGTAGTTCCCATTAAATGCACACCTTTTGTGCAACTGAAGTTCATTAGATATTTTCTTCTGTAACAGATGAGGACACCTACTGCTTACAAAATTTTGTACTTTTGAAATATCTTTTAAATATTTTTTCTTTTCTAACTTTCTAAGCCAAATATACCTTCTCTCTGAGCAGAGGGGTGAGTTTATTGTAGTAGATCTCACTTGGCCGTGGAATGGTTGGCTGTGTTGTTGTTGTAGCATTGGTTCCTTGCATCTGTATAATCAAAAGATAAAAATGTAGAAGATACCAGGACCAAGAATCACAAAAGTGTTCACATGATCTGAGAAAGGCATTACATACAGGATTTTATCTTGAATTATGGTCAATCAGACTAACTACTAAATAAATAACCAACACAAAAGAAAAAAAGTTCAATTATCACAGGTCTGTATCTATTGTATGAAAATGTACAGTGTATATAGTAAAATTGATAATATAAATCAGTATATATAGTAATATCTTCCTTCCAATTCTTCCCCATCTAAATACTCATTGTCTATAGTGACTGAAAATAACAAACTGAACTTGCCTCTAAATCTTACAATTCTGTGAAAGTTCTCTTTGTTGTTGTGTTTTTTTAAATTGCAAAATGTACTGGATGGAATACAAATATGTTAGCCTTTAAATCTGAGATGTCCATGTATACAAACTAACATAATTCTGATAAATACCCTCCCTTTTTGATCAAGTAATGTTACAGGTAACTGCTAATCAAATGTAGACAAAATATGTTGATACCTTAAGCAGCTGTGCTGTGGCCTCACGCTGCTGCCATCTCTTGTACAAGCTAAATAGGGCAGTAGCACCATCCACCCACTGGATCAGGCCAGAACGGGGTCCAAGAGGAGTAACTGAATAATGGCGAGCTCTGTATAGCTGATGGCAGGATCTGTAACAGAAACAAGCCAGAATATCACTACTACTCATCTGTTATTGGTTATACAGTAATATATGTTGTGAACCTCCCAGTACCCCTAAAAAGATTTCTTGTATCAATTATTGTTAATACATCTGTAACATGATTTTGCACCATCAAGAATGAGAATTCACTTCGCATTAACAATCAGTTCTGTGCAAGAACTTAAAGTCTAACTATATCTGCAAACTTGTAATATATTAGCTATACTCAAATTTACTTCATATCACATATAACTGGTCATTTCAAATCTTGTGTGTGGTGTAATGTATGTGCAAATGTAGATCTAGATATTACTGCTGTTAAAGAACTTACTTATTTGCACTTGCAAACATATTATTCACAATGTTCAGGAACTGCATTATCCTCTCATCCAAATGTAAATCCTCCAGACCTTTGAAAAGGTAAGGGTACCTGCAACAAGATATATACATTTCTCATAAAACTATGCATAGATAATAATAATTTATAATCAACAAGCAACCTGGCAGAACAGATGCAAATGTTATTTAACTTAACTCCTTACTTATTTCAGTAAGGTTATAGTTAAACCCTGTTACATACAAGTTTCATTAGGATTTTTCAATAACTGAAAAGAAAAATGCAAATCCATTTTATTCTCGGTTCCTTACCTTTGCTATTAAAACAATGAGTAACATACAATCAGCAAGTGTTCAAACACCAGTATTTAAGATAACCTTTTTGTACAGAATTACAAATTGTGTCCGTATAATTTAACAATTCAAGTCTGAACAAATGTGCAGATCATTTTTCTTTTATCCCCTAATATTTCAAAACATGAACCTGTTGTAATTTTAAATACTTAATTATCCTGCTGAAAGTTATGTAGTAATATTCCTCATCACCTTAAAATAATGTATTGATAACATCATCATAAGGCACTTCAAGTGATAAGAAAGGAAAAAATAAACATGAACAGCACATCATAATGTATGTCTAGTGTTTAATAATTCTTTGTGTGGGGCCTGCCTGACACCAGAGATCAATGGTGTCAACAACCAATTATTTGGTGTTTCTTGTATGATGGTATAGAAACACCAATATATTAATTACTGCCAAAGGAAACTGAAGCAAACTGCCTTTGCCAAAGGACACACTATGTATACCCAAACCAGGCTGATCTGACAGTAGTATCTGAACCTGGTTTTCAGTCCAGCATGCTAACAAATGTTCCATTGTCCGCCTCCCAATGACCTGGAAATCTGATCAAGGTATGTTGTCTTAAACCAAACTAAATGTTCAGACACTATTACTTTCCTAATGGAATTACCATGGATATGAATGCTGCCCTTTAGATCCCAGAATATACAGGTTTCTTTATTACTCAACGTGCAAACCATCAACAACAAAAAAAAGGTTTAATGAACTATCTCATTCCAAAATGTTATTCTTTAAGATCAAGCTTTTCTTGGACCCACAATGACTGTGACATTTGAATTTTTTCTATCCAAATTCAATAGGTCTCTTCATGACCTCAAGTCCTCTTCAAACTCTGTACTAGTTACCAAGACCAAAGTTATTATGCAAAAACAGATTTCTTCTTTCAATCACAGTAACCATGACCTTTGATTTCGATGATGCGGTTCTTGCTTACCCACGGTAAAAGCCATCCATAAAGTTTTTAAAGTGTGAATGGTGAAGAACTTCACTAACTGTGCAAAAACAAAATTGGTAAGACAAACTTCATCAATACACAATATACTCTGCATTATGGCAGACATATAATAATTACAGCTTCTTGAACTTAAAACAGAACCTAGATCAAATAAGAATGTAATTACATGAAGAACTGCTTTACCTTTTTCCATCAGACCCCTTGAAAACCAACTTCTTTGGCTTTGTCTTCGTAGGAAGTATTTGGACTGTATTTGACACTGATTCAACGGTAACGACCTTTTTAAAAGACATAGATTCTTAACAAATATTAAATATGCACTGAATGTTGTATACATATACTTCGTGTTTAAACTCTTGTATTGTACACCTACCCCCACTCCCCGCACAATACTTGCATTCCCATGAGCTGTTGCATAACTCAAATTCATGTAACTTAAAAGTTTTAATTTCATGATTATTCAATTAACATAAAATTCCACTAATTTAAGCTGTTTACTAATTTAAAGATAACTTAAACAATTTGACATTTTAGTGTCATACAGTGGTTCCACCTCTTTAACAGCTGACCCTCTGATCACAGCCACCAGCTTTATATGGCCAGAATCTCATGGCATTGATAAGTTTATGTTCAAAGAATGGTACCCCTGTAATGTGGCCAGCAGCAAGAATATTACTGTACAAACTGTCAAATTTAACCCTTCTGAGCATAATGGTTGTTTACAGATAGAAATCTAACTTTTAGTCAATTTCTTAACTCAACACATCAACATTTGTTCTGAGATGCCGATTAACATTTAATCCATACAATGGGGTAAAAAGGCAGATTATTCTCTGATAACTGCTGTTTAATATTACCAACAATTTATTAATATGACCAATCCTAACTGCTGAGAAGCACAATATTGTTCAGCAAAATTCAGGATGAATTTTAGTCATCAAACAGTAAAATGATATGTTTGTTTTTATGGCTAACCTTTCCTCAATTATGAAATGTACAAAACTGTGCACCAGACTGAAAAAAAAAGATAATCATGTGACAAGCTCACTTCCTTTGTAAACACTGAGCAACATTTGTAGTAACCACAAATGACAATTAAGGAAAAAGGTTTTTATACTTGATAAACATTGATTGACTGGACCAAGCAATAAATGCTATTGTTGCAGAAAATGTAAAATATCATCAGATAGTCTTGGTTTAAAATCAAATAGTAAAAGCAATTAGACTAAATGAAAACAGGAAGAATCTTAAAATCTAAATCTAAGAAATCTTAATTCAGAAAGACTTGAGCATCGTCAATATACATTCAACTGTATTGAGTGAGAAAAAGGAATCAACAGATGTAGAGGGAACAGCCAGATGTTTGTTCCCAGATTGACTGACAGAGTGGTTTTGCACCATGACTAATCATTATTCAAATTTTTAAATAACACTGATATTACTTTTTCAGATGATGTCCATAATCTGAGAAAATTTTGTGATTTTTAAATGAAAGTATTACACACCTAAAAATTAAATATACGTTTCACACTATAGTTATTACACAAATCTGTGTGAACCATCCCTAGAAAGGCCACTTTCTTGCTGCAAATGAGGTGGCTTTAAAAGAGGGGGACCACACTAGTCAAGTCAAAATAAAAAAAAAAGAAACCTTGACTGATATTCGAAGTGGATCTAAATCTTATTTAACTCCAAAGAAGTTAAAACTTTCAACAAAGAATGCATTCTTAGATTATGGTCAGCTTGCATTTTGAAAACTATAAATGTATTTACCAAAAATAAATCTATCGATGCTGTGCATGAACAGAGACCAAATACCGGTACCAGTTTAAATAGATGGACAGACATTTGTGGTGAAGTGCACAGAAATGATGACCTGACAGTAATACTACACAAACCAGATTTATATTTAAAATGTTACAAACACCACAAAGTTGCCACTGCTAGCAATATGTTTCTAAGCTTCAACACAATTCAATTTTTCTAGCAAAATGAGGTCAGGAAGCTTACATCAGAATGATTCGAAATGAGGTAAGAAATACTCTTGATAAAGTGTGAGGCCATAACTTGTGTCAGCTCAGAGGTTAAAATGTATAGAACACTTACTTTATATTCAAAAATAGGGCAATCACTTTACAACACTCTCAATGACGGAACAATAATGGAAATAAAAATGGGATATTCATTTTCTGGACCAAGACAACTGAAAATTGATTGGTTTTGTTACCTGTCCACTAGTGCCCAGTCCAGGCATGGCAATGACTGTATTCCTGAGAGCCTCCAGTTTAGGACTGATGCTGTCCATCCTTAGAATCAGACTGCTTCTTTTCTGTGCTCTCTGTTGTAGGCTTACATGGATCTAAAATTATTGAAATAATATCTTTTATTGTTCACGCTGTGAACAAAAGCTTATTAAATCCTTTATGCTTTACAAGCAGAACTGACAGTCAGTCAGTGGTGGAGCCAGTTCCATTTAATTTTAAAGCCAAGAAAAACAGTATGTAGTCACTAAGTCACTTATAAACCTTGCATTTGGCAGCTACCTCTGGAAAACCATGGTGCTCTCAGATGGTGCTTTTCAGCTGGACAAAAAAAAAATTCTTCCAAGGATCAAAACTTTTTTTTAAAAAAATGCATATGAAGTAAACCGAAACAAAATTATCCAACTGAAACCATGCAACATGCATAGTGCAATTTAGCTGCACCCATATAGAATTGCAAAATATTCAATGCAGGGGACCAGGAAGGAGTATGAAGCTAAAAACAGCAACCAAATGTCTCAGTGTCCTTGGGGGTGGGGGAACACCCCTTTATGCTGTCTAGCAAAGTCTTGGCCCTTACAAAACCTGTAGGAAAAATCCTTGTTAATAACAGTGAGAATAAGCAAGAGATCTGGTTGAGATTAAGTCCCAGAAAGTTTCTTCAAATGGTAAAGATTTTTAGAGCCACCACAGCCTGAAGGTCTGGGATATACGTCACTAGGCAAAACACAGTAAACCCTGCTTACTTCTTTGTCAAATAACCAGTTCAGACAACAGGCCCAGGGATTAAAAGGATGTTGCTCTCCCCTTTGTGTTTGGGAATATCACTTTCAAGGAGGTATGACTCACTCTATGCTCTTCTGGATGGAGGACGGTACTGAGCCTCAATGACAAGAAATTGCAAACTGCTCTCTTAGTGGAAAAGAGAGGATGCTGTTGCACCATCATAGAAAGACAAGACTCCCTCTCTACCCATTTATTATCTCCCTTGGGAAGACACTCGATAACCACAAGTGACTCCAAAGAAACTTTGGTAATCCTTCTCTGAGACCAAAGAGACATCAAAGTTCTGAGGAAGACATGGAAGGAACTCTATTCTATAAATTGTAAGTACATCTATGGTCAGCAATATCGCAGACCTCATTTGACCACAGGCTGTGAAAGGGAAAACTTTTAACTAAATAATTACCTGAACTAAGAAAAAAATTATCAACAAAATTAGTGAGTTAACACCACTGTGAATCTGAATGTAAGATAGTACAAAAATATGTATCAGAACAAATTAGGAATAAGTCTAAGAACTCAGTTGGAATATAAAAGGGGTAAGTACATATGATGCACATAAGAAAATAAGTCAGATCACTATGTTAACACACAAAACAAATGTGAGTATTCTTTAATATAGATAAAGCAGCTGCAATGTCAGCAACTGGAAAAAAAAAAGAAAGACAGTGTGTATCTGCAATATGTATGTGGGTTGGACCAGGGGCATCCTGGTATTATGAACCTTCTTGATCATCCAATGGGAATATGAATTCTCATCATACAATTGGGGTAATTTCCATCCAGAAATGAGTCAACTACACAATAGCAACAGGTAACAATACTTTCAGTCTAAAGCTGGTGTTATACATTTTCAAAAGTGTAAATAAGATACGAGTTGCTGCTATCACAAACTGCATAAATACCAGATGACAGGTTTTTTGCCAGGTCAAGTGCAGACAACTACTGATTCAACTTCATATAAGACTCTATTGGTTGATTTTATTATCATTGTCAAATTGGGTATTTGAAAGTGCCCAAGTTGCATTAAGCAAGTTGCAAAATCAATTAAAAAATACAGTAAAATGGTGCCTTTTGATTAAGTTCATTCTTTTTTTTTTTTACAAATCTCCAAAAATTGGTGTTTAATACATGCAAGTGTTCAAAAGATATGGTTTCTAATTAAGGCTGAACTCAATGGGAGTGTTGTTTCAGGAGATGAAACATTCTAAAACTCGATCTTGTTGTTAACAGCTGACAATCCAAATAAGCTGAAAGCTCACCAATTTCAAGATGTCTATCAATTAAAAAAAATCTAATCATAAATATGAGTATTACCAAAGATGGAAAATCATGTCTATGTTGCTTGCAACTGAACTCAACTTGTAAGCAAGTATATACATCACTGTCCAGAAACATATGGGTAGGACATGTCATCAGGAACATAATTCTGCAATCTGGTGATAAATAAGGCTGAATATGAAATTCTGCTCAAGTTCTACCACTCTCAAACCATATATCAAATTGGGCTGAAGAACTGCAAGAACTTCTGTGAAAAAATTTAAGTGAATGGGTCAAGCAAAGGGCTATAACTGTTAACTAAAGACCAAATATAGATAATCAAACCCAGGCAAAGATTCATGAATATTAAGCTGTCTACTTGTTGAAATCAATTCATTTATAAGTAATTTTGTGGAAATGAAAGTGTGTGGGCCTGATAACTAAGTGCCAAACACGATGATGTACAATGCCGACACTCAAAACTCAGCTAAGGTCTCATGAATATTAAACTACATACCAAATTTAATTAAAATGCACAAACTCCGGAATAACTTGCAGAAGTATCAATTTTTCATCTATGAGTTAAGGGATGACAAAATCTTTTTGGAATGTTTAGAATAAATGCTTTGCTACCTGTTTGAATGGATGCCAGCTGGCATGGGGATGTCCTGGGTTGAAGGGCTTCTTGAGTTTTTCCAGGGCATTCTTGATCAACTCTCCATATGTATCCTGGAACCATTTTTCATGAGGAGTATCAGGAGGCTGGCTTGTTATTTCAACAAGCTTCTCCATTGTGTACACAGTCTGAAATGAGAAACATACCTCATCCATGTGACAAAGAAAACATTCCACCTGATGATCATTGCTTTTCAGGTGGGAGCCTGATTAAATGTGGCTGAATTGGTCTCTACATGATGGCCTTATGAGGCTAAAATGTGATCAGAGACATTCTGACATTATAATTTGCAACATAACTTACATGTATTAGCAGGAAAATGTTGAAATGTAAAATAGAATACAGTGAATAAACTTATTTTTGTGTACCTTTCTAAGTTGTATAGTCTGGTAGCATAACTTAGACATTACCCCAGAAAATGTTTTTTGAGGGATACCACTATCAAAAAATTGAAGAGCATTAAAATGTGGAATACAAGTATGTTAGCAGCAATAAACATACTAAATTCTTTAAAACATCACTAAATATTGACAATCATGTTTACAATATGTATTTTATATAAAACCCAGTACACACCTATTTACAATATATTCAAGTATACAAAATTCAAGTCCAGGACCATTCAGTTTATCTTAAGTGACCTGTAGCAGCTCAAGGAATGTCATGAATTTGTAATTTGTTCTGTATCAGACTGAATATTCACCTGATGCCGTGCCTAAAAAAACGGGGACTGAATGTCTGATGTTTTGTTTATCAAGTGTCAGCGTTTGTTTACTCAATAACCTAATAAAGACATGACTTCAGCATATATTCTGTAGAATCAACGCAGTGACCATTGTAAACGGTCATACAATATTAGCATGAGAATATTGAAAGTCAATTTCTGCCTCAGAAATGTGTGTTTCTATTACAAGTAGCCATCTGATTTTGTGCATTTCGCTTAACAGCGCCAATCATGGTCCCGTCCTTCTTATCTAACAAAGGAAGTTTGGTAATTGATATCCTAATTAATCTGACAGCAAATTAAATGAAAAATAACCTGGTATCACAATTTATTCACACGACATCAACTATTCAAAGAAATTAGTTTGCATGCTTGTTTGTTTAATTTTTTTTTTTTTTTGCTTGCTAGCCAAACGGGGAACTGCATTATTTATGTTTGCATCAAAATAAATACAACAAATTAGGTCAATTTATTATGATCACATTACTGACCTATCATTTCTATACAACTACTTCTTCTATGACAATAAAAATTGTTTTTTAAAAAAATATTTTTCCCATACAAGACTGAACAAATAATTGAATACAAGTGGAGATATTCAAGCAGAATGCCGTACATTTGTTGGGAATTAAAATCTCTCAGCATGGGCATCTAAGATTTGAAAATTTTCCCGCTTATTATTAATTTAAACAATACATTGAGGTCCAATTACTTAGGAACACTTACTAAACTTGTGCTATTAATGATTAGAAAGTAATTGGAGCTGTTGAATACAACGCGCTGAGTTAGATGGCTTCGATTGATGGGAACATACATTTTCCAAGTTGAAACTAACATTAGTTTTTTATGTTAATATTTTATAACAGTGTTTACAATAGCCACTGCTTTGATCCTGCAGAACATCCGCTGAAGTCAAGACTTTATTAGGAAGAGGCCATTTAATGGGGGGGTGGGGCAAAGGCACGTGTTTCTTGCTTGGACTTTCTTATATAAAGGACACTGTGCCATTCCTTTAAATAATTCACATCAGCTATACTGTAACATCTCGTATTTAAATGAGGCACAATTCAAAACTTATAAGACAGGTAAAATGTGGCGTTTATATAGGTATTCAGCCTCTAGAAACAAAGCAAAAGTTGAAAGAAAATGACATAAAAGAGAGGAATAATTCTAATGATAGGAAAAAGCGTAATCGGACATTTCCGAAGACATGGACAAAAGACAGGGAATGCCTGAATTATGACGAGGACAAGAATGTATTGCGGTGTAACTGGTGTATAGAATTCGCAAAAAACAAACACAGAAAGCATCCAGTTTTGTTGCAGGTTGTTCAAACTTTAAAACTGAATTGGGGATGAAAATGGTGAAGAGTGACTGGAGATCCTGTCTGAGACATTGGGTTCTGTCCGACCTACTCTTTATAATGTTCCATACAAATGATATTCCAACATATGATCCATCACCAGCAATACATTTGTGGAATGTTTCAGAGAGACAGGTAAGGAGACCAGAACAAAACCCATATGGACCCAGATTGCAGGTGGAGGACAAGAAAGGACACATGGATCCCTTTCTGGAATTTGATCCAGATTATCTTGAGAAACAAGAAATGTAAATTGACTGATTGATGATTTGAAATAGGATTTATACTTCTGTACCTCTGCATCTCATATGATAATGCTTTTTATGAAAGAAAATTGTTGTTAATCTCAATACAAGTGTGTTACATAGTTTTGTGGACAGGACCAGTAAATGTTTGGCAGGACTAGTAAATTTCTCAGTACACTAGTCCTTCTGGCTACAAAGAAATTTGTGTTAAATTCAAGCCCTGAAAGGCTTTTACCATTTTCTCCATTAATAAAGGTTTGGCTATCTGTGTAACTTCAATTATTTTCTATATAGGTCAGAAGTATATTTTAAACAAAAGATATTTGTTACATCAGTGTCCTAACAAAATAAACAGAACAGCATGCTTCTCTCAGATTTTGACAGTTTGACTCTTGCATGTTGTGGCTAGTTCCAATTTCTGAAAATGGTATTAGTCTGTACCATTTTATCATCAAATAATAACAAAAGAGAAACGTTGGTTTCTGAAAACAAAACAAAGTCTATGCTAATTAGTAATTACCTCCAGAAACAATGAAAATGTTAAAACAAATCAAATAAAACCCATAAAATTCCCAATTTGAGAAATATTTATCTTTAATGTTGTACTCACTGCCATAAGTGAAACAAGAAACGTGCAAAATCACCAAGGTAACATTTTGCATTGGGTATATGTATTTGGTAGCCTTAGCACAATCTTATCATGCACATCATGAAATTTACATAATACATTAATTGAAACTATATATCTTGAAAACACCCACAGTTGCTATCAAAAGTTTTTTATTTAAACCATCAGTATCAATTATTATTTATTGCTTTTCCAAACTACAAGTAACTGAACCCAAACAGAATTCAAGTAAACATCTGTGTTTGTTCATTTTGCTGCTCTACTCATATAGAAGTAGGCAAGTGGATTGCTGAGATGGCAGAATGCACTTCAAGGAAATTATTTACCCAGTCCTTTAAAAATCTAAAGGACACACTAAGAGGTTCTTTTCTTTTACAAATCAATCCATTTTCAATCAATCTTTAAATTCAAAGTGCACCTCATGAATAAGTAAATTTTCACAGTTTTCTCTATTCTCTTATAAGATTAGAGAGGATGGCAGCGAGACAAGGAAATCCATTTTGTGGTTACATGATTTGTCTATTTTAAGTAGAGTTCCAAGAAAAGGAAATATAACACACTAGGAAATACCTTTTGTCAACCTCAATATTGTTTTTAAGTCAGTCCCATGTATTTTATAATTGCAGAATTATTTCCAATAATTATCTATCACAATGTATTATTCTGGCAATTTATATGACCTGTCTAATTTCTGATCTTATCAATGGTGCTGATACAGGCATAATATGAAAAGAAAATGTTTATGACATAAAAATTATTCTTAATATACAAGGACAGACAAGAAAATTGTTGTTGTTGTAGGATTTTATCACCATTTTTCAGCACACGATAGGCTATACATGGCGGTCAGTATTATTGGTGGAGGAAGAACCTGGGAAAACCCCTGGAAAGAACCAACAACCCAAGAGAAGCTACTGGCAAGCTTTCTCACATAACTACATTAGCCAAATCTTAGACTCAAACCCATGCAGACAGAGGTGAGATGGCAGTGATCTGTAACGGAGAGCGCTTTAGACCACTCGGCCATTCAGGGCCCTGACTAGAAATAAGTACAAGTATCATGGAGTGAGAGTATCTATGTTCCTTTCTAAATGCATAACAAATATGGCACAAACCAGTAAATTGAAACATCAGTCAGAAGCTACTTTTAATATACCCCTCATGTCTACAAACTGGTTTTATAATGTAAAGAACCCTTAAGCAGGTTGCGATTGCTAATTAAACTAAACACAATAGTTTAAAAGAATATTCTACTGCTTTAAATATGGCCTTGTGTTTCTCTTGTAAGATGGATCAATTCTTCTGGGCAGTTGTAACTGCTAGTTAGACTTTGAACTTGAAATTTTTTCAAAACTACATCCTACCGTCTTAAATATGGTCTTGTGCTTTTCTCGGATGATGGTCGTCTTCTCCTCTTTACTAAGAGAGATGTTGGTGTTGACTTTCTTGATCTCGTTTTCGAGTTGAGAGATGCGTCGCATGACATCCTGGTGCTGCTGATTGAGGGTGCCTAGCCACAGCTCATCCCACAACAGTGTGATCCGTCTTAGCTCCTGAATCAACTGCTTCACATCTGAGATCATTCTGTAGGAAACAAAAAAATGAATCATATTGCAGAGAACATGAACTCTTTCAGTCCCAGCACTGTTATCAGTATCACTGCTGCTATGCCCCAGAAGCACTAAGCTATGTCTAGCTGCTTGTGCCCCATAAAATTATTATCTGTTTGGAAAATTTTGTAAACATCATTCACATACATTCGCTCTTACCTTAATTTTTTTTATTGGATAATTATATCCAATAAATTGAAATTTTCACCAACTATTCCAAATGAATTTGTCTACACAGTGGTATATTTTTTTTCCTATTTGTCCAAGTCTTTCACAACTTATTTATATACTATTTACAAAATTAAGATGATCCCTCCAACCTGCTAGATCTGCAAGAACTCTATCATCATTGCTATCAGCATCCTCTGATGATGATGATTCAATCTCAGAAACTTCTATGTCCAAATCTAAATCTTGCAAAATATGCAACTGCTGAACGTATATTTCCTCTGCTTACTCAATATTTTAGCGATCAAACCCGAGAAACTCATCATTTTTGCTCTTATCGTCACCAAAAGTCACACTTAGACCACCATCATTTATGATTTTTCATGAACAGAACACATGTAGTGAAACTGCCCTGAATTAATAACCCTTGGTTTCTTAACAGAGTTAAGATCATCCTAAATCAAGAACAAAAACATGGTTGGTTGTCATAGCTTTTATGCCTTTTTTTCAGCACATGATAGGATATATATGATGGTTCAAGCTTTCCACAAACTTTGGTCAAGGTATGTAATCTGGAACTAAAGTTAGAATGCAAAATTTTTTTTTATTCCTTCACAGTGACCTTAACCTTTGACCCCAAAATCAAAACATTTCTTTCTTACCAATAGCCTAACCCATCCACACATTTTGGTGTGGTGGTTCATGTTAAAAGAAATGGGCAGAAACCAGTTTTCATTTTTTCAGCCAGTGACCTCGACCTTTGCCCAAAGAGATAAACATCAATAGGCTTCTTCCTTATTCCATATACAAACTATCCATAATGTTTAGTCCTGGGCTGTGATAACATTATTAGGCAGAAAATAAAAGACCTTTATCTTCGACCTTTTTGATCCTCTAATTTAATGGCTTTCCATTACACCATGTGCAAGCCATGAACAATTTTGATCCATGTTAATGAAATAAAACTAATGCTTTTGCTAGGAAACCGTATATTTTCTTTCAGTGTTTATGGCCTTGGATCTTTTTACCTCTCAATCAATAGAATTCTTCCTTTAACCAAAGTGCAAATCATCCACCAGAAATAAAATAAGGATCTGATTGACAGAGACAGTCAGACAGACATCATAACATAATACACTGTCTTAGAGTAGACATAAATTTATTAGATTTCTTCAATACTTCATAGTTTTTGTATAATTGTACTAACTAGGTTTTTGTTGTAAAAAAAAAACCAGGTCCAAGTGCCAAATATTTGGTGAAAGAAATTATCTGCTGTAATGACTTGAAAATCCAATCAGATCCTTTGTATATACATATAAATATCCTAGTAAAATTTTGTCAATATTTGAGTGGTATTATTTTAGTCCTGGGACAGGTGTAGATACATATGTACAAATGCCCCCACTGCAGCAGTGGGGGCATATAATATTTACTTTAATAACATTTTCAAAGCTGCCTAAGCAATAATAGACAGCTTCCAAAATGTTCAAGCAATCATTTCCAATTCAGAATTTTGTTACCAGAGTTAAGACTTAATGTTGTTAACACACATTAAATCAGAAATAGCACCTAGTAATTCTGCAACACAGAATGTGCTTCCATGAAATATGTATTATCAGCAAACAACATTGTGGTTGTATGGCATTCTCAAACAATGGCATAAAAATAAACGCTGCTGATGTCTATGCTACTTTGCCACCAGAAATGCTTATGATGCATACTTGCCAACCCCTAGATTGGTATATGTACAACCCAAGTAGCAAAAAGGCATATCTGAACACAAAAAGGTTCAATCTATTAAATGCCATAAATAAAATACAACTGAATGAAAATTGGACATTCAGTTTTGCTACTAACCTGGATCTTGCTGAAGGATATACTTTTGTGATAAATGAGCAAAATCCATGTGGATTGTACCAGAATACAAACACAAAATATACTAATAAATTATTTAGATACATTACTAGCCTTATTTAGTCTATATGTCTAACTTTCACCAAATGACCTTAAAGTCTACATTTTTCAATGTACAAAAAGACCAAATCCATATACAGGCAAGCATAAGACATAATTATGCAAAAAAAAGCATAAAGGTAAAGTCAAAAGTATTATGGTCAGCATCTATCTGCTAACACATGCAGAAACAAAAAACACGGCACTTAATAATAATAATAATAATAATAATAATAATAATGAGGACTTTGTATAGCGCCTAATCTTACGAAGCTCTAAGCGCTTTACACCATCAATAAGGATATGACTACACTACAGAACAACAAATGACAAAAACAATGAAATTGGAAAACATAAAAACATGTTGAAAACATATAAGATACAAAACATGATTAGATCGCTAAGTTTGTCCCTGCAGTCGGAACAAGTGAGTCTGACCACTGTGTCTTTGTGTCTAATTTCAATGGGCAAATCATTCCACGTCGCCGGGCCCTGGTGTGCAAACGAACGTTGTCTATATGACTTTGTTTTCACCTTGGGAACAATGAGCATACGATTATCAGAAGAAGAGTGTAAGGATCTAGCTGGTGTATACACATGGGTGAGGCTGGATAGGTATGTTGGACTGGAGTCTGTCATTGAAACATAGCACAGAGAACAAATTTTGTGTTTGATTCTGTATCAAATTGATAGCCAATGTAGGGTACAGAGCAGTGGTGAGGTGTGCTCTGATCGAGGTACTCTAAAGATGATCCATGCAGCAGTGTTTTGAACTTTTTGATGTTTCTGGAGTAAATATTGTGACGAACCAGACAGAATTGAGTTACAATAGTCCAGACTTGAAAGTACTAATGAACACACAAGTGTTTTTGTGGCATCAACTAAAAGATATTTACGAATGGAACTGATGCGTCTCAATTCAAGATATGCAGCCTTGCATATGTTCATGACATGTTGGTGTAATGTGAGAGTACTGTCTAGAGTAACACCTAGGTTCCGTACTGACAGAATTTAATGTTGGTGTTGCTGATATTTATTGTCTGAGGTAAAGGATGTGAATGAGAAAGTCTTTGTGTTGTGATCAGAATAGCCTCAGTTTTGTCATCATTCATCTGCAGCTTGTTACATGTCATCCATGATTTCACATCAGAAATGCACTTACCTGGGATTGTTATTGGCGAGGGTCTCAACAATGACTGTAAGACAGTTCTGCAACATTCTCTGACTAGACTCGTCCATTACATCCCCCTCCTCCTCCTCTTCCTGGGAGGGTGGGTCATCTCCCTCCTCACCATCAACATAAGTACTGCTGTCTACCAGATAGTTGTTCAACATACCTAGAACATAAGATCACATCAGTTTGATAGTGATAAATCACCAGAGCCAAGATAAACAAGTGTGTGTGTGTGTGTGTGTGTGTGTGTGTGTGTGTGTGTGTGTGTGTGTGTGTGTATGAATGCATGTATGTATGTATCAGTGTTTTATCTACTATGCATCATGTGTCAAATATTCCGACTTTTACAATCTGTTGCACAAAAGTAGTCAACGGTACGTAAACTGACGCACTCCAATATTATGGTTTGTTAATTAACACAAAACAAAGCAACAATTTCCATTCGCTCAATTGTTCCAAGACATTGTCAGTGTTCAACTGAAAATGGCATCCAAGGCAAACGAATTAAAATAGATTCAAAACAAACAAATTTATAATTTGGACTGCGCTTTTGCAACCGATTGGCAATAATAGTATTGTTATTGAACCAGTGGAGCTTTCATCATCTTAAGATGAGGTAATGGTTACTCGAAAGATAAAACATAATTCTGTGCAGCAATGGTTGAAAGCATACAGCTGGCTACTTTTTAAAAAAGAAGTTAATTTGAAAGAAGAATGTGACAGTAAAGAAGCCTTTTTGGTTTGCCATATATGTAAAGTGGCTAAAATAAACCTCGATGATCAAATGTGCAAAAAAAAACAAAACCTTCCAAACAATACACTGGCAAAGCATGCTGGGTTGCCATAACACAAACTGTTGAGGCTCTTGTTGTAATGGATATCATAAATAAAACAAGTATGGACTGTTTATTCAGCTGTGTCAATTTGGAAACAGAATTTAGTAGCACCTTGTACAGGAGTAAATCATAAGCATGTTAGCATCGGTGATGCAATTTCATGATTGCCGGTAATACGGAATATCTTACAGTGATACCATTAATATTCAGGAAACCATAAGTTATTAGTGTAAATTACGAAGCCAAGTTATTAACATAGCCTCGTCGTATATTCCAAATCGACTTATATATGGACGAAAGGATGGAAATTTACAAAATTAGTGAATTTGACTAATACTCCACATCGATTTTTAGGCCGGAAATATGGTAATGGTATGAAAAAAAGTCATACATGTACATACCTACAAACATACAATACAAACTAATCTACTTCATGCAGTCTTTTTTAAAATATGCTAACAATGCTTTTGCATCAAAAGATCTAAATCTAAACATGTTTTTAAAAAGTGAAAGAAATTATTAATTAGCATTAAAATTTAATCTAGTCATCTAATCATGAACACAAACACAGTTAAACACTGTCTAATTTAAGTTGGTTTCTTTGTTGTTTTATCAAGCTCTTAAGGTTTGTGACAAAGAGTTCAAAAACATATTTAAAAAAGAACTGAAAACAGTTAGTCACCAGAGCATGATCAAACCCACTGCAGCTTTCTAAATATCTAATCTGCTTTGGTTTGGTTAAAAAGTTGTTGGTTTTTTTTAGCTGTCTTGCTTAAAGGAAAGCGTGACTGAAGGACAAACAGCAAAAAGTCAGCCTCCTTCCCTATGAGGGAGGAATGAGACATAATTTCATTAGTATTAACCTAAACATACTCAGGCAAAAGAAACCTGTTTCCAATCTGCTCCTATTCTTCACTGCCAACCCTGGGACTCCCCCCACCCCCTGGGGTAAAAAAATTAAAATAATGACTTCAAAAGTCCATATAATAAATTTTGCATATAATTCAGCAGGTTTATCCCAGTACTAGAAGTATGGTATGTTATATATATTAACCATTACAACACATAAGATGCTTTCAAAAATATCAGATATATATCGACCCTGATTTTAAAACCAGTGCAACAGAAAACACATTTATTAAGTGGAATTATAAACCCATGAACCTTGTTTATCCACAATCCATTGGGAAGCCATGAACATTAAGATAAACTAATTTTGATTATACTAAACCTGCATATTCTGGGAACATAATAGAAATTGTGATATGGTTCTAATTGTTATCTGGATGGGTTTTAAGCAAGAATTCCACAGAATATATTGTTCCACCTGCCCTAATAGGTGTATCATGTACAAGTTTCATAGCTGCCAACCCCTGAGTGCAAAAATACTGATTACTTGTGACAAAAATGCTGATTTTCAGGAACAAATACTGATTTTTAAATTTCAATGCATATGTATCTATTTACAACATATACAACCATCAGTAAAGTTGGACAGTGCCTTACATAATTATTTAATGTCAAATATGCACATGTTGCACATTTGTACCTTCTGAAGTTGCACCATGTTCCATAAGCATGCCCATTCAAAGGTGCAAGAGTGCAACACACTGAAACACAAGCTATTTATAGGAGCCCTTTCCATGCCTTGTTTCTTTTTTAATCATCTATTCCAATGTACCAACTTTTATTGATTATCTCAGTTCTGAGATTTTCTATTTGAAATGTTTTCATTCAAGCATAAGAATTATCTTTTGCGATTTTAATGTCTGAAAAAATGTGTGCAAAATAAATTGCCAACAACACTATAGTAACTGAAAAAAGAAGGTTTATTTCTAAAAGAAATTTAAAAATCAAATTTCGATCGATGTACATTAAGGTTCTCTCTGTCATTTATCTACGTTGCAAGTTCAGGCAGAGTTGTGTGTGATGAAGCAGGAAGCTGATGTTTATTAGCTTTATCGTGCTTTTGCATTTCATGGGCGGCTCCGTGCCAAATAGCGAAATCATGTTACACAATTTACAAAACGTCAATTTTTTTCCTTTACTATATGGTTTCACAAATCTATACAAGCTGGCATAAATATCCTTCCAGTTGTCTCCTATTTCTCCTGGAGAAAATTCTGAATATTCTGCCGTCCAATTAATCATGATTAGAAGCTGAATATTACGAAGACTAGATACAGCAACAGCGGTAACTATTGCAAAATCCAATATGGTGAATAATGACAGGCCTGGTAGCCTCGATTTCGAATGAACCAATCGTATTGTAGAACTGTATTCGTATATACATGTGATGTATTCTGTCAAATAGAACCGACAATTCCAAAGAAATTGCATTATTATTTTTTAAATTAAAAAATGTAATGTTTGCACACAAAAAAACGTACACCCGTATTCAGGTCCAAAATACGGGACAAATACGGAAAAAACGGGACAGTTGGCAGCTATGAAGTTTCAATGAGAAACAGAGCTACTGCAAAATCTTAACTATGCCTGTGATAAACAGTACTCCTCATTTCATCACTATATATAACAGTGTAAGAGAAACTGTGCAAATGCAAAGACATTCCACTGTTGCCTGTACCAACAACAATAACAACTTTGTTGGACAAGTGATACCTAACCCTAATATAGCCTCACTTGTGAGACAATACATTTTCTACTGTATACAAAAAAAATATTAATTAACTGCACTTATATGCATGATCAATGAATAAGTAAATACATCAAATTTTTAAGGGTTTTTTTGTGGTTTTTTTTACTCAACCTTGTTTTTTTTTTGTTTTTTTTTTACTGCACTCAATTATTAGATTGATAAAAACTGAAGTCAAGTTACACTCATAATTGTGTGCACTTTCGTACTCATAACAACTGTTTCAAATTATAGTACCTGATTGTTCTTGGTCCTTGCTGTCTACTTTTGTAGTTGACATCCCCACTACTGCTGGGTATAAAATAAGGTGCGGTGCATCCTCTGCCACTCTGCAGAGCAGGTCAGATATGCTCTGTCTGACATACAATTCTGGATGGCTTAGTCGAGAAAAAAGCTGTGGGATGATCCCTTTCCACGGGGCTGTTGGTGTGACAGCCAGTCCATGTTCTAGAACATTTCTCAGCTCCCATGCATGTTTTACAAGAAGTCGCAAGATACGCAGTGTTGCAATCACGTTACAATCCTCATTAGAGCTGATTTCAGTTTGGATCTGAATTTAAAAAATCAAAACATCAAGATGTAGGATGTTTAATACTGATAATGCACTTTAAGATACTTTTATGTCTTTTGCTTATGACAAGGAAATATGGTGGAAATGTAGCAAAGAAAAAATTTGGTATTCAATACTCTATGGCTTGGTTTCAATCAGGCAGCTGGCTATGGGCTACATGTCAAGCCTACTCTGATTTATATTTTGAATCCAAACAAGGGGACCAAATGGTAGTGAAATTAAAGGAAGTTTTAAAAAAACCTGTTAATATGGTGGTTTGTCTAGGGCAAGGGTGGACAAAATACAGCACACATACTTGGTTTTATCAGTAAATTTGTTACAAGGTGTGGCTTTAAACATCTCTCATCTAGTGTGCACCATGAAGGAAGATGCCTTTGACTGATCTAGGGTTAACTATGTACGGATGGACAGACATGCACATGGAAACCAAAGTGATCACTATATTGAGCTTCTGCCAACATCAACTTGAGAAAAGTTTTAAAAGGCCTTTAACACACAACTATTACAACACTCATACCTCAGTAGAAAATAAACATTCTACACAAAAAAAAACAAGAATACTATTTACAGTACATAAATCAACATAGCAAACCCTTGAGCAACACTTGTTTCAAACAAAATGTTTTAACTTTTTGATAACTGGATAGAGTAACTTAATATGGCATATGTTTCAATGGAAAGAAAGAAAATATTTACAGTAAGATGGCAAAACAAATTACAGATATTTAATTGGTTTTGTGACTATGTATAAGAATCAATGTATTTTTCCCATAATGATTTGAGGTGAAAAAAATCTTCAAGTCTAGATTTTACTCTAAATAATGATAATTATTGTAGAATGTTGTCTATTGTATTTGTAATCTGAAATTATTTTGATATGGAATCACTGGTATCTCTGCTGTTGTGTTCCCAGGCAAAGCTCTTATCCTTGACAGCTCCAGCTGACATGCTTGTGTAGGTACATTTGAAACAATATCATGAAATTGACAACTTTTAACAAAAATTCAGTACACCATAAATATCAATATTCATGAAATTTTGACACAGCAATGCCTACTGGTGGCTTTAAGAAATAAATATTGGTTAAATAATCTATACTTTAATTTGGTTTCAGTTTAATCATCATAAATGTCATAAGCCCTCTTGTATTCAAATGTTAAAAGTGTATTTCCAACTTGTGGAAATGTTTGTTTTATTGTTACAATCAATTAAAACTAGACCAGTTTTGTATGATCACATTAACTGAACCTTTCCTATCAAATCAAACAAAGGAGATTGAATACAAAAAGTAAAAAAGGCATGGAAACACTTTTTTTCCAGATATGGTTTATTATGACGAAGTGAGATCCTAAGTTTGTAGTGATCTTCAAATTCCCAAGTTAGCATTAAAGAGGTCTGATAAAGGATAAACAGAAATTTCACTACAATTTTATAATGAAATCACAGCACTGAGGTTTTACTGTTCTATTAGTAAATTTTTTTAAAAAAAGTTTCTGACAAAAATTAAATTTTGTTTTGTTGTGAATCAGCAGTAACAATCAGATATATCGATAATCACATGCAAACAGCAGTGATGTAACAATGTTTCACTGGTATGCACCTTCAGAAGTAATGTTTTAAAGATATTTTACAGGTCAGTTAGGTAAAATAATGATAATTTATACAGAAAATGAAGTTTCATTATCAAAAACTATTTATTGACAATTATTCCCAAAGCAATTATAAAATGAGTATTCTCACTGTCAAAGTTTTTAAAAAAATTTTCCAGTGGTCCTGTGGTAAGAAGCAACCTCACTTATGCTGTTGTCTATGCTTTTCAACCTAATCTTTTGCAAGTTGTTGACAGGTGTTATATAGTCTTAAAACGTATGAATTGAATATGTTTGGGAATATAAATAAATGTGCACACTAAAATTATCATCTATTTGTGGGGTGGGTTGAGCTTTTTAGTTGGGGTGGAAAACACTTGCATATACATGTAGAGCAGGGGTTATGGGGAGGAGGAATAACTGAGAAAAATATAGAGATAATGCATTGGACACTTTTAGCACTTAGGACACTTACCCCTCCATTTAGCTGCAGAAAAGTGAAATATGATTTGGCTGAGAGTTGGTAGTAGTAGTAGACACGCTGGACCACCCCTCTCCATACATTTAGGAGTCTTTCCACACAGTCATCACTAGCAATCTGTAATGGGAGGCAACTGGCTAACAGCTGTCTCCGAGTTGTCTCTGCTCCATCATCATACTGGCTCTGGATGAGATACAATTATAAAATTAGAAATAAATGTTAACAAGAGTTCTTCAAATATATCTTCAAGGAGTTGAATTTCCATGACCTCATATGTAACATTTTCGTGTCTATTTGGCTACTTTCGTGATGTATCAACTCCAGCATCCAGACTGGCAGTTGCAGAGTAAAAGACAATGCTGTTTTGTGTTGCTTATGGATGTAATGGCACATTAAGAAAAGGCTGTGGACTTTTTTGTTTCTTTTTCAAAATATAAAGACAAAGAAAGTATTGATACATTATTACAAGTGAGTAGATTTCAGAGCAACACCATACAGCACTCTGTGTTCATTACATTTCTCAAAGTAAGGTTATGAGAGGGATCATAAAAAAAATGGCAGCTCTAGGCTAGACCTAGACTAAAAGTTGCCGTTGTTCCAGACATACCGCTGGATATTCTAAATCTTGGGAAACGTTTTAAACATGTGAGTTACGAAAATAGGGAGAAGGCTGAGTAAGTAACCACAAAATGCACAATCAATTCAAAGAACTTTTATCTAGATGAGCAGTGCTAAAACAAATCTGATAGATCTGGAATTAAAGAACATTTTTTATTTAAAAAAGTGCATTTTCTAAATCTAAAGACGTTCTTTCAAGACACTCCAAAACATCTAAGTAAGAAAACAGAACCATAAAACAAGTTTCATTATATTCCTATAAATTGGCATGTAAAGTCATTTTGATGTACAGAATAAAAATTCAAACTTTGTTTTGCTGATCTGCATTATGTTGCTAAGTTGGAACTCACCTTTTGCATCATTAGTCACATGACTTCACAAATTTCAAATGACGACATTGAAAGTCCAATAGTCTCGTGATATCAGCAACAAATTTCTTTTTAATGATGTTGTACAGAAATTCAATTATTTTAAATGGAAGTCAGATACTCTTTGTAAAAACCAGTAATCTGTTGTTCTCGGAATATATATACACATGGAAAATTTCTGAGTTCTTTTGTTCTTGTACTTTTATTACAACCAGTATATGACTTTCATTTAATAGTTTTCTCTACAACATTTGAAAATGTGGCTTGTTAGATTTGTGTACTGATGCGATAAGCAATGCAAATCACGAGTACCAGGTCACATTTCATCAAGGTCGAAGTTTTATCTTGTCTTCAGCAGATTAAAGACATAACAATTTTAATACAATTTCGAAGAAAAAAAAGTAATTTTAATATCGATATAATGCATGTATCACTCGATCTAACAATGTTTCATGTTTGCAAGGCCATCCGATAAGTGGCTATGCTTTGCCACCATCATGTTGGCCTCTTGTGATGCTAAACAAGTTTTCATGCCTTTCATATAAGGGAAGATACAGCTATCGATCTGACTTTGAAAATAAAATTCTACTAAACGAATCTAATCCACTGAGCAATTGGATTTGCTCAACATACATATTTATTGCAAACACCAAAATGATTTATACTGCACCCCCCCGAATATTCTGGTTAGAACTCAATAAATTTAACTCACAATCAGTTTAGTAATGACTCAATAATTTCTCCCAACTTTTTCCTGATTTCCCAGTAGTGTGGGAACCCTGATTCATATTTAGACCATTTCATTGCCAATTTTCATCTGAAATGACAATACATATTAAAAAAACGGAAAAAGCCTGAAAGTGTCAACAACAAGAATACCCACACTTCTTATAAATACAAGAGGCTAATTCAAAAAGTGTTTACAATTAAAATGCACAACCACAAGTATCAATAGTACTATGTTCAACTGACCAGGTTGAAAAACTTCACAAACTACCAAAATTATGAATAAATATCAATGAAAATTCACAAATAAGGTTACTTACATCTTGCAGAAACCTAAATTAACAATACTGTAGCATACATTTCCATCAATGGACAGAACCACAAATGATCTTAATGGTAATCAAGAATCGATGTTGTGCAATGTTACTCATCTAGCTTAAACTGGTTAACATCCAGGATATGCATAGTCAACTTGTGGTAAAAAGGGGAGGCAACCAAGAAAAGTTTCTTCTCATTTGTCTATGTGTTCATTTTTTTTTCCTTTTCTGAAGGGCTGGGATTGAAATGTAGAAGCATTTATTTCCTACAAATAAAGTCATCAATGAATGTGTTGAACAAAGAAATAAATGAATTCAGATGGCATTTAAGGTACTAATTTAAAAGCTGTATGAATTTTCAAGCAAGATTTTGGAAGCAAGATTGATATATGTCAGCTGAAAAGAATCATCGCATAAGACAAGATTATCTATGAAAGTTACCTGATCCTGATCACTGATATCCTCCTCACTAGAGATACCTGAGTGAATCTGACTTAGAATAGACAACACTGTCTCAGTCTCCTCTCCACTTGTGCCCTGATAATGATAATAAACAAATGAAGGATTTAGTGTCTTATATTTTTTGGCAATGTGTATAAATGATATTGTAAACTCCTGTCATTCATAATCTTTCAAGCTTTCAATAAATTCAGACAGTTTTGTCCAACTTATGAAGAAGAGCAATTTCATCTGATATCTTATTTTAACTTGGCTAAAAAATTCAACTTTATAACCCTTGCAGTACAAATCTTTTTCCAATTACAAAATTATTTTATCATCATTTGAAATGAGTCTTATTCAAAATGTAGCTAACTTAACATCTGTCCTTAAGGTACATACATATCAATTAAAACATAAGCTGTCTTAATTTGCTAATAACCATAATACCAAAATCAATACTATGATGACAAACATATTTCAGTAACCTAACTAGATGAAAATACCTTGGGCAGCAAGGAAAGTATGGCTAATTTCTCCTCAGGATAAAGTTCCACACAACCATGACTGAAATGAGATGAAGGGAAATGCATGAGTATATATCTATTTAAAATATACATGACAAGAGGTCCAAGAGAACTGATATTGCTCACCCAGGTAAACAGCTAGCGATTGCAAATTCAGCCATATACTGAAACTGTAGAAGGGGCAGAAAAGTTTTAAGCATGTTGGTATTCATTATCTACTTTCTATGGAGCATATATACAGGATCACTTTCTGACATAAAAATGGCAAGTTATTTATGCAAAAAGCATTCTCTCCTGGATCTCTCTCTCTCTCTCTGACCCTGTGGACATGTCACTGATTTATAACTCATAAAACTGTTCATAGTCCCACAATTGAAGAACATACACCTATTTAGCATTACCAAAAAAGTTAATCTATGCAGCCAGAATTGATTATTGGTCTGTCCTTACCCTCCCTATACCTAGAGTCACTTATATGATTCAACCAGAGGTAGGAAGATAAAAGTTTGTCCACTGCACAACTGCTTTATAGCTGAAATCTACTGTTTAAAAATTATAAAATTACATTTGAAGAATAAAATACAGTCTACATATTAAAATTATATTTTTACATGTTTAAAAATTATCTTTATAAAAAACATAAAGAGATTATGTACATAGTAATTTGGAGAGTTTATGGCAAAAGGTGACATATTAATTGAGATGTAAGAAGTAAACAAAGGAATCTAAGATTATGTGTTGTGGCTTGTAATTCTCATAAATCTTAAAAGTCAGGTGACCTTTGGCAGAAATGAGATAAAACAACTAGCTTAGCCAAAAAATTACTTCAGCAAAAACACATTTATATTTTGATTTTTTGTCTTAACTATTGTTATGTTTTTTCAAGATGTTTTATGTTGCAGGTTAAGGGCAGTTTTTCTTTGTTGAGTCAATTCAAGACAAAATACTGAAACAAACACCTTCTCCCAATGCTAAAAAAAAACAAAGAAATGTTAAAAATTCAACAATACCAAAGTTTAGGTGAGTAGAAACAGTCCTGATTTTTTTTGCAATGTGTGTTTCATACAAAGTGGATTTTCAAGATAGTATATTTGGGAAGTAATACAATCACCAAGCAAAGTGATGACCACTGAAAATTAATTACATTGTGTACAATGAATGTCATCAGTAGTTACCATTATGTGAATTTGTTAGATAAACTAAAATATTTGTGGATTTCATAATAAATGTTTCCAGTAAACTATAAGATAAATAACTGAAAATACTCAGACTTGTATTAATTGATTATTATTATTATTATAACATTCAATATCAGAATAAGATTGATGTTCAAAACCTACTTTTGTATTATAATAAAGGAATTCATGTTTGGCAAATATTACACCTGTATTGTTTACAATCCCCTTAAAACATAAAATTTAAGTTGATACAAAATCCAGCTATTCTGAAGCCAATCGTCTTATCAAAATTTAAAAATCTACATATTTGATGTCCTGGTTCTGTCACATGTAAGTATAATAACTTCACAACTTCATATACACCCAAGGGAGCTGTGGTGACTTACTAGTTAAGACACTGGTCTCGAGATTGCATATTCAATTCCTATCATCAGATCAGACTAGTTCCTCATTAATAATCATGAATCTTGCTCTTTTTTAAATTCATCTCTTTTTAAATTCATCAAACATCCTGATGAAAAAAGCTTTTATATTTTGTTATTCCAGAATTATGCTATGATTTCTTGAAAGTAGGAAATTTATATTTTCTGATTTTGTATCAACATAATAAGGCTGGAAAATATGTTTTCCTTGATGCTTCTTGGTTACAAATGAAGAAGCATGAACAACTACGACAAAGCCTCACCCGACATATGAAAGGAAATGAGCAACATTCTCTGTAACAAGTCTGTTATCAGGTTCCAACAATTTGACCAATTCCATTTTAAATAACTTTCAAAACTAAGCTATCAATCTGATGTCAACTCCCCACTGAAGTCTCTCAAATTGTCACACATGAAATAGTTCAACTTCTATTGGCCTAACCTCAGGAGAAACTTTCAGTCATTCAATTTGTGGAATCTTCCATTATGCAAAATTTTACAACTGCACAATAACTGTAAATCAACTTGATGCTTCACATGTCACCATGATCTAAATGTTTCGATGTTGACACTTAATGTGATCTAGCAAACAAGATAACATAACAGCCAATCGGATAAAAGACCACCTCATTAATATGAGTGGATATAGCTCATAATCAAACAATATCTTGATGATACAAGCTTACATACCATGTCTGATCAGAAATATGGCAACCAGAGAAGTCACAAAGTCATCCAAAGTTTATGCAAGATCACCTTTTAATTTGAGTGAATGTGGGTCACAAATGAATTCAGCCGAGATCTTGCAGATGAAAGCTTCAATACCAAATCTTATAAAAATCAGTTCAGAAATATGGCTTCTAGAGTGCTACAAGCTAGGCCAAACAGACACAAGATCATCTCATTAATTTGTATGAATGTTACTCAAACTCTTAGATATTAATGATATTAGCTTATATAATAATTCTAACTAAAATCTGGTCAGAAATATCACTTCTAGTGTGTTTACAAGTTCAAGTAATCAAATGAAAAACCACCTCATCATTATGCACAGATGTGACCCATAATTATTCACCCAAGACCAGAATGATAACAGCTTACATAGCAAATTTAATCAGAAACGGAGACTTTGGGATGTTCACAAGCTCAGCCAATTAGATGAAAGACCATCTCATTTCTATGCATGAGCAACCCATAAATTAACTCACCTGCAATCTTGATAGCATAAACAAACCTAATACATCTGATAAAAATCAATTAGAAATACGGTCTCGAGTGTTCACAACCTCAGTCAATCTGATCCAAGATCAACATATTAATGTGTGGATGTTGGAACTCGTATCCTGATCTAAGCTTAAATATGATCAGAATTATGGCCTCCAGAGTATTTACAAGCTCAGCTACAAGATCACATCCTTAATATGTGTGGGCGATGCTCATAACTAAGCTCTTCAGAGACTTTGTGATGTACGTTAGCATGCAAAGTCCAACCAGAAATATTGAATCTAGTATGTTCACAAGATCAATCAAATGCAAAAATGAGTTATTAACCTGTGTAGATGTCAAAATCTTGATAGTGTTAGACTACATACCGAATTTAATAAATTTTGTATCAGAAATATATCACTAAATCTTCACAAGCACAGCCAATCAGATACAAGACCACTCATTCATATGTGTGGATGTTGATCATAATCAAATTCATCTGAGGGCATGATAAGCTTACATATTAAAATGAAATCTGATTAGAAATTATGCCTTGTTAGTGCTTAAAAAAGTCTTGCATGGCAAACAACTCATGGATGAAAGAAGACTGATACTTGGTTATACCATATAAAAAGTGTATTTTATTGCCTATATCATGCCAATGAAATGGGAACTAAGTGCCTTTGTCATGAACACAATGTCTAGAATTTAACATAAATTTCTCTGTAGCTGGAAGAACTAACTGATTGAGAAATTTGTTTGCCATGCTTTATCGTCAAAAGTCCATTTTTACCTTCCAACTGACAACAACTGAAACTATTGAAGTTATGAAAAACACTTGTATAACAATAAGTGTACTAGCCTAGGGCTAATAACTACTAGTAATTTTGAGCCCCAGCACAAAGGAGCAGCATACCCAGGCTGGCCTGGGTGGATAAAATAACAATGACATGATAAAGGATGTCAGATCAGTGTGCAGTTGCTGCAACATAATATGACAACATTTAACTAATAATACAAATGAAATCTGTAAATAAGCTCCCTGCATATATTAAGTCATTAACCAAACTAACTCTTATATATGTGATTGATGATTCACTATAGTTATTTTCAGTGATATACCAAAACAATTTTGAGAAATGATGCAGAACATTTTCCCCTGTAAATTGACTTGTTTTCCATAATGTATATAACAAACCATAATACATGAAAGTACTGCAACGATTATCTCAGGTTGAAGGTCATGAAAACCAATTTTCTATTAAAATATGTTTCTTCAATAATACTTACCCAATCATAATACCTTAGAAGAACAACTACTGCCTCACAAATCCAGTCCTCTCAGGTTAAAACATTTTAGCTATATGGCTAAAATTTGCATGCTCACCTAGGCATCTAAGTTATCTCCCTTGATACCAGGAATAGCACCAAATCCCAGGAATTCATCAGCTACTACTAAGCAGAAAGCACACTGCAGAGAGGCTAGGAAGGTGCAGGCGTATTATGATTGGGTATTATAAAATAAGATACTTTTCTAGAGAAAAAACTGATTTATTCTTTAAATATGTTACCCAATGATAATACCTATTTAGAACTGGTATGAGATGGTGAGACATATATCCTCTTACCCCAGAGAGATCACTGATTGTTTAAGATATGAGACACAGCTTTTGGATAACCCAACTGGAAAATGAACTCCATATGTCAGGGATACACTTCAAAAGGGAAAAGCTTTCCCTCCTTCTAATCAAGTAGAAGTCATGAAGCTACATCTAATGAACCTTTCAAATGATCCGGAAAGGTAGCCTGTTGCATTATGGGTAAAGGTCCCTCCAGGTCAAAAAAGTCTTTTAGGATGAAAGATCTCTGATAAAACCGGAGAAGCGTACTCGAATCTCCATCCCACAGCATGGATAATTAGTTTGATAACAGTTTCACTCGTATGCAATATTTGTGGCAACTGTTCTAACTTCTAAAGCTAATATACAAAGCAAATACAATTTTGTGGGTTTAGTCTGATGTGCTGAGCAGATAGCCCAGTATACTGATGACAAAAGTTTTCATGTTTTGATATCTCATTCTTCAGTTCTTTGAAGGCATATGATGCATGATCTCCATTATTACGACTCCGACTACCTGAAGAATCATCTTCTGGTGGCTTGTACTGTGCCATCAGCTGTGGTTGTGGCCCACTGAGATCAGAGTTATATGGCCAAGTCCAATAGTGAAGGAACATGGCTATATTTGACCAACATAAAGCTGTCCAGTTCCTGAGGCTGAGATGGGGTACAGGATATTGATATAGCTGGTCCATAATTCTGATATGTAAGATTGTAACTGAGGCTACTTATGCTCCCCATTATTTTCCCTAGTTATGATATGGTTTCAGACCCTTGCATGAAAGCTAGAGATCTTATCCCTCAAACTGTTTCTGCACCATTCCATTAGTACCCTAAACAATTACCACCCACTGACTTCTGTCCATAAATCTGCAAGTCTGACATGTATTTTAACAACCATAATTTTTTTTTAAAACCTACACATTATGAGTGATTGTCAGATTGGTCTCACTCATTTTCTAAATCTGTATGACAAAACTGAGCAGACAATATAGACATCAAGCCTAGACAGCGTACTGCTTTTTGAATTTATGAGTGTCCATGCACAGTTACCCACTATGTTAATTACCTGTGAAGGGGCACACATGACCAATACAGGTAGAGAATTAGAGCTATTAATATTTACAAGTGCTAAATAATTAATCAAGAAACAAGTGACCTGAAAGGTCAATTCTAATTTTCTATAAAGGTAAATCACTGAAGCATTGCTTATAATAACTACATGTATAAGTCGATACTAAATAATAATAAATTTGAGTGACAACTTACCCATAGTAAGGCTAAATGACTGACCATACAGGTAAAAAATTTACTTATCAAACCACGGTGGAAGTTATAGAGTAAAATAAACTAGTTTTCTATATTACACACAAAATTTGTACATAAAAAAGAAACTAAAGCATCATTATTGATACTAATGAAGTTGGTGCTACAATATCCACAATGAGACACTGGTACATCTAGGAAAGGGCCAGTGTCATTCTATACAGGTAAAATTGATAAAGCATCACATGTACAACCATGAAATTAGAAACTAAGACTAGACAATATAGAAACATAACTATGTATCCTGACTCAGTGGAAATTATACTAAATAAGTTTTCTATATCACACACTAGACATGCATGTATTAATACTGGTATGGCAATGTAAGGGGACGCCATTCCAACCCAAGTGAGTATGGGATCAAAGGCACCTAAGTGTGTGAAGATCGCAAAAAGATAACACAACTTAAAGTTAGGAAACTTTGTCATCAATGATAGCAAGAACAGAAAAGTCAGAAATTAATACATGGAATATACTTCCCTTCAAATTATGAAACTCCTTAAACTTCTTTTGAGGTTGAAAGTTGTGAGACCTCTCTGTCTGTCGAGGCAAAAACGGATACAGTCATAAATTCATGTGATTTGGTGCCAATCCTGCTATCAAAGAGGAGATCAGCCTAACTGGCACTGTGGTGGTCAGATAACTTTAAGCTATTTAGTTAAAAAGTGTTATCCTGGGATGGCTGGATTAGCAAGGTAGTAGTTGTCCTTCTAAGATTTATGATTGGGTAACGCATTTGAAGAAGAACCAACCTAATAACTACACTCATGCATGACTTTTTATATTCTAGAGAGATTTACCTGGCATTATCAACAGCCTTTCTACCCCACTTGTAACACCAGTTGGCAAGAGAGAACCAAGATTTGGGCAATGTCTGTGCCTCCATGGTACTCAGGTGAAGCAGCCTGCCAATAACGCCATCTGAATCAGACAATATTGGACTGTCCCCAATCTTCATATCTGAAATGGAAAGCTTGACGTTTTATAATACAAATACTATCCTTGGACCTAAAAAACGATAGTGTAAAATCCAAATGTCATTTATGCTTTATGGAATCATAAAAGCAGTCATCCATTCTTTACAAAAGTATTGATCTTGAGACCCACAGAAGGTTTTGATTTTTACTTGGAAGCAATATACAAATTTGATAACTGTAAATTAATACCATCTCATGGCAGGCCACTAATGATTTTGTACGTTTGGTTTTAAGTCTTTTTCTTTCACATTTTGATCCTTAAAATCAACAAGTTTTAACTCCAATCCAGTGAGAAGCCACACATACAATTTGGTTAGCATATGAAGTTTTGAATGAAAATACCAATACAATAATGTGATTTCTTTTTATGTTGTTGGTTAAATATGATCATATGCCTCAAACTGTGAATGGGGGGGGGGGGTATTATTATCTTTACAAGTGGCTCATAATTTGTTGTGTTATTGAATTCCTGGGACTCTTGCATCTTTTGAACTGTCACTGCCACCATAAATTGATATCTGCAACTTCCGACAGAAATGCCAGCTTTTGTTTGTTACTTAATTGTTCACGATATTTGCAACAAAAAACACAGAAAATATCAAATTGAAAACCTTGAGCCAGCAAATCTAGCACTGTAATTATTAACCTTTTATATTTTGGGGGACAGCTAAAATTAACACAAAAGAATTACTGAAACATCAAGTCGAAAACTGGATGCCTTTTGCAAGGTGTCCATGAAATTTGGTACCACACAAATAAAAGCACTATTATACTGAGAATTAACTATTGATAAACAAAGATGGTGGCACTAGAGGCAAAAGACCTGAACTGCTCCCTCATCTGAAGTCTAACATTACATCTGCAGCAATCTCTACTTCCTAAAATGTTTTAATAAACATCCAATATCTCAAAAAGAACATCAAAGATAATCTCAACAAGTATAAAAAGAATTTTACCTAAAATGCCCTCCACCACTAGTCCTTGACTCTTCTTAACTCCATTTTCCTCCAACTCTAGCAAGAGTTGTATACTGCGTGCTGCATTTGCTGAGAAATTGACATTATTAAAATCTCCCTGTCCACTATTAGCAGTCAACTGACTGGCAAGACTGGACAGGATCTTATGATCCAGCTGAAGCCATTTCACCAGGGTTAACAGGGAGCGGGCACACAACTCACTGCAAGTGGCAATCATATTTTGGTCATGAAAGGTGCTTTGTACATCACTATTTATATAACCCAGTACACTGCTGCACAGAATATCCACTGCTTCTCGAGACTGACCCATACTGTGAAGAAGCTTGGCACCTTCTCTCTCAATGCGGAATACCTCCAGTTGGCTGATACCATCATTAGCGGATCGCAAACTAGTGAGTGCTACATGTAGCGAATCTGGCATTGTGTACAGGCCATTTTCTGCATGAAGTGAGAGGAGAGTGGAGGCCTGAGTAAGGAGGTAATGTTCTGCCAAGTCAAAGTTGTGCTGCTTCCTACCCAGAGATGCTGTTGCAAGTTGCAGTTGCAATATTTGGTTTTCCAATTCTGAAATAAATTAAATAAAAACTTAATTGGAATATATCAAATTATTGACACATGTCCAAGTAAAATTATATGTAACTGATCCTTTCTTCAAAACATTCTGCTGAAATGAACAAATTTCACTGGTTCAAAGTGATTCATTAAAATGTGGTCAAGGTATTCTTGTAAATACAATTACTCACCTATTAATCAAATATTGTTCTAAATTAAAAACTAATACAGTTTAACCAAAGCCTATTCCATGCTAACTGTTGAATGCTCTGCACTTAAAATTTAAAAAATCTTCCAGAGAAAAACTATTGATTGCCACTGACTTTTATATTGATGGCCTATTATTAAACTAAGTCAAGAACAGCAAATTTTAAGTTAATTATGCTTATTCGAGAATACTTACACAATCACATTATATTAGGAATATTACCCTGCCACCTTGCAAATCCAGACCTACTTAAAGATGAAAATCATCTGTTCTTGTCTCATTTACGTAAGGGACAATAACTCTTGCCAATTACCTCCTCTTGCCAATGCTGGTGTCGCTAATTTTTAAATGAGCAATATACAAACAAAGATGCTTGTGTGGCAGGGAATTGGGGCTAAGTTTAAGTAAAGTGACTGGGTTGTATTCTCAAAGAAATAATTTACTTTAAAAAATTCTCCTTTAAATACATTCGCCAATCACATTAGGTTAGGAAAACAAGTATCTTTTTGGGAAATGATGGTTGGCTCACCATGTGAATGACAACCCATTCTCTTAATTACATAAACAACACAGCTTGGGGTCACTTGACCTGTTACCCTTATATCCATTTAAGAAGATGAATACCTAAATATTCTTACCAATAAAATATCACTGGTGAATCCAGTGAAGCTCACAGGATGCTTTGACTGATCCAGTTTGGTCTGGTGGCTATTTGTGCTGCAGCCACCATACCAACAAGCTTCATTTATATCTCTCATAAAAATTATGTAAGATGTTCTAGTGACACTAAATCTTGGAGATAAAAATAAAGTCAACTCTTCTTGCCAGCCAACAGCTTCATTTATATCTAGAAAAATTGTACACTAGAACATGAGGATTGCAGAGATGGCTCAAAGCTTCTGAGCTGTAATCTTTGTGACGTGACTCGAATCAGATGAGACATAAGAGTACACTGAGCATACAACTCACTTCAGCCATAAAGCAAGGACTTGATGGGTGATATCTCATGTCCTGGGCTCTCACTAGAAGGAAGAGGCATTGCTCATGCCACAACTTGTCTTTGCATTTCAAGTAGTGCTTGAGAGCACAAATGGGATCTTGCATGCCAGCAATTCTTGACCTGAATATGGATTAGAACAAATTAGTGATGACTCTTTGGTCACCAATGCATGGTTACCTATTTTGACTATGAAGCCTAGTCATGTCAAAAAAACCACAGAACCCCCTGATCTGAACTGATGATAGTCTGGGTCAAAAGAAAGGTCATGCAGCTTGCTTACCCTGCATGCAGAAGCTAAAGCTTTAAGGAAACGTGTCTTTTATGTAGCTTTAGCAATGTGTAGGATAGAGGCTTGAATGGTTTCAAATAAAGTCATGTTAAACCCCCGGATTAGTTCCATGTGGAAGCAGAGTAAGGATCATTATTATTCCCAAAACTGTGTCTGCCATCATGCCAGAATATGTCCAATATCACTGGTGTGAAGAGATGGGGCCTACTGTTTCTCCTCAAGAGCAAGAGAAAAAAGTGGGCCAGTTGAAGGATTAAGGCACTCAGAGGGATAATGTTATTGGTACAACACCAGTCCCTGAAAACATGCCACTTTCGCTCAGACACCTTCTTGTTCTCGAGATTCTCTACATGACTAAAGGTTTAAACTGCCTGTTTTAGAAGGCTGTCCTTATCACAGCCAGGTGTGAAGAAAAAGAAAGTCAGGGCAAGAACAGAAACCCATGATCATGGCTACTTGAGAAGATCTGGCTTGGTGGGAATCATCCTAGGCAGAGCATTCACTAGATCAAATAGATTGGTAACCCAGGACCAGGATTTGTACCCTCTAAGAGGAGCTATCAGAATCTTCATGCAACTGTAACCCCATAACTTCTGGATTATTTTTGGAATGAGGACCTTGGAAGGGGAGAAAAATGACCACAATCCCTCCCAAATGATTGAAAGTGCATCCATGACCCAAGCTTCTGGGTCTGGGACATGAGGAATGAAGGTGGGTAACTGGTAAATCCACCTTGTCGCAAAAGGTTAATCATCTGATGCTCCTAAAGTGCGCAAATCTGAGTGAAGACTTACTGATCAAAAGAACATTTTTTTTCGTATGAAGGATTTAAGTTCTCCCTGGAAAGAGTGTCAGCCAAGCCATTTAGTCCGATAGGAGTGTGACATTGTCGCACCAACATAACTGCCATATCGAACACACAGGTCGGGAGATTTGGTGCCTACCTGTTTGAGGAGATAGGTCACCACCACCGAGTCATTGAACCTAATTAGGACAATTTTGTCTGAGAGTCAATCTTTTCAAATATGAAAGGCACTGACAACAGCCTTTATTTCTAGGATGCTGATGTATAGAGACCATCCACTGACTTTAAATTGCTGTTGATGGTAGTGAAGTCCAGCAACAAGTCGGCACCGCAACTGTATGCACTGGTGTTGGTACAGAGTGTTATTTTTACTTGGGGCTTCTCCAGTGGGATTCCCCATATCAGCCAACCTGGGCTGCACCTTAGATGTACGTGATCATGATGGCTGATCGAGAAGACTTGAATTGGGGCACCATTCTGCTCACACCACCATATTCATCATTTCAAGCAGAGAAGTAGATTGATCTTGCCATCTCCATCTTAAATCTTGGAGGTGCCCCAGTCAGTGATGGGTCTCAGCTTGCTGTTGGCTTTACAAATAAAAGACAACCTTCAATAAAACTCAAGGGATCTTCTACCAAAAGATTGCAAGTATACAACACTGTTTTAGATAAATATCAATTCCATTGAGTAAAAATGTACGATTCTATTATCATGTCACAAAAGACAAAGTATTTTTTAAAGTATTTTTTAAATAAACTACAAAATAGATTTATCAATATATTTTTAACATTTGGGTATTATACCCATGCATGATGTAATTTGTTATGTCATGAGGTAATAATAAATATGCAACATAAAAAAAAATTTATCTGATGGGTGGTATTTACCTTAAGATGCGTCTGAGAAAACTTACCAGTCTTCTTGTCCCCTCCACTAATGATTTGTTGAAGATGGACATGCTGTAAGGCTTGCATGTAGGTGCTAACCTCTTGCTGTGCCCCTCCCTCGTCATTCAACAGAGATCTTGGATCACATAGTGGCAGTAAATGAGTCTGAAACAAACATACCTCAATTAACTATACATCAATCATCAATCTCATCCATTCTAATTAAGTTTGTCTAAATACTGCAATCATATAATGATGATTATAATTTCCTTGATAGAAAAAAAAAACACAGGTATGCATCATGTGCTCAAATATATTATCAGGTTTTGGATTATTCACAGAGATAAAAGCTCTATGCAGACCTTTCGGACATGTCGGTCAATCTTTCTGCACCTGCTTATCAAATTACCTACAGTCACTTGGAAGACTATGAAGTGCTGACTGAAAGGAGTAGTTATATCATGCAACATAAGGTGGGACAATATGTAGGAAATTTTCCACAATATGGACAAAATATAGAAGATAAAAACTCTGCAAAGAAAATCTAAAGAATTGTTGCAGTGAATTGTCCAAACTTTAAAATGATCTTTCTTAAGTCTGAATCAAAACTCTGTAAAATATTTTTTTTAAATGTGGTAAAAGTAGTTTTGTTAACAGATTAAAAGTGGGATTCAATGCATTATTTCAATTCCTTATACCAAAATTGTATTTACTGAATCTATTTTGTCACTCATACCTTGACACTGACTTGCTAGTTCCATGATGTATGATAAAAAAAGATTAGCTTGATTTGTAACAAAAAAGCAACTAGCTTGATTTGTAACATACAAAAGAACAAGTAGCTTGATTTGTAACATACACAAAAAAAGAAGCTTGATTTGTAACATACAAATAAAAGAAGCTTGATTTGTAAAAAACACTGTAAATCAAAGAAATGAAAATAATTAAAAACAGTATCAAGAGAAATTGTTTTTACTGGTAGCAAAATCTACGTGTCCATACAAACAATGACAGAAACATTTTCCGACAACAAAGTTAATACAAGTTTTGTCATTCAAGCCAACTACCCATACCTTTATCTAATCATTATAATTTTAGAATAACATGCTAATCATACAGCTATTCAAAGTAGACCAAAATTATATTAATTTCCAGCTTTATGACATTTGGTAACTAAATGTTTACTGCCACTGTTTTCTGACAGAGATATAACACGACTAATATTCAACCAAAATTGTGTTATGTGCAGCATACTTTCTTAGTATGAAAACTAAATTAGGATAACTAAATTGACTGCGGTGTTTTTTTGAATTTCTCCTTTCCAAACACAGGCAATTACAAATTCTCAGTATGGAAACACATGCAAAATTAACCAATGTAGTTTATCCAAAGCTATAGTAATGACCGACTGCACTTCAGTTAACCATGCCAGGACAAGCAACATTCAAATGACACCAGTTCATAAAATTCTGTGCATAACAGCAACAACGATCTTATTCAGACAGATGTTTCTATAGTAATAAAATATTATGACATTTGTTTAGCCGAAAAATGACTTTCTTCTGCTCAATAAGATACCTGTTTTTTGGTAAACACATTCAGAGTCTACCATCTGTTTCAGTTACAATGTTCATTTTTGTCAGTTACATTTCTGAAAATTCAATGATACATGCCCATCTCTATGAGGAAGCCAGTGGGAATTGCTTCATTCAGTTCTAACAGATCATTGTTAGACAGGCTGCATATACTATCAAACCTCATGTATACTAATTGACTGGTAAGCCCGTATTTATGATTTTGTCAAGATGTGGATCAGGACTAATTGGCTAATATGCGTAATGTAAACAGGACCTAGTGCAAGGGTTACAACTATATTGATTGTTTTATTGCTTGTGAATCAAAATTTCCCTAAATGTTGTTGTTCTTGGGTTTAATGCCAATTTTTTGTGTGCACAAAAGGTTATATTTGGTAGCCAGTAAATTTGGAAGAGGAAGATTCCAGTAGAACCACCCACTGGCAAGCTTTTACAAATCCATGTTCATCAAGCCAAGACTTATACTCAAGCAGACAGAGGTGAGATGGGTAAGTAATCTGTGAAGGTGAGTGCCTTAGACCACTCGGCCAACCAGGGCCACCCTTAAATAATAGTGATGTCATTATTCTTTATATACAAGTGTTCAATTATGAAAATTTCAAGGAAAGGACCATAACTAATCTATGGCTTCAAATTCCACTTATATTTCTTTATTTACTTATATTTTTAGGATTTTTTTTCTGTTATACTAACATGATTTGTGATTGGGCTTGTTGATTTGGGACATTATACCATATGCAGGATAATAGGCATCTCTGCATCATACACCCTGGAAGATGATTCCTATCAAGCCTGGATGATGCAGTTGGCAACCTCAACTGAAAACTGGTCCCAAAAGACCGATCACTTGTGATGAGCCTAACATGAAGGTAGAGAATCTGTGGGCTGTTATTATGACGTGATTTCATTTCTGGGAATGGTGGAATGCATTCTGCCCCAAAGGTGACATGATATCTAGAAATCATATGTAATCATCTATTCTAGTATAATTAGGCCAGTTCTAAGAATAATTGATGGTCTGAACTTTGCCATAAAAGTTTTTGTCAAACATTGGCATTTTCAAATGCTAATGGAATGAAGTTGATACTCAATCCATGGCATGTCAGTCAACTTTTCTTGTTTATATTACTTTATACTGGACCAGTATCCTTCTTAAAATCTGATGCAACTGTCCATTTCAAGAATTTATTTTATTTTTTATTTTTAACAAACTTCAACCAATAAGATAGTTATTAAGCGAAAAGAGATCTTACACATAATGTCTGAGGGTTCTAAATTTTTAGTGTTCTGACAAGTGATGGAAATAAGCAAGAAATATATACAGTATTTTCGCGTATACAAGACTTGTCTTGTACAAAATTTTACGTACCCGGCACCCAGGGTGCATCTTATATTAATGGGCGTCTTATCTAAGTATTTTTTAACATGAACGAACGGTACAGTGTGTGATATTGAAGGACAATTATTGCGGTTGATAGTCATGTTTCACGATTTTCATTCCTAGTTGTAAAAACAATTGGGTAAGTGTTCACAATATAATAAACTGTTACTGAATAGTGTTTGACTTTATCAAAAATCAATGTACTGTATTGTTCTATTCATCTTCATTTTCATCATCATCAGTTTCGGCTTCAAATCCATCGAAACTTGAATCAAATTCACTGTCATTGTCGTGGAATAACTCCATAACTGATGCTAATTGATCCTCATTGGCGTCATTGGTATCAGATGCAGCTGATTCGTCATCCGAAGAACTGATATAGATAGCCGGTTTGGGAATTATCCCACACTTTCTGAAGCCATTGATGATTGTCGTAATTTTCACTTTCTCCCATGACGTATATGATTTTCGCTTTGGCATCGTGACAATTTTATAAATTTTAAAAATGTTAAGCAAATTGATCACTCATTTATATATAACAACAGACTGTTCATACGTTTATATATGTTAACCGCATACATCAAGCATTTATTGGTCTACGTACTAATCCCACTCGCTGAAGACTTGACCTAGCGGATCAATGAAGCCGCCTTTACATCTGGCGTTTATTGATCTAGAATCTAGATACTAGGTACTAAACCCATCCACTAGTGGCCATTGATCTCAACTAAAAATGGTAATGAAGCCTTGTTTACATCCGACGGGTGATGAAACATTGGACAAATTTTCATTTATGATAAAGGAAAGGTAACCACTGGAGATAAATTGCTCAGATTGGCAGATGGCTAGGCCGTGTGTGTCTTATATTTGTGGGCATCTTATTTAAAATATTTTTTTTACACAAATTGTCACAACCTGCATCTTATATATGGGTGCATCTTGTAATTAGGTGCGTCTTAAATGCGCGAAAATATGGTAATCTCTTTATCAAATAGACTTGCAGCACACATTCAAAACCTAGTTAACTAATATTTAAATTACCTTTCCTCTTTTGTCTTCTAATTGTTTTCGAAGGACAGCTAGGAGAGTCAGAGCCATCCTTTTGTCAGGTGATATGAGTATTGGCCAGTCCATGGATTCCACCCTTAGAACACTCTCACTCAGACTCTCAGCTTCCTTCAAGCACTTAATGATGTCAACCCTGACAAGAAAGAAAAAGACATACAAATGTATCACACAATTGATTATTGCATATAGGGGAATCGGGCTAAAAGCAAGCAGCTTAGGTTAACCTGGGGTTGCTTTAACTATGCAAACTTACCATGTTTTGTAAGCTGTTATTCATATATATATATATATATATATATATATATATATATATATATATATATATATATATATATATATATATATATATATATATATATATATATATACACACACACACACACACACACACACACACCCTTATCTAAATGTGTTGTTTTATGTAATTCAGTTTTAGAAAATAAAACTAATAGAAAAGACAAAAGGACAGTAATAATGTCAGTTAACAACATAAAATAAGCCTACATACAGAGTTTGATAAACATCTTGTAAAGAAATACAGGTGGAAAAGATCAGTGGCATGCATGCAGACAGACAGACAGACAGACATACATACATACATACATACATACATACATACATACATACATACATACATACATACATTTGGAAAGCTCTTTCCTCTTTTGTCATTTTTTTCTTCTGGACTGAGCAACAGGTGTTCTGTGACAGGTTGTATCTAATTTAGTTGTCAAATTATGAGTTGTGTATACAAAGTTGATTGTAAAATAAAAACCTAACCACAGAAATAAAATGAATAGATGCGTCAGTACAGATTAATATCAGATTTCACTCCCTGTTCAGGACTTCTGAGCTAAAAGAGAAGAATAATCCTTTGGCTGAAATGTGGTTGTTAGGAGATAAACCAATTATTATAAATGAAAACAAAGATATGATTTCAAATGCCCATCCTGAATCATGTCCATGATGGTATTGCAACCTGAATTGCTTGGTAGTTCATAAGCTATGTACCTCAAAAAGAAAGGCATCAAGAAACCAGAGGCCACTAACACAGGAGAAGTGAACAGAACAGCTAAAAGACAGTATTCATCCCACAATACTCAAGCACATGAGAAGGGTGGATCAGCGTTTGTTCAACCTTTAATATCTCAGGAGAGTGGCCTTGTGGAAAGCATATGCACAGAGTTCAAATTCAAGCAACCATACAAGTATTTGACAATACATCCGGAATTGGACCTGGGATCATTTAGCAAAAAATCACATTATGTCACAATCTACTTAGCATTCACTAATTTCTAAGAAATTTAAAAGATCCTCTTCTGCTAAAAAAAATTCTTAAGTGTGTTTAAGTTCTGGACAGGTGTTGGCAAATGTGAAGAACCACCTAAAATTAACATGCATGCATACACAAGATGTGAGGAACATCAAGAATTAAGATATCAAAATGAAACACAAAGAAAAAGTTTATATAGCCTAGATTTGCTTCCAAAAGGTTAGGTCCACTAAGAAATCAACAGTGACCCAGAGAAACAACAAAGGACAAGAGTCTCTTGAAGGGACTGATGCTCTATGAACCAACTAAATTACAGTAATTCAAGACAAGATCATTTCTTCTTTTTAACTGCCAAGTGTTAAAACCAAAATTTTCAAATAAAGCCACTGTGGTGACCATACTGTATGCAAAATTAGCACCATTTTTTTAATTAAGCACCAACTAGAAATCATTAGAAGTCTTTAAGTGAAGCACCACAAAAATCTGACTATCCATTCAGGTTGGTTTCTTTTGTGTGGATTTAATACCACTTGCCAGTCCTTGACAGGCTACAAGAGGTGGCTACTGACCCAAGGGAAATTAACGACTAGCTTTCTCGCTTATCCAGAGGCCAAGCAACTCAAATCCATGCAGTGCTGAGACGTCAGTCATCTTTAAAGGCAACAATCTGAGACTACTCAGCCACCTAAGGACCCATATCCATTAAGAGTAGCAACAATAACATTTCAAGATGGATACCATGGTGGCTATGACGTTATTTTTAAGAGGAGAAGCATCAACAAAATTTTCGATATAGATGCCATAGTGGTCATACTGAACATCAGATCAGCACAATTTTCAGTATGACCAACCTGACATCATAAGACTTCTGATGACCAGCAGAGCTAATTGAAACCGAGTTGGAAAATCAGAAAGGTGGCTTTATAAGAGTTCTGAATATTACATCAATGTGGACTATTGTAAAAAAAAACATAAAAAATCTTACATCTTGTTGGTGGGCTGATGTGTCTGCAGAAAAGTGGCCACTCTAAGGAATTGCCTCTGAGCATACTGGACTTTGTCAATGGGTCTCCACAAGCTCTGGTCATAACATGGCTTTCCAAGATCACTAAGGGATCCACCAGGCACCAACTCCAGTTGTTCATGGGCTTCATTAAAGTCATCAATGTCAAAGGCTGCCAGGGCCCTAAGAGAAAAGTAGCACTTGTTACATGTATGCATATATATGTTATCTACAAAGTAATAACCTAATTATACAAAATGCTGGCAATAGTTTGCATGTCTAGCCCAACACTGAGAATTATTCTTTATTCAAGGTTAATCTAGGGCAGGGCTCAGCAACCTATTTTACTTAGCAGCCACTTTTTCTGGATTAATTACAAAATGAACAAGCACATGCCACCAGCAAGAGAGTAACACTGTTATAATCAAGATTTTTGGTTGCCCTTCATGTGCCACACAGAACTTCTTGTGGCATGCATGCTGAAGGTTACTGTCTTTAGTGCTACTCTGACAAGTATCAGTTAAGCTACTTTGTGTGAACTGGCTTAAGGCAGTTGTTTTTAGGTTAAGCAAGACCTGATCTGAATGTACAACTTCACTGTCCTCTGGTTCATTTAAATCACTTGTTAGAATACCACTCATGGAATCAGGGTTTGAGTTCCTCCTTGTAAAAGTTGTTAACAAATAGATCTCAGTGTTGGAACGAATCTGTGCATGCAAAAATATTAGTATAATCCTGTTTTCCTTTAAGTGAGACACCAGCTTTTTTCCATGATGCACATAAAAAATTTCTTTGGCCGTTTGATTATAATGAATAAGTGGAAGCAAGTCATATACAAACTCAACATTGGGTATCAGGATTCGGTCAAAATGACTCAAGGAATCATCAATGCCCCAGTGAGTTTTTCTAGACTTATCACATCCCAGCCACTTGGGAATTTCATTCCTTGTGGCAAGCATATGTCAGTCTTTCCAGCATATGATCAAAAGTAATTTAAACAGGATTAAAGATGTTAATTGAATATGGTTGGAATATTTAGAGTTTAACTAGCATAAAACAGGGTTGGTTTGGCTTTAGTGTTCACAATTTATTTAAATGTCACAGCCTGCATTATATCCCAATACTAAAATGCAACTGAATATTACACACTATTCAATGGTGGATGGAAACAGTAATTACATTTGATAGAATCCAGTCCAAAGGACATGAATCTGCAATTTACATAAAGCTGAATTGAAATTTGGCTACATCAGCAAGAATGACATTATGGGTCATACTGGAACCCCATCTTAGGAAATCATATTAAATGTGACAACAAATATGCTGACACCATGCATCAAGAACATATATTATTAACTTTGATAGTATTGAAATCATTGACTGTGTTACACACACTCCAAACTTATATTCATGCACATACTATCTGTTTGAAGAAATGAAATTTGGTTTATGACGTAAGAAAAAGGTTTCATTGTCATGCAATTTCTATTTTTTCAGTTACGGTTGGTGATTTATCTGAAAACTGACAGGTTAGTATCGAACATATCATTATCACAGTCATGCAATTTATATTCCTAGATCATATCTCATTGCCAGTAGAAAATCTACAGATTTTTTCATATTTGCATCTTGAAATGATCTGGATTTTCTGATGCTGACAACTCAATGTGATCTAGCAATCTAAGATGCATTACTGTGTGCATGTGTGAGTTCTATATATTTACTTTACTATGATTTATATATGTAATAGCCGAAGACACCAATCTTTATTTATTGCCTTGAAATTAATGGCAAATTAATTTTTGTAAAACAAAACATTATAGAAGTAACATCTCTTTATCAGCTAAGGACTAATAACAATTCTTATTCTCTGGGTTACAATGTTCCTTTATCAGAAATGATTTTGTTCTTCTAAAGAAAAAGCTGAAAATGTGAAAGGGGGGTTTGGGGGTACTCCCCCAAAGGGGTGTCAAGGGGCAGTGCCCCTGATTTGGGGGTTCTGGGGGCCAAAAGCCCCAGACTAAAAATGCATTTTACATGCGTTAAAAACTGCTCCTGGTGCAACTTATGATAATAATATGTAACAAAATAATCATTTGAAAAACTATCAAACTTACCAAAAAATTTCAACTTGAATAATTTTACAATATTTATTGTCACATGAATTTGTTCTCCAATACTATTGGTACTTAAGTTATTTCATGTGCATGTCAGTGTTCACATCGTAATTAAGTCAATAATTAGGCATTTTTTGCTGCCAACATATTACACTTCTCTCTTTTCATAATAAATATGTAAAGTAAACACCCAAATACATCACCTATATAAAAATAATCCCATATATTCACTTGTTTGTTGATATGAAAGTTGAACTCTTTTTACAGCTTTATGAAAAATTTCTTTTTAGTCTTTCTTTTTGTCACTAATAATTTTGTTGGTTCAATGTGCAATAGTTTCTTTTCCTTCTCAACGAGAGCCTTTTTCCTTTCAAGCTCCAGCATGTATTGGCGTCATGCAGTGCACATATTCTGACACAGGGCTTCATTTTTGCCACATGCAGCTTCTTTTGTGGGTGCGGTTCCTGACTCTTTCAAATACTACTTCTGTAATGTATATATTGAAGAGGGTACAAAATGCCAGTCCTCGAGTGTTCAGTTTTCTTATAAACTGACCAACTAAATTTCCATTGACAATTTGTTCCAGCCATTCCCTTCCATTTTTTAAAAAACCTTTATCTAAACTTTGTCTCTCTCAACAACAGAGATTGCCATTTTTTGCAAGCACGCTTCTTCTTTCCATTGCCATTAGTTTTCTTTACACGAAGATTCATTGGATAAATTTAAACTTTTGACCAATCAGAATACTCTCTATGAGAGTTGTGGTCTAACTAATATATGGAACGATTACGTTACAAGGGTTGTTGTGGAATGGGGTTTTAACAGAATGGTTAAAAACATGAAGAAAAAAGGATCGGATAAGATTTTAAAAAAAAAAAAAGACTATAAAGAAAAAAATCAGATTCAAATCAGGAGAAAAGTCAAGTTCCTCTTTAAAACAGAAAAATCATGTCTGCTTTATGATGTGTACAACCTGACCATCAAACATGGAAAGAAAAAAAAGATGTGGACTTCATTACATCATTTACCTACAGAAATTTGGATGCAAAAATACTTTGGAATTGTGAATTTCATATGAAGGGGAGACCCATCAGGTACAGTTGTACAAAATGTAAGAAGATTAGATAATCCTTCCTATTGCACCTGCATAAGGAGAGGCAGTTCTTGTGCTACCTGCTTCAATAACTACTCTATTCTACCAATTAACAGTAATGACATACCAAAAGGTGTAGAGCAGACATATGGTTCCTACGCTTTTCTAAAGATAAATTTCCAGGTCATTTCAAGGGGTTTTCCAGGATGAAATTAATTTTTTAAGGTTCACATATGACCTTTACTGAATGGAATTAATGAAGATTTTTGATCATAAAACAAGAATTTTCTAAAACTAAAGACTCTCCAGAACATCAAAGTCAGAAAAGAGGGTCCAGTACAAAACCACAAAATGTATCACGCAAAACAAGTTTGATTATATTCATATAAATTGGCATGTAAAGTCATTTCAATGTACAGAATATAACTTCTAACTTTAGCTTGCTGACTTGCATTATGTTGCTAAGTAGGAACAACAAAATGAACATAAATTGTTTTCTTTCAAACCTTTAATTCTAAATTAGTAAACATTTCTTATTACAGTACATAAAAAACCCCAATAAATGCAAATAATTAGAATCTTGCCCAGTAATGATAAGAGTTTAACCCTGAATCTATCTGTACCAATAAAATCCCAAACAAGATTTTTCAAACAACCTGATCTCTGGTTAAAAATTCATCATTTAAAAGACATTTTCAAAAGAGTTGATTTGAATTTTGACTGTTGTATATAAAAACAGATTGAAGTTTCTGTCAAATCAACTTGTTTTCTCTAATTTGTTAAACCAGTCCCCAAACCTGTATTTATACAGGGGCTCGTATTGTTTGAAGAATAAAGCCATGCTGGTAGAAAGGAATTTCCTTCAATTCAAGATAAAACTTTTTTAAAAATTATTTTAACTGACAAATTTTAAAACCATCTCTGATTTCCTTCAGCAATAACAAAATTTCCAAATTAGCTAGTGTGCATGTGAAATTGGTACCAATTACATACAGGACCAACAATACATCATTTGGGATGAACAAGGCATCATAACAAGTATTTGGGGTGAAAACCACAGGTTGATACTAATTTCCATTTTGGAAAGTAACAATTACTAGATTTTCAAGACATGATGGTCATACTCAATATCAGTTTGGCACCATTTCCACTTAAGACCAACCAGACATCATAAGAAGTCTTTTGCTGAAAGCACAATGTTGATATGACCTGCCATGTGGGATAAGTAGCCAAAACAATCTTCAAGATGGACATTGGTGGCAATATTGTCATATCAGCATCATTTTCATTACAACCAAACAGACATTATAAGAAGTCTGTCATTGAAACCCCATGCTGAACATTCATTCTGGGTTAGTGATAACAAGATTCACAAGATGACTACTGTGGCAGCCATACTAGATGTCAAAGCAGCAATGTTTTCATTTAGGACCAACTAGACATCACAAGAAGTCTTTCAGTGACAACCTACTGTTAATATCCATTTTAAGCTGGCCACTATGGTGGCCTTATTGGACATCAGATCAACATCATTTTCATTTAGGACCAACTAGACATCACAAGACGTCTTCTGGTGAAAACCCCATGTCAATTCGCTAATGTACAAACACACTAAAGTCAAAAGAAAATCCACTATATATTCTGGACAAACAACAGGAAAGCTGAAAACCAGAAATTACTGACTTGTACAGTTAATCAATACTTGTTACTTAAACAGGCTAAACAACAAGCACCATCAATACCACATTAGAGTACAATGTCATAATACTGAACTCCACAAATGCAAAAAATTTCACATTATTGTCCAAATTCACAAAATAATTATTGCAACATACAGTAAATACCGTTTTACCCAATACTAGACTAACTCTGTCAATGGATGATTTAAAATTGCAAAGACATTCATTGATTATGGGAGGGCAAAAGGTATGTGGATCAAACGAAGCAAAAGCTTAAACTACTAAATATCCAGCTGATTGACAGTGTCTAATGGTGTCAAAGGGAGGTAATGAGTAAGGACTTTTCCTTTCATCAATACATTATATAGATCGGATGGGAATGATGTTTTCATCTTTCTGGGATTGCTGGATTCAAAAGGTAGCAGAGTTTATTTCCTGATGTGAGAAGTTATTAAATGGAAAAATTGAGATTGTTGCAACTTATCAAGAGCATTTCCCAGACAGGATGTTCATATCTAGCATAACAAATACGAGTCCAAATTGATCAGTCCATGCAGACTAATATTTCACCTCATTAATGAACAAGGCATTACAAAATCCATATGAAACTGCACAGTAAAAGACATGCTCAGTAAAAATTAGCATGACAAGACACAAAGTACAGATTGCTTTTCCACCAGTGTGGGTGAATACAGTGGAGGAACCATTAGAACTATAGATTAACTATCAATACTATTAGGGATACTGATCAATATCAATGTCATTAATAGTATTTATTGTGAGAGCATTACTCACTTAATGTAGCACATATCCACATTCAAGCTGAAAGCTGCTGGAGGTAGATTGACTTCTGTCTGAGTCCTGTGTTCAGCAAGGGTCTCCTGCCAATCCATAACTGCCTCCCAGTCATTTAGGCGTAGGTAACAGTCAGTGACCTGTAGTGAATAAAAATGAACGTGATATGTATTAATCTCCAATCATTAGGTAGTTTATATGATATGCATGTGGGTGTATTGGCACATTCCACAGAAATTGTTCAACAAATTCAGCATCTATAGAAGCCACTGAGAGGAATAAAGAAAATAAATCTACAAATTCCCACTTTACACTTACTATGTTCTCTACGGTAAATTCAGTTTGTGATTATTTGTATAAATTTTGCAAAATGAAACATTTTTGTGGATATTTAATTGCTGGATAGGGAAGAGAGTGTCCTATTGCCTTCATGGATTGATAACTTTGTTTAAATTTGTGGTGTTTAGTCAATGCAAACTGGTAGCTCATGAATTTTTTAAAATTTACATGTTTCTATTTTTGACTGTCAATACATACAAGAAAATGCATATCAGATAAAGGTTCCTTCCAACAATATGAATTTCCTGCAAACAGTCATACAATGGTACTCCTCTTATAAGGTCACACATTTTTCAGCAGGAAGTGGCCTTACAAGAGTAGAAGCACACATATATCAGTAAAAATTACATATAAAGTATGAAGGGTGTAACTAAATATTAGTTTTTTAAATGCTGAATATTTTATTTAAAAATCAATTATGTTATGAAATCAAAGTGAAACAATTTGTATCAATTATTATTTAAAATTAATCTGAACAATCCTCAATCATGATGAAAACTACATTGTTAATAAAATCTGATTATCAACATCTAGCTGTATCCATCATTGTCCTTCAATTCCCATTTCCCACTGCTATAGACTTTATAACTGATGATGTTTATTTAATTTTTCTGACATCAAATTTTTTGATAGTAGTCAAAGGGATCTCCCTCTTTTCACCTTTTATCTAAACTGAGAATATCAAATATTTTGCACTTTTGTAAAATTTTATTCCTTCATTGTCAATTTGCAGTTATTACATGAAATGCTCATCATTTAGAAAAAAAATGATCCTGTCATGGGATCACCTGATTTTAGTATGGTACCTTTTCAAGTATAATTTGTTTTCTATAAAAGTGAAATTTCTATGGCCGTTGATTTAACTTCATAGTTACCAGATGTCACACTGACTTTGCATGTCTGCAGTTAGATTATGTTACCTAATGAATTACTGTGGTAATGATCATCACTAATTTTCAAAGTGGCAAACCTAAACATCTAAGGAACATGCAAGAGATCACTTACTTGTATAGATTAAAGTTTGTTACTTTATCTGCTGTGTGTGTGTTTTAAATTTTTAAGGTAGATTTAACTATTTTCAGTCATATTGCTATGATGTCTGCCATGTTGCAGTTTATAGTAATGTCTAGCAATGGGACATGTACCATGATGTCCCACCTTGTCACATTATCCTAAGACCTAACCAACCAGTCTTAAAAATAATCTCATAATGCTGAATACCTACAGGCAGCTGCAAGTACCATTTTTTTATAAGTCTTTGGTATGACTCAACCAAGTTTAAACCCATAAGCTCCTGCATATAAGGAGGATGCTCAAACTACTTCAGCCACTGAAGTAGTCTATTTGCATTTTTGGAATAAATGTCAATTTACTGAACTGCTCATTTGACAGTTTTTGCACTAATGTGCCAGCCGCTGGTGTGTTAGATGGGTGACAATCTTCGAGGGTACTTCTGAACACAAACTCACTGGTGCCAAGGGTTTCTGGCCATATAAAGTGGGTGGCCACCATTCATGGAGGACATTCAAGTGGGAGACCACTGCATTTCATAAGACTTGATAAAATTGAACTATAATATTCTATAACTGTTGACGACCATGATGCTGTCACCATGCAGAAAAGTTATACTTAATAATCACAAAAAAGGCAATTGAGAAATGATGCTAAAAAAATACATGAATATACTTTCAACCCTCCAACATCCACTCCCCTCAACCCTCATGATGTCTCTCAAAACAACTAAAAAACCATTCTCCTTCAACAACAAACTAAAAATGGTCAAAAGTCTTAAGAGACATTCTGAAATCAGTAACTGGCATACAGATTGAAAGTCCTGAAAATCACGTACACAACTAGCAGCTTAGGTAGTGGGTTATAAAGCTAACTCTGCACATTTGAAAGATTGCTTATATATGAACCAATGTCTTCTTAAGATTTATAATAATAAAAACACTGAATTTTTAAAATACCTCTAAATATACAAATTTGTTCACTTCTTTACTTGCCTCATTAATGATGTAATTGAATTTGCTGAACACTTGTTGTGGTAAGGAGTTAGTAGCTGTTGAACTCTGGTCTTGGCCTTGCTTACAAAGAATACCCATGATCTTTTTGGAACCAGACAGGTCTAGGGATACCTTATTAATACCATCCACAGAGTCCCTTGGGGAGTCAGGTTTCACATCCTTACTACCTACTCCTTCATCAAGCTGCAGTATCAAACGTACAGATGCCTGATATTCCTTAGCGGCAGACTCGTACCTAGAAAAACATAGATTACGGGTTTTACAATTTTTCTGCAAACAAAGTGACAATGCCTTTAATAGTAATAGGCACTACAGACTCAAAACATCATGGGTTTCAATTCCACCATGGCATTGACTCGTATAACCTTAATCTCGTCTCCATCATAACATTTATGCAATCAAAACCTGGATAAGTTATGGCTCTTACAAGCCGATTGTAGACTAAAGAAGTTGTATATGTTATCTGACTCATGGAAGAGGTCAATACAGAATGAGTACAGAATGTTGAAATAAAAATTGTGAATAAGCAAAGAACAGTTAAAATTAAAGTCTGGTTCTAATTACACTCATCACTACAACCTGAAAATGACTTATTCACATTGAAAAAAATGTCATTACCATTCGGCTCTCTACTGTAATGTAAACCTTTCTTTGAGCACTTTTATGCATGTTACATAATGGATTTCCATAAGATTTTTTTTTTAAATGACTGTAAGCATGCATGGAAATAAAAGAGATAGATGAAGAAATTAGAAGAGATTTTATGACTTTTTCATCAAAGCACTTAAATAACTGTATTCCAAAGGAAACCTTTTTCCAGGTTCAAATGTAATGAATTTGTATTATAATAAAGTGAGACCTAATGTCCAAACATGTGATAATTGTGGTTAAGCCAATAATGTGAACAAATAGCTGATATCAAATAAAATTCAAAACAAAACATTATTACATGAATGCTCTTTCTAAATTAAACTATTGAGGTGAGTTGAACAGTTGCTATCTTTTGATAGCCTTAAAACTATTCAGGTTCCACCAAATAAAAATGATGGCATCATTCAAAATTTAGAAATAAAAATTTTAAAATAAACTTCTCAAAGAATTACTGTCTTATGTTTGCTAAGGCTATCAAAAGATAGCAACTGTTTGACTTTTGAGGTGAATCAAATTTTGAGTGATGCCTTTTTTTTTTAATTTGGTGGAACCTGAATAGTTTCTAAAGGTTAGGAATAAATAATTATATGGTTTGTTTCATGAACAATTTTACACCAATGTCCACAAGCAGTGATCTCTTAGCATTACTGCTCCAATCAGTATAAAAAAAAAGTAATTTGATACTGTTACCTAAACAATAAAACCAGGATACAAGGTAATCAATAATACCTAATGAAAGTGTGATCTATGACCCCCACCGCACCTTTCCTGTCATCTAATACTTCTAATGCAATATCGTACCAAATATGATCATATTCCATCAGGGCTATTCCATTAAAACAAACATGGGACCCAGCAACGGCACTTTTAAAGTAGGGTACTCTCCCATAGATGCAATTTAGAATTTTCTTATCATTTTAATTTGAACTTTGCAAAATTAAAGTACTCTGGCATATAATTTTTAAAAAAACTGACTTCCTGGGTATTATGTTTGTTTAAATGGAACAGCCCTAGCTTGATGTAAACAAAGTTGAGATTAAAAGACAATGAGTAAGAAAATGACTGACTGATGTTAGCACAGACATAGTGACAAACAAATGAAGAGGCAGATGGGCATCAGAAAACACAATACTTTTGCATAATTGCTATTATAGTCAAAACTGAGATGACTGAAAATATGAACAATAAATGTTTTGTAAATGCTAAATTTAAAAACTTTATAAATTTAATGATATTTTATTTTCAAGATTTTCCACAATTGTATAGTTTTTTTTTCTTCATTACTCTGCTGGAAACATCATGTAAATTTCAACTTTAAAATATATCTAAGTTATGGACTTAATGACTACCCGGAGAAAATTCTATACTGGTTAAGATTTCAAGAAAATACATAGAATTAATCACATGAATTGTAATGTATATATCAGTTGTAATAAATTTGAGTAAATACAACCAGGACACTGTCCATAACATTCTGAATTTATCATCAACAATGATACTTTATGAATTAATAGTATACTGTACAGGTTCATGGTAAACCCATATGGCACCTCCTGCAAGGTTGCAATGCAAATGTTCTTAATCAGTACAATTGTATAAATGAATGAAGATAATAAAAATTTATTGCTTAAAACTACATCGAAATGTATTCTTACTTTTCAAAGGATTAATGTCTATAGTGACACATATTTAAAAACAAAACCATGCAGTGTAAAAATATGAACACCTGCAAGTCGAACAAGTACATCACAACTGCAATGTGTGATCTGGCTCTAATTGTGTGCTTAAGTTCTTCAGACTGAGAAAATTTACAGCCTAAACTTATTCTGAGCTTCTTCTGTCCGATTCTTACAGATAATGTTCATTCTCTAGAGCTTTATTAGCTTTTGCAGGCCTATCTATCTTCACTTTACATTTGTAGCCATGTGTACTAGGTAGCAGAAAAGTGTATTGCATGTGGGTAATGAGATGTTGGGATACCAAATATTTTGGTGCAACACCTGATTTGAATTTGTTTTCTTCTCATTCTAACTCTGTTTAAGCTTAAACTGCATACTTTTATTCTGCATAATAATTCCCAAAGTTTATAACATTGTGAACTAAAGACAGACCATATATTCAAATGTTGTGTTTTTTTAAAACAGGATGAAAAATACATGTTATGAGCGTCATGTTTATCCAGGTAAAAGTAGAAGTAATAACCTATGACAAACAAAACACCAATCTGTTTACATATGATGACATTGCAGTATATGAATTGACATACTGTTCTAAAAGTCCATGAATCAATGTAACAATGAGATACATATTACACATTTGATTTTGTGGGTAGATTTACCTTCCAGAAGCTTTTTCAACAGCAGTTTTAATCCATGTCATCTTGCGACCTGTGACATCTTTACACCAAGTGTATACTCCTTGAATGCTCTCTGGCTCCTGAAGGGCACAAAGACCCTGTACCATGTACAGTGCTACTTGATCGAACTCTGGACCCTAGAAGGTATTAAAAAGACCAATTTGTCGATAAAATGCTCCAATGCAACTAAGTCACATTTAAAGGCAATTAAGGTAATGGATCCCATCTGATTAATTGGCAGTAATATTATACATAAAATATGTTAATATAAGGCTACCTTACCTGAAAGACAGCCCAATTTTATGAACACAATTATAGTGAGGGAGACCTGTATAATCACATAGATATTAAGGTTTTTCAGAATTTAGCAATCGGGTGAATCAATTTAATTTTGTTGTTTATAATTTTGCTACAGTGTAAATTGGATGTAAGTGCTAGCATAAGAATGGTACCACATTAATAAAAATGGGTACACAACACTAATAACCAGAGTGTCTAAGGGGCTGATAGAAAGGGTAAATGCTTTTTAATGATGAAGATTTTAATGAGCTACCCAAGTTATCATATGTGAACGATAAAATGATTGAAAGTGTTGGTGGTGATGATGATGATGAATACATTCATTGTCTTTCTTTTGGTTGTGGTTCCAGTCTTTGCTTCTTGTGTTAGTTTTAAAGGCACATTTATCACATTATTGAATATATCATGCAGAAAAAAATGAGAGCTAAGTGACTTTCCCAAAGGGCAAACTGATGCAGCCAACACAGGCTGGTCTGGTCAATTATCAAACCTGTCACCCTTGGATTACAAGTCTGATGTTCTACCAAGCTACTATGCCTCCAAGTATACAATCATTTGCAAATATCAGCAAATGCATTACAAATCATTTAATTGGGTGCATATGATATTTTTACCTTGCAATAAGTTTGTTTTTTAAAATTCACCTTGGTCCAGAAGGGTATAGGCGACTTAGCATAAACAACTTGTGTGCTTAACATACAACATATATTTCCAGTCTTCTTTTTTTTGGGGGGGGGGGGCGCTGGGTGGCATTAATGTGAGCTACATGGATTTTGTGCAGATGGAGAACAACTGAAGAACTTGGCTACATATTGGAGATATATTACCTGTGTTTTATTACCCTCCTTCATTTCTCGAAGCATCTCTGCGGCCTGTCTGACAGCCATACTGGGTAAACCATTGTGCAGAGCAACTGCTATAAGGTTAAGCCTGATTCGGGATAACCACTCCAAACAGGTGCCTTTATTTGTACGGAAGAATGTCCTCACCATCTACACACAAAAAAAAAAAAACATAACATGGTGTAAAATATCTAAAATTATTTTTAATTAGTCTCTATATCTTGTAATGAAGGCTGGATAACTATTTTGGCAAAAGGGAAAACTCTAAGGTATGAATTTGGACAAATGCTGATTTTCTTTCATAAGAATAATATCATGTGTGTATGCATTTCAATGACTGAACATTTACAAAACTGGATTTGCTGTGCAGATTCACTTTTATTATTATAACATTATCATAACTTTGGAAAATGTAGCAAGTATCAAAACAAATATGAAATTCTTAATTGCTGCTATGTATAAGAACTTCTTCATTTCCTAAAAATATTTTTTTAGAATAACTAGAAATGTGCTTGTGAAACATGCAAGCACCCAGTGCAGGATTAAAGAGAATGCAGACAAATATCAAATACTGTTACAACTGCATCAAAATCATTTACAGTCATATGTAATCATGAATACAAAATTTAAATAGACGATGTGGTGTTTGCTTAATCATATTAGCAAGATTTTAAAAAACCAAACAATTAAAAATTTTAGCAAATTGTGTACCAACTTTTAAAACTGTCCTGTGGCCATTTGCATCTAACAACAAACATGCCAATCTAATTTATTTTGAGCGGTTTTTGCCAGCAAGATTCAAATAATATGTCAAAATTGTTATAATGGCCCAAAAATCTAATATAATCATCTACATATGAATAAGAAAAAATATCTATAAAATGTAATTTGTCCAATTCAAGTCATTATACATAGCATTGCTAACAAGTATTTTGTCAAAAACTTAAACACAAAAATAGTTCAAAGATGCCCTTAAAATTTTAAAACTTGCTGTAACATTATGAAATGCCAATAAATCATGCCCTTAAAATTTTAAAACTTGCTGTAACATTATGAAATGCCAATAAATCAATCTACATATGACAGTAATTAAGACTATAACATTTTGTTAGATGATGTTTTAACTCGGATGATTCCTTTCAAATCATGCCAATAATGGCTTTTGTCCAAAAATGAGCCACAATTAAACAATGGCTGTAAATAACTATAATCTATTATCTACATATCCATACATACGAGTTATAAACATTCACTTTTTGTATATGATGAGTAGTTATTGTGCTATATTGATAATATTAGGACAGACAGTAGTCCAGGCATAAGGAGAGATGGCAGTCCAGACATAAGGACTGAAGGTAGTCCAGACATAAGAAATGAGAGGAACAAATCACAAAGACAAAAAAAATGCCATGCAATCAAATAAACAATACTTATTCCATAATAAGGCAACTTCCTCATTTCACAATAATATATACTGCAAATGTTCATTAATTTACACAGATTGACAGATCATTACATCTAAAGGGAAATCAATATGTGCAAGAAAATAGGGAATTAATTTTATCGCTGTCTCTTTTATAGTGATCATTGGATTTTAAATTCTCAGCGTGATAATAATATAGATTCTGACACAATGATATTACCTTTGGGGCAGCTGGGATAACAACTGCACAACCCTCATATGCATTATACAGCAGCTTTTCCAAATTCTCCATAAACTGCAGCAGAACTCGTACCCTCAGATGTGTGGTGAACTCGTCTCCTTTGTCACCTGTTAACATAAAGGAAAAGATAGGAACACCAGAGCTATAGATAGAAGGGTGTATCACAAAGGACCTTGATACTACAATTTGCATGCTAGGACCTTACAGAGGAACCTAGGTCAGGAAACAAAGTTATAAAGGCATTCAGGGTCCATAACTCATCCAAATGGAGTTATTTGGTTAAAGAATATTATGCAATTATACACCTATCAAATATGGTTTAAAAAACTGTTCAGCAGTTCTTGATTAGTATTTTCAATGTTTTTATATTTTAACAATGGTGGCCATTATTAATAGCAGATCACCAGCATATAATAAATTTTAAAACACTAAATGCCATGAGAGTTCTTTTTCCTTCTCAAATCTGGTTTAATTTTGGTTCTTGAGAAATGAGTGTTCAAAGCTTTCCAATTTTTGTTAAAGGCACAGATATTTATGGTAGATTGGATTTAGTTTAGTTTGGCACTTTAAGGCACAGCAATCTCAAAGGTTATTTAGTTATCAAAATTGGTCAGAAATACAGTCTATAGATCAATAACAAGCTCAGCAAATCCCATGCAAGATCACATTAATATGCAGATCCTGCACATTAATGAAATCATGCAAAATCTTGATAAAAAATACCAATACTTACATAGTCTGATCCAAAATCAAATAAAAAATATAGCAATTAGAGTCTCAACAAGTTCAGCCATTAAATATATGTTGATTAGATTCTGCACATTGCTGAAATTGTCCCAAGACTATGAAGATACAAAATATAAGCATATTAGCCAAGTTTATCAAAATCGGGAAATATATCATTTCTAGAATTGTTAAAAGCTGTGCATATCATCTTAAACAGATAAGCAAATATTCCAAACCTGACCAAAACTGGATTAAAATAATGTTTTTAAGAATGGTAACAAGCTCAGTCAATCAGGATTATATCAATTGATCGAGTCCATTGAAGACCTTGTTGATGTATGCCTATATCTCAACATTCATTGAAACTTGATCAGGAAAATGGACTCAGAATGGAAAACAGCAATTGCTGATGAACAGATGGTGCTTGATGGACAACACATGAAAGATGCAGGGCCATACCATAGCTCAACTGGCATTAAAGACCGGTGAGCTATAAATAGCTAGAATCCTTTAATGAACCTCAATGCAATGTAGATATTTCAGATGATTAATTAAGTGCTGTACATCCAGTAATGATCCATCTTACCTCTGAAAATTATCAAGCAGAATTTACTGATGGAGGATCAGTCAGACAAAAAAATGTATGTCTGTATAAATGACATCTGTCTTTTCAGGACTGGCATATATATGTGTGTGTGTGTGTGACTTGGATTTTTAACATAGTTTAACAACTTTTTAGTCATAAGGTTATAATGTCACATTGTGGCAGTTTATAGTGATGTCTAGCACTGGGACATCATGCTGCAGACATGTAGCATGATGTCCCACCCAGTCAAATTATCCTGACACCAGGTCAACCAGTCCAAACACTAACCTCTAAAATGTTGAATGCCTTGCGAAACAGCTGTTAGTACCATTTCTTAAATTCATTTCAAACCATCAACTTCCTGCATTCAAGGCAGACACTCCAACCACTAGGCCACTAGAGCAGTCCAGGATATATCAAAGGTTCTGCAGGTACTACTTCTGATTTGCAAACATATACAGCCATCTGGTGTATGCTATATATATTTTAAAAAATATTTCTTATAAATCTTAATATTTTTCATGCCATTAACACCCACCTTAATGTCTCTCATCTCCAGAAAAAGATTAAATGAATCAATCATAAATGCAGGTGTGGAATAGGGATATAACAACCAAACATCAGAATCTTGGGGCATGAACATTGGTTTTGCCAGCAAATGTTTTAATATCAATGGTGGCATTTCCAGATTCCACATTATGGCAAACAATGGTTTTTTTTAAAAATACATTTTTCACCAGCAGATATATTATACCCAGACAAATGTCTATCGGTACTTTGCCGCTCTTGTCTGTAATTTTTGCCACCTGTCTAAAGTACGTTACCCTAACATTAATAGCTTCTCTATCATCAATAGTTCTGAAGGTTTTCACAATGTATCAACTGTGTATGGCTATTTTAAGTATGCTGATCGTCTATTCAGATGACCATTATTATCCCTTTTCTGTAACAACTGTAATTTATTGATAAAAAATAAACTGTATGGTGTACATCTTCATCTCTAGAAAGATATTCTCTTCAGTTTGATCAGAATAATCAAAGATCCCACTGCTTTAAGTCTTTTCTACATGATGGCCATATTAACAATCACAAAGATGCTTTAACATTCTCTGGTGGTACATCAACATAAAGTTTCTTAATTGATTCCAAAGACAAAAAACTTGTGTCCCACAAGATTGCAAGATTGTGTTCCACTGTCAGTGGACACTGGCAGAGTAAGCACTCTGGCTGAGGTTCACTCTTCTGGAGGTATTCACAAGTCAGATGTGTGTGTGTGCTATAAATGGTTGGTGGAATCGTTGCAGCAATAGGTTCTGCACTAGGAAAAAGCATTTGCAAAACAAGTAGTTCACCATCATTGGAAAGAGAATAAAATGTTTAGTTTACAACAAAGAATTAGTTGTACACAATGATTACTGTCTATATGTAAGATGCAAGAAACATTGCAGACATTTATAATGTTATAAAGATTATGATGTAATCTACAATGCCATTGAGTACACTCATAAGGGATACATGTATTATACATGCCTTTCACACATGCAACCTGTGTCAGAGATATAAGAATGGGAGAAATGTGGAGCCTCTGAAATAAAATTATCTCACCTTTTTGTGTCATTTCCTCTTCCATGAGAGGAGATTTTATCTCTGATGCAAAGAATTTGATCACAGCCTCAATGGAGGTAAAAGTCTCTTGAGGTTTCCCAAGTGGTGTTCTTAGTTTGGACAAAACACAGAACTGTGCAGCCTCCCAAGTAGCCCAAAACCACTGCAGTGTACTATTACCACAGAGCTGTGAAGATAAAAAGGGCAAAGTCAGCATGGAATTCTAACTGCAAAAATGTATTATCCAAGAATAAAAACCACAAGGTCAAGCTTATGAAATTGACTGCTTTAATATGAATGAAAGTACTGACTCTTACATTAAATCACAATGTCACACATAGCAAAACAAAAAGTCTAAGGTCTCCATATGTACCCAATACAATGTGAACAAACCATTTCATCAGACTTCAATGTATATCAGCGAAAAATGTCTTACATTATGTGACCAATTAAATAGAACCTTACAAATGTGCTCAATCCATGAGCAAATGCAATTAATTCAGCTATCTGAATAATAATTTCTAGGTCTGAATCACAAAAGTTTGACGACAAAAATTAGATAAAAATCATTTAATGGATTTAGTAGCTAGATTTCCATATGAAAACTGCCATTTATCCAAACCACTGTAAATCCTTCAATTAACACTAAAAATTAATGTGACAGGTCAATCCTTAGACAAAAGTCTTACATGCTCTTCCAACTGTGGGTAATCATTCTGCCTCCAGTCCTGTTTATCAGAACTTCTTTGTGAAGAGAAAAACATTGCCTCCAACCAGTTTTGGGAACCATAACGCCTAAAAGTGAAGGAAGATAAAAATACTTACTGCAAGTGAAGACTAATAACTATGGCATGAAAAAAACTAGACAAAACACTTAACACCGTATTGTTTTTGTTAGATAATACTGACCTTAAAACTTCAACCAGTTATTTTAAATTAGTATCAAACATATTTCCAGAATGTGATTTATATATAAATTCTAAAATAATAAATGTTTTACCTGCATTCCTTGTCATTTTATCTAGCAACAGTACAACTTGAATGGCATCTTTAATCACTACAATGTCTGCAGTGTGGCAATTTATAGTGATGTCTAGCACTGGGGCATCATGCCACAGATGTGTAGCATCATGTCCCACCCTGTCACATTATCCTGACTCTAGGCCGACCAGTTCTAACACTAGCCTCTTAATGCTGAGCGTTTAGTGAGGCAGCTGTAAATGCCATTTTTATAGGTCTTTAGTATGACTTGACCGGGGTTCAAACACGTGACCTCCTGCATTCAAGGCCAAATATGGTAATAAAATATTTCTCAAGCATTTGTTTTAACGAGTTCACATAATACTTTGAGATGCAGTACAAAATGTTTTGTCATGGCCTTTGACCCTGAACCCCAAAAAATTATAGAAGATCAAACTTGTCTTAAACAATGTCATAATATACACATATGCTATGTTTTCTTAAAATATATCATTAATATTTTTGGAGAGAAATAAATAATTATACAATGCATTCTTCAGATATATTCACAAACTTGATTTAAAAGAAACTACTTGAGCTAACAAATCCACTTGCCAGATCATTGACTGTAAAATCAATATCAGAGTGCTAATGACAAAAAGGTTAGTGAAGTATAAAAAAAACCATAACCAATGAATTTTACTTGACCCCCAAGGTCAAATAGGTCTGGTTTTCATAACTCTGCCACAAAAGTACAGACATTTGGAAGCCAGATCAGCACCATTTTCATTTCACACAAACATCGTAAGAAGTCTTGAAGTGAAAACCTCATGCCAATATAAATGTCTGTTGTAGTGGGAAAGTGACAAGAAATTTATATAGTAGATGGCAAACTGTGGGGTAACTGTAAAGTTTCATGCAAATCCTATCAATATATTAGGATGAGTAGCAATAACTTGTGCTAACATAAAGTTATTGTGCATAAACTCTTCTAAAAAGTATAACATTGGACTAGAAAACAAACTCTACTGGCTGTAAAGAATTTACATGAATTCAAGATAAGACCATTTTTTTCCTTTTAACTGCTAAATATTAAAAAAAAATTTGATATTCTTCAGTGATAACAAGATTGTCAAATTAGCTTCTGGTGGAAATCCCATGCTGATATGACTTTTGATTTGCCAGTCATGGTAACAAAATGTTCAAGATGGATGCGATGGTGGCCAAAATCAATTGGCACCTTTTCTATTTGGTACCAACTAGACATCATATTAAGTCTTTTGGTGAAAGTACAATGTCAATATGACCAGCCATCTAGGAGAAGTTGTGACATAATGTAAAAGATGGCCATTGTGGTAGTCAGATCAGAAGTCGGATAAGCACCATTTTCATTTATGACCACTTAGATATATTAAAAAGTATTTCACTAAAACTCATTAGGACTAACTAGATCATAGGATGAATGAGTCTGTAGAGTTTCATTGCAATCTTCCAGGTAGTTTAGGAGGAGAAGTGATAACAAACTTCCACAACAGACTAGCCATGAAAAATACAGCTAAAAAAAATCCAAATTACTACAATTGTATTTTCTTTTCCAATGAGTTTCAAAATTAAAATCTTTCTGAGGTTAAAGAAATTTTAGTCTTTTCTTTATATTTCCAATTTGAAGCTACTGATGCTTATTAAACTTAGGATTTTAAAATCTGAATCCTTTTTGTGTTCTTTGAAAGTTGTATATATTCAAGACTAAATGATATATCTAACCAAAATTACCTTGGTAAAACACTGTGCAGAATGAAAGCTATGACTTGTCTGAAGTTGTGGGAGTGGAAAGTGCCCAGTGGGATTCGACTCATGTGACTTTTCCTTGCCAGCCATGTGGCTTTAGATCCCTTAGCACTCTCAAGGGCACAATTCTCTGGTTCTTCATCAAAAAGGTATGGACTGGTGCTCTGACTGTTAAAATAATAATGTTTGACATTGTGTTTTATTAATGTTTTCATACAAATGGACCCAACAATGACACACAAAAAAGAAGAAATATTGAGCAATTTGATAACATGAATATACCCCTGCCCCAAGAGCATTCCACAATGATGTTGATGAATCTACAGATAAAAGAATGCACAACTCTTCAGAAACTAGTGCAAGTGCATCAGGATGTATAACAAGCCTGATGTACCTTCTAACATGTTGTAAGAGGCAACTAATGGTAATAGAAGTTGCAGTGATTAGCATACATAAACTTATGACCAAAAAGATGTGATCCTACCATTGGATCAGCCTAGGATGGTTACCCTGTTATATCCTAGGTCATATCACTTAAATCCAATGCCAAGACAATACTCTTGTGTTGCTGTGCCATACTCTACCCACCAAAGAAAATCAAGTTTCACAGTAATCCAATAAATACTGTGTGAGAAGATGCAGTCACAAAATTCTATCATACACCGCATCCAGCTGCAAGTCAAAAGAGCAATAGGTTTAACAAAAAGCATAAGCGCACTAGATTTACCAATATGTTTATATTTAAAAAATGACATTAATTTGTTCAGATTTTCACAGCAATCAACAATAAACTGCAACCCATGGAACTAACTGTAATAATGAGTTTGCATTGTATTACGCTTTAAATAATAAAGGCAATTAACCCATACAAAAATTGTGGAGCAAAGTGATTTGTCAATATGTGCATTGCATTTACCAAGCTGAAAACCATGGGACTAATTGCAATAATAAGATTGTACTGTACACAGCATGAAGCAACAAGACAAAGGCAATAACTCAAAACAAAAAATGAAAAAAGGCAAAGTGATTAGATAATATGCTCATTTTCAGCTCATGAAAATAATACAAACCAAATGTCATAAACTGAAAAACAAGTTTATACATCAAGAATGTCTCATATGCCACATTAAGCTACAAGACAAAAAGGAAAATAACTCTAAACAAAGACAGAAAAAGAAATGGGGTTAGCTGTGATAACAAGATTGTGTCATATATACACTGAATTTATCAAATGGTAAATCAGCTGTGATGGTTATAAGTATCCGCTGCAGTACAGATTTAAATTGATACAAAAAGTGCAATAACATTATAATTGTTAATTAAAAGATCAAACATTTAAAAGACATATATAACTACCAAATGACACCCAATTTATTTTTGTGGTTATAGAGCAATGGTAGTTGCAAAAGGTATGAACAGACAAAGTGATAGATAAATGGACAGACAGACAAGGTTATTACTACAGGACTCCCAAATTTCCATGCAAAACCCTCATAGTAAGAATGCATGAGCAACTATATCTATACAGGAGGTGAAATCCGTTTAAAATACAAAAATCACATACCTTTTAACTTTTCTGAATATAAAATCAAAACCCTATTAAACAGCATCTAGTACCTCCTAATGTCTAAGGTTTGTACTACTGGTAATTTCTGACACAAGCATACACAGACCTGATTAACTTACTTTCAGTATAAAACCAGAATTTAGTCTTCCAATGGATAAAGAAAATTTAAACTGTTTTCTACACAGCTTTTATATCCATATATTATAAATTTACAACACTTCTATTGCTAGCTTCCTATTACTGACTGCTAATGATGAAAAATCTGAAATTGAAATGAATATAGTTATCGGCAACCAATTACTACACATCCTCAATTTTAAATTTGAAGACGTTATGGGATCAAATTTAATTTAATCCAATATTGGATTTTTCACTTAAGTTTAAATCATGATTCAAACTGCTGTTGTGAAGTCCAACAGACAGGTATAGTGACAAACAGGCAAAGACAAAAATATCCCGACACAAACCTTGTTACAAGAATGTTGATGGGCAGCAGCTTCAGCAGTGCAAAGTAAGCTTCCCGCACATTTTTGTTGTTTTCTGGCAGCTTGAACATACACAGCTTCATGCAACTGAAACAGTCAGTAGGAAGATTCAAATTGTATTTTCTGATTTACAGTTCTTCAATATGAAGTTAAATAACAAAGGAATAGGTAAATTTCTGAGTGATCAAATCACCCATGAAAATCTGCAATAACCATCACTGAAATATGTACAGAACTTTAGGAATGAAAAAAAATGGAGACGGGGGATTATTTATCATACATGATATTTTTCTCTCTTTCTTTCTTAAAATTTGTAGTTCTTAGCAACAATTAAATCTACAAAATATTTTAAACCATGAAAATTAGTGATACTAAAGTACCTTGCAATATGCAAATGAATCAACCTCTTTTAATAACTTGTTGTAGTGTTTAACACCATTTTTCAGCACACGATAGGCTATACATGGCAGCCAGTATTAATGGTGGAGGAAGAACCAGTGAAACACCCCCAGAAAGAACCACCGACCCATGAGAAGCTACCAGCAAGTTTTCTCACATATCCACATTAGCCAAATCTGTGACTCGAACCCACGCAGACAGAGGTGAGATGGCAGTGATCAATAATAGAGAGCACTTTAGACCACTCGGGGTTCTCACCTTTTAATGACTTGATGTATATGCACACATCGTTCTTCTTCAGAGGCTGATGATGTCTGTGGCACATACCTTGCAATATGCAAATGAATTACCTCTTTTGATGACTTGATGTGTTTGCACAGGTGCTGATGTCAATGTCTAAGGAACATACCTTTAAATACATAAATGATTCACCTCTTTTGATGCCATAATACATGGCAACTCCTGGATATATTCGGTTTTTAACTTTTGAAGAGTTCTGGGGCAGTGTGTTTGACCACACATACCACCTGTGTCTGCCAAATTTGCTTAAACATCAAAATTAATCAGATGCAACATTATATATGTGGCTATATTGGAAATCTGGTTGTTTTTACTCCATACAGAATGTTAACGTATGTCCAAAAGGATCAAGCTCTGTTGCAACTGAAAAGAAATCACCTACCCCATGCCAATTTAACCTTTTCTCAACAGTTATAATTTTGACTGAATAAAATATCCATAGAAGGGATCAAAATTCCCAAAAATTACAGAAATTGGTGAGCGTTGGCATTTCTAACATACTTCTGGTAGATAAAACAAACATTAATCGAAAAAAGTATTACACCCTGAATATTTTATGTGTACCTGCAGGCATGATTGAAACAATGTTAATTCAATTGTCATGTGTTAAATGAAGTGAAGTGGGAGCTTCAATACTTTGCAAAGATTAGCATGTATACCAAGTGTTTCATTAGAAACTGTGCTTCAATCAATAGTTGTGGTATTTATCTGAGACATGCTTTTCAAAATAATGTAATTTTTTTTTACACCAGATTCACCGGAATGAAGAGTTGATTTGAATAAGTTTCATATACTAGTATCATAATTTTTTCCTTCATTTTCAATAATACTAACGTCTGAATACATATACTTTTATCCCTCAAATCATACTTATGTCAAAACATACTGATCAGTGGAAATTAAATCCACCACATGCTGTATAGATACATGTGCACTGAAAAGTTTGAAAAAGTATTACAATTCATTCAGTTCATTTTACCTTGATTTATCAAATAGCTTTGTTTATCTCTATCTAATAGTGAATTCACAATGTTGTTTTGTATCTGAAACCATACCCTCTATAAAGCTGGGGAGGAAAGCTGATTGGGTTCTTGTAGATATTCTGCAGCGACTGGTTGACACACAGGGTGACAGTGGGATCCTGGTCATAACCTGGTGATGGAAGAAGAGACCAACATAATATTTGTAAGCACAAGATCATAAATTTAAAAACAAACTAAACTAGCACTTTGAAGACTAATCTTTTAAAATTGATTCTGAAAGACTTTATTTCTGCAATTAATTAAAAATACACTTTCTCATTGTCACCTTTAACATGTCATCTGTCTCCTTACCTTTTACATCTAAAACATGTCTGCGGAATAGTGATTTTGTTTGGTTTGATTAGGAATTTTAATGTAGCTTTAAAAAAAAAATCGGTCATATTGCTACATTCTCTACAGTGAGGCAGTTTAAAGTGATGTCTAGCACTGGGGCATCATGCCGCAGACATTTAGCATGATGTCCCACCCAGTTACATTATCCTGACACCAGGCCGACCAGTCATAACACTAACCTCTTAATGCTGAGCTTCAAGCGAGGCAGCTGTTAGTACCATTTTTGTAAGTCTTTGTTAATACTCAGTTGGGGATCGATCCCACGACCTCCTGCTTTCACGGTGGACATTCTATACACTAGGCCACAGGAGCAGTACACAGAATGTAATGCCATTAACAGGATGCTTAAATTTAAATTGAAGGTTTGGAGGAAATGATAGTAATTCTGTGCTCAGAAAGTATTTTCAAAGAAACACAAAATTACCACAATATTTCCTTCTTGTCTGATGCACTATCTGATCACATTAACATCAGGAAAAGAGGATGAAATGCTTCAACATCAAACAGCTACCAATGCAGGACTTCACTGCCCTACTGGATAATTTTTTTTTCTCCAAATGTAAAATAAGAGCAACTGAAGATATGGTGTTTATGTGCGAGGGTGATTATTGCAGAATTCCACACCAGGCTACTGCCTTGTATTCAAAAGTTTTGCGGGCAAATCCAGCCAAAGTTGCAAGGTCATGCCCAAGACAAAGGTTGTGCTATCTGTGCACTGACCAATGGAACAATACCAAGTTCTTCTTTGTAAGGCCATATTCCTTGTAAATAAAATCTAGAGAAAGTAGACTGGGCATGCCAGTAGACTGACTCCTCGGTGTATCAGATTATGAGGTTACATCTGAAAACCAAGATCATCAAAATCACTCATATTTCTGGAGCTAAAATCTTCAAGCGCCATATCTGATCCAGTGCAAGTTCAGAGTATGCTAAGCCCCTTTAGCCAAGTGGACAGCACTTGTGTACAAACATCAGGTTTTCCAGCACTCAACAGTGAGAAGAGGCTTCAGATATTTTCCCTGCACTTCAGATAGAGTAAGACAGTGTGGACTGTGTCTTGTAGTCTCGGTTCTCTCAGCAGATAAATCAAGGAGATATATATAATTTGCTTATTGCCTATTAACAGTAACCTGTGTTCCCCAACAAAAACAGATTATGCCATATCAATGAACCACTGGAACAGAACTGCATGTAGTTCAGGTTCATGAATCAGCACAAAGTTTCACACACCATGTAAACTGATGCAAGTGCTATCAAGAAGCTAGTCTTGTGTGATAACCGCTACAGTGAGGTGGAGGAAAATGACTTAAAAGAACCGAGCTATGTCAATATTGAAGAAAGGTTCCATAACGGGAATAAGGTGGGAGAGTGAGGTTTGGATACATATAAATTGGCCAATAAATTAGTTGAGTTCTTGTTATGACTAATTTCATCTCTTCTATGATGTCTGAACATGTCAGAGATTATGGAACAGTACCTTTCATTATAATAGGAGCTAGCTTCTTATCTTTGAAGAGAAAAAGAAGTTAGCCAAATGAGGAAGGAAATCCAAGAGTTTTGTGATGTCAAACTACTCAACAACTGCTGAAAATGCACCACTTCAAATCATATTAATTTAAATGGAGGTCCATCTATTAGTACGGATTCTCTCCATGATCAAAGGGCAGATCTCCTTTTTCATGAAATGCCATAATGACAAAAATCAGGCATGAAGTTTCTCCAGACATGGAAGGAATAGTAGTGACCCCAGCTGTTTGAGAAGTATGAGGTTTACTATGATTTTCCTCTGTACATTCATGGTTACATCAAAGAGGTTGTTAATCCATGATCTGTCCCATTAAAGATGTATAATCAGAATTATCTTGCAGTTCTTGCGCCTAGTTTTTAAAATTATTTTTAGTATTAGAACAGCTGGAAGGAAGGCACATTCCCAGATTCCCTCCCATATGACAGGATTTCATGTCCCCTATGTTTGAGGTAGTTCACCTTGACTGAATTGTTAGACATTATCATGATAGTCTTGCTTTGGCTGGTGGAACCCAGAGACGGATGTAAGCTTTCTCCTGATGTGTCCACTTGCCATTGAGCATCACAAAGTTTGGTAGCAAGTGTTCTCCACAACCCAACAAACTGGCATCTGTGCAAACTGTGATTTTGAGTTGTTGGGCTTTGAAAGGTATTACTGTTACAACCCATTCCACATCTTGCCATTAATGCAGGAAGTGTTCGATTTCAGTCAAGATCATAACTTGATGATCCAAAAGACCCGAGTGTCATTCTTACCGATGTGCTATATCAGCAGAGAAATTATGTTAGAGCAGGGTACCATGAAAAATTCTGTATTCCTGAACACCACAATGTGTAACATTGTAATCACAACTTTATTATGGACCAACAATTAAATGTTTTGGGGTAGGGGCTCAGACATTTATTTGTTTAATTTCCATCAGTCAATAGTTACTGTTAGCTGTAAAAAAAAATATCTTGTTCTGATTTATATATAAATTCACCATAACTTTGGAGAAAAAATTTAAAATTTTAAATTAATTATCTTCCAATAAAAGAAAATATATCAGCTCAAAAGAAAATCACAGCCCTCACATGAAAATTAAACTGCCAGTATCTTAAAGTCTATGAAAAATTGCTATGTGCATGTTAACTGTTGCAATCTAAAATCTGTAAAAAAAAATTGGGACGATTAAGCTTAAACTATAGCTGATACTGTGAAAAACATTGTACTAACACTAGAGAGTCTATAGAATAGGCAGTGTTGCTACTGAAACATACCTTTCAACTTGCTGTACTACCAAAATTAAATAATGGATAGTAAAAATGAGATACATTTTCCTGATTCTTCAGAGGCACTGTTGACAGTTGCAATTTTCAACTGATAACATACAAGATACTGGTGAACACCTACTGGACATGAGGGGAGGTCATCAGCATGATTTAGTCTCCTCTGCTTATACCATATATAGCTGGAATGGTGTTTTTATTGTCTTTCTGGGATAACTAGATCATGACAAAGCAGAGAATAATTCCCAGTGCTATTGTCATTAGGTTATAGGATGAGGGACAAGAAAGATTGTAAATTGTTTTAAAAAAGTGTATTTATTCATCACCCGGAGTATGATAATTCTTAGATTACAGTGACATCTACTACATATCTTTGAGACATGAACACTAAAAGCCCCATTTAGTTATGAAATAGTACTCTATGCATGCATAAATAACTAAACTGGAACATAAAAGACTTACCTGTCTGGTGCAAAGATTTAATTAACGTCATAAACTCTTTTGTTGTAAAAACATTTTGATTGGTCTGCAGATACTGGACTATTTCAGACACCCATTTGAGACATAAACACCTGTAATATGAAATTAAAATTTTATCACATAATAATGTATTATTAAAACGGCTCTTCATTTTGTGATATAACATATGGCATCGCATAGAATCTAATCTTCCTATTGTGACATAACATATGGCATCACATAAAAACTGCTCTTCATACTGTGAAATAACATATGGCATCACACAAAAACTGCTCTTCATACTGTGAAATAACATGGCATCACATAAAAACTGCTCTTCATACTGTGAAATAACATATATCATCATATAAAAACTATTCATGGCATTACATAGCACTTCTCTTCATCTAATAAAAACATCTGGCATCACAAAAATGCTCTTCATATTGTGACAAAACATATGGCATCATAAAAAATAAAAATGTAAAGAATTTGCAGGAAGTAATAAACACATTTAAAATCTGAATAATGTAAATGTGTTTGTTTGATTAGGATTTTTAATGTAGCTTTAAAAAAAAAATCAGTCATATTGAAACGATGTCTGCAGTGAAGCAGTTTATAGTGATGTCTAGCACTGGGGCATCATGCCACAGATATGTAGCATGATGTCCCACCCAGTCACATTATTCTGACACCAGGCTGACCAGTCCTAACACTAAGATCTTAATGCTGAGCGTCAAGCGAGGCAGCTGTACCATTTTTGTATATCTTTGGTATGACTCTGCCAGGGATCAAACAAACGACCTCCTGCTTACGCGGCAGACATTCTAACCACTAGGTCATTGGAGCGGTTAAGGTAATTGTGAAAATAAGCAAATATTGAAGAAAAAACACACACAAAAAACTTGTCAGATTTTTGTCAAAAATAAGCACATACTCGTGCATAAAAACAACAAAAATATGTAAACTGTAAAATTTGTTTTCTTTGATGATGATTCTAGTCTTAACTGAAACAATTCATCAATATATATATATATATATATATATATATATATATATATAATGACAGACATATCGATACAAGAGATGGAGAAACAATACCAAATGAAACTTACAATTTTATTTTAGTCTTTAGCAGTCATTAATAATTATTATTGATTTGCCTTATTATTCTTTAAATTTTATATTTCATCTGAATCAGCATTTGCAATTACAGGCACTTATTTCTGTTGACAGTAAAAATGAAAAAACTACTGAGAATAACTGCTTTGTTAAATTAACATTAAGTGACAAGGTGAGTAATCTGCACACATGCCCATTCCATGCTTGTTATCTTAACCCAGCAGCATGTTCAGCATAACGGACACATTGAAATATGTTCCACATGTATAATGAAGTACTTTACTCATCATTTAATAGCCACTTTTATGCCAAGTTTAAATGATGAATTGTATTTTGCCTAGTTTGGTCAAGTTGAATGCTACACTACCAGTGTGTCACATGGTGAAAAATGTTACAATGAACTCTCTAGTTGTTGTTCCAGTCCAGGTTAAACAATAACAACAAATCAGAAATTATTGTAGCTTCCTCAAGAATCATTGGCAAAACAACAGAGAAACTTCATGCAAAATTCATTAATTGATATGTAAAGTACTTAAACAGAGATGCTTTCAGGGATGGCAATTGTGTGAATCATGCAAAATTTTACATATTTGTGCACTCGGAGAACAGTGATGCATGAGAATTCCCACAAATTAATTGAAAGTCAAGTACATGAAAATGTGTTCGGTAAAGTATCCAATTTTTTATTTAACCATTCTTGTAGCAACATCTGTTTTTAGGATAGGCAAGAGTTTATACATCTGGGTTCTTAAGAATGACATGAATGGTTATTAAAATAAATTTGATTTGCACACTGTGCAATGGAATAAGCATTATAGCACTGTTTGAACCTGCCATCATGGAAGTTTTACAAATGTGTATTTAAAATATGGGCTACCTAGAAAACCCAAAATGTCTGAATCCTGTCTTAGTTTTTCTTCAGACTATAATTTCATTTGGCTAAAACTGACTGATGATAAAGATGATGACAATAGTTTTTAAAAGTATATCAGATTTTTGGAGCTGGGAAAGTGGTAGTGGAGATACCTGTGACTGATTTTGAGCCCGAAAATGCTAATAAATACAAGTCTGATGTACATGTCTGATGTATATATAAAAAAGACCTAATGACAGTCAATCATTGCTTCAGTGTTATTTTAAAATTAAATGTAGAAGGGCAGACTTACAACACAGACATTTAAGAGTAGAATGCAATTTTAATTACTTTTATCAATCAATCCAGTCCTGCAAATCAAATGTTACATATCAGAAGTAATAACAACTCCTCTGATTATTCAATGCGGCGGCAGACTTGATCCCACTCGGCAGTATTTTTATGCGCCCCATTACAAATGACTTGACTTGCATAATGGCGCCCTTTTTTTTTCAAATCCCCTCAATCACACAATAATGATCACACCCGAGATAAGATCATTCTTGCATCAGTGGCACAACCTCTATTGGCTGTCCACAGGGATTACTCTGGAGATAGCCCAAGCGGAGATAACGATATGTTACACTAAGATGGCTTGGATTATATGGAGGTATAAATTGTACGTTGTGAACAGTACAAGCGAAGCTTAAAAAGTAGCGACACCTGGCGGTGGCAAGGGGAGGTATGGGGCAAGAGTTATTGCCCTTTGTCTAAAGGACATAGACGAATTTTTGTCTTTTAGTAGGGCTGGATTCGTGAGGTAGCAGGCTTATATCCCCTAATGTTAATGTGATTGGGGAACTTTTTTTGAAGGACAAATGTGATTGATGCACTTCCTGCTGTTTGATCCCAAACATGGCCAAGAACCTGATTATGTCTTTTACTCTTCTGTGATGACTGTCCGAACCATTTAAGAAGTAGCTTGTCACTTCTACCTTCAACAAGATTTTTCATTTGTTGGATAGCATTTCTAGATGATGCTACATTAGAAAGCAAAAGCTAGATAACGAATTCATTCTGCATGAAAAACAAGGGCTGATGAAAAATATCTGAGTTACACATGTAATGTTAGTCTGGTTCAATAACCAATACCACTGAATTGAACATCCAGACCAAACCTGGATTAAGCAATAATGATTATATTTCATATTTTGGCTATTAATCTATAAGTTCATAATATAAGGGTCACTTCTGTAAGACGTGATCAAATCATATGGGTTTGCAGGTCTGGTTCTAGAACCAAGCAATAAATCAATTGGTATATCTTTAATCCAACGGATGTTTGTATGAGCAATCCTGATCTGAATTCTGGCCACCATTCAAAGCAGGCCAAATATATGTATGCATCAAATACTGTCCAGGTCTTCTTGAAAATTTATTAAGAGTCATGGTTCAGAATAAGCTCAATTTCTTCAACAAGTGAGATTCTATGCTGCTCTAATGTCACCTCAGGTTAATAAAGGTTTGTAGATAAAAGAAAAACACACAAAAACTTCTCCACATGAAGTATATACGATCCAATATTCTGTTACCTTGAGTCAAAAGGAGTAGTATCTTGCATCAACACTTGAGAAAGCACTGTCAAAACACGGGAGAAGTTGCCACTAGTAGTTGGATTGACATTGGCCAGCACTGAACCCTCTAGTACTGTGTTCTGTGTCAAAAGGCTGCTGCTTGACAAAAAGCTTCCATGCCTGAAATCAGTGTAAAGTTTCAATCAGGATTACAGATATGATTCATTAAAAAGACAAGAAAAAGATTAAAAGACCATCCATGTTGCTTAATATTTTGGTACTACTCAGAACTGATTAAAGTTTTATAAGAAACTGTTTTCAATTGTTTATTAACCATCTAGTTCATGTGTTGTCATCAATTAGAGGTATGGGGAGGTAACAGGTTAGAATTTCCTTCCTTTGATGATATGGTATACAGATGGGAAAGACAAGATTCTTATCTTTTAATGATGGATAAAGTATTAATTAAATTTATTTTCATACAAATAATGTGATCATGGAATGTACTTTTTGATGAAGAAAAATGACGATTCAACTCTACACACATGACAACTCATAACTGTTGATTAAAATAAATATAAATAGATTTGCTGAAGATTACACCTTTTGTATGTCCAATGAGGCAGAAGCCCTAAAAACAATACCATCTGCTCTTTCCACTTTGAACTTGACTAGCTACTTTGTGATTATAATGGCCTGTTGAAGAGCATAATGTAAAGGACTCCTTAACATTGTTCAAAGCAGTGGATGGGATAAAATCCCTTAAGAGTTTAATACTGACAATAATTCTAAGTATAGTTGGTAGTTTTAAATAGCCATGAACTTTTCACTCTATGCATTTATCAAATTATAGATTTAATTAAAATTCAGAAAACAAAAATTATTACCTGCTGCAATGTGAGTACAAGGAGTAGAGGATAGAATAATGAACTGCAGGGAAATGCTGGGAAATGCCAATTTCTGTCAGGTTTAACTGCTGGGTCAACAGATCAAACAGGCCTGGTGACAGAGCCCACATCTGCAAACAGAAGAAGAAAATATGTTCCTTATTTTGATACACGATACTGAAGGAACAGGTTTTTCCCTCTAGGTTTCAATTTATCAGTGTATTTAATTTTTAAACACTAATACTAACTGCAAGTGTTCTATATTGTCATGAAATGAATGAGACATACAAGGAACTGTTACATAGTTTGTGTAGCAGTTTCATCAAATGTGAAGTTTCAGTTCATAATCTATCGTAAATGAACTTGCCACAATGACATGGCATTCAACATTTATATATCATGAAATGAAAGATTATCTATCACAAAGGCACTGATCGCATTATCCAGAATTTATATTTTTGTTCGTCTAGCCACCTAAGTTGGAATCGGCAGCCCTCCATTTCAAAGCACAGGGACTCGTTACAAAGCAAATTAGGAGTATCCGTCCATGAATCAGGGTCTAACATATAAAAATATAACTTTAAATTGTTACAGGTTAGACCCTGATTCATGGACGGATACGCCGAATTTGCCTTGTAACGAGCCCCGTGTTTCAAAGCGTACAAATGATCCAAATTTTAACTGCAACTACATCCGCGCTTCGAACAACCAGAAGTTCAAAATGTATGACTGTGCAGTGGTGTGTTGTGGAAATTTCTGATCTGGAACAAATGTAGCGAGAGATCGGATTTTTTCAATATTTTTTTTTATATAGTTGTCGTTTTTACTGTAAAACGAAAAATATTTATTAATTCAAGAAAATCAAGGCTTTTCAAGGTTCCCAGAAAATATTTTGAATTTTCAAGGTTTTCAAGGCCTTGAGGGACAAATTCATTTTTCAAGGCTTTTCAAGGCCTGCTACAGACCCTGATTAATAATATTAATTATGACAATACTTTAGCAGTTTTTGACACACACACAAAACTCAGTGATCTTGTAAAGACTTCTTAACACAAGTTATGAGAAACACAATTTTTTTTAAAAAAAAGTATTTAGTCCAATGCTGTCATTTTAAGTGATCTGAAGACATGTCAATTGTCTATAGTATTCTCACAACATCCCATCTGATTGTACCCCCTACCAATTTTATGGACTGAAGGCATCATGGATAAAATGCACAAAACTTGGAGATTTCCGTCATTGATTTACAAGTTCTAAACTGACTGTTGTGAGAAGGTCCCAAACACTGACAAATTGTTGGAGTTTTGAATGTCAACTTGTTGGAGTTTTGAATCAAAAGGGAAGTTTCTTCAGCAATACAATGATATTTGCTTGGACCAACCTCTGTTTTCAAGCAACTGATGTGATGTACTTTGCTGTCTTTGATAATCTCAGTAATTCAATAAAATGTTTATTTACATCTCTAACAACACATGTATACAAGAGTTCTTCCTATTTATTTTGTTCAGTTTTGTTTAGAAATATTAAAACCAGACATTGCAATACTGAATACAGATGACAACTTTTACTGAAATAAGCAATTCTAGAAAACAGAAATGGACAGCGAACAGTCTGTTTGCTTGATTACACTTGGAGCTTCCATTTTACATTGCAAATGGCAAAAATATGACAAATGTTATGCCCCCTTGGCAACAATCAGGTTAGAAATTATAAAACAATGAATGAAATGACATAGATATAAGCATTTTTATATTCTTGATGCTTTTTGTTGTTAAAAATGGTATGGTAGTACAAAATGTGTGTGTGTATGTGTGTGTGAATACTATAGTACATGCATACAGTATCATACACATGGCTGTTGTCTAGTCAATGCATAGTTTACTAAATATGACTAATTTAGTCAATGCATCATTTCATACATGTCTGTTATCGAGTTAATACAGTCTCTTACATTTGTCTGCAAGCTATTCAATGCAAAGTCTCACATCAATAATCTTGTCAATACATATAGTCTCATGCACATGTCAATAATCTATTCCATACGTACAATCTCATACACATGTCAAAAATCTAGTCAATACATAGTCTCATGCACATGTCAATAATCTATTCCATACATACAATCTCGTACACGTCAAAAATCTAGTCAATACATAGTCTCATACACGTCAATAATCTAGTCAAGACATATAGTCTCATGCACATGTCAATAATCTATTCCATACGTATAATCTCATACATATGTCAAAAATCTAGTCAATACATAGTCTCATACACATGTCAATAATCTATTCAATGCATACAGTCTCATCATATTCATAGCTTCAATCCAGTTCATGTATAGTCTCATATGCATGTCAGTAATCTAGTCAATGCATAGTCTCAAACACATGTATAATCTAGTTAATGCATAGTCTCATATGCATGTCAGTGCATGCAGTCTCAAACACATGTCAATAATTTTGTTAATGCATACAATCTCGTACACGTTAATAATATAGTCAGTACATAGTCTCATACATATAGCTGATGATGAAACACAATCCTAAAATTAGCACACCTAACAAAAACCTTGATACATGTGTAATAGCAACATATTTAGTTTAATATAAGTTTTTGTATTACATAATATGAAATTTTACCCCTATAATGTTATTTTTTGTATTTCCAATTTCTGCTAGGACACAGAGACTAAAAATGCAGGCAGCCTCTGCATCGCGTGCACTGTACTGGACATCCTCAAATGGGTTTGGGTCTATGATGACGAGATCAATGGCCTGTCCACTCTCTTCTAGCAGAACCCTGTAGGCTTGCTGCAGATCACCTACCATGTATCTGACAAAAGACAAGTTTATGCTACTGAATTGTATCCACTGGTTTTATGCCAGTGGGCATGGTAATTATGGAAGGAAGTATGGTGTCCCAAGCTCTCTCTCATTTTATCTAAGTCAAAACCTGTGTGAAAATATTTTTGTGGTCAATCCAAACAATTATTTAACAGAAGCTGATGGCTCATAGAGCAGTACCATGGATTAATTTCACTTAAGGCTATTACATTTAAGCATACATGACATCCAGGGAAGGCACTTTTTAAATATACGCCACGGTACTCTTTATTACTTAAAGAGTTCTTATAACAATAATACAGAATTCTAAACTGCATTTACAGGTGACAACACCACATTAAAAACAAATTCATTTGGTCACAAATATACTCTATTGGAACAACCCTTAACTTATTTGGGCACCATCTCCATAAATGGATTATCTGTAATTTGTTAAACTGTAATGTATTTAAGATTCTACTAAAGGGAAAACACATACATATGATTAAATTATGATTTTTTTTAAAGGAAGGGTGGTGGTGAAAGCAAGTGAAACTTTGAATAAGCAACTAACTTTCAGAGGTTAATATCCATGATTGTCTAGTGAAAACTAAATTCAGTTCTTATACTGTATATTACAAATTATTACATATTACACATTTCCATCTTACTACATGGTATCAACTATTCTCCTGTCTCAATTTATAACCAGAACCAGTTCACATCAACTATGGACCAGTCTATATCAACTGATGACATCAAAGTAAGTATGTTGTATTGCAGGATACAGTGAATGAAGGAACCAATCATTCTATACAATAAAAGTAATAGTTACTTATGAAGAGGGCTATATCATTCTGTATGGACTACCCTTACACCAAGTCATGGACCGTTGGGCTGATATGGTCCAAACCTTTGAGTCATTCCATAACACAATTTTCCAGACTCTGTCCCTCAACTGTCCATACCCAATATTGCCTTGTTCATAAGTACTGCTTAAGTATTAGAAGATTAGATCCAGCGATTCTTCGTAGTATATGACTTACCTGTAAGCCTCCTCAAGAAGAGGGACACTCCTCAATCCCATGATAGTGTGGTAGAGTGACATCAGCTGGGTACGGACCTCAGTGTGCTGTGCAAATCGACTGGAGGATAGAAGAGTCCCATGACCCAGCAGCTGGGACAAAAAGGCCACGGGTATCTGAGTGTTAAGCACTTCCACTGCCTGCATAAGAAATTACTCAAATTAACAAGACATTTGATACTTCTGAAACATAGCTCAGAGTTTCCAACTAACAAGTTTATACAACATGATAATGGTAGCACTTTATCATCATAAATCTCTTAAAGCCCTGTTAGTTTATTTAACAACTGTATGATACACTTTAAATGGATGTTCATTGTATTAAAACTACAAAGCACATCACCCTCTTCTCCAGAGTTGGCCTGGTCCCAGATACAGGCATGGTTTAAGCATATGGTTTAAACATGGAAATAGTTTGGACAAAACTTTTCACCCCTACAAAACCTGAGGATAGAAAGTAACCCACAGACATGTAGCATGATGTCCCACCCATTCACATTGTCCTGACACCAGGCCAACCAGTCCTAACACTAACCTCTTAATGCTTAGTGCCAAGTGAGGCAGCTGATTGTACCACTTTCGTAAGTCATTGGTATGACTTGGCTGGGGATTGAACCGGCGGATGCTCTAACCAATAGGCCACTGGAGCAGTTCTAATGTCATCTGGTACAAAGTCCAAGAATTCATCCTCATTGTATGATAAAGTTCCGAAATCTTCCATCATTGTCAATCATCATTTATTTTCTAACTCCATTTCCAATGTTTCATGATCATATGTGGGTGCTTTTGTAGAGAAAGAGCTTGGGTTATGTAAGTAACACTTTAATCAATTAAAGACTATGACTGAACACACGTCAAATGTATAGCAAGATCACAGAGTTTAAAAACACCACCCTGTTACTTGGCACTGAGTAAATATCAAACTCACACCTCGATCAAAAAAATTAAAGATGGTGCTATCGTAACAAGCTGAAAGGGATTAAGATCAAACATTCACTGGAAGATGTAGAACTCTATTTGACACTGGACAAGTAAATTTACTAAATTCACAGCTCCATCAAATGGATTGTCAACTGAAGACAAGTACTGTTTTTATAAGCCAAGAGATTATCAGGCTGCATGCTCTGACATATAACTTAAGGAAATATCACTTGGGAATTAAAAAATTAAAGTTATGGAAATGGAAAATACAACTTAAATCAAAACTTTAAAAAGTTTTATGTAGCAAAACATAATTATTCAAAAACAAATACTGGTTGTTAGGAACTGAACAAAAATGGAAGCAATATACTTGCAAGTACACACCCACAGTAAACGACAGACACTTCACACTGTGGTGGGTAGTATTTAAATTACTGATAATTTATTACAATCCAAATAATTTTATATACATGTATAGTGTAATGAATAGCGACATGAAGCAGGTGTGTACCATATATGTGTTTCAACGGAATAGTTATAAGAAGTACATATGACAAAAGATGGGACAAATGCATAATTTGTTTAGTTTAGGAGGGCTGAATTTCTGATGCAGTGGATGTAGTCCGAATGTATTTTCATTATCTGACAATATATTTCATATGAAATAAATACTATTTGACCCATGATATTTATTTTGATAATCATCTAAAGCATTCCTATATTGCACAAAAGAGTATCACTTCAATTTCACATGATGTGGAATCAAGACAAAAAATATTCACATTAGTTGAAAATGTACATTTAGATATAACACATTTCTAGATCATATTTTAGGAAATGAATATTCAATTGTTTAATTGCTGGTATTATCTAACAAAGTTTCATTTGGATTTCTTGCCCTTTTCTTCAATGTGAGTAAATTATTATACCCCTAACCATTTACATATAAAAATAATTGTATACAAGAATGTAAAGGCTGCTAGAATGTTAATAATATGTCACATAACATTCCATAATTTCTCTGTACTTTTCTCATGTCGTTCCCATTGTTTTATAAACTTCTCAAGGCCTTGAAACACTTTCACCAAATTCCAAAACCTTTCAACAATTTTCATCACCTTGGGAAACATTCTTTTGTCTACTACTACAGTTACCTTTCTGAGAACTCCAAGAAGGGAAAGGATCAACTTGTACGACACAGGCTTGTCTGTGTAAACCTGCACTATCAAGAAAGGCAGGAGGGTGTCAGAGGCTGAAGCCACATTGGCTTGCAAAGCTGTCATCAGCAGGCATAGACACTCATTTGCTGAAATAAAGGTACTAAATCATAGAAAGAGATCTTCACTGACAGCAAATTTACATCTTATTATTAAAGTAATATAATTTTTTTTTAAAGAATCAAAAGTTTTTTTAGTCTATCTATTAAATTTCCCTGATGCTGACAACCATAATATCAAAATCTTCAAACTACCATCACATTTCAAGTGGATAAGAGTATTGTTGTCTTTTCAGAAAATTCTTGCAGAAAAGATTAGGTCTATTCCACTGAAACATACATGATACCCAGTGAAGGAATGTTTTATTAAAAAAGTACTTGCTAGGGTACTTTGAATGCACAAGTCCATATTAAAATGAAAAGAAAATTCTAAATTGCATCTATAGGTTAGTACCCTATATTAAAAGTTTCTTCCTAGGTCACATGTATGTTTCACTGATACCGACCTTTGACAATGCCTATACTAATGGTAATGTGACTGAAATAAAATACAAGCATCAATACAATATATGAATACACTCTCTAATCTTTTCAATCCAAAGCAGACTATGATTGGTTTGCAATGACGGATAAACCTATTTGTGAACTAAACAAGTTTGCATTCAAATTTTTTTGCTTTGTCAAACAGCTCTTATTGCATACAAAATATTATAGAAATAACTGTTAGATAAAATAAACAAGACTTGACCATACATGTATATTATTTGATGAATGCAATAATAAAAAAATCAACTTACTTGCAAGGAGAATCTGCTCAGAGTAATAACATTTCACTGCACTATGAATACTGTGTATAATCCTTTCAAATATCTGGAAAAATATATCAGTAATATAGAATTATAAAAAATATTAAAATGAGAATCAATCAAGATTTACAAAAGTGCAGTCAATTTACAAAAGAATCATGCAAAATATGGTACCAACATGCCAAATAGCTCAAGAAAAGGTCAGCATGACCTGATTTCAGAAACAGATCCATGCTGACTGCACTTCCATTTTCCTGGGTGACATCATCATACATGCCAACCCCAGGCGGGGAAAAAGTGTAATCCAAGTGGACAAAAAGAGTAATCTGTGCAGATAAAGAGTATAACAGAATAAATTCAATGAGCATATGTACCAAATAATTTATTTATCCCTTCTGGTCTTTTAACATCAATTACTGCTTAAAATTTCATAAAGAGCACTTTGAGCTATAAAAAGCAAGTCTCTCATGTTGCATTTCAAAATAATTTGTACCAGCTGAGATTACGAATGTCTGGCACACCAACAGAGAACCATGTGCTTGGTTACAGAGCCTGGATCTGAATTCAGTTTTATATTTGTTACAAATATTGAACAATCTCTCAGTCAGCATTAGAATGGTAAAGAACCAATATTCCTTTCATAACGTGACAAAGAAGAGGAAATAAAAAAATATCTTCCAGTTATTGGGTCAACTCTGTCCACATGAAGTACATTGTCAGATAGAATGACAACTTGATACTTCAGGTTTTCTCTTTCTAATTTATCAGTAGCCTTTCCTGCAGCAAGGTGCATCATATGACGGACAATCTGATATGTACAATGATGGAGACATTTCTTGAAAATATAGACTCTTATGAAGACATTTCTTCAAAATATGCAACTCCTTTATGAATTCCAGTCATCACTGATGCATTTTCAGCTGAAAACCCCATACAGCTCTGCAAACTTAATGTCCTCTACAGTGGAATTTACTATTAATTCTGGCAATGAAAGAAGAGCATTCTGACTTTGCCCTTTTCATTATCCAAGTCTCTAACACAAACTGGGTACAACGTTTTGTCATCATAATCACTGCTCCTGTCTGTTAAAATACTAAACGGCCCAAATTTCATGGCTTCTGCAATTTTAAGCAAATTATCTTCAGCTAAAACCTAATGAAATCTGACGACTTTAAGCGCCAAATACCTACAGACTGGTTCTGCATCAGATATGAATTAGAACAAAGAATCTGCAAGCAAAGATTAAAAATTAGAAACCAGCCTGTTCTCTCCTAAGCCATACAGTTGCTATAATAGAAACCAAGGTCCAAAGTTTGAAAGTAAAACCAGCATGTTTCTTGGAAATAGGGCAGCTGCTATAAATTGAACATACTGTTAGGAAAGCGCATGCAAGGCTACAGACAAACATACTCTTATGTTGTAGTTACATAGAAGCCGTCTTTTCTAGAATATGGTCTGAAAGATTAATGAGCTTTTAATAAAAAAAGAAAACAAATTATTTTTTTTGGGGGGGGGGAGGAGGGGAAATATCAAAAATGTGTAATCCGAATATGTTTATGCATAAGGAGTAATTTAGTGAGAAAAAATGCATAATCATTACGCCCAAAGCAAAATGATGGCATGTATGCATTATGGCCATTGCTAATATATAATTCTTGCATAAAGAAGTTTATTACAATAGCCAAAAATGCTTTTCTTAACAGAATGTTTCATTAAAATAAATATAAATGATAAACTTTAATGTGTATGAATGTGACAAACCATATGAGATATGAGATATTGCTTTATGAGATATTCTATCTAAGATTATGTTGTGTAAGGGCACAAACAGAGCTATTCTGGACATTTTCAGACTAATTAAAACACATGTAAATAAAACTAAATAAAACATTGTTTTCACAATTTTTTTGTTGCAGAAATGCCAACTGCCACCAATATTAAATTCTTGTGAGCTCTAAAATATTGGAATTTGAAAATAAAAATATAATGCAAAATTTTAGCTATTTCTAAGTTATTTTAAGCATTTAACCTTATGATTCAAAGTGCAATTTATTTGAAACCTGATTCCTACACCCTTCTATTCTAGAAAATTTCACACTCAATTAAATGGAGAAAAGACTGCAATGGCATATAAATTTTCCAGTGTTGATGCCTTGCTTAACCTGCTTTAAATTTTTACAGCACACTTTGTTGTGGTCAAGGCATAATAATTACTGGTTGCTGTTGATTTTATGATAACATTAAGATCACTGCAGTGATTTCAGTTATCTAGATACACCTTTATTAAATTAATAAGCACACACAAAAAATGGCTCAGATGTGAACATTTTACCACAGTGGAAAAATATTTGGTAGCATGAAGGTGCACTAACTGTACAGACATCCTCTGCATTGAGAGTCTCCATGGATAATATGAATGCAGACAAATCAGTTTTGCTAAAGAACATAAACAATAACAATTGGTTATTGTTTCTATTTTAAATGATCATCATTTAAAAAATGAAAAATACCCAATGTGTTTAGTAACAATCTAATTGCCCTCAATTACTCTTAATTTTATGAGTGAATAACCCAACAGGTCTAAAATTTATCTGGGGCACGGAGATTGTAATGACATAATTTTAACAGGTGTATGTGTGTGTGTGATTTGGATTTTTTATGTATCTTTAACAATTTATTGTTTTTGGTCAATTTCTTGGTAAACGGTTTCTGGTAATAATCAGTCTCCTTATCAAAAGAACTAGTCCTTTCAATATCAGAACAGTGCATTTCTCTATTATCCAAAAATTAGGTTATTTCTGTAGGTCATATGGACAAAGACATATACTTACAATTTGTATACCAAATTTAAGAGTTTGACAAGTATGCTTCAGCTTTAAACATTAATTTTGACAAAAACATCAAAAGATACAGAGATGCTGCCTGGATCTTTTCTAAAGGAGAGGGGGAGGGGGTCTTTTCCGTGTAAAAAAAAAAAGATTGTGGAAGTAAACACAAGGAGGAGGACAAGTTAATGCCCATAGTTAAGTATTTAATCTCTCTGTCTCTCTTTCTCTCTTAGACCCCTACTCAAATGTGTGTTTTTTGGACTTTTAACATAGCTTAAACAATTTTTCAGTCAGAGTGGCAGTTTATATTGATGACTAGCACTGGGGCATCATGCTGGAGACATCTAGTATAATGTCCCACCCAGTCCAAATGCTAACCTCTTAAATCTTTCGTATCACTCAGCTGGGCTTTAGAACCCATGACCTCCAGCACCAGAGGCGGGCACTCTAACCACTAGGCCACAGATGCAGTCTGCCCAAATGAAATTAAAATCTTTAAAAGATGTCACCTCATTCATAAGCATTAATCTGTTCATTGTTTATGAGCTAAATCTGTTCCTTAATTGAATACTGTACTGTGCTGAGAAGTACCTATCAAAGTCTGCAGTCTGAAAGGGCATATATACAGCTAACTTAGCTAACTAGGACAAGTTTGGAAACTGCTCTTTAAGGTTATTATGTTCAGTTTATACAGTTCACAGGTACTGTCTATTGGATACTTCTGCTAAAAAAACTAAATTTTCACTAGCATAAGCTCTGCCAAAGTCTTACTTTCTTCAATCAGTGCTTTGCTGACTACTATGCAGGATAAACTATTTGTTCCATAATGCTTTATTAGGCTTCAAGGTCCATCAATGCCATAATCTGCTGTTCAGACTGAGTTATTCCAATGAAATAAATTGATTTACTTACTAATAACAGTTTAAAATTCTTATTGTTTAAATTTATCTAAAGTCTTATAAGGCTATATAGTTTGTAACACAGGATCTTGCAAGGCTAATTTTAACAACCAATCATGTCAAGCTGAAGAACCCAGATGTGTCAATAGCTATGAAAAAAGACACGTCAAGACAAGCACTACAATATCTATACTAGAATATAAAAAAACTGACAAGCACTTTATGGTCGAATGACTGATTAAATATTGTACACTATTCAGAGTACATTTTCTTATGCATGGCTTTAAACTAATATGTGAGATTTCTTGCGCATCACTGGTCGCCAAGCATGCGAATATAAATTTTGCACCATTCATACAATCGCACATCCCTGGCAGCATTATTTATGTCAATTGTGTGTGTGTGTGTGATTTGGATTTTCAGCATAGCTTTAACAATTTGAGTCATATCATTACAATGTCTGCAACCTTACAGTTTGGAATCAAGTCACAGATACATAGCATCATGTCCCACCCAGTCACATTATCCTGTCACCAGGCCAACCACTAACCTCTCAAAGCTGAGCTCCAAGAAAGGCAGCTTCTAGTACCACTTTTACTCGTGCGGGGCTCAATGGAGGTGGATGATCTAAGCACTTAAACAATTGGAGCAGTCATGACTATTGGTACACTTGTTCAAGGTACCATCTATATCTATAGCCCATGAAGTTCTAACCTAATGACTGGAAAGCAGGGAGAGAGTTTAAAAAATATACTGATGTATCCCATACTAATGTTGCTATTCAATAAACATTGTTTAAACCAAATCTTAAAAGTCCTATGGTTCCATCGGTGCATAAGACATATGAAAATAAGCAATTACTGTTAAATTTGGAAAATTATGCTTTTTTTCAACTATGCAAACAATACTCTAATTACCTGGATGATATATTCAAGAGATATTTGACGTCCTTTTCCTGGTGCAAAGTCCTCACCAAGACTGCGGATTACAGTATTGAAAACACGCTGGAGAGCAGAGATTTTAACTACTTCTTCTGGTTCAGAATGTTCCTCATTCATATGCTGACCACCAATTACTACACTTATATCCTACAAAATCAATATTAATAACAATAGTGAATTATGATGCTGATGATAATAACTAATTCAACCTCTGATCTAAAATATATGACATTCACTGATCAAAGTTCAATTTAAGGTAACATTTGGAATTATTTTAAGTTGCCAATTGGATTCAGTGTTGCATTTCATTATGTTAGCAAAAATCTGTTCCAAATATTTTTCTCTTACATGAAAATGCAGACTGTAAACTGACTGGTCAATCAAAAAGTCAACAGGAAATTACCATGTGTGGTGTCCATTAGCTCTACCGCTTATCACTAAATATTGGTTTTAATCAGATCGTTAGCTGAACTGACATCATTATCACACTTCTGATGGTCAGCAGATAATTATCAGCAGTTGTCTTTAAACAAAGTAAAACTTTACTCGGATGCACCACTCAAATGCAATGGTACCAACCAATCACTGGAGTCCAACTGAGTTTCCAAGCCTGCTCTTTACAAAAACAGTGTTGCTGTTTTGCAATTGACATTACTAAGTAATGAAGAGAATTTACCAATGAATGGTCTATGAATTAGGTTGCTAATTTTGACTGGATATCAGTGAACATCTAAACAGATGGTAAAATGTCATTGCTTCAAAATTCCCAGCTAAGCATGCATAAAATACAGAATATTATATAGAGTATTTACACATTAGGCTTGTTAAAATGTGGAATTATATATTATTTCCTGCCTGTGTAGTTTTAGGATACAAGTTAATGGTATCATTTATATTAATTTCACCCCTTAATTCATAGAATGTCTAAAAATTCAGGCATATGTTGCTAAATTTTCTGAGCATAGAAAACTTCTGCACTGCAAACCAAACTTGAATATCATCCATGAATTATTCAACAATCTTACAGAGCATACTAGTTATACATGTTTTAGGAATTTTTTTTCAATACATTAAACAATGTAAACATATCAACTGAGTATTCAATTTTTCAAATGAATTACCTCAGCATAAGCTTCCATGTCCTCAAGGAATTGTCCCAGGAGAGTGAGAGTAAAGGAGATGTCCGATACCCAGAATGGGTTAAAACTAACAAGAGAGTCCGAAGTTAACTGCACCAAGCTATCTTTCTGAGTGGAATCAATGTGCCAGCCAACCAAAATATCAACAGTATCCTGAAAAAAGCAGCCACAGTTTGTTAAATTCAACATACATCGTTACCCTGAAGAAAATTCAAGAGCAAAACATTTATGATGAAATTGCAAGTCATATTTTATTTACTCTATATGAGGCAATGTATTTAAAATTTATAACAAAGTTTATATGACAAAGCTATTTACAACATCAACAGAACCCACTAACTGCATATTTAAAGGTATCAATTTGTGCTTCATAAGTAATAAAAAGTGATTATGCTGATATCAAAAGTGTTTTTTTCAATGACTGACAAAATTCAAATGGTCTGTGACAGATACAAAATTTTTTTTTAATCAGGAAGAGCTTTACGAAAATGAAGATTAAATGACATTTCTAAAGGATAAAAAGAATGTTACATTCCTGTCTCTTGATATCAAGATGTAGACTGATACAAATGTTTAAATATACAAATTGAATAATCACCCTGAAATGTGAGCTGAAAACATGAGGATACACATTGGCAAGCTGTAGAATCACTCGGATCACTGCCACTAATAACTCGGGAGTGTCAGCATTTTCTAACAGCGTTTGAGTATTACTCATCACCATCTGAAATACAAGTGTAGATTTAGATCAGTTATTGCTGTGGACCAAAAGAAGACCATATAATCAAATTCCTCGTGGCAAGAAATATATTTACACTGCATAGTGTTTGCTGATATTTGCAATTATGATTATGTAAACCAGTAATTAAACACAGAAATAAACTAGAAACTTAAAACGAAGACTCCAAGTCTATTGCCAAAATATTCTTAACAACATTAAAATAATGTGCAAAAGGAAAATATCAAATATTTTTCTTTTTGGATAATGTACTACTTTTATTTAAATTCTACAGCTAAAAATAGTCTTGACTCACGGGCATCAAGTCTGCTGTAAGCTGCTTCTTTTCATCATTTTTCAAAGTCTGAAATATAAAGAAGTTCATGATCATTAGGCTTTCCTGGATACCTTCATTTAAACGCACACTTCATTAGAAAGATTGACATATATATATATATATATGTCTTCAAATACAAAATTTGTTCTCTGTGCTACATTTCACTGACAGACTCCAGTCCAACACACCTATCCAGCTTCACCCATGTGTATACACCAGCTAGATACTTACGCTCTTCTTCTGACAATCGTATACTCATTATTCCCACTGTGAAAACGAAGTCATATGGACAACGTTCTTTTGCATACAAGGGCCCGGCGATGTGGAATGAATTGCCCATTGAAATTAGACACAAAGACACAGTGGTCCCTTTTAAGAGTGCTCTTAAAACTCACCTGTTTTGACTGCAGGGACAAACTTTGAGACCTAATAATGTTTTGTATCTTATATGTTTTCAGCATGTTTTTATGTTTTCCAATTTCATTGTTTTTGTCATTTGCTTTTCTGTAGTGTAGTCACATCATTATAGATGGTACAAAGCGCTTCGAGCTTTGAAAGATTAGGCACTATACAAAGTCCTCATATATATATATATATATATATATATATATTTAAACTGTGTGTGCAATTTAATTTTCCAGATCATAATAGCATCTATCAAGTTACTGAAAGAGACTGGCTTAACTGGGCAAAATTAATTTCCAGGAATTCAAGATAACACTATTTCTACATTTCAACAGCTGAGTGTTGAAACAATCTCTCATATTCCTTAGCAATAACATGATTTTCTAATTAGCTGCTTAGGTTCTTGTTGTAGTGTTTAACGCCATTTTTCAGCGATAGGCTATACGTGGCGGCCAGTATTATTGGTGGAGGAAGAACCCAGAAAGAACCACCTACCTACGAGAAGCTACTGGCAAGCTTTCTCACATAACTACATTAGCCAAATCTTAGACTCAAACTTATGCAGAGGTAAGATGGCAGCAATCCATAACGGAAAGCACTTTATACCACTCTGCTACATGGGGTCCTAGCTGCTCAGGAGCATACATTTGAAAACAGCTTGGCACCATTTTCAATTTGGTCAAACTATATATTTGTACAAGTCTTTGGCGAAAACCCTATGTGATCTTGAATATTTATTAAGTGAGTATAGACTCCAAGATGTTAAGACAATCATCATGAGTCATATTGGGTGCACGACTGGCAACATTTTCATTTTGGACCAACTAAGTATTATAAGACATCTACAAGTGAAAATCCCATGTTGATTTAACCATTCATTTGGAAAGGAGTTGAGATAATATTTTCAAGGTATTATTTTCCATTCAGGAGGAGTCACAGTAGCAAGATTTTTCAGATGGTTGCTGTAGTGCCCACAATTTTTATTTAAGACAAACTGAACACCATAAGAAGTATTTTTGTGAAAACCACATATCAAAATGACTTTCTCTTCAAGTACAGGTGTGATAACCAGATTTTAAAGATGGTTGCAATGGCGGGCATATTGGATGTCAGATTGGTGCAATTCTGAATCTCGTCCAGCCAGACATCATAATTAATCTTTTAGTAAACCACAATTTTTTAGATCATCCATTCAGAAAGAGCAGCAACAATATGTTCAAGATAATTGCATTGGTCACCACAATGGACGGCATATCAGGATCACTTTTGTTTAGGACCAAGCAGACATCAGCAATAGTTTCTTAGTGAATACCTGATGTTCAATAAATGACTATCATTCTGGAGGCTGCATGGTTGCTATGGGTTTAAAGCCATTTCTCAGCACATGATAGGATATATATGGTAGCCAGTGTATGTGGTAGTGGAAGAACCTGGGTCCATTCAGGTAGAACACCACTAGCAACATTAACATGGTTCCCACACTTTTTTAAACATAAATTTCCAGGTTTTTTCCAGGATGAAATTAATTGTTTCAAGATTAATATATGACTAACTGAATGGAATTAAAGAACATTTTGGATTATTAAACATGCATTTTCCAAATCTGAAAATGTTTCTTTCAAGACTCTACAAAACATATGTCAGAAAAGATGATCATTTACATAATCACAAAATTAGTCACACAAAACAAATCTGACATTTAAAGTACAGAAATCAAATTCCAACCAGTCTAATGTCCTTAAGATGATAAGGGTAAAGATGTAATCATTTAAAGATATTTAAAAAAGGACTGATTTTAATTCTGACAACAACAAAAAAAAACCTTCAAAATTGTATATTGTTGTATAAACAAGGACTGTATTTTCTGTAAAAATCAACTTGTCTTCTTGAATTTCAAAATTATATGAATATCAAGCTGTCTGAGAAAAAAAGCCTACTAGATGAATCTAATCCATATAGCATTCAGAATGTCTCAACAAATATACTTATTAGAGCTGTACCGATTAATCGCCCGTACGCGCAATCGGGCCGATTATTAGCACAATCGGTATAATCTGGTATCGGCAAAAATAATCGGTGCCGATGCAAATAATTTTTTTATATAACCAATTTTTCCTGATAAAAGTTGTATATACAGTCGCGTTTTGACTGACCATAACTTAATCCTTTGTAACACTAGAGCTCGGGATAAATGCAGTATGCAAACAAGTTGCTCATTAACTAACACTACTGTATAGTCGAATAACCATATATCGAGATAAACACATCGAACCATCAATTAATCTTTTGTAACAAAAAGATTGCTCTAATAAAGTATTTAAAAAGAATTTATCTTGCTGCCAGTTGTGCGAAATTTTCAACTCCAGCGTCCGGTCACATTTGTAAACTGCAGTAAACCAGACTAAAGTACATGTCGCTAACCGCCATTGTAGTGCCAAAGTCATGTGAATAGCCAGTAAGATTAACATCAAAGGGAGTAATAATGGATATATACACAGTCAATTTTGAGGTTTGTGTTTTTTCTTTATCTTTATGAAAACTCACAAAACACCGATAGTCCTTATGTCCCAGTGAGAAATTGTTTGAAAGGGCTTCAGTGTAGGTTTGAGTACGTCGTCTGTCTTTCAGTTAATCCGTAATGCCTGGAGGGTGAACTTTAATTTTTAATTGAACTTTGTCTTTAATACTAGTAAGTGAGAATCATATGCGGATTTTTTAAAATTATTTTTTATTTCTTTTGTTAGTGTTTCACCAAGCCACCATCTGGCAGAAGGGGCGGTCTCTCATAAGTCATAACGGGTTTTACTGTACCTTTGAAGCACCGACATATACTAAACAAATAAAACAATTCTATATCAATGTTTTACAATTATCTGATGTTGCCGCAGCAATAACGAGTATTTGTTGTCGTCAAAGCAAGCCGACGACCTTTGCTCATAGAAAGTCGGCAATAAACTCAAAAGCATTGCCTCAGTTTACATAGTGATTAGAACATATTTATTGTGCCGCGATACTTACTTCATTTTGTAGGATCACTTATATCATTGAAAATGAGTAACTCGTGAGAGGTGATTCGTAGTAAATGAAACAGCTATTACAGATTAGCTGAAATTTTATCTGAAAGAATACACTTTGGTCGAAACAACGAATAAAGCAAAATCTGCAAATAATATATTTGGGAATAAAAAAAGGATTTAAGTGATGCTATGCTTACTTTGCACTGCGTAAGTACTGTACATTATAGTATATGGTCTCCCTGGTAAACTCGACCGACCCGCGAATTATGAAGGCTGTATTTTACCTTTATGTAATTTCGTGTTGTGGAAATCAGAAAATATGCACATGCAAAATAATAACAAAATCAATAATAAATAGTACTTTATAAAAGTTTAATAATTTTCGGGTCACCGAAAGTTACTTTTTTAACATGCCTATGTCTTAGAACACGGATATTTTTGTCCCAAGATGTACTGCCGTTACAATAGACAACACAAACACATAAAACCTGTAAAGTTTTGACATTGGCCCACGGATAAGCCCCCCCCCCCCCCATTCCAGGCCTTTATTGTTTTCTAAATTTGTCGGCTTATACCTGAGTACATAATATGATAATCAAATAATCGGTCTCATAATCGGTATCGGCAATTTTGATAATCGGCTATACGCTGTATCGGCATAATCGGCAAAAAGTGACATCGGTACAGCTCTAATACTTATGGCAAGCACCCATATGATCCATACTGCAACCTCCTAATATTTTGGTTAGAACTCAATAAATGTAACTCACAATCAGTTCAGTTCCTACTCAATTATGAAATTGTTTCGGGCATTAAGTTAAAGAGGAAAATCCACAGGGGTTTTCCAACTTTCATCAATATTTGCAAACTTTAAGGACTTTTCACGGTCAGGAAAAAAAATCATCAGTTCTCCTGATTTCTCGTTAGCATGGGAACACTTTAATATTGCAGCCATGGTGGCCATATTGTACATCAGACTAGCACCTTAGGACTTACTAGACATCATAAACTTTAATGAAAACACCATGTTGATATGACCATTTAGGAGAAGCAATAACAAGATTCAATAGATGGCAGCCATACCAACATTAGATCAGTAACATTTTCATTCTGGAACAGCAGGACATCATGGAAAGTCTTTAGTACCAATTCCATGCTGATGTGACCATCCATTCAGAAGGAGTAGCAATCAAAGATTTTCAAGGTGTGGCAGTTGGATTGGATGCCCAAGCAGTACCATTTGCATTTAAGACTAACTCAATGGCAATCCTCCAAGTACTTTAGGAAGAAAAGAGGTAGCAAACTTGTGCTAATGGAGGAACAGACAACAGATCAAAGACAATCCCATAAGTTATTCTCATCTATGATCAGCTTAGCTATATAATATACCAAAAGTATCGATGAGCAAAATGAAAATCAGCGTGACAGTTAGGGCTGTCAACGGATACCCGGGTACTCGACTGTAGTGAAAGACCCGGGTATTGAAAATTAATGACGAGTACCCGTTCACAAAAAAATTTGTCGACAACACTATCAAAATATCATATATCAGCAGCAGCACACTGGTCTGAGTAGTCCAAGTTTCCTCTAACCCATGCCACCCCATTTTCAATATTTGGACATTCTCATTGGGGTGTAAGGTCAGAGCGCATTTCCTATCAAAAAGATGGAATTCACCGACACCATTTGATGTCGGCATGGGTAGCATCTTACATGCCAGCCCAGCAAATTTGAATGATCTTTCATCGAGATATACCAGCATGAAATCGATAGGAATATGATTTATTTACTCAAAAACCGTGAGCATAGCATTTGGTATGCCTTTAATCTGCTAACAGATGAGATGAAAGTACATCATGCTGAAATTTATCCCGCATCTTGCTATTTGCATTTCTAGTCACGCGACTACACAAATCTCGCAACCTAGGTCATAGTCACGTGATATCGACAATAAGTAAATTTCCAAAAGTTGTTGGACATATTATATAGTAGCCACATAAATAAATATAGTCTGTTCTCTCCTCACTAAGCCATACTGATGCTATAAATAGAATTCATGGGGAAAGTAGAACAATATTTGCTATAAATAGAATATGTTACTGTAGGAAAGTACAAGTCCACAGACAAGAGGACATATACTTGTATATTGTAGTTAAGTAAAACGGTCTATTCTAAAATACAGTATGTGGGATTAATGAAATGTTAATATAAACGAGATTTCTGGAAGGTGGATATACCGAAAAAGCGTAATCCATATACGTTTATGCGCAATGCGTAATTTAGTGAGAAAAAAATTTGTTGCTCAAGGGTTGTACATGTCTTCCATGCTCTAACGAGTACCCGGGTACCCGTTAAACGACGCAACGGGTACCCGGGGTAAGTTTTCCGTGGTTTTTGACAGCCCTAGTGACAGTATCGCTGTTGGGCACATGTGAACTGTTAAGTCAATCATAATTCATTATGTTATGAAAGTAATAACAGATAATAAACATATATTTCCCTATTTAATATTAATTACCTCTTGTAGAGCCAGAAGATACAACGCTTTCACTTCATCATCCATCAAGCTGTTGGTCTGGGAGAAAATAAACTGGAAAAATCTGCAAAGCAAGAGAGTGATTTTCATAAAACAAGGATTGCTTGAAATTTATGTCTTCATTGTTAACAGTGCCATTTCTACTAGAAACTAATACCTATATATTGTTACCAGCAAATGCATGAAATGACATAAAGAGACACCTATGCACTTGATTCTCATTTATACTTTTCAGTTAGAAATATTTAATATTTATACACTGATCTGAAAAATCGGCAAATTCTTGAATCTTCATACTAAAGAGAAAAGTAAAACAAACATTTCTGGCATATTTACAATGTCTAATTGGGCAGGGTAAGGGGTGAATATTTTTTAAATAGTAAAGTATGTTTCCCCAAGAATACTTGCCCATTCATATTAATGCTAGGAAAATAAACAGATACATCCCCAACAAAGCCATCCTGAAAGGACAGAGGTCAATGATGAACCTAGGTTTACACTAGCCTTAAACACTTGAAAAAACCTGGAATCAAACTCCAGAAAGGCAGCTGTTAGGAATGAATCTTTCCACCTGAAATCTGATAAAGGTTGAAACTGTTGATGTGCAGTATTCTGCCTCTTATCTCTGTTGAGACTAATACTGCTTCAGACTTAATGCCTGGCCAAGAGACTTGCCCAGATGGAGGGCAGTTCTAAGGCAGGCCTCCCTGCTCTATGCTACCATGAAATAACAACCATGACCCTAAAAGTGTCACATGGAGTGCCAATGAATGATGCATCAGAAGTGATGAAGAGCAAAGACGCAACTTGTCACACAAAACTGAAGCTAACAGAAGTAAAGCCTGGCCTTAGCCAGATAATTGTGTGTAGCTCTGTTAATGACCTTGGCAATCTTAGTTGTAGGTTGCCAGGCATGATCATTATGAAATGGTTAGCAGTGCTATGTCAAATATTGCAGATGAAGCCATGTTGTTTTGCATGAGCTTTATGATGGTATGAAATATATTCCTGTCCACCATGCTGAATAATGGTAGTCATATCTAATGCTGGATGCTCAGCAGCAAATATGTCCAAATGTGATCTACACCACTATTAGCTGCCTTTCCAAGAATGCTTTAGAATACCATGGATCAAGGTTCTTGTCTTACAGTCTGATATTTCCCTCATCTCCACTGGCTCTGGCAGCAGAGCTGTTTGCCCCTATCTTTGAAGTCTGGTGAAGTCTCGACCTTATAGGTCTTGCTTGCTGATGGAGGTGGCAGACATTTGAAGTTGTTAATACATTATATATTTCCACAAAACAAATTCAAAACGGAACTCAGTCCATTCCATAGTGGTATCTGAGTGCAGTAAGTCATAGAAGTTATCCCTACACTTAGTGTGTGGGTTATACCCTTCAGGGAATATGCCCATGTTTGTATAGAACATCTCCAAAGGCATGGATAAGGAATTGCTATCATCTATATTTGTATCAGTTTCACTCCAGTGATAAGCACTGAACAAATAAATGACTCAGTGGTTGAATTGGCAAGGAAAGTCATGACAGTGTAGTGGGGTTGTTACTTGTGCCAACTGAGCTGCCTAGACACTGACAGCCACTTCCCTAAAAGCTCCAATCTATTCATTGATGTTTGACATAGATTTATGGGCAATCACTGTCCATAGTTCTGCAACTACACCCTCAGTTCCTGTAACAGTCAATGCATCTCTACTCCAGCCGAGTCAGTGAAAAATGTGATAGCAATTTGCAACCCTTGTTCCTCTAATTCACAGTAGTCAGGGTAAATCTAACTGTATACTGAGGACAACAAACATTTAATGCAAACAAGTCGCATCTTGTGTGTCATCAGATTTAATTGTTTTGCACGGAGGGGGGGGGGGGGAGGAGGCAAAAGTGGAGCAGAAATTAAAATATAAAGAGTGCAAATTATAAACAACATGCATTAACAATACAGTGAAGATGCATAAAGTCAGAATATATGAAGCCAACAACTGCAAAAGAAAAATATAAAGTAAAAAATAATGATTACCACATCTAGTAAAAACCTCACCATGCAATAATATGGGATGGTTGAAATCACAAAGATATTCACAGGATTTTTGGTGAGGTATTGTGCAAGCGTTTCTTCCTTTGGTCTATATGGTATATAGATGGAAAATACAAATTTCCAATTTTTCAGGAGGGCTGGATCCAGAAGGTAGCAGAGTTTATTTTCCTAACATTTATGTGAGCAGGGAATGTAATCAAAGATGAAATTGTAATACCATCCATCTGTTTATAACTCTTCAGGTGGAAATCAACTAAACTTAGTACACACGATACCCATGTGGAAAATATCTATAAAAAAGGATAGTTTTGAACCACCATTCCAAGGCCCTTAGAGGGGGTCAAATGTCAATAAACCAAAATTATAAATATGGTAAACTTTTTCAAATTTTATTACAAATGTAATACAGCAATACAGTTTCAGCAAGGAAATACAATTTATAAGGAAAAAAGTTGCTTAAGAGAGAAAAGTGTATAACAAAACACAGGGAGCTGAAATGGCAAGCAATGGAAGTAGCTCTAGCTTATCTTTAATTACTTTCATGAGACACAACAAATGGGGTAATTTAATAGCATTACAAAGTCCACTTAGAAGGAGGATGTATAATTTACCTTTGAGCTTCCGCTCCCATTGCTGAGCCAACAAGTCCAATACATAATGCAACCTCCTGCTTTATCTCTTTGCCACCTCTGAAAAGAAATAGTTTTATTACTCCTGATGCAGATATAAAATAATAAACAACAACATGTGATGGATAAACATGGATAAATATGTCCCTGTTACACAGATGCCTTTACGAATATGATGCAAATAAAGGACAAAGTCAAGCTCCATAAAACGAAGCCAGAAAGTATTTAAAATTGAAGAATGGACTTCCTAATATAAAGTTTATTATCAACTTTATGCTACAGAAAGGAAATTAAAGAGCAAATTATTAAATCAAATAGGGCCATAGCTCCATAAAATTGTGCAGGATAACATTAAAAATCAAACATAACAATAATGTGGGTGTGATTGGAATTTTGGTACGACTTTGCCGGAGTTCTATCCCATGACATCCCAAACCCGAGGCGGTCACTCAAACCACTAGGTCTTCTTAATGAAATGGACCAGATCAATTTTATGTAACTAACAGGAAATGAAAGGGTAGAGTTTTAAATGAACAGAGCCATAACTGCAGGAAAAATTGAAAAGTCAAACCTAAGTATTCTAAGTGTAGGATCTCATAAAAAAGTTGATTTCAAACTATGAACTCCTTTAAACATTACCGAGCTAAAACCAAATAGCAATTTAATATCAAACTGGGAACCACAGGTTTGTAAATTCACAAATACAAAAAGTAGGTCAATGCCAATTTTCATTATGAAAGCTCTATGTAAAGCCAGGGATTTTTTTTGTTTTGCTTTTTAGGGTTTAACACCATTTTTCAGCATACAATAGGCTATACATGGTGGCCAGTATTATTGGTGGAGGAAGAACCCGGGAAAAAACGCAGAAAGAACCACTGACCCACAAGAAGCTACTGGCAAGCTTTCTCACATAACTACATAGCTGAATCTTAGACTCGAACACAGGCAGACAGAGGTGAGACAGCAGTGATCTGTAACGGCAAGTGCTTTAGACCACTCGGGGGCCCCTGTAAAGCCAGCCGTAACTCCATAAAGTACTGACCCAAAAAGAAAAACCTTAATTTAAACACCATCAAACAAATTTAATATCAATATTCAATTTGCCCTTTAATTTCCTTCCTGTAAGTCCTTTAAAAGTTGAGTGCAAACAAAATTTGTTATGTGCAGGATGGTCACAAATGGCAAATACTATATAAACCCTTTACAGACTTCATGACAAACACCTACCATTGTCAATTAGGGTTGTGTCAGTTTTGAAATATCTGAAACTAAATTAAACATAAATATTTCAAATCTATATTCAATAGTTTTAAACTTTTTTGTTCAAAATATGCTTCTTGCAGTCATCTTTCACATGCAATGCCACCAGGTGCAATATATTTTTTTGTGTGCAAAATTGTCCTGTTTAATATAAGCCACCCCTTTTATAAGGTCAACATTTTGCTGCAAAAGGGGAAGGAACTAATGTATTCAAATATTTTTGTCACAGCACATGAGTAAGCTTTCACTAAAGAGTAATCAACAGCTATTATGAGCATTTAAATGATCAAGACTATATAGTCTGCATCTGGTCCACTATGAATCATATCCCACTTCCTGTCTTCAAAAGTATTTACCTGGCATAATTACAATCCAGCTGAGAATCATTCAATCCATTCAAAGCTTACCTTACAAATTTCAAACCAAACCTAATTCTGTCATCGTACACTTGGAAAAATAAAGTCATTGAATGTTATTCTTGCAATTATTAATAAAAGTATGTGTATACTGTAGACAATATGCAAGATACCAACCACAGTGAAAAATTCTCTGAATCATAAAAAACTAACATAAGCAGAATATAGACTTTATAAAAAAAAAATTTGTCTTGCCTGTCTCCCAATCCAAAACCTTACAGTGTATATTAGGATGCTCCATCTACTATAAATAGCCTTTCTTTAACACTGCATTTACCATTGACAACTTTTGTATTTCAAAATGTAAAAAAAAATGTGCTTACATAACTAGGCTTGATTTGAAATTTGTAAGGTTTGAAAGTATTAAATAATCCTCAGCTGAACTGTAACCAAGTAACCATTCTTGAAGACAGAATGTGAGATAGAATTTATAAATGGACCAGAGGCAGACTATACCAAGTAAATATAGTTTGCTTTTATAAGACTTTCTCTGACTTGAAGATTGTAATATGACAGAAGTAAATGTAAAGCAGGGCATGAAAAAGGCCTTAGATATGTCCAACATACAATTTTGTTTACACCTCTTCTAATCAACTAGCTGTGGCAATTTACACAGCCACAAAAAGTCTAAAATTTCAGATTTAAATGTAGTCCAGCCTCTATAAGATATTCTGTATAATTTATAATTGTATGAGTTCAAAATAAGTATATAAACATCAAAGAGAAAAAATATGACACATTCAAAGTGAAGTTTTAAGCATATTCACTCAATGTAGCTTGCACATAAAAGGCTAGCATTTTACTTTTGTATGACACATAATCTTGTTTTCAACACAAAGTCACAGACAAATTTTTCCTGTACATATAAATCACCCACCTTTCAAAGAAGACTTCCTGTAGAGTTGCAAGTATGTCATCAGCAGTTTTTACAGCAGCCTGTCAAAATAAAATGAATTCTTATCAGGAATTATGCTTTTCTAAATAAACACCCATTCAAGTAAATCATGTGATAAAGTACTGCATGCAATTTTTCATACACTTTGATGACAGGCGGGAGGGGGACATGCAACTGTTTGAAAGCAAAAAAAAAAAAAAATTAAAATTATGTGTATCACAAATTACAGTGCTGCATATCTCAGTGGCACAGAATGAAGACCTAATGCTTTTCTCTAATACCTTTTCTCTTTTAGTCAAAGTGACCTTGACTTTTGACCTCAAAATTAAATAGGCCTCTGTCTGCCCCAAATGCAAACCATCCACAATGTTTGATACAGGTATGTGACATGGAACTAACGTCATTATGTGGAGATTATATATTTATTCTTTGTCACAATTACCCTGATGTTCACTTTGCTGACACGAAAATCAACTGTCTTCTTCTTTATGGTTGCTAAAATTTTCCACAGCTCACAGGTAATGTCTTTTTAATATTTTGCTCCAAATCAAGATTTTCACTAACATAAGCTTTACTAAAGTGTCACTTTCTTGAATAAGAACTTTACTCGCTACTATGCCAGATTTACTACCTTTTTAAAAATCATGCATTAGGATTTTAAGTCTATATATGCGATAGTCTTCTTCTTCTGACTGAGGTATTTTGATCAAATGAATATCTTTATTTCCTATTTCGATTCTTATTTATTAACTTCATCTGAGCCTTTACAGGGTTGTACATACTTTTGCTCAAGGTATTTTGAAATGTGCATTACAGTGGTACCTTGACTTACGAGTGTCCCAACTTACGAGTTTTTCGAGATACAAGTCGTCTCATGGCCGATTTTTTGCTTTGAGTTGCGAGCTAAAATTTGGGTTATGAGCCAGCTTCAGATACCCCACATCTAGTTGGTGCAGCGAATGTCACAGTGAAGGCCGCAACATCCGCCCAGCATCCCGTATCTCACTTGTTCACTATAAGCGGTTAGCTCGCAGTGGAAGCTTCAGTGTTGTGCTCTCATTTGTGCTTGCAGTTATTTTCTTCGTTTTTCCAACCATGGACCCGAACAAAGTTAGTGCAAAGGACAGTGCTGAGAAGAAGCTGATGATGTGCATTGAATTAAAGAAAGAAATTATTGAAAAACATGACCAAGGTGTGTGTGTAGTCGACTTGGCGAAGCAGTAAGAGCGTAGCACTTCCAACAATCTGCACCATACTGAAGTAGAAGGAGTCAATAAAGGCTATCACGCCAGCCAAGGGAGTTAAAATAATTAATAAATAGCGGACATCTCTCCATGAAAATATGGAGAAGCTGCTGATGGTGTGGTTGATGGTGAAGCAGCTCGCAGGAGATACCGGAGGCTATAATCTGTGAGAAGGCACGAGCTATTTACGCTAATTTGCTGCAGGTTCTCTACCTTCCACCCAACACTATCCCTATTCTGCAGCCCATGGACAAGCAGGTGATTTCTAATTTCAAGAAGCTCTTCACCAAACACCTGTTTCGCCGCGGATTTGAGGTGACGGAGAGTACAAACCTCACCCGTCGAGACTTCTGGAAGGACCACTATAACATCGTGATATGCCTCAGAATTATCAATATTGCAGGTTTTTTGGAAGTCCGGAACGGATTCATGCCATTTCAATTCATTTCAATGGGGAGTATTGATTTGACATACGACTAATTTGAGTTACGAGCTCCGTCACAGAACGAATTAAACTCGTAAGTCATGGCACCACTGTACTAAGAACTACTGCTTTAGACTTAATGGACTCTCATTATTACTTATTTATATTTTTACACTTACAAACCTTAAGAAATTACCCCAGGAGCTGATTATTTCTGAATTTTGAGATCAGCAGTTTTCTTGTCAACAAAAGGGAACTTGCAAAGAATGTAAACTTTTTATATGACCTTAAACTCAATATATTTTGTGATATCTCTATAGTTCTTAAAGTAAATTAAAATCACAGTGCAATGTCTAACCCCTTGCTTTTCCTATCTAGGATAAGTTGGTGGTACATCATCCCTGACTGTACATTAGAATTCACCTTGCATTGATTTATTCAGAGATAAATTTTTTTTTTTTAGGTGAATCAATGAATATAAATTTGTATTAATATTCAATGTTTCAACTGCATGTATTCTTGTGCCTGAAAACTGAATAGTAAATTAAAATTTGAGACAATACTTAACAACACCTCAAGAATATCAAGGGGCCATTTAAATTACATATTTAGTTTCTGAAAAGTTATGAATTCGTCATATTCTGTCCCGATATTGATCAGAAAGTTGATGTACATTTGAAGTGAAACATACTTTTGAGCCTTCAAAATGATGTCACTAACTATATGTACTACTTCAGACATCTTGGCAATGTATCTTTTTGAAAACTCAACTTCAGGCAAGGCGCATCAGCAACATTTCTCTATTTTAATACTTTATCCAACTTCAAAGGTTTAAAACTAAATGGCTATCTTTACTATGATCAGCCAGTATTTACAGAATTGTCATAAAAAAAATGAGCCATGCTGGGATTCAGACATCTGGGTTTTTCTAGGTAACCCATATTTTAACACACATTTGTTCAATTTTCTTGATGCATCGTTCAAACTTTGACAGAATGCTTTGTCTAGGTTGCAGTTAAAATATTCATGTTACTGATTATATTCTTAAAATTCAAATTGCTATTTACATAAGTTAAAGTTTAGAAACACAAGATTGTATGGTTTTAGTATCAAAGGATAACTATCAGAAATTGCAATAAAGTGTGTGTGTGTGTGATGATTGGATTTTTAACGTAGCTTTAATAATTTTTCAGCCATATCGCTAAAATGTATGCAGTGTGGTAATTTAAAGTCTAGCACTGGGAAATCATGCCACAGACATGTAGCATGATGTCCCACCCTGTCACATTATCCTAACACTAATCTCTTAATGCTGAGTACCAAGCATGGCAGCTGTTATTACCAATTTTATAAGTCTTTAGTATGACTCGACCGTGCGAGCTAAAATTTGGGTTATGAGCCAGCTTCAGATACCCCACATCTAGTTGGTGCAGCGAATGTCACAGTGAAGGCCGCAACATCCGCCCAGCATCCCGTATCTCACTTGTTCACTATTAGCTATCAAAACACATGCCTGTAAATGTGTACGAGTTTGTTTGTCGACATAATTGTTGTTTGATGGCTTGAAACCTATATTTCGTCTTGAGCTATATATAAATCGGAACTAACCTGGTCAAGGCTAGGAGCATATGAAAAAGAACTGGCACAAAATTAAACAGGTTTCTGGTTAACACCAAGGTTTTTAGAATCTAAATGGAAATTTTCCTAAGACATTAATAAGCATGAACTTTATATGTGTGTACTTATAAATGAATGATAAAACTTTCTGTTTAAAAAAGTTTTCATTTCTTTTCAATACAATACAAAATCTCAGTATAAAGTCATGAAGAGTACCTTTGCACCATCCCCAGTCTGCACATATTCTTTGAGCTGTCGAATAACCGGAAGTCTCCTCTCTCTATCAGACTCTCTCATGAATTTGCGTATCAAGCTGGAAAGTTTTGAGTCATCAGAAAAAGACTTGCTGACATCTAAAATTAAATAAATGATAAACATGTCACTTTTTAGTGAAAAAGCATATCGGTAACTCAGCAGAAGGAAATTCTTCAACATATTAATACATATATTACTTTACATTAATGTGGATACTGAAGGGAAGCAACTCCAATAAAGATATAAAAAAAAGATAAGACAATTCTCCATCTTTTGGTAGGTTTTGCTAATGTTTGATTTCTATAACCCAGTATATTTATAATTCAAACCATAGGGGATGCAAAGTCTAACTGTTAAGGTCAGAAACTTGATCTGTTTCATCTGTATTACTATTGCAGTCCTGTTCAGGTACATGTAGCACAACAAAAGGTCTGACCCAGCTTGCTGGTTAGTAAGTAGCCTCATGCAAACTAGCCTGCTACACTTTCATCTTACATGAACCTTAAACAAGAGTTGAACAAGGCATTGAATCTAACAGTGGGAGAAAGTATAAATGTTACCATTGCGACTGATCCCAGTTTGATATCCATATACTACCAGACTAAAAAGTACAGACCAGCTTGGCTGGTTAGAAAGTGGTCTCATATAATGCACTTCAACTGCTCGATACATATAGTATAAGCAAATGATCTAATTCATTCAAGCTTCTGAAATGTAGTACAAAATAATTCTAGTGGGTACCATTGAATTATTACAAACGTGGCTGGAAAAGGTGCCTGTAGCCAAGAACCTTTCAGTAAAGTGATCTTAACACAGCCAGACCAAACTAAAAATGAAGTATAAATCAAAAGACTTATGCAAGTCACACCAGAATGAAAGACATTGATTCGATGATTTTAAATAGTCAAGTTATTTGAGAGAAAGAAAATCTCTCTCAGCAGGCTGATAAATTAGCTAGTGATGGTGCATCTGCCATGACTGGCAGACTCAATAGTATTGGTACCATACTAAAACAATATCACTCCAAGCATCTAATGCCGATACAATGTGCTGTTCATCAGCTTGCACTTGCTGCAGACCAAGCATGTAGGGACATTACACTCTTCAATAAATATCAGCACTCTAAAGATGGTGTATAGGTACTTCAGCAATTCTGCAGTAAAATATAATGAACTGATAGCCATGGTGGACATTACAGACAATGAAAACATGAAATACATAACTCTAAAGGAACCTGCAAGTTTCTGAGTGCTTTCTCTAGAAGTAGCAGTGAGAGCAATAGTGGACTATTACCCAGCTGTGTATGCTATGCCTGAACATGATGCTGCAAAGGGTATTTCCGAAGCAATGGGAGATTGCAACAGCCCAATAGTGTGAAATTTTTGCTGGTTTTAGGATTCTTTAAAGACATTATTGGCGTAGCAGGAAAACTATCTCATCTGAAGTCCAAGAAAATACCAACAGTATTGATGCAATTGATCAAATGAACTGATCAATATTTATGGTGGTGAGGGTAGAGTTATTGATGATGACAGAGCACAAGCTGATTTCTACCAAGTGAAGGTAGTCATAAAATCATTGAACTGCACACTAACAGAAGACTGTACAACTCTACCATATGAATACAGAGATGTATTTACAGACTTTGCAGTCCTTTGCAGGTTCAGAATAAAACATGAGACTGAAATACAACTGATGCAAGCCAAAGAAGACATTTTTGTGAAATGTGACATAGACGAAAGTGATCTATATTGTAGTTAAGAATATGATATTTGTACAAGATACTAATTTTAAAACATAATTATTTGTAGAGTAATAAATAATTACAAATAAATAACGCTGATTTTCTTCCTGGCACTTTAATGGTCATTTAGCCACTTTAACCTGCTTCTGGGAGGGGCCTGCAACTTTTGCTGGTGAACTCCTATTTTTACCAAATTAGGAGTCCTGGATTCCCAATTTAAAAGTCCTAGTAAAACCTTGGTTTATAATTACCATGAGAGAATTCACCCAGATGTGCATGTAGTAATTAAAGGACATCAAAAGAACATGACACGATAGCTGGGCAGATAGTTAAAAGACTTTAAATAGCTGCAGAGTGGTGAAAAATGTGTTATGTACATGTGCTCATTAGTATAGTACATTTTAAATGAATGATTCTAGTTTTTATTACTGTGATTGTTACAGAGTAAAATTTCGTGCATTTATTATCATACCAGGCCTTCTGCTCTCTACATCTTTCCTGTTAATAAACGAGCTGGAACTTTGAGATTTCGGGTCCGTTTTGCGCACTTGCTTGCTGGACACATTTCTCTTCTCGTCTTCTTTCCTGCCCTTCACATCTTTTGCTTTAATACCATTTGTTTTCGGTACAGTCTTTGTTTCTTGCTTCTTTTCAACTGCTTTTTGTTTCTCGGGTTTCGATTCTGAGCCCGAGTTACCATCTGAACTCTCGCCCATAACTTTACTTGCGTTTTCGTTCAAGTTGGAACCATCGTTTCCAATCCCTTCATTTGTATGGTTTCTCTGATCATCGTCTTCAGAATCAGGCGGTTTTTCTTTTCCTCCTATTAACTTGTCATTCATCCCAAAATACCATATCCTCTTAATATTTTCTGCTATTAATAGCTAATATTTGGGATTTTGTTGTCTGCCTATATCGGCCATGTCTGACTTAAGAGCCTTTTTTAGGTGAATGGACTGATTGCTAAGATTTTATTTATGTTAATTGGAAAAGGTCAAGTCAAATAATATTCAATAACCAAACTACTTGGTGCAAACCAGATCCGCGCTAAATATGGGGTCGTTAAGTAGCATTCGATAATTTGTTAATATCTACAACAATTTATTGTTCATCTTTATAAATATTTTTTTCTCGCTATTTTATTTGTTTTTTCAGGTATAATTTATTTTGTCACCAAACAAATATATCCTTTATCTTTCCCTCAGTACTATACGAGTAACAGTTATAATGGAGACGTACTGCATAATAACATACGATTTTCATTAAAATACGATTTAATTAAAATCGGCATGCTTTAAAACAACATATATCTATATGATTTAATGAGCTTTTTACCGACAATACATACAAATAAATAAAAAAAAATACAATGATTGCAAGACATACAAACTGCAGATAATACAGTGATAGAATGGGACAAAGCACACAGCACATTTCTGTAAAGATAAGAAAGGTAAGCGTTTTAAGCAAACAGTAGTTAAAAGTGAATTCAAGGTAATCTGAACAATGAAAAACAAAAATAACAAAAAAGACTAATTGACTTAAAATTACAAATTAAAATCGAAATTTAAATTAAATTAAAACCCAAAGTACCAATTTAGTACCAAAACACTGTGATGACGAGTATGTCTTATTTCACAATACATAAGGCAAGGACGTTAATACAGAATATACTGATATTAGTTATTGGCATCATGGAATGGATGTTGGAGGAGGTGGTGTATTTGCCAATATCACTTTACATTCCAGGATCTAAATGAATTCAGTTCATCTCAAAATTGCTTAAAGTGTACACTGATAATATTTTTATTGCTATATATTTTAAAAGAACCTTTCATTAAAAAATATTATTCACCAATACAATTACAAATTAACATTATCACAATGTAAAGTCTCTGGTGTATTATCATAAGATTCTCTCTCTCTCTCTCTCTCTCTCTCTCTCTCTCTCTCTCTCTCTCTCTCTCTCTCTCTCTACAGGTACATTTTATTATTATGTTGTGATGTTAAATATGTTACAATACTTTTGTCATGTAGAGAGAGAGGACTAATTAAAGTTGTTAGAACTTATGCCCAGCCCCAGTGTATACTATTTTGACAACAAATTAAGCTTAAAATAAAATCCTTATTTGAATTTCACTATAAGTCCAAGTCTCTAATATTAAGATGTCATTTTTGAGCACTTTCTATTTCCAAAAAATGACTTGAATTAAATAATTTGAAGAAATAAATTCCTACCCAAATAACATATGATAAACAAGATTATATAGTTCTCTACTTGAACTCACATCACAATTAGCATTTTATAAGAAGAAAAAAACTATTACCTTTATCCTGGAAGGTTCCAAATGTTTACAAGATAAAATCTCACTGATAATTAAAAGGTCTGTTACTAAAGTTATAATATAAAATGTGACAATCAACAGGCAGACTAAGCATTTCATCAGGTATTTCCAATGGTCTGTACTCAGATTGAGATTAACATGTTGTATAACAAATAAAATCAATGATTCAAGTCAGGTAGAGAAAAAAAACTTGATTTTGGACAAGGACAAGTCCAAAATACAATTATACATAGCTTATAATGAATAATAAAAACTATCAAACAATGCAGATATTAAATATTCCTAGGACAATTCAAATCTTTCATATATGTTTTTCCTTTTTCACCTTGGCTTGTATTTTGTTATGCAATTAGGAAAATGAAACATCTTTTTCATTTTCATCTAATCACTCAAATCAGGCAAAGAAATCTAAAATTGTCTTTAGGAATTAATAAGGTTTCATTCCCATTAATCTTGCTTTCATTATCTCCATGGGGGGGGGGGGCATTTATGTTAAATTATTATTCCTTTGTAACACTGCTATCACTGATATCATTAATTACCATTCTTTAATTTCCTTGCAATTTGCTTGAATTTTATTAGTCATATCTATCTGCAATTGTTACAATAGTCAAGAATTATAACCGTTCAGGATTTTTTAATTGATTCCATATCAGTATCTAAAGTGTCAAGTTTTCTTTTTTCTGTTGAATATTAGGCTCTAGACCTGGAACATTCCATTTTACTTACTACCTTCAAAGTTTCTATGACACCAGATAAAGTTCTGATTTCTTTGTAAACAATTCCTGTGCATCCCAAATCTTTCTTCTGTTCTTGTCAGTCATCTTTTGTAGCTCAGAGAATTTGCTAGCTTTTTCAGTAACTCACTGCGCAATAGCTTTTACATCGATACATATAGGTACATACATACATACATACATACATACATACATACATACATACATACATACATACACACACACACACACACACATACATACATACATACATACATTTGGCAAGCTCTTTCAGTAACTCACTGTTTGATAGTTTTTAAGGTATAAGTAACTTGTTTTCATATTATAAATGTGAAATTGCTATCCACCAAAGTCAATAATACTCAACACATCTTATATTCTAAGCATATGATTTCATCTGTTATGACAGTTTTCTGTTATGTGGGTTGTGATTAGCTTTTCATAACCTTCTTCTCATTTCTTGCTATGAGAAGGAATTACTCGTAAGTTAAGGAGCGTCAATATCCATGGTGAGAGAGAGAGAGAGAAGAAAGAGTTCAGGCTCTCTTAAAAGCATGTTGCCGCGATGATAAGACAGCTACATCTGGAATAAAGAGAAGTCAGAATCTTTTTTTGCTGATATGGAGAACTTTATTTAAATAATTACATATATATATCACTACCCGGTACATTCTAGAAACACATCTAAAAGCTTTATAATAAAAATTCATGAAATACATATTACATTTTCCTATTAAGCTTTCCAACTTCATTTTATTCATAACTTCTGCACCTTAGAATATTATACAATAGTTAATTCTCAATCAATTTCAAGATAGTCAAAGTATGAAATATAATAATTGTAATTAATACAACAATTAATTTAAAGAATACATTTTACTTATTTTAAAGTAGAATATTGTTTTAGAATATATTGCTAGATATTACTCTTTCTTACTTACAGAATACTTTATTTCAATCATTAAATCAAAACATGAAGTTGGTAGCGAATTCAACCTTTACAATAAAAATTACATAAATATAATTAAATATAAATTCTTTAAAACATTTAAACATTCCATTACAATATATTATAAATAAAAGAATTCAATAGCAATGTCGCACACAAAACAATTTTACCATTAAAATCTCAATCATTAAAAATACTTATTCCTAAAAGAAGTTACGACATATACAGTTTGCTTACCTAGAATAAAGAGAAGTCAGAATCTTTTTTCTGCTGATATGGAGAACTGAATCTGATTCAATCGCGCATCTGTATTTATACACATTCGGCCAGATTCAGGGTTAGACAAGGTCACACCCTCCATGTATCAGTCAGAAAAATGCTGACTCTCCCTCCCAAGCAAGAACCAGTTTCAGATGGTAAAAACCAATTTATCTTACGTCATAAGATTTAGTTTTGTAGTTATTTATAATCGTTTGACGTCACACCAAATATGGATATCCGTTAGTTGGAAGCCATCTTGTTTTGTCGTCTAGAAGTTTCTTAGAGAAAGGTTACTCCACCTTTATTAACCGAATTGGACTTAGGCCAATGACTAGATTACGAAACATATTTTTACTGATGGAATCTAGAAACTGTAGCTAAGTCGGCAAACGCATGTATTATGTTATACAATCTCACACAACACTGTACATTAGTTATTTTTACTGATGTTATGGAGTATAGTTATATACATTGCCTTTTTTCCACTTGCTCAGCAACCATTTCTATTCTATATAGTTCTGTTACAAAAACAAATGAAATTACCTTTAATATCTTTTAGAATATAAACAAATAAAACATTACTTTAATACAATTTAAAGAAAATAGCAATCTTATTAATTTTACTAAAAAATCAATTCATAATACATCTAGTTTAATTTGTTTATAGATAAAATAATTTCTTCATATTTACCTTTGTGCCAGGTAAGTGTGTATATAAAAATCAATCACTGTACAATAGTATCAGTGTTATTTGTGTATTATAGAAGTTATTTCCCTTTATGGCAGAAGAATATATATATATATATATATATATATATATATATATATATATATATATATATATATATATATATATACATTTATTTATACATACACCATATATATATATATATATATATATATATATATATATATATATATATATATATATATATATATATATATATATATATACACACATACAGAGAAGAGAGAGAGAGAGAGAAAGAGAGAGAGAGAGAGAGAGAGAGGAAAGGACTTTCATGAGGGAACTTGATTGGTTGTTTGTTTAAAAAAACAGCTGTTTGTTTGTTTGTTTAAAAAAATCATACAAATTGCATATTCATTTAAACTAGAACTACACAGTTTTTATGTTAAAAAATTATATTAGTCACAAGAATTAAAGGGTCATATGTTTATTCTGAGCATATTACCAAAGGAAACTAATTTAAAGTAAGGGAGGGAACGTATATGATAATACACCAGCTAATTTGCATTGGGATAATTTTAATTTGAAAAAATATTAATATGAAAGGGATTTTTTGCTAAATGTTCATTGATACTTGTTAAAATGTGCATGAATATAAGATAATTTGCTTCTTAATTTGGGGTTCTTGTATAGTCGACAAGCAGATTACATTTAAAAAGATAGACTTGGTCAACCATCGCTCTGTGTGTGTGTGTGTGTGTGTGTGTGTGTGTGTGTGTGTGCGAGAGAGAGAGAGAGAGAGAGAGAGAGAGAGAGAGAGAGAGAGAGAGATATCACTAAAAACTTAAAGTATTATCAGTGTACACTTTATTCACACTGGAGACAAGCCACATTTTAATTAGGATCTGGAATATAAAGAATGCAAACGTGATATTGACAAATATTCTTCATCTCTCTCTCTCTCTCTCTCTCTCTCTCTCTCTCTCTCTCTCTCTCTCTCTCAAAGATAGAACATTCATTAATCGAGGAAGAGAGTTCATAAATTTATTTTTGAAAAGAGAAAAGGATATTTATCAACTAATTAAAACACTGCAATTTTTACCGTATGACTGTGTGCATATTTTGCTTAAATAACAGAAAAGTAAGAACTTTTCTTTTTTTCCCCAAAAAATTGAAAAGGATCGTGTAAAGTTAGCTATGTTTCAGATGCTCTAAATTAAAATTGTGCCTACTCGCTGTAAACAAACGGAAAGTACTGTAGAGAGTGAATGATAAGCATGGTATGCTATCCACGTTTATTTCCCCTTGTACAGATAAGAAAAGATACATATTCGCTAAAATAATTTTTTCTTTCTTACAAGCATTTAAATTTCCTTTAATAAAAAAGACAAGTTCTATGCTGTTAGGACAATTTCTTCGCAACACACGTTTTTTTCTTCTCCTTTAACAAGCGACTCAATTTCTCACTGGATCCCAAATTGTATATCGTCCATCTTAGATACATTTCCTTTGTTTTGTTCTCTTCAAAGAATTACACACACGTACATAGAATAAAAACATTTTGGAATTTCGCACTAATACCTGGTCATGTACACTTAGTTTTGACCATTGGTCAAGTCAGTTTGTTCCAATTGCATGTACTGTAATTAACCAATCTGTCCCGTAAAACACCAAGATGAAGCGTAATCAGTTACAATTACGACTTTGTGTTTACATGTATATTTTAGACCCCAAAAAAAGTCTGAGATGTAGTGCACTAGAAACTTCTTTTAACCAAACTATTTCTAATGAGATGATACATTGATTATGGTATGGATTTAGCCATCCACTGAAAAGAAACTTATATTTCATCTTGCTGAGCGAATGCGCCAACAGCCATAATCTGCTTGGTGGTTTCATTTGGGCCCGAACATAACAGTCAAGTAAAGTTTAGACACTATGCATAAACCAAATTGTATCGTGTGTGTGTGTGTGTAATCAAATATCAATTTAAATCAAATATATCAATTTAATTACATAAATAAAAATAAATTGAACATAACATTTGAACGATAGACTTTCTCTTAGAAATGAAATTACAATATTTGTGCGAAAATCAATTGGCCCTTCTGTTATACTCATAAAATAAAGTTCATAATATCAGCGAATCAATGATAGACCTCAAATTGCCGTCATTTTAGCATAACCTGGTTGCTGCTGATCTTTTTCAAATTACTGTTGTTGACAGGTAAGGGGTGCCATCTCTCTCTCTCTCTCTCTCTCTCTCTCTCTCTCTCTCTCTCTCTCTCTCTCTCTCTCTCTCTCTCTCTCTCCGGGTCAGCAACGGTAACTTGGTTTTTGACTGCGCTCATTTCCACTGTGCATTACAAGTATGGAGTATACATTTTTTGTCAAATAAAATTTAATGTACAACCTTAATGCCTGTCATTTGTTTTATTAGGATTGAACATTATTCCCACTGTTTTTACGTCAGATAGTGTCTTTACGTACTTCAACATAACTAAAAAAAATACGGTTAATTCAAAGCCATATACTGATAAAACATAACATAAGATCAGAAAAGAATGTCTTTTTAACGACTATAAGCATTCCTAAGTGAGAGTCATATCATACTAGTTCTTCTAGATAAATAATTAGACTCCGCTGAAGGCTATAACCTAATAGCTGAACTATGTCAGTCGACACATATGCCTAATTTTAACAACATCGATTCTCGTTTGAGAAGAACGTGACAACTTAATTACGCAATTGAATTATTTAACTTCTCTCCTTGTCCTTACTATGTTACTTGCCAATTAGCGATTCATATACATAAACACACTAAAATCAATTCTTAGTATACCTGACACAAATATTTAAGACTGATAACTTAATTCTCACGATTTGTGTCAGAGTAATTCATGAAATTCTTACCACACACGATTCATATTACATACATTTCACTAAATCCGAACTCATTCATTGTTTGACATTCTTTCAATACATTAATCATATAGCATTACAGACCACAAATGCACGATTATTTTCTGAACTCAAGGAAAAATTAAGTGCATGATTTTAAAACGAAAAAGTTTTTTAAAAAAACTGTTCACAAACGTACGTCAAATGCCATAAGCTATCAAGTTATTGCAGCCTAGCACAAATGCCAATCTTAATGGTTACGTGTCACACTTACCAAGACAATATGTACTGCGAACGTATTTGCACTACACTGCCTAAGCTTAGGTCCGTCCACGTCACTAGCCTCAGCACGATACTACATATCCTTTGACTAAGGACATTTTTCAATCATAACCTGCTTGTGTGATGCCACCAAGAAAACATGACCATCATCATCATGAGCAGATGCTGAAGATTGATCGGGCATGTGATGAGAAAGGAAGCAGAAGCATTTTAAGGACTGCACTGTATTTGACACCTGACTTGAGGAACGATGAAAAACTTTCACCACAGCTGGGGCACAATATAGAAAATGGCCAAAGACATATAGAAGTGGAAGAGCATCGTCTTTGCCCAAAGTCAGTGGACTTAACGTACATTAACTCACCATTAACTATCTAAATTCCCTATTATTTCTAATTTTATTACTACTTTTGGTATGAGTTATAAATGATATATTTTTACATCTTCCGCCTCAGCTTTTTTCGGTCTTCTACAAAGTCTGTGACAGTTTTGTATTCTTAGTGCTACTTTAGTCTAAGCCATAATTGTATGGATTTATTTTCAGGCTCCATTAAAATATTTACATTCGCTAAATTGCGTAACAGTTTGGTAGTTTTAGCATTATTTGTAGTCTTATCATGTGTAGTGTTATTATGAGTTTGTTCCCTTGATTGTAACTATTTATAACATCAGTACAATAAATCAACTTTGCCAACATACTCTGGAAGTATATTTAATGCTTTATATACACAAATCTCAGATGTATGCATGTAGACAATAGGCAATATTCTGTCCAACGTACTTTCCTTCTTCTGCTTGGTTTATTAAAGTAAAGGTGTTAGATATAGATGGTGATCAGTAAAACTGTGCTGGCCAGTTGATGTCGGTGATTATAAGAAGGTATATGTGCTGATCAATAGATATGGGCGCTGAACAATAATTTTGTGCATTTTTAGTAAGTGTAGGCGCTGGTCAGTAGAAGGGGATACTGGTCAATAAGACTACGATTGTTATGGTAAGCGATGACGTTTTAACATCATATTTCTTATATAGGAAGAAGATTTAACACCATTTGGATATGTAAGAAAGTTTTGTTTATAAACCTTTTGGTATTAGTGATAAAACACATTATTTACAAATTTAAACCTCTTGGAAGAAAATCCGTTTTACAATAATTTAGAATCTGATAAAGTGAATGTTAGTAAACCAGAGTTGAAGGGAAAAAAATCACGAAGAGAATGGACTCATTTGATGACATATTCAGAAAATAATTAGACTCTACAAGACATTGCAATCTTTAAAAAATGTAATATCTTTCTGAATTCTTTATGTCAAAAAAAAAGTTTAGTAACACACTTTCATTAGAAAATGGGTATATTGAGCAGAATCCTTTATCAAAGTTTCATAGCAAAAGAACTAATTTTACTCTATGGAACCTATCACGAACAGAACATCATAAATTATTAGAAGGACGGACATTTATCCAGCAATCTTATCCACGTTACACAAATCCAATCGAAAATAATAAGTGCATTTGTTACATTCTTTTCTTTGACTGACTACTTTCACCTCCGAGCCCCATTGTTGCCTTATTCTTGACACATTTATGTCAGCAAAACGCTTAAGATTCTTTGTAAATGTTTCTTATTCATATGCAGATACAAGTATTCTATATCAAGCTGGACGAGTGGCCCTTCTTTACGTAATATATACAAAGGTAGTTACACGACGTAAATAATTATATCTTATAATATAAGATTATAGTGTATATGAAATTATAAGCAGTCGTTGTTTGAAAGATATTTCTACGAGCCAATTTCTAGGTGCAGAAGTCAAATTGCACAGTATTCAAAAGATTTTGTGGAGGCGCAGACACTTAGTTTACTGGAGGAAAACTAGCTGATGTATTAGCGCGTAAAAGACGCCTTCGTTTGACGACGATTAATGTATTCAGAACCTTGAGAATAGGGGACACAAGCTAGCGTTATGCAGGTGTTGCTTGATTTGCACGAATCGCATAGACCCCTTGAGTGTTATGAGAAGCATTTTCTAGTGGTAACGGTGGGATTGCCCAGTCAGGTAATTTAATACGATAACTAAATGTCAAATGCGTACTCGTAATTGGAGTTCTATAATTGCAAAATTATTGAAGAGTTCTGTTTTTCTTGTATAAAAGAAGATATTATTTCAGTCTTTATTACAAGGTGAACAGATACAGACCTTTTATAATCGAATGGACTGGATTATATTTATGTAAAGATTGAGAGACAGTTCTAAAATAACGCCATGAAGTGGTTAAGAGTTGATTAGTATAATAAATAATGTGCATACAATTTTCTTTGGGTTGAAATGCCTAAATGAAATGGTGACATTTTTATTTTGCTTAGATGTTAATTAATGGTGTGTAAGCTATGTTACGGTGTTAAAATGTAGTGTCCGCTTGCATAGCCTGGAGGCGACGATGGATTGTCGATCAACTGGTGTTAAATCGGACTTATTCGTTGTTGATTTTAATTCCCTTTATTTGAGAAGATCCTAACACATCTGAGTGAATTTACAGCCTGTTATTACTACACCAAATTTTGCAGCCTTACAGGGCTCAGTGTCCAACTTTGTCCGATCTTCATGCAGTTTACGGTCGTGTTATGTATTTGTTTTCTTTCAAGGAGATGAGGGGTTATGAGGGGTTAGCTTTGGCTTGATGGAGATTAGCTGATCTAGGCGAAGCAGATCTACTGATTCTGAATCAGATCCGTGATCACATTCGGAATTCGGGATATGTTTTAAAAATAACATGGCTTTGAAACATATGTACAAGAGCCGGTGCGTGAATGTCTGAGCGTTCAGTGTTTGAAGAGCTCTAATTAAAAACAAATTAAAACCATCTTTCATGTTTAAATTATAAGTATGTCTTATACTGATGTAATCAAATGTGAATAAAAATAGAAACTCAAAACTTATCAATATGAAGAGGTAATTGTGAATAGCCACCAAAGGCACGGAACTACATTTTGTAGCGGACACACTCAGTAGGGATGTGAGGAGTGCAATACACAGTTGCATATAGTCGATCTCTTTAAAAGGACAAATGTGTGTATTTGTATTTGATATAAATAAAATATATGTATAGTACGTACGCTCTATCAATGATATACCACTCGTTTCTTTTTAATGAATTATAATATATATTTAAGGCCAATCTGAAGCCCATCTGGAGGACAAGAAACATCAGCGTCCACACGAAGATCCGTATCTTCAAGAGCAACGTGTTGAGCGTCCTTTTGTACGGGACAGAGTGTTGGATGTCCACTGCTAACATAATACGCAAGCTCGAAGTCTTCCAAACCAAGTGCCTGCGACGGATCATGAAGATCTTTAGGCCAAACATGATATCGAACGAGGAACTTCGGCACAGAGCGGGTGACAGCACCATATCCGAGATCATTGCAACTCGATGGCTCGGCCACGTCTGCAGGATGCCCCCTGACTCACTACCAAGGCCAAGGGTGGCACTGAGATGGACCCCACAGGGGAAAAGGAACCGTGGCAGACCCAAAGAGACCTGGCGACGAACCGTGGAGCGAGACCTTAAGATCAGAGGCCTCACACTGCACACCGCTCCCGCAACAGCTGCCGACAGACCGAAATGGTGCTCCCTTGCTGTCGTCTCAAGCACCAGACGGCGCAGAAAGGATAGATGATGATGATGATGATGATGATGATGAGATATATATATATATATATATATATATATATATATATATATATATATATATATATATATATATATATATATATATATATATATATATTGATACAGCGTACATAGATAGATGGATGGATGGATGGATCCATGTACTAAATAACAAGAAATGATATTTGATCAATTTTTTATATTGATAATGAGCAATGATTTACTAAAACGTGCACATTACGTCCTGAAACCTGTTGATAATATAACATCGATTGAGCAGACTCTTAAAAAGACGTTGAATTATGTCAGGATTACTGTTGTGATCTTGATATGAGCCACACCTTTTTGGCATTGGAATTACCTAAATTATTCTGAATTAATTATTCCAAATTTTTTTCTATCCCAAGTATTTCTTTTTCTCGGTTATGACGCCTTATTTTACAGTGAGACTACGATGCTCATTAACCTAACTACATGTAATGACAGATTGTTGATCCCAAGTGAAAACTTGTAGTTTATTTTACTCAGTTGGGACGTTTTGTCCAGTAAAAACATAACTCCAAAATAACTATAAATCCCACTTCATGCAGTACATGTAATTTCCAGTTGTAAAAATTAGGGGGATGCTTGCAAAATAAGTATATCAACATTTCAGGCAAACTGTCGAGGCCAAAAATCCGAGAATCAGGTAAAGTCAGCACAATTCTTTTAAAATTGAATACGCCGACAAATCTATTCGGATGATTTACATTTAGCACATGTATTCTTCCAAAACTGAATTTGTCTACTTTAATTGGATATATATATATATATATATATATATATATATATATATATATATATATATATATATATATATATATATATATATCAGTGTTTTCTAACCTTTTTTGTTGTTGTAATCAATTTTAACAATGTTCGCATTGATCTTGATGTAGATATAAACATGCCTACAAGATATAATTTTTCTGTAGTAGTATTTTTATATACTCGTGCAAACTTTGCGAGACGGACGGACAAGATAGAAGTAAACATTTTCCTGCCGTTATCAGTGGGAGACAAATTGCGGACTATCTTCTAATGGAACTTTAATCGATTAGTAAGCAAAAACAGATGAAAAAACATATCATAAAACATATTCATCACCCTGCGCCTGAATTATAAACACACTGCTAGCTTCCCGTATATAAAAAAGTTAGAGTTATTTCTTTGGCGTTTTTAGGACCAATAATGAAAGAAAATAAGAAGGACATACGGTGTAGATAATCACCACAATTTTATCCTTTTTAGGGGAAAAAATCGATCTTAATTTGCTTCATACTTTATATCAGGTTTCCTCGTGTAACTCGTCCACCATCGGGTGTCATCCTATACATCCAAGTGAGGCTTAATTCTCCCCACATGTTTCAAAAGAATTCGAAAAATGATAATACTATCAATCAGCTACACTCTTCTCGAGGATTGTAGTATATTAGGATAATTTCCGAACTGCTGAGTTCATTAGTCTCTCATGAGTAATCAAGTGAGTCACGATATATTTGAAATTCAAATCGTGGTTTGTGTAATTAGCTATGAATTCTTATCTCCTTTAGAACAGCCACTAGGTTTCGCGCATGTATTTGTAGGTCAGTGACCAAGTTTTAATGATAGAAAGGAGTTGATTTGGGCGATTGTGTCGTTGATTGTAATTTTTTTATTTAAGTGATCCTAAACTGATGGCACACTCATACATGAAATATATCCTTTATAATTTGCTTATAGATATCTCCGTGTACCTTATTCATGCGGTAGTAAGAGTCACACAGTTTAGAAAGTGTATTGCAATTTACTTATTGCTGATACGACCTTAAATAAGGTCACCCTTCTGTAGTCTTTTTTAAAGTCCCACCACCACCAGAAAATACAAAATAATGACTTGCACATGGGCATGTCTTAGGTTCTTGCATGTACGCTTAAATATGTTCGTTAAATTGTTCCTATGGGCTGAACACTTATTTTAGAAGTCTTCCGTACAATGGTTTAGTTTGGTGCTGTCTAAATTCACCTGTTTTAAAAGCAACTCATTATTTTCGAATGGTTAAATACATTTTAAACAGCATTTACCTTGTTATTCTCGTCTATCTTAAAGTAATCCGCAGCACAATTACGATTATGCTGCTGATTGTTTAACTTAATTGCTTTCTACTTTGTTAGAATGTTTTCAACGTGAAACGTTTAGCGAATTTCCTCTTTCTATACACTGACATTGCCATCCAACTTTATTTTAATACTAAAGGGATAATAACACTCTAATATTAACATTTGTGCCGTTTGTTTACAACTTTAAATAATATTTACCTGCACAATGTCAGCAGTCCATGTAATGGCAGGTTTCCATCCAATTTTAAATAATGTCATAAAACTGAGATAAATGCGTGAACATGTTACCAGAGTATCGACCTTTTCTTGTTGGTAGTCTCTCGAGCCGATTAAGACTAGTTGTGCATTAACATTGGACGCGCATGTGGCTCAGGAGTCCAAATTTTGATGCACACAGGCGGTTGAAGGTGGGGCATGGAACACCGGTGGTTCTGGGTGGCTGGGACACAGCTATGTGACTTTTATCATGAGCTGCAGAAAGAAACTTGCGGTTGTCAACCTCGAAGGTGAACTGGCTTTTTTGGTCAGGGCCTGCCACTAACTTCTCTATGAGGCAGTGCGCTCGAGCTGGTAGTATTGAAGGTCTGATCATTTGATGTGCATCTTAAGATTATCGTTACCTCTTGCGAGTGCGGCCGTGGATTTGGTTGCCATGAGAAAGCTTGCCAAAGAACAGCTGATATGGGATTCTGTTTTGATCCACACGGATGACATGGCCAGTCCATCGAAGTTGGGGCTGGATTAATATGGCTTCGATATTTGTTCTGTTGTCACTGTTAAGAACTTCCTTGCTGGTCATTCGGTCTTGCCACTTAATCCGCATGATGGATGTCAGGGAGCGCTGGTGGAATTGTTCCAACTGATTGATATGCCATCGGTACACAGTCCAAGTTTCACAACAATACAAGAGAGATGTGAGGACTTTTATATTGTACACCTTTATCTTAAAAGATAAAGCCCGTTAATTTATTTTCACTTCTATTATTACATTGTCGTGGAGGTAAACTTTAACGTACAGCGATAAACTGGGTGCTTCTCGCCAGTTTGTGAGTCTGATATAACAATATATTCAGAATCGTTATCCACATTGGAAATGTTGATCGCAAATTTACAAACCTGTCTCCCTATCACGACTCTATGGTCATAAACTTAGTAATGTAAATAAGCAAATCCATCAAGTTTCATAAAACGTAAACAATAATTTCATTAAAAAATAAATGAAAACATGAGAAGAACTTACAATATTATCATGTGAATCAAAAATAGTTATAATAAAATTCTATGAAGACTAAAATAATGAATAGTTCGATAATATTTGAAGACCAGAAATGCACTGGTAGAAGTAATTTAAAAGGAAGTTTTGCCCCTCCCCTTTTGGACTCAATAAGTTATGAGAAATTTTCAATCGTTTCAGGTTCATTATGTGATTCAAATACATTAACGAGTAGATAAGTGTGAAAAAACTCGAATATGTTTAAACTTATCAATATCACAAAACAAATAAAAATTTGTTTTACTTTTTCATTAACTGAACTAAAATTAAATTATTCACTAGAATATAGCATCGGAATTGAAAATTATTCTGATTATAAATCTGTGTGAAGAGTAAACTCCCTTTTATATTATTACTATGGCACTTTTAGTGGACTGATTATGTCAAAATATTTTATAATTATATCAACTCTTCATTGTCTTCAGCAATTATAGTAACAAGTTCATTTTCTTTCTGAACAACAATAGGTTTATTTTCTTTCTCCTCAGGTTGTCTTATGTTTGCGAAAGTTTTCGATAATTTTTTTAATCTGATCAGTCAAGCTGATGACATCGTTCTCAAGATTATCGACTGCTGTTTTATTAATTTCCTTCTATCGTCTTTGTTTCATGTGGTAGCTTTAATCAACAACCTTTGATGACGTAATACACAGTAAACATTGATAGTACGGTGTTAATCTAAATATGCTCTCAGTAAGTCTATTTACTGTATATTGTAACATCCTTCCTTCTTTTCACAAAAAACAAAGAAATAACAAAACTTTGTACATGTACCAGGTAACTTATACCATTAAAAGTAATCTGAACATAACACAGTATAAGTCAGTAGGCATATGTGATTTTAACTTTCACCACTAATCGAGACTGCAATTTTGACAGTAGATGAAAAAAAAACCACATTGACTTTTAAAAAAAAAACAACAATAAAACACTCTCTGTGTATGATAATACAACTTAAAGAACTTGACTCATGTCTAACTATAACTAACTTAACTAGTCTATTTCTAAGTACACATGTACTTAGACAAAATCTTCATATTTCTTTGGCGGTTTAATGTTTCTGGTCCTTGTTGATTTGTATGAGTTTTCGAGATTGACCACAGGATGTCCGCTCACTGCTTTTGGTTTGGGCGATGATTCCACATGAATTGAATTTTCTTTACACTGAGAACTTTTGCCACCCATATTTACTTCTTCACTAGTGGCTGTATTTTTACTAGACTTGACACTAGATTCACTTGCACTTTGCTCTTCATAAGCTGTTTTTTCTACACACTTTTGATCATTGAAAACACTTGGATCACTGATAATTGGCTCCGGAATGGCTTCTGATGTAGCCCTGATGTACTTTCGGTTCCTTCTGTATAGATGCCCATTTACATCGACTACATATGATCGTGGTGAATGTTGTTCCATACAGGTTCCGAGCCGCCATTTTCTCTCTCGATCATTTGGTAGAGGCGCCATACGGACAGATTGTCCGATCACCAACTCTGGCAAGTCCTTTGCTCCTTTGTCGTACTGGAACTTGGACTGCTGGTGTTTCAGCATTTTCTTCTGTCGCACGTTTTCTACTACTTTCGGCTTTAGAAGCTCGTCTGAAATTGGCAATGTGTGTCTAGTTCGCCTGGACATTAAACGTTGCGTTGGACTGCTGTCCATTCCTTCTGTTGGGGTGTTTCTCCAGTCGAGGATAGCCTTCCAAATATCCATGTTGCTTTTAGTGGCCTTTTTACCAACCCCTTCGCAATTTTGACAGCTGACTCTGCCTTTCCGTTTGACTGGCTATGGTACGGTGATGATGTGACATGGTCGAATTCCCATTGTTGTGAGAATTTACTGAATTCCACACTACACAGCTGAGGACCGTTGTCTGATATCAGAGTATCTGGAATGCCGTGCCTACTAAAATGACCTTTCAGACAATTAATTATAGCAGCTGAGGTTGTGTCTGGTAATAAGTCCAATTCCCAGAAATCTGAATAGTAGTCAACTGTAACTAAGTAGTCTGACTGCCTAAATGTGAAAATATCAATGGCCACCTTGCTCCAGGGCCTGTCTGGAATATCATGTGTCATAAGCGTCTCTTTCTGTTGGTTTGCACTGTATTCATTACATACGCTACATTTTTCAACATGATCGCGAATTTCACTGTTCATATTTGGCCAGAAGAGTGTGTCGCGAGATTTCCTTAGACATGACTCGACCCCCATGTGACTTGCATGTATTCGCGTAAGCATTTCACTGCGAAGTGTCTTTGGCACTATTAGTCTAGCTCCCTTGAAAACCACCCCGTCTTGGACTGCTAATTCATCTCGAATCGTCCAGTATTCACGAATTATGACAGGTACTTCCGCTTTGGAATCTGGCCATCCTGCCAGAATAACTGATTTTAGTGTTTGTAACGCTTCATCTTGGTATGAATGTACTTGAATTTGCTTAAAACGCTGTTCAGTCACATTAACTGTTTCGGCAAAGTTAATTACTGATAGATCTTGGTCAAGCTTCTGCTGTTGAATGCTGAAAACTTCAATAGTGTCATCATTGTCCTTCCATGTTGTTGGTAAGAATGCTCTAGATAATGTATCGGCTATGTACATCTCGGTACCTTTTGTGTATTGAAGACATAAACTGTATTTCTGCAGTCTTAAGAGCATACGTTGTAACCTCTTTGGCGCATTTAACAGCGGTTTTCCATAGATTGTTTCTAGAGGTTTGTGATCTGTATGAACAGTGACTTGAGAACGACCATATATATAATGTTCAAACCGTTCACACGCGAATACTATTGCTAAGCACTCTTTCTCGATCTGTGCATAATGTTTTTCTGCAGTGCTTAACGCTCTTGAGGCAAATGCAACTGGTTGTCCATTCTGAAGCAATGTTGCTCCAAGCCCTGCTTCACTCGCGTCACATTGTAGAGTTACTTCGTCTTCCAAATCATAGTATCTAAGCACTGGTTGCTCAGTTACTAGTCGCTTTATGGTGGCAAAGGCTTCTTCTTGTTTTGATTGCCAATACCACAATTTATCTTTTGTTGTCAATCTTCGCAACGGTTCACATGCTTCTGACAAATGTGGTAAGAATTTGGAAAGATATGTCACTAGTCCAATAAAGCGCTGTACCCCTTTTACGTCGGTTGGCTTCGGCATGTCTAATATTGCTTGTATCTTCTTTGGATCTGGACGTATACCACTGGACGTGAGTATGTGGCCCATGTAACTTACTTCAGTTTGTCGAAGCTTCAGTTTGTCCTTGTTCAGCTTTAATCCTACCGCTCTTGCTCGCTCTAGAACACTAACAAGTTTCTCATCATGATCTCTTATGGCTTCTTCCATAGTTTCGCCTTGACCATATACCAAAATATCGTCCACGATAACTTCAGTACCTTGTAGCCCTTCTAAAGCATCGTGTTGTCTGCGCTGAAATTCCTCTGGTGCCGACGAAATTCCAAAAGGGAGACGTAACCACCTATATCGGCCAAATGGAGTCCAGAATGTTGTAAGGTAGCTACTTTTTTCTTCAAGTTTTACTTGCCAAAATCCATCCTTTGCATCAAGAACTGTAAATACTTTGACTTTTGACACTTTAGGAAGAATGTCATCAATTGTCGGCATCATGTACTTGGAACGCTTTATGGCTTTGTTAAGATCTTTAGGATCCAAACACACCCTGAGCTTTTTTGGTTTTCTTACAACTACCATACTACTAATCCAGTCAGTAGGTTCCACCACTTTTGTAATGATCCCTTTGGTCACTAGTCGTTCGATTTCTGCTTTCACTTCTGCTTTCTGGGCAACTAGTACCCGTCTAGGCTGATGCTGAACCGGTTTTTATAGTTTTATCTATTTCAATGCTGTATGTCCCTGGTAGGCATCCAAGGCCATCAAACACATCACTATAATCTTCCAAAAATGACTTCCTTGGTTAGCATTGTCTCGGTAGTTTGCACCACACTGTTTACCACGTTTACAGTGATGATGCCCAACTTTACGCTAGCTGCTGCTGACAATAATGTTGAAGCATCTTTGCCGGCAATCTCCAAAACATGAAATTCCAGTTTTTTTTTTACTTGACCTACAGTACATTTAATTACGCATTTTCCAACTGGTAATAATGTGCTCCCATCATATAATTTCAGCTTCGTTTTTGTTGGCACCATTCTTGGCTTTTTCTGTTTTGCTATGAGTGATAGAACACTGGTTGATATTACGTTGCATGACGCACCAGTGTCTATTTGACACTTGATTGACTTCTTATTGGGAGTGTTCGGCATTGACATGGTTATGTTTACAAACCACTGCTTATCGGTAAGGGCATTCAGTGTATAGATTGACTCATCACTACTACTGTCCGTTTCTTCTACACTGTTAACTTTTGGTCTCGAGCTTTGAAGACAGACTTTTGCAAAATGGTTCTTTTTCTTGCATTTTGAGCACACCTTTCCATACGCTGGACATTCTCGCTTGGCGTGTGTTCCACCACAGTACCGACAGTTACTCTGTTCTTCCATTTCTGAAGTACGCTTCTTTTTTTCATGTTTGACTTTTTGTTTCGACGCATAGTTCACTTCTTAGTTTCCTCATTTGGCTATCTGCTATCTCGCTAGCTCTACACATGTCTACCGCTTTCTCAAGTGTTAAGTCCGGTTCACGAAGCATTCGTGACCTTGTCTCTGGTGCCTAACACTATTCTATCACGAATCATTTGGCTTTGTAGCGTGCCAAATTCACACGAGTTGGAGAGACCCCTAAGCCTGGTAACGTAGACGTCTACACCTTCGTTTTGTAATTGATCGGATGTATTGAAAACATATCGTTCATATATGACGTTTGAATTTGGAATGAAATGTTCCTTTAGTGCTTTGAGTATTGTACTCACATTCTTCCGATCGCCGTCCGGAATATCTAAATGTCGAAAAATTCGATAGCACTCTCTGCCTATAACACTCAACAGAGTAGCCGCGCGAATATTGTCTTCTTTTTTATCCAGACCTGTTGCTATCTCATAATTGTCCCATTGAGATTCAAAGAAAGTCCAGTTATCCCTTAGATTACCCTTCACTTCCATTGGAAAAGGCACTGGAAGTTTGCCTGAAGCCATCTTGAAGCGGGTCAGCCAACCGTGAAGTTTCGCGGGAAACACGAGGACGACGATCACAAGTCACAAAACGCTCGATTCCGGTATTAAAACACGATAGATCCAGAATTTGTTTTACAGTCACGTAGTCCGTATATTCCTGTGTATACCCGATTCCTTCCTGATGTCGACAACGTTTAATTCAGCCTGCATTTGGTGAAAATATTGTCTGGTTTCACATCTGACACCATGTTTCATGTGGTAGCTTTAATCAACAACCTTTGATGACGTAGTACACAGTAAACATTGATAGTACGGTGTTAATCTAAATATGCTCTCAGTAAGTCTATTTACTGTATATCGTAACAGTCTTGATCACTTTTTCTATTTGTTCAGAACAATCGGTGAAAAATCAGTCTTCTCCAAGTTTGTTAAACTATCACGGGATTTTACAACATCATGAGTTTTTTCAATAACCTTTTCATCGTGCTTTGCAAACTCAATCAAGCGATTTTCTATCTTTCTCATTATTTTTATGGTTAGATAAAATTATCACTTGACGCAACTGTCCAGATCTTACTTGGTCGAGCTATCAAGTAATAATCTTCATTGTTTTGTTGCTCTCATTAAATGCTTCTAGTACTTCATCATTTGTCATAAGATCGTTGAATTCATTACAAACATTTGCGTTGTTGAGATCCATCGTCAGTTTTGTGTATTTGTTTTGTGATACTGGGCAGTGAAATGTGCTATCTCATTAATAATCAAACACTCAAGTGTAAAAAGCAAACGAAAGTAGGAAATACTACCATTTACATTAACCAGAGGCAATTTTATTTTGCACGAGTCTGTAAAAAAAAATAGCGATATGTTATCTCATTACCTATCTAAGTCTTGTTCCCTGCTTAGTGTGCTCCTTGCGTTGCACTCCGCTATATTAAAGTCTCACTGGATATTTTTGTACTTTGATACCTCCCTAACATTTCAGGTAGATGGCATGCGCCTAATTATCACAGTCCTAGCATTTTTCAGTTCACACATAAGCTAAACCTGCAATGCAGTTTAGATTTACTTTGAAGTAGGCTTGGAAATGGGTTGACTTGTTGGTGACTGCCTATCACAGACTAGCATTGGAGATCAAATGCGTAACTTGGGCTTCAAATGAGCAGCCGACTTGGCTTACGTATTTACGTGTGTCTGCTACAGAGGTAAATATCTAATAATCTAGATGGTTGAGGGGTGATGAAAAGTATGCTAATTTGTTCCAGTACTAGTGAATTTTATTCATGCATAAGGCACATATTGATTCTTTCAGCTGTCTTGTCACAGGAGAATATTCAAAAATGAATATAAAAAGAGAGGTTGGTGGCAGTGTTGGTTTAGTATAAAAGCCACTAGTTGCATAAGGAATTAATGTTAATAGCTCAGTCAGGATCAACAAAAATCGTTAGTTATTTTTCATTTGTATCTTTATAATATATAATGTAATATTATTATCATTTTTCTGCAATAGATCATCGTCGGACGCAAATTTTCCCCAAAAAATGTCCAGTCGAATGCCGACGCCATATTGTCACGTGATTAAAACAAATGACCTCATATGGAGGGATCTAGTTAATCTAACAGCGGCACATTTATTCCTTTAATATTCTCTTTATTAGTGACACAATGTGAACTTTGCTAATACTTTTGATTTAAATTATAGCAGACGTCATCGTGAATTCAAGCTTAACCACTAATTAGGTCATATAATAATATTTACAAATATTTTTACTAGTAGGCGAATATGAAGGAAAAGTGTACTCACAAAGATATATTGTTATTTGTGCACTTTTTACACAGCATCATCTAAACAATCCTTTTTCTAATCGATTCCTTGATCAAATTTACATCGAGTTTGATACGAGGTGATGTACGACATCCTATATATAGCCAAAGATTAATATGAGAAAAAAATCACCCCTCTTTCACGAGTTGGTGAGGGTAACGCTTGTTTTGCAAATATGGCACACTTCTGACTAAGCCAGCTAAAATATTCTGCTTACAATAAATTACTTGATCTATTTTACATCGATATTGATATCTCGCTTTACATGATACCTCAGACTTTACCAAATATTAGGACTGAAATAGCAACCTTATTCCACGATGAGGTGAATGTGACGATATATATATATATATATATATATATATATATATATATATATATATATATATATATATATATATATATATATATATATATATATATATATATATATATATTGTGCATTCGTACTGGATCATGTAATTTGTAGAAGATTCCTTTTGTAATCAATTCCTTGATACTTTTTACATCAGAATTGACTTAAGGCGATAATGACACATTTTATTTGCAAAATATTAAGACCAAATGTTATCTCTTTTATGAAGTGAGGGGGAAAGGTTCGTGGAGTCCGTTTTTCCTGTACACTATGTTGCTGTCTAATTGAACCATATTATACGAGCAGCACCAGTTAACCTAGGCTCAACGCTCAAAGTAGACCAGAAATTAAATCTGGTCATCGAGAGTATATATTTGAAAAAGGCTTAAACCAGGGTTCGCGGTTTCAGCGTTAACACAGTAGAGTCTGAACCATTTGTATTTCGTTGTTGTGACGGTGAACTCTCGGACTGCTGTGCTAATATAAGCTGGATTTGGAGCTGTGTAAATTTTCGTAAAATTTTATTTATTATTTGATGCATCCATTCTCCAATTGTAGACTTGCGTATTTCAGCAGCAATTGAGTATTCAATCTTGAACTAAAAATTATTGGTTATCGCATCACTTCTCCTAACTAAAGTATTGGTTATCGCATTTGCTGCCGACTCATTTGCGTTCAGAGTTGTTGGTTGATCCCATGCGAAATCTGGATTTAAACCTCTATACGTTGACAGGTACTTGCACCAAAAACAGTGCGATTTGTAAATCACTCGTTAGTATTTGAATATAACCAACATTATATTTTGTTTTCTCAGTGAGGCTAGCTGCTGCTGTGTCAACATAGGTATAATTTGTTAGGTCTTCGCAAACAGTTGGTGCAACAGTTGATTTTTCCTTGTTAGACCCATTCACAAGGTCACCTAACACGCTATTATCACTTCTCCTAACTAAAGTACTCGTACCGCTTAATAAAGTTGCATACGGAAAGGCACGACAATCATTCACTGGTGCTCCAACAATTTTTTTTTCTGTTACTGTACATGTTAATATCCTCGTGTCATGACACCACCTGTATTATTCAGTGCATATCATTTCACATAACTAACACTTGCTGTATATGTATTATCACTAAAGGATGACTGTGACAAACCAGTTATCACTCTACCGTTCATATAAATTGATCCGGACATTTCAGATCCATTTAATGATGTAATTCTGATTTAACTTACCGTAATCTCTTTATTTACAGAGTTGTTCAGTGCAAAACAAAAGATTGCGACAGAACCAGTCAAGAAAAAGTACAGTGGTAGTAATAATGCAAAAGGGATTTGTCCTTAAAATACTCAAAATTAATTTTCAATTTAAGACGGGTGATTCTGTCAACAAATTTAATTCCAGTTCAGTTCACAATAAGTTTAAAAAATAAAGTTTTAGTTTTTGGATTTTGATAAGTATAAAAATATTTCAGTCTTATCACACTTATTCACTCGCAGAATGTACTTGAACCATAGAATGAACCCATCTATAATGATTTTAAAAAATTCAGAATGTAGTAAGTCTGAGGGCATGGGACCGAAACCCCATCATAATTACTACTCTTGTCCGCAACGAATTGCGACTGTGTCTTGATGACACCGTCTAGAACTCTTTTTATTCCAAATAATGAGCACGTTCTACTTCCAGTGAACAGTCTAAACAAATGTTCCCCCCACCCCTTCGAATAATATCTAAGTGCAACAAAAAAACAGGTCTGCATATTTATAACAGGAGCATAAGAAATGAGGATGACTACAAAATCGAAATCAATCTGATTGCTCAGTTCTTTCCTTTTATGCACCTTCTATTGGGATTATATTTCATAATAAGCCCACTTGATGGATCTTACTAGTCATTTTGCCTAGAAATTGCCTATTCATGCGATCTAGCCCAATCAATAGGAAGTTACTGAATTCTTCAAAAACAGCCAAGAAACCCTCAGTCAATGATAAATTAATCCAAGCCGCCATGAAATCTTATTATTAATATTAGTAGTAGTAGTTTTTGTTGTTAACACATACATCAGCATCTATTTATAGAACCTATGTAATCATACGCTCTTAAAAGACTCCGGTCACGTGGGCGAAATTTAACCAATGATATTCTGTACAATTTACAACCATAAGTAAAAATGACAAAAATGAATCAAAACCATGTGCCAGAAGTTTAAAAAAAATATCGATATACATATATTCCCACAATTCTCAGATATAGGGATCATTGAAATGTGTATGTCTAATGACACCTTATTAATATTATATTTTTTTTCTACCTTTGATGGTGTTGCCACCAAAGACTGATTGCATCATATAACTTAAGCAGCAAAGAGGGTGAACAGACCGAAACTATTTCAGACAAACCGAAACTATTTCAGGCAAGCATAAACTATTTCAGACAAACCGAAACTATTTTAGACCAAAAAAAAAGAGAACGATGAATGGTTTCGGTTTCTCACACTACAGAGACAGAGTTTCCAGACAGACCCGTCGCTGATGGTGCTGTGGAGACAAATTGTTTCGGTGTTAATGGTAAAAGTCTTTATGATTTCACCAACAGACTAATTTGTAAAATCTCTCCTCGTAAATCAATCAGATTATTGGACTGGTCAGTGAGTTTGAAATTAATTCTCGTTAACGAGTTATTATCACATCTCATATAGATTGGATTAGTTGGATCTTCAATTATTAAAAATCCTGGAGGAGCTGTTGGTGCAAATGAGTATAAAATATACCCTTGCTGGGCTTGATTTGATCTTTCGAGATTTATTTGATAACTTCCTTCGATAACATCACATACTAGATTTATTGCAATCACTGATGATATATTCACATTTTGAGGAGCAATATGCCGCCCGCCTCCTTCTTTGTCATTATTATGTTTGAGGATAGTTGAACCTCCGTTTTGTTGTCTCCATGATGTGAGTATCACAGTAAAAATTTTATTGATAAGATCATTAACGGATTTTTTTTTAAGTTCGTCTGCGTTATACCCAAGAAATTTAAAATTCGGTAGATCAGTTTCTGTTATATTGTAAAGTGTTAAAAAATTTGTCTAGAAAGATTGTTTTTAGTATCAGCATGAATAATTAATTGAATTATTTTCTTGTAAATATCTTCCATGTCGGATACAACTGATTTAATATTTCAATTCGATTAATAATTTCACTTTGATTAGACTCATGAAAAGCCTGTTGTAGTCGTTGTAGTTGTCGACTGTGTTCTTGATTGATCTCTATAAAGTATTCAATAAATTTACATTGTAAAATATTTATATAATTTAATTATGGATTCGGTCCAATAATAAATCTCCAAAAGGCCTAATCCTTATTAGGGTAATAAAAATTAGTACCCTGCTGTGATGAATTTTTTATATTGAGGAGGTGTTCTTCATATGATGGGGTAAATTCGTGGTATGATTGTTTATCCGTGACATAATCAGATTTTTTTAGGTTCAGGTGGAGGAGTTTTTTCATCTTAGCACGGTTCTTATCGAACTCTGAGATAGATGTCTACGGCATATCCGGGTGAGTTTATCTCAGTTGCAGATGGTAGTGTTGGTTCATTAACTGTTATGGTGATTTTAGATTCTCTTCCCGTAATGAATTTTATTCTACGTTGTAATTCATTATTTATCTGTTCAATTTGGTAAGACACAGATGGTAAGGAAACAACGTTCCAGTCTGTAGTATCATCGGGTTATTCTTACTAGCAAACACCAATTAATTATTCGGTTGTTGACCACCGTCTCTCTAAAAAGCGATTACTCGTATATTCGTGTACGGTTTTATGGGGTGGTTTAACCGATGATGAGATAGCGTCGAGGACATTCAATACTTCTATGCCGCATATTGGTGGGTCGGTCATTTTCTGTGTTGGTACGTATAATACCAAGGAATTTTTAAGTGGTGTATATAACGCATAAACTCTTTTGGCGGCGCTAACCCACATGAATCGAAATAGACAATCACACGCGGATCAATCGCGTATGCAACCCAGTGAGTTCCAGGTCTGGTGTTGTTATCGAGATTAATGATACAGGTTTCAGCGTTGTTTGGTTGTTGTGGTAATTGATCTCTCATAAAAACACCTCTAAAGTTTTTTATCGCTAGTTTTTAGCAGCATCGAGTAAATCAAAATTTGACATGGGAACTATAGGTTCTAGCGATGAAACCTTCGTTTCTCGAGTTAGTAAATTGTTCCTGGTATTCTCAGGCCGTTTCCGCTGTAGCATGAATGAGGAGTTCCCGGTAGTCTTAGACCCTTTCCTGATCGTTTCTTTTTTTTTTTGTACCCCTTTCCAGTTGCTTTCTTTAGTGCCATCCCTGCCGCTGTACTAACGGCTCCTAACGCAGCAGCTTTTGCTACCGCAGGGGCCGTTGCCGCAATCAACGCTGGTAACTCAGCGAGAAGTGGAAATATACCACCTGATTTTATCATGTCTTTGATCGCAGCCGCAGAGAGAGTGACCTGAACACCTTTTGTTTTGATAGCATCATTGAAGTGTTTTATCTGACGAGTTGTCAATGACAATTTATTCTGACCACCAGACATCTGATTGTGTTTTAACGATATCGTAGTTCCACATTTTTTAGCTGAATCCGATTGCAATTATTTAATTTGACCAGGAGTCAACGTAACACTAACACGACTATATGCCAGTTTATTTAATAACAGATTGATCTAATTCTCTACATAATTTTGGTAAACACTACATGTTTTCTACTGGAACATCAATTACTCTCATCCGTCCACCAACACCTTCGAGTAGCATTGATTTATCACTGAAAATGACAGCAACTGCTTTATAATTAACAATACCAACAGGACGAGCTACACGAGCTCTGAAGTGTATGTCAACTACGGATTGTCTGGTTAAATCAAGATTTTCCAGCGAAAAGTAGTAAATGGGATATCGATTATTCAAATCAAATTGTGATATTTGCAGACCGGTATCTACGTTATTATCGCGTCCCATAAATGTCAACAAACGATGATACGTGCGTGCATTTAGGTTGGTTCCGTAATCAAGTTGTATATCCTCAGATGGTTCCTGTTGGCCGTTTATTCTCAATGATACTTCATTAACACCTAATTGATCAAATATCATATGACTCCGTTCCTGAGAGTTTAATCGCGTCGTATCCTGTAACGGAATAAATATATGCTGCGGTGCAGCAACGCCTTGTTTTAATGTCAGGTGCCATGTACGTGTACCATCAATATTAGAATCAACAATATCTGTTGTTGTTGTTAGCCATGATAGCAATGATTTTCCTCCATGATCCATAAATGATTGCATTATTATCATCGGTTTTTCGCACGAGTACTACTGTATGCTTCTTTCCATAGATAACGTTTCTAACATTTCTGCAAAATCCGAAAATATGATGCAGTGGAATCGCGCATGAAAATTGTCGAATCTGTCCTTGCAACATTGATACGCGTGTTGCAAACCCTAGGTTGGAATTAGGATTAACGCTTTTTATAATATCAAAAGCAGCAGCTGGTCTTGCTTCGTGTACAAGAGAACAAGCTGTTTGTGGATCAGATGCAGTAGCTTGCGGTGTCAATAATTTAGTATACTGAATGTGCTCAGCGTGATCAGTGAGATCTTTAGAGAACATCATAGATGGACCTGCCGATCTTGTATAATCATCAGAATATCTTGGTAACCCCACTACTGTTGTGGCAACATCAACCTCACGCTCTATAGATTCAATTTCTCTTCCATCAATCATATATCTAGCACTCTCGAATAGCACATGATACCATTATTGACAAAACTAACTCGGACATTTAGGTCATTTGCATATGGCGTATTAGCTGCAACATTTGTTACAAGTTCTCCTTCTACTTCGATAAATGCTTCAGAGGGTAGAAAGTATTTGCTGGTATCATGGACCTGAAGTTCGATTCTTGATCGACTGTCTGGTTGTACTGCATTATAGGAATAAAACTGATAATCGCGTACAGAATCATTCTTGGGTATTGGGGCATCTAAATCAAACGCTGCATCAGATGACGATTTGAACATTTTATTATATATTTCTTGATCTAAATCGCGATCTCGCTCGGGATTTCAAACCATTTTCTGCTATCATATTTGCAGTAATATTTCTCTGAGTGTCATATCAATCATTTATCCGTGATGCTATATTCTGATCCACTGCGTTATTTATTATTTTGCTAATACTCGTGGGCATAATTTCCGTAGATGGTAGTGGTTCATGCGATGGTGATTTTGTCATTGGTTTCTTTCGTCGCCGAACTAACGCTAGTAGTTTTTCTTTAGCCGCGGAAAATGCTTTCCCGGCAACATCACTAACAGCACTAATACCCTTATCTCGAATAACATCAATAGCTTTCATCGATAACTGTTTTGCGATTGGTGCTATTTTGGGAACCATTCTTGTAAATAACCCTGCAATGGTATTGCCGAGACCATCTCCATAGTACGCTCTATAAACAGGCAATCGTGAGTTTACTACGTAAGTCATGGTTGGTTTATTGTGGTTGTACTGTATGATCATCTTATTTAAATGATATTTATCTAATCGCGAAATTCGAAGAATTTTTTATCCAAAGGATTTTCGATTAGTCACTATGATAACCGTCTGCTAGCTCATCAATAAACTCTCGGTATACACTAATATCCATGATACCACCCTCTTATAGTCGTCTGCAGGTATCAGCTGCCTCATTAATTATTTCCGGTGAGTTATTTCCAGCTCGTTTCCCTCCTACGAGAATTTCTAATCGTGATATGTCCCCGAGAATATTATTTGGACAACGAACAATACCACTACCTGAAGCTCCGCTTGGAACAGAGTTTTGGGTTCCACTCTGAGAAAATCCATCACCAGTTGCACCTTGTGTGTCCTTTTCCTGATCTTGTAAGTATCTAAAAAGTTCATCATCCTATTCAAGTAGTATATTCCATTGAGATTCTTCTTGGGTTTTTTTTGTCTTCGTGTTTGTCTCCGTGTTGGTGTTTGACGTTTCCTTTCTTGTTGTCTTTCTCGTTATTCTTGTTTTCTTTCTCGTTCTTCTTGTTGTCTTTGTCTTTTTTTGTTGTCTTTTTCGTTCTTGTTTTTTTTAAGATATATTTTTTCAGCTGTATTGAAAAATGTCGTATATTTTGGATTTTCATTGTCAATTTGTTTTGTTTTGGTTTTAATTTTTAATGCACATTAACCCAGTGTGGGATATCTCTGATATATTTTCTGCATTCTGGTTTTAAGTACTTATTTTTTTCATTATGTCCTATAGCAGCAAAATTAATAACATCCTCTAGATTACTTTTATCGATATCAATGGGGCCTATAGAATTTCAGCTTATACAATTTGTCAAAAGGACTTTATTGTATGTGGATTATTCATACCTGTAATTTGTACATGTTAGTTGTGTTCACTACGTTTGGAGTGTTAATGGGTGGTTCTCACTAGGGCATAACCGACTTTTGATCCGGAAATCGGATTCCACCGGATAGTATGAACTTCCGATTAATCGGAGTCGGACAAGGCAGGAACGACCGATTCGGATAATAAAAATAATAAAGTTGAATTTCTATAACACCGTGTCTAACACTGCGTGTCATTCGATAGTGCGTTAATAAAGTTAAATAAAGTTAAATAAGAAGTCAGAAAAGTCCAATATGGTCGACACAACCACGCTGTGAGACAATCTATTTGAACCGGCGGGTGAAAACCGGAAATGAAGCCGGATATGGTAAAGTACTAAGTAATATGCTAGACACGGCAAAACCAGATACCAGAAACCCGGAAACAGAAGATGAAATTTTTAGAAAAAAAAATACGGATTTAGCATTTCCGATTAACCGAATCGTATCCGGAATCGGAAAAGTTTCATGCCCAAAATCCGGAATCGGAAATCAGTAGAAAAATGCTAATTGGTTATGCCCTAGTTCTCACTATACCGAAACTCTTCGATTTTTAAACTCAGAATGATCAACAGATATCATTGCTGGGACAACTTCGAAATTTCCTATAATAATACAATTTTTCGAAGTTGTCCCACATTTTCACTCGGATATTGTTGACACATCTCAGATTCGTGGAGAGGCTTTTCACTGTGTTGGGGTAGCCGAGAGGGAAAAGTGATGTTCATTCGGTATACTATTCTGCCTGATGATATTCCTAATTGTTTTGATTTTTTAATTTATTGTGCGTTTGACTTGATACTGCTGACCCAATTCGGCCCTGACCTTTTAGACCGCTGTGAATAACGGGATAAATTTGTTTACGTCGTTACAAAATGCAAGTGAATCATTTACTGCATGCTGAATTTGTTTAATGAACGCGTACTGTTTTCATAACACATACTTATTATTCTGAGCGCTATCATCGATATCTTGAAAATCAGAAAGAATCTGATTACAATCTAATTTTTCTGACAATTGTATTTTTTTATTTTTCAAATTTGAAATCTCATTTATAATGTCATTCATATTTTCGAAATTCATTATATGATATTTATATATCTAATATGTGTTGTTACGTGCTTAGGCTCGAATAAGCAGCATCACAGAAAGAGTGAAAACTAACAAGCTTGTAAAACTTTAACAATGAATTTATTAAGTACACTTATTTTCATAAAATAAATAAACTTACGGTTTTAGAGAATCAAATCCAACATTAATCCAATAAGGAATTCACAAAATAATCGACTAATGGAATTGCAAGAGTCCTGATAAATAAATGTTCTAATAGTTCCAGGTTCGAATCTTGACGATGTAATCCAAAATGGCTGACAATGTCACGTGATGCAGTTCTTGTTTTATAATCATCCAAATGAAATTATAAACACAGGTTCTTTTCCAAATAATTCCTCTTGCTACGACGAAATGACACAATGTCCAGTACAAGGTAATTAAACTTATAACTCAAACAGAAAAACACAGCTATTAACTTTAAAAACCCAGATTCTACTCATGTTAGCTTCCCAAACACAGCTATATATATATATATATATATATATATATATATATATATATATATATATATATATATATATATATATATATATATAATTCCCTCGTAAACAAAAAGGAATCATGTGATTCTGGAAGGTCATAGAAAGAAGCTACCTTCACCAAGTCACGTATTAACAGAATGATCCAGAAGAAAAAGTCAGCACTAATTACTAAAAAAAAAAGATATTTTTGGATCTAGCCAATCATTTCCAAGGCTTGCTTACACTCTCTAAAGAAGGGTCAGAAGTGAGGTCAACAAGCCAAGGTCAACCTGTGTTTACAGCTAGAGTCTAGGTCAGCCTGAATTTTCCAGAATAATTTCCCAATTAATGAAATTTAAACCCTAAATGACAAATTTGGATTTGACAATTAAAAATAAATAATTTAAATCCAATAGACGTAACAGTGTATATATCTAATATGATATATTTTATATATCAAATACAAAAAATAGGGGTAATTTTTATCCGTTTTTGTGCGATACGATCTCTATTCGCTCTAAGGTGTCATCAACATCTTATCACGCCTAGAGATATACATGAAAAACCCCATTTGGAACCTCTCAGGTGTTATTCACATCTGAGAGGCCCAGAGGTCACATATATAAGACAACACAACCCCATTTGGAACCTCTCAGGTGTTATTCACATCTGAGAAGCCCAGGGGCACCACAAAGCATAGTCTCCATGAAAGGATCTAACCCGTCAAATAACGGTTTAGAACCTCAGAAAGGTATGCCTTGCGTATGACGTCACATTTACATACATTTCTTAATTAAAGTATAAATCTTATATAGACGGCACAATCTCTATTCGCTTTAAAATGCCCTCGCATGTTATCGCGCCTAGAGATATACATATTAGTGTATATAGGCGATACATCAGAACACCTAGTCTGTTGTTGACAGGATAGCGAATTCTAATGAATATGCGCGGCACAAGGGGTGACAGCTGTTTATATACACACAAAGAGGAAAAACTCACCAATTCACGTGACGTGACGTAGAGTGGTTTTCCCATGAGATCATAGTGGAGTTTCCGTAACGGTTATCTCTGTTTCAGAAATTGTATATACAAGCCCACATGAGTTATTCTCCTTGATGTTATATACATAATACAAAATTAAATTCAGATGTAAACGAATTGAATTCTGTGTCCAGTTCGTTTGGAGAATGCGGATTTATAAATTCGTCCTGCTACTTATCGTACCGAAGGCTGGCAAATATCAAAATATTTTCCGGTTTTAGTCATTGATTGAAATACTCTTTCTTTGCCTATATGAATATTTTTTGATTTTACGATTTTTGCATATTTTTGGTAATTCTCTGTTCTGCCGCGTTTGGAATTTTCACTTTGTGTGATAGCTTGAAGATTAGCCGAAGAATTATTCCTAGGATTTGAATTAATATGATCAATCACAAAACCATCCGGTATTTCTCCATTAAATACCTCATAGACGAATCGATGACAATAATATTTTCCCTCCGCACCAAACATAAGATATCCAAGGCCATTATCAAACCCTAATGGTTTCTTCAGTCTGCAGTTTCTGACAATACCATCACGAGATACTTCATAATTGGTGATCGTAGGATGTGGTTGAAATTCTTGGTTCATTTACAATATATTATTTGTCTAATTAATTATTTGGTTTAATTATTACTTGGGAATCTATCAATGTAGTCTTGAGGTGTTCCTATGATTTTGTCAGGGATAGAGTCAGAATTCTTGACTCGTTTATCATAATAGCGCTTATGCTCTCTATTTCGCCTAGCACCACAATTGAGACACAAGTGCGACCTACCCCGCACACCTACGCCTCATCGTATGCAAGGTTACTGCCCCAAACTACCCCGTCGTAAACTTTTGTAAATGATATCCACAGAATTCATTTCTGCATGATTTATTACAAGCGGTTACTGATCCTGCCATAAGCCATTTGCATTGATTCATTATATATAAATTCTTTATTTAAATACTTGTTTTAATTATAATATGGAGGAGTTCGAGAGATTATCGAAAATTACGCCTTGTAAAAATGTTAAATTTAATCTTGATAGAGTATCCACTAATAAACCCGATAAAGTTCTAATAAGTGATAGAAGCATGATAGGTAAAATCCATGATGCATTTAATGAATTTAAGCGCGATGGAGCATCTTACCATTGGTCAACATTTCGAATCGATGGTGGCGTGGATGCTACCATGAACGACGAAAGAGCAGCAGTGATAATCTCGCATCTTGACCAGAAAAAGTATTTTATTAAGAGTGAAATTCATTATCCGCTCAGAAACGGGAAATTGGATTATACGCAACAAATTTTAACCCATCCTGAAAGATAAAAATAAAAATAAAAATAATAAAACTGTCACTGTGAATCAGGATTCCAAACCTGGAACGCTGACTGGAATTGACAAACCGTATTACGAGAGAGCTTATCCTGTAACCGCGGTTGTTTATGGGATCTATCCGATAAATAATAAACCGAGTATTGAAAAATTAAAACCAATGAAACATTCGTTGCTGAATTGTGTAGCAGAACGAATAATAGAGCATTTTACAAATGCGTTGCGTGGAAACAAATTGACGGATCTAAGACGTAAAAAATAAACTAATGGGGTTTAACAGATAAAGAGAGAGGGTAAACAATTCAAAATATAGCCGCGTTAGAGCGGATGCTAAAATTCCCAATATCCGTAGCGACAGTATCAGGCGAGATATTATATGAACCGATATATAAATCGAGAGGATCTCCAATCAAAATTATTGACCATAATGCACACGCATGGACCCCCGCGGTAACAATATTTTCACGAGATAGAACCATAAAATACCTACCCGTGGAATTCTCTCGGGGAGTTTGTTTGATTAGGATTTTTAACGTAGCTTTAACAATTTTTCAGTCATATCGCTACGATGTCTGCAGTGAGGCAGTTTATAGTGATGTCTAGCACTGAGACATCATGCCGCAGACATGTAGCATAATGCCTCACCCAGTCACATTATCCTGACACCAGGCCGACCAGTCCTAACACTAACCTCTTAATGCTGAGCGTCAAGCGAGGCAGCTGTTAGTACCATTTTTGTAAGTCTTTGGTATGACTCGGCCGGGGATCGAACCGACGACCTACCGCTTCCGGTGCGGACGCTCTAACCACTAGGCCACCGGAGCGGTTGTCGGGGAGAATTCTCTGAGAAATTATTTGATTTCATTTACGAGTTAAGTAAAAACGATCCTGTGTCAATGTGGTTATTTCAGAGTTTTGAAAACAAAGAATGTAAATTCAATCAATTTGTAAAACCCAATGGCGAATTATATCGTACTGAAGCCCTCCACAACGCGATGAGAAAACTGGCAAGTTTATTTTTCAACGGAACACGACGAACAATTACTAACAAAATGTTTTACAATACCGTAAGCTGCAGTTCATTTCACGAGAAAGAGAAATCTATGGAAACCAACAAAAGCTGAATTTCTCTCAGATATCGAGTCAAGGTGCTTCGAATACGGCCATGTTGGATTATGGAATACCAAATATGACCCTGAAAGCGTTATTCCGGTTGATATGACTGCGTGTTATCCAGGGAGTTTTCTCGGGTATGGAGAGTGTTCTGAGTATTTTAAAAGATTTGGACATCCTACACATGAAATGAACCGTGTTGCGATTAATGGGCCGCTGCCCGATTTTGATCTAACCGGATTCATTCGTGTGGCATCATTTGAATTGGCTAAGGGACTTCATCGTTGCTGTTATGTTTGCTTTGGTAGACACATCTCTGAAAAACACTGGATGCCAATAGTGTTATTACGAAATATGATTGATTTTAAAATACTAATATCGCTGATTGTCAGTGAAGCAATTATATCATATCGAAAACAAACTGAAGTCTGGTTACGATAACCCGATAGTCTAGATAGTATAATCAGCGAAAATAAAAAACAATATATCGTTAGGTCGTCCAAAGAGATCTTTGAAGTTAGAAATAAACACGCAAAAGATCTCGGTAGAAGAATAATTGGTAAATTCACACAGGGTGGAAAATAGGACCACAAACGGTAATCTTCACGACTAATTATAGATGATGTTGAATACGATTTTATAATCGCAGATGTAACATCTAAAGGTATATATGTCAGTCGTAAAGACGCTTTCTTGTCCGATGGAACAAAATTCGATACATTTGTTACTTACAACGACGGAGATAATCCTCAGTATACGTACTTACGTACTTAAGGGCGTCTATGCTGGCTAATGCTTCTGTTGATTTACTTTCGATGATAAATAGATTTCCTGACTTCGCGGTTAGAGTCGCCACTGATTCATTATATATAAATGTAAAACATAAAGAAACAGTGGCTGAATTTACAAATTCCGACGAGAGTTGGGGATCATGGAGAATTAAAAAGGAAATACTGCATGGTTATTCTAAGCGGTTAGTGTTAGGACTGGTCGGCCTGGTGTCAGGATAATGTGGCATCATGCTACATGTCTACGGCATGATGACCCCGTGCTAGGCTTCACTATAAAATGCCACACTGCTGACATCGTAGCGATATGAATCAAAAATTGTTAAAACTACGCTAAAAGTCCAAATCACACTAACCATTATTAAATTGTTGATGCTCTAGAAATAACTATCATTAAGTATAGAAGCACGAGTCTTCATGTATTTCAGATTTATTTATTCTACAATATTTAATACCCTCAGCTAAACTACCTTTCCTGTCCCTTGATTTTACCGAGATATAATAACAGTAATCTATGTTCATTCCTGATTTTTCAATTGCTGATACTCTAGAAATAACGACCATTATGTATAGAATATTGTTTCCTGCAGATTTATTTTTCCTTAATACGTCTTCTTGTACCATCAGTGGCGTCCACGACAATTTATTGATAATCTTGGTATCTTCATCGAGTGTATGTTTCTGATCCTTTCTGTTAGGTTGTGAAATTTATGGACATAAACATTGGACGCAAAAATTACATTTCCGCAAATCAGAGTTTATTGTAGTAATTTTAAACCTTACCAAGTATATGATACGTAATTACGTAAGTTTTTTTTCCTGAAATAAACGAAGATGACTGCAACTTCCTATTAGTTTCTGTTACACCATGGCATAACACTTATTCTGCTCGATATCGGCGACTCTCCTTTGGAATACAAGACCAATTTCCTTCATTTTAGTTATGACTATTCACTTTTCCTCTTCCGATGACTGCTACGTGGCATGAATGTTAATTTCTATTGCTCGTTCTTTGTTGCACATTCAGACACAAATTCAGGATAATGGGACTTTGTGGGATATCATGCTACATGTCTGCGACATGATGCCCTAGTGCTAGCAATACTATAAACTGACACACTGCAGACATCGTAGCGAAATGACTGAAAAATTGTTAAAGCTACGTTATAAATCTCTCTATCTCTCTCTCTCTCTCTCTCTCTCTCTCTCTCTCTCTCTCTCTCTCTCTCTCTCTCACACACACACACACACACACACACACACAGAGGGTACATTCAGCAGAAGTCTTTGTATAATCGTGTTACAGGGAGATATGCTATCTGTAGATGATTATTGTTGTTTCTTAAATCATATATACTGGTGCATTGAACATGCTGGGGTAGTTATTTACCATACATGCTTTATTTATTAACATCTTTTTCATTAGGATGACGAATATTAACATATAATGTTAAAACGTTTGCATTTGTCCCTGTCATCAGAGATGAACGCATGGCTGATTTATGTACGAAGTTATTGAATTTTTGGTCTATTTAAGAAAAAATATTTTATTGCACGGGAAGTCATTGTCAACATGTTTGAATGCGACTGCATCAATTATTGATCAGACAGGAAGTACGAAGTACGTGTCAAATATCTGTGTTTAACTCCGCAAAAAAATGATCTTACTTTTACAAATCACGATTGTTCCTGGTTCGTATAAATAGCAAGTCTAAATCAGGTAAACTTTATACTGAACAATTCTGAATTTCTATTAGGAACAAACTATGTTGCCATGATCAAATTTAAAATGCAGGTTCCCGGATGTTTAAATTAGGATAGTGCCATATCGCTGTCAATTTTTTATAACTATGAAAATCCAAACATTTCATGCACATTCGAAAATGGTTATTATATTATTACCTTTTCAAGTCAGTTCTACGTCTGTTTGTTCAACTCTCAGCAAACTAAGTTACATTAAGCTGATGAACTGACATCTAATTAAAATTACATTAAAATTATAGTTAATTGATTTTAAGACTAACTGGACTGAAGTTCTAGGTCTAAGGGGGGGGGGGGGAACAAAATCTTGCAAGGATTCCGGATACATGTACGACAAACAGAAAGAAAAAATAAACATAAAAATAAACCGAGTGCGAAATACCGGTGCATCAAACAAGGATCACACGTTGAAATGACAACAATCTGTGCAATGATGTGGCGTTCATGAATTTCAGTAACTAGTTCATTGCCAGATCAGCATCCTGCTTCCCTCTAGTTTCATCTAATTTGTTTAGTTCTTATTTTCCCAAGTTATCTGTACCAGATATACGTCTGTAAAAGGCCACTGCATATGACATACGGTAAATTTGCGCTTCTTTTAAAAATATGATCTTTCTTTTGATCACATGTTCTTATATTAGTTTCAGTTTTTGAGCTACGTCAATTAGACACGGCGACGATCGTTCAATTATGAAGGAGTTGTTTCCTGATCAAGAACGATATATAAGACAGATTACAAATGTATGTGGTGCCTTAGCGGACAAAACAAAGCTGGTCCAATCAGAACGTTGCAGTTGAATTTTAATGTCCAATGTACACAATTCCAATTTCACGTGTCACATCATAAATGCCTGTCCTTACAGTTCCATTTTCTAAGGTCGAGATTTTAGATAGTATCTGTTGAATTAAACAGTAGTGGTTGAAAATTATTTTTTCTATGTCGAGGTTTTAGATTGTGTCGTTTGAATTACACGGCGTTGGTTGGAATTTCAATGTCACACGTCAAGAATTCCTAATTTACCTGTTGGTTCAAAGAGTTTATGTCGTAAGTTCCATTTGATATGTCAAGTATTTAAATTTTATTTGTTGATTTACACAGCGCTGGTTGAACATTCGACGTCCAATGTCGAGTTTTAGATTGTATCTTCTGAATTACACGGCGGTTGTTGAAATAGCAATATCAGATGTCGACAGTTTCAATTGAACATGTTGAATAACATTGATTGTGCTGAAAGTTCCATTTTGTATGTTGAGGTTTATTTTATAGAACATATGTTGTATTACACAGCGGTGGTTGGACGTTTAATTGTGCTTGTTAGAAATGCTATTTTTATATGGTGAAATTATGTGTTGACATTAAAAGTAACATTGCAATTTGTCCACTTTAACAATTAAAATTAGTATCGAGTTATAATATATATCATTCGTGTATTCAGTTATGAGGCGCCATTACATTTCATACATTTACAGTTTGAAAGTTACCATTCACACTAAAATTACTGTGAATTTCTTCGCTAGATGTCGCACTCGTGAATCGATCGGGTCATATTTAAACAAGGAAATTTAACAAATGAAATCTAATGCTCGACATATGAAATTGAACTTTCATCACAATCAGTTACACTTAACGTCTGAATTAGGGATTCTTGATATATGATATTGAAATTTCAACCGCCGTTGTGTAATTCAAAATATACAATGTATAACGTTGTCGACGTAGGGAAAATAACTTTAAACCACCACTGTAAAATTCAACATATAAAATCTAAACTCTCGATCTAGAAAATGAAACTTTAAGGAAATGCAATTTGATCCAACACATGATGTTTGATTTCTCGAGAAACGACATCGAGATTTCAGCTGCAACTTTCTCATTGGACCAGCTTTGGTCCGCTACGGCACCTCATGCCAATACGCGCTTTAATATTTCAATTTAGCCAGAATTGTACTTTTACGCGAGAGCCATTGTAACAAATGTAGACTACGTAAAGTGGCTGCAAAAAATTAATTCATTTTCAGAATCTATACTCTCTTGTTTGAAC